>CAXIVR010000002.1:31299615-32499615 GCA_964035755.1 Teleogryllus oceanicus
GAAAAAGTGGATAAATCTTGTCTCTATATTTAGTAAATTACTTTCTCAAACATGAATAATTCAGAACCAATAATTTGTGGGCCTTCGATACCGAAAAATCGTTGTACATCAAAACGTCAACTGTCCGTTCGTCTCTCTGTGAACAACGCTAGCGGCTAAAGATGATTCTCTCTAATAGCATTTTCCATTCGCCGCACTGTTGCGCACCCAGGGCGCACTTAGGGCAGCTTTCGTGTTGCATTCGACCGCTAGGGGCGAACCAGTGCAAAGAAGCGCATGTTCCATTCGCACAATGACTCGGAACCAGGGCGCACTCGGGGCGCCCTAAACTGCACTGAGGAGCTCGTCAGTGCAGTCCATTGCATCGGGCCATTTTAAGGTTAGGTACGGAAGTTATCCATGCTGATTTGGATTCGTGGTGAAGGCTGATTTTGAAGGCAATTGCGGACCTACTGTCACGCAGGGATACTTCGAATGATAAAGTATATTATGTTTTGCAAGAAATGTCTTAAAATAATTTTTGTGTGTAATAATAATTAATATATCTCCAAGACAGTGCCATAGTGAATGCATGCCAAAAATTGAGTTAGAATGTTTTAACAACAGGTTACTTGACAATATGCACAAATCAGGACATATAACAAACTCATACGTGCGAGAATGTCTTTCATCTATTAGAAAGTTTGCAGAGCGTAAAGCATGATTAACGATCACGTGTCCAGCAGTGTGTCCGGTGTAATACACTAGAATATCGAAGCATTGCCATGTCCACATTTTCGAAATTTTCTCAAAAACGGCGCCAAATGTTTTCTAATACACTCAAACAATAAATACAACCTATGCCACCTTTTTAGTGTACAGTACACTGGCATAGGTCACATTCCACTCACTTCCACCCGCAAATATAATAATGCATACAAATCGATTGTAAATGTCCATATTAACGGCGTGAGTGATACTTAAAAATATTACATTTATGTAATTTTTGAAAAACTAAAAGAATACACCAAAATGAACTTACGTCAAATTAAAAAGTGCAACTAGCACTATCCATTGGAAGAATATGAAGGAAAATTTTAGAGCCATTATTGAGAAAATATTGTTTGAGTGTTACTGAAAATTCGGAAACCTGAGCTCATTTTTATAGAAAGCTGTTGAGTTTTGGAGAAACTTTGACATTATTTAAAGAACATGTACTCGTAAATATAATAATGGGGGAAAATCGCCTCTAATATAAATGTTACCGAAGTGAGAGAAGTCAAAAAAACATTGTTATAATTTTGGAAAAACAATGGAATAGAGCCATATGGCGTTTATGTTATCGGATAGGATGTATTTGGTATTACTCCTACTAAACATTTGGAGAAATAATTCGGAGCGGTTTTTGAGAAAATCTTGTATTTGAAATTTTTTTAATTGAAAATATTACATGCTCTATTGCACGAAAATTAGTAAAATTTCCAAAATAATGTACTTGACTTTAATGAAAGAACTATTTACGCATAACCAATTTTACTTGAACGAAAATCTCAGTCTTCAAATGTAGTTGTAGACGCAGTTGTAGACGCAAGACGCAAATTTTGCAATTTTCGTAACTTCAGAGTTAACTGTGAAAATCGGACCTATGCCACCTTTATAAGTATATTTTATTTTATTGTTAGAAGAAATTTAAAGCAAAAATTTGGAGCCGTTTTTGAGAAAATTTTGATTTTGAGGTCCCAGATAACTTGGCCCAAATAAAGCTTTTGGAATATCACAGAGAATTGAAGGAGCCGTTTTTGAGAAAATTATGAAAATGTCCGGGGGGAGGGGGCTTCATGTAAAGAACCCCAAATTTTTAAAGAATGTTTTTAAAAATTTCAAAGCTTCAACTCGAGCCAGATGGACAGTCGTTTCTACAATTTGGAAAGATCCTACGTATAGTTTAGGCGCTAGTGTTGTTCACATACCCTACACAGACAGACAGACGTTTAACAGATGCAATATGACAGACGGACGGACGGACGTTTTGAAAATAAACCACTTTTTCGGTATTAGAGGACCTTAAACGTGTATTTCCGTTGAAAACTCGAAATCTATTTTCTGCAGCATTACATTCTTACTTTCTTTACACCACATATATTCCTTCCGTATATACGTATGCATTCGAGATAGTAACTAGAGGTGCTACAGAATGGCACAGACTTTCCCATAGTCAAGTTTTCTAATTTCCTTGGTGTGTACTGGTACTGTACAGTCTTAACCCTCCTCAGTGGCTGCTTCCATCTATTGCAGTCCAAAGAAATTTTTTTTGTTGAAATTTTCGCGACTTTTCGGTGTCCAAATAGTAGAAGCTACATTATATTTTAATTATATTAAAGGCTATACCGTCGTCCTAAATAGCAATTTTCATTGAATAATTTGAAACCGTTTTTAAGAATATGGCGATTAACCATTACTGTAAATGCAAATTTGAAGCTCTTTATCACAGGATTCTATTGAGTGACATTTTTACAGACAACTTGTTGAGTTCTCGAGAAACTTTTTTTGACATTATTTAAAACACATGTACTCATATATCTAATAAAGTGAAGAAACCGTCTATGGTGTAAATATTTCCGACGTCAAAAAAAACAAGACAGTCAAGAGACAAGTCAAAAAAATTACCTTTTGTAATTTTGAAAAAAATCATGTTTTTTATGTCATCAGATGGAGTGTATTTGATACTATCTCTACCAACAATCTATAGAAAATATTTGAGAACTTTACAAGAAAATCCTTTTTTGTTATTTTTTAAATTGCAAATATTGCATACTATTGAAGGAAAACTACTAAAATTTTTAAAAAATCTGCATGACCTAATGAAAGATATTTATGGACAACAAATTTCATGTGCAGGAAGAATCTATCTTCAATTTTATAGTTGTTGGAAGACGCCGAAAAAATTGAAATATTTGGTATTTTCGAAAATTCATTCTTAACCGCGAAAATGGCGCCTATGCCACGGTTATAAGTGCATTTTACTCTATTCTTACAAGAAATTTAAAGACAGAAACTGGAGCTGTTTTTGAGAAAATTATGAAAATGTCCGGGGGAGGGGGCTTCATGTAAAGTACCCCAAATTTTTAAAGAATGTTTTTAAAAATTTCAAAGCTTCAACTAGAGCCAGATGGACAGGGGTTTCTTCAATTTGAAAAAGATCGTACGTGTGGTTTTGGCGCTAGTAGTGTTCACAGATGGATGGACGGACGGACGGACCGACGGACGTTTTGAAAAGACCACTTTTTCGGTATCAAAGAATCCGAAATCGTATATTTCCGTTAAAATTCCGAAATCGATTTTCTGCAGCATTACATACCTTTCTCTGTACTATGTACATTATTTAGTATGTACGTACTACATATTTAGGAAGTAAGTTACATCTCACAGAAGCTAGAAAATTATTTTATATATAAGGGATTCACAAAATTCGTTTTACTGACGAAAAATTGGCACTTCCTGCGTACATTACTTCCGACAGGAAAATGCTTTTCGCCACAGACTTACCAAAGCAACATTGCAATATTTCGACATTCTAAGAAGACCCCGTCTTTTGTCACTTCCATGGACGCTTTTGTTCAAATATTTATTACAAGTAAAGAAAAACCGAGCCTTTTAGTCCAGATATTACAGAGTGTATGTATACCCCCTTGCACAGAATATGGGTGATGCCCTATGCGGCCAAATCTGACTTTTTCACAGCTTGACCAATCCTGGCGTCTAGGCATAGCATATTCTTATATTTTCCAATAATGTCTATGGTAAAATAAATAACTCACGGATATAGAGCAATGAGGCACCCCCGTCTTTTGCAAACAACAAAAAAAATGGTCTATATTAATGTTGTACATCCAGGCGAGATTCGAGAAAGCTCTATTGAAAACACGCGCCACTCCAGCGAAAAGACAGCTTTATATTTTATGTTTTGAGGTACGCTAGTCAAAACAAAGCTCATTTCATCCCCAGCACACACAGTTCCCGAAGAGAAGGCTTTGCCATTGGAATTTGCACAGTCACCATATGAAAATAGTCCTATCTTGCAAACTATTCCTGCTAGAGAAAATCTAAGCTCGTATTTGGAATGAGGGTGTGACACTTAGAAAATGAAATATTTTCTTTTTTGATAATATTTCATTCTTGATTAGCTATGTCCTTATTTTGGGAGATTTTGTGAAAATTGCACTTTCATAATATTAGAACTCTCTTATCACAAAAGTGATACTGGAAGAGAAATTACAAGTACACATTTGGAACCAGAGCACAGTACATAGTAAATTACGCATAATTTTATTTCTGATGATTTTTCGTTGTTGACCTGTGACATCTTTTTATTTCAGTGGTAAATGTATTGAGTTATGTTTCAATTTATGGAGTTCTACAGTTGGTCTCAAGACTTCTTGTTTTTTTTTGAAGATTTTATAGCTGTACTGGGCAATTTGGTGTGACTGGGCTTGTAAGTTTATTTTAGAAATATGTAGGGTGGAGAGTGTTAAGTGTTCATGTGAGTTACTGCAATTATTAATTTGATAGGAGTATATACAATTTTGATATTTAGGATGACATTTCTTATGGTGCTCTGGAAGTTGTACCAGTTAGTTTTAAGCATATTAGATTTGGGCGTTGGAGAATGAGGTGGAGGAAGCTTGACGATGAGTTATTAGAATTGGTACGTGGTCTGAGTCCCCTTTTTCCCAAATTCAGAAGATGAATGAAATTGCATGCTAATAGTCAGTAATTTGTACATCAAGAGTATCTGGATTTTTGAGTCAATGATAAGAATTATTTGTAGATTATGTTATGAAAATTATTTATGTTGTATGGATGTATTATATGTTAAGTATTTTTCAATCGTGGCTATTTCTTGTCGCATTTACTTACACCTACACAAGAATTTTCGCATTTACTTACCTAATACTATTTTACGAAGTTCATCAACCATTTTGGTTGTAGGGGTTATTTGCTGATGTTACGTTCTAGTCATGTTTGTTCATGATTCGTCTAATTGCTTTGGTTTCTAAGTCGGGAGTGGAGGGTTCTTTATTTTATGGTGTTCTTGTGTATCTTACGACGTACAGGACCCTCCGCCGTTATTCTCGCCATGTCACGCTGGCACAACACCATAGCACAATCACATCAAACCAAGTGGAATATTTAATACTCATTTATTACTAATTTATTATAAATTAAATTTATTACTCTTTCCGTCTCTGAAATAGAGTGAGTTGTGCCAGCGTGACTATCACGCTTTGTAATTCAAAATGAGCACAAACAATCCAAACTAATACGAATGTTTAGAGAACATTTATTACTAATTTATTACTCTAAAATGAAAGTCATTACTCAAGCTGTTTACGAAAACAAATTGTAAAACAATTAGTTATGCAACCTGCACGACATTTGCGTATATCACTAAAGAGTACCAACGACCTCAAACACTACAACCAATTACAAAAATACATATACAATCAATAGTACCCCTCAGCTCAATTTTAACCCCAGAAACAAATTTTGAATGTAAAAACAATTAACAAATATTGTAAAACTAAATCGTAAAGGTCAAAACATGCAAGAGATCTAAATTAAAAAATTGAGAGAATTAACAAATATTGTAAAACTAAATCGTAAAGGTCAAAACATCAAGAGTCTAAATTCAAAAATTGGAGAACTAACTTAGCACAATCATAACACAAACTCAAAATTTAACAGACGTATCACACTATCACTTAACACTAAACAGAAATGTATTACTCCTGTTGTTTACGAAATAATTTTTTTTTTAAAATCGACATACATACGCCATAACGCACGGTATCATGAAGTAATTTTAGATATAGTAATCCACATGTAAATGAAACAAATCCTGTACAAAAGTATACATTATCTTCATTATTTAACGCAGTGAAAATAATTACGGAAACGCATTTAAAAATATTGGTAAACTCAGACGAAATGGTCAAAATATGCAAGAGATTCAAATTCAAAAATAGAGAGTACTAACGAGCACAATCGCATTTAACTAAAAAATCATTGAACAGACGTATTACACTGTTATTTGAGACTAAGTAGATTTTTGTAATTAGTTTTAAAAAACAGTGTAATACGTCTCTTAAATGATCTGCTTGGTTTAATGCGTTGTGCTCGTTGCAGTCTATTTGTAATTTGAATCTCTTGCATATTTTGCCCATTGCGTAGTTACACAATATTTCTTAAATGCGTTCCACGTTCATAATTTTCACTGCGTGTTAAATACAATAATATAATGTCTACTTTTGTACAGGATTATTTATGTATTTGTGGCTTACTATATCTAAAAATTACGTCACGAATCAGGGCATTATTGCGTATGTATGTCGTTCTTTAAAATTATTTATTTCTTTAACAATAGGAGTAATAAATTCTAGTTAGTTTTAAAAAACAGAGTGATACATCTCTTAAATGATGTGTTTGGTTTAATGCGATTGTGCTATTCTGTCTATTTTAATTTGAATCTCTTGCATATTTGCCCATTGCGTTTGAGTTTACACATATTTCTTAAATGCGTTTCCGCGTTAATAATTTTCTACTGGTGTTAAATAACACAAGATAATGTCTACTTTTGTACAGGATTGGTTTCATTTACTTGTGGCTTACTACACTCTAAAATTACTTCATGAATACCTGCGTTTTGCGTATGTATGCGTTTTTCAAATTAATTACTCTGTAAAAAGCGGATAATAAATTTCTAGTTAGTTTTAATAACAGTGTAATACGCCTCTTAAATGATGTGTTTGGTTTAATGCGATTGTGCTTGTTGGTTCTGTCAAATTTTAAATTGAATCTCTTGCATATTTCACCATATCGTTTGAGTTTACATAATACTTCTTACATGCGTTTCCTCGTTCATAATTTGCTACATGGTGGTAGATAACGGAACATAATGTCTTCTTTTGTACAGGATAGGATTCATTTGCTTGTTTACTATGTCTAAAAGTACTTCATCAATACCGTTCGTTTTTGCTTAAGTATGTCGTCTTTTAAAATTATTTATTTCGTAAATAATAGGTGTAATAAATTTCTGTTTAGTGTTAAGTAATAGTGTAGTACATCTGTTAAATGATGTGCTTGTTTAATGCGATTGTGCTCATTACTTCTTTCAATTTTGAATTTGAATCTTGCATGTTTTGACCATTACAATTTAGTTTTTACAATATTTTAAATTCGTTTTCACATTCAAATTTTTTCTTGGTGTTAAATATTAGAACTGACTGTGTACTATTGATTGTATATGTATTTTGTAATTGGTTGTAGTGTTTTGAGGTCGTTGGTACTATTTAGTAATATACGCGAATGTCGTGCAGGTTGCAT
This sequence comes from Teleogryllus oceanicus, assembly GCA_964035755.1. Taxonomy (NCBI): domain Eukaryota; kingdom Metazoa; phylum Arthropoda; class Insecta; order Orthoptera; family Gryllidae; genus Teleogryllus; species Teleogryllus oceanicus. The sequence goes on from CAXIVR010000002.1 coordinate 31,306,978, forward strand.
AACTAATCATGTTTGACCTTTTTTCGTAAACCGCATAAGTAATGAATTTCATTTTAGAGTAATAAATTAGTAATTAATGTTCTCAAACATTCGTATTAGTTTGGATCGTTTGTGCTCATTTTTGAATTGGGTTGTGCTAGCGTGACAGTCACGCTGGCGTCAATGCTATTTTGAAACGGGAGGGTAATAAATTTAATTTTTGGGTAATAAATTAGTAATAAATAGTACTAAATATTCCACTTGGTTTAATGTGATTGTGCTATGGTGGTTGTGCTAGCTTGACATAGCCGTTCTCTGTCCTATCTTCTCTGTGTATTAAGTATTCCGAAATTATGGTTTATTTCTTGTTTTGACGTGAGTTTCAGAAATGAACGATACGTCCATTCTGAAAAAATTAACGAAATGTATTGTTTTTTATTGATCTTATTTTCGTCTCAGTTTATTAATGTTAAGTTATTAACGAAATCCACTGCCATTATTGTTGCTATGAAAACACAACACTGAGTTGCAGAAATTACAGTGGGAATCATGGAGTTTATGAAATTTACTATACAGGATGTTATTGTATTGATAATTTGATTTAATTTTGGATTGGAAGGCGTGAGAGAGTTTAATAAGTGGGTGTTGTTTGGTTAGTTTGAGGTACAATTGGATATGGTTGTTATTTTTAGTAGTATAGAGAAAGTTATGTAATGCTGTGCGAGAAACCGGCGGATATTCGGCGGAAAATTGTTTTGGCCGGGATCTGGTAACAAAAAAGTGCACGAAACCAGTTGTTAAATTAAGAAAAAATCCACTAACACGTGGTTTAGCCAAAATCCCTGTTTTATGGTTCCTTGATGTCGAAAAACCAATTTAAAGCAAAACGTGCGTCCGTCCGTCCGTCCTCCAAATTTTTTCTTCAGATTTTTTCCAACGGATAATAGTAATGGCAATGTTTGATATGAAGTAATGTTTATTTTGTGGTATTCTTTTGTTTTTTCATAAACTTCAAAAATGTATTTTTTTCAAATACGTCTCACGCCGTTAAAAACAAATTCTCATTGATTTGTATACATTTGTGTATTTGTGAGTGGATGTGATTTAAATTAATTTAAATGCAGTTCTTGAAAATCTCAATAGATTCATGTGAAAAGAGCTTCAATTTTCGCATTTGGAAATTTCGCACATGCTTAATTGCCATTTTCTTAAAAAATGCTTCGATTTCTATTAATGAATATTTCTATTTGGGACGATTCTTAATATTCTTGAAGAAATGTGTTATTTCTGACATTAAGCAATTGAAAAGTTTAGAAAAGGTAATAAAAATGTTCTCTGGGTGACAATAGATGGCAGCTGACCAGAGAATAGAGCAAGACCGTGATGCCAGTCCACACTTAGAAAATTAGAAACAAATGCTGGGAGAAAATCAGTGCGATTTTGTAGCACCTTTAGCTTGTTTCTGTGTTATTTTTTCTTTCTGAACAAATATATTTATTTCTTTGCAAATAATAAACAATTTGCATGTTTATGAAGTGTTTATGTTTCTGCAATGCAAATTTTTGTATTAAAATTATTTTTCCAAATCAACTTTTGAATGCTTAATGCGGCTCTGCCATTCGGAATATCCCAAGGGTTATTTAGACAAAATATGAGTAAAATTGTCTTAAGAGCTTATTTTCGAAGTTTTGAAGTTGCCTTCCCGGTCATTCTGTATAAAATTCTGAAAACAATTATGTGAGAACATGCATTTTATTTTTTAGTTTAGAATTATTCATTATTTTTAGTTGTGATGTGCATGAAGTTTGGGGCGGGAAGTGAGAAAGGCAGAGAGAGGTTGTCAAATACGGGGTGAGGATTCAATAAAATACATGTAGGCTCCGCGGTAGGGTGCGAATGCCTCTTCCTGGTTAATACATTTTTGTGGAAAATTAGCCGCCAACGCGGGACACGTGAGGTAGTGGATACGACGAATTATGAGAGGAAAGCCACGACAACTTTGAAAAGTCACGTGACGGACGCATTTATTGATGTTTTCGGGTACGACATCTGCTGTGGTCATAAGTTCCGTTAGTGTAGTGAATGTCTTATCCTGGGAAGTAGTGTTGATTTTCTTCTCACCGGATGGTGAGATCCGGCGTTGACTAGCATCTCGGCTTCTGGGGCATTTCCACTTTCACGTACAAATCTCCAAACTCTCGACTGCTCTCCCGTCGTATGTGGTAGTTTAGTGCATGAAGTAAGTTTGAGAGGAAAGGAAAAGGAAAGGGAAGAATAGATCGCGTGCAGTTCGCAACCCGTTTGCTCAACTACTGAGGTATTTTGCTCCCATCGAATACCATGGGGAGTAACCCAGGGAAAATTCAATATAGGTTTAAAATTTTTATCGTAAATGTAATATTGTTTTGGTTATGCCGATTAAACATTATTTAGATATATTAATAAAACATTGAGCAATTTCAACAATATATTTCACAAGCAGGTCTTCGTCCGCGGCGAACAGCTCGCGGATGCCAAATCACGTCACTTTTAGAACACATTGTACTATTTGTATTATCTTTCACGTGATACTCTTCAGCAGTTGCAGAGCTGATGTATGCGCCATAATTCACGTTTTCCTAGTCTTCGGCAACCCTTGTAACTTCTACATTCTCATAAAACAATCTGTACACTTCATCATCCTCTTCATACAAGTTGTCTGGATTGTGAAGAATTAATAACTTTTTAAATCCTTCAAGACTGTAATCCTTCATGTTCACATACTAACGCACAACTATTATAATAGCACTTCGTAGACGTGTCCACTACACTACATCCCATATCCCGCTGATAACATAACCTCAAACCATGTTAGTAAATACCACACGTCCATTACCGGGTGGATAGGTGTATAACGCAGTAACTCCAGGTATTCATGCCGTAAAATGACTTTACGCCAAAAAAACAGGTTCTTGAAACAAGATGTTTTAGGTAGATAAATAAAAAAACTACACAAATATCACAATTGTTAAAAAAATAAGATGAAAAAAATTATACCTTAACTGTCCAAATTATTTTTTCGAATTTTTTTTTCTGTTGTATGTCAATAAGAAACACATATCAATAAAGGGAAAAAATAATTTTATTGAAAATATTTGTAACTTTTCTCAAAAAACCCTGTGGCCATATGGACACGCTGGGCAGTTATGGAGTCATCTTGAACAAAAATCTGACACATGTTTGAAAATGTTTTTTAGGAAAGAAAATTAACACTAAATGTTATAAAATAGACTGACACAAAACATATTTTCAAAAAATAAAAAAACATAATAAAATTATATGAAAATTTTAAATGTACTGCTCTCATTCGGGTGTGTGATGGACTTCAAAACATTCAAAGCATAAACCTACATCACATTTTGCACACTTCGTGCGCACTGCCGATGTTTTGTTTGAATAATGGATACCCTTGCAACTCCTCTTCTTTTCAACTTTTTAATGTAATGCTTATAACCATCGACTCTAATCTCTTCTGGAACACTGGCTTTGTAAGGGCTGAGAGAGCTGGTTGATGGTCATCCCGCATCTTTTACTGGACCCATGTATCTTGTTAAATAAACTTCAAAAAGTTGCCGCCTGAAATCAAGCTGTCATTTTCCCCGCTTTCTTTTCTGTAGGATATTGGAATCAGGAAATAAAACAGGATTTTTTAATAGCGACCAACTGCTGCAAATAGACGAAAATAAACATTTCGAGGTGGAAATTGGTCTATTTGAACAGCCACTCTACAAATTAAATCCAAAGCCCGTTTTCCGTCGGAAATTCCATTACTTGTGAGAAAAAGGTTTTGTTATAGAATTTTAACAAAACCGCTAGTTGCACTCTTCAAAACATAATTCAACTACACATGGTAAAAGATCTAGAAGTTTGAAGCTCAAGAAAACTTATGTTGGCCATAGGCAGTTCTATTACACGTGAGAGGATTTTTTTATAGAATTTTAATAAAACCCCTAGTTGCTCTCTCGAAAATATAATTCAAACCTACATGCTAAAAGAGAGATCTATGATTTCGGATCTCAAGAAAACGTAAGCGAGTAACACATTTAAAGGCACCATAAATTTCGCTAGTCATCAAACTCACCTCAGTTGTGTGTCCTAGAACCACCGCTCGCCACCGCCGTGTCCACAGGAAATAACGCAGTTCGAGCCCAGCTCTCGTCGAGGCAACACCTCTCCGAGCGCTCCGCACGCTTAACCTTTCGCGTTCAGTGCAGTCTGAGTTATAGTATCAACATCAGTTGCCTTAACCTAGGACGCGCTTGATGATTATCCTCACCAATTCTGGGCGGCCAACGGCCAAAAATGCTGCATTGCAGCATAAAACTGCCAAGTAATTTACCTGAAAAGTAGACGTTTCCGAGTGTATAAGTGAGCCAATTAATCAACTTTGTGAAGTGATCTCGTGATGGAAAATATAAGTGCCACGAAGTAAACAGCAGAAACCGGCTCTCTGGTATCTGAAGCTATGAATGAAGCAATCCCTCGCGATATGGATGGCGGAAGAACTCATCCACCACCAGCAACTACAACAATTACTACTACAGCAGCAACAACACTCAACAGCCACAAGAGTGGCTATACGCCATTACCGCCGCGTACAACCAACGCGGCTCCACAACATCAACAACCTGCAAATTGCAACTCAAAGCATGGTATTAACCAAATTAACAACTCCAACTCCACAAAGTTGTAGTACTTGCAATCTACTGAATCAGAAGAGCGTAAAAAGACTTAAAAGGCACCATGATAGTGAACACGTAGGTTATGCCGTACCAGTAATTAACAGATGAACTACTTCAAACAAATAGACAGTTAATAACAATATTCAACTAAATGAAAATCTAGCAACAAAAAATAAAATCCACCAATAATCCACAGGTTGAAAACTATAACCGCCTTATCAATGACATTAAAGTGTTACCTCAGGAAACTTTCACACAAAAACTAGAAAATAACAATATTAAAATATTTTTAAAGAATTAAGACTTGCAGTTTAGACATTTCTGTAGTCAAAACAATGTACAATTCCACTCCTATGAGGACCCTACAGTCAAAGAATTTTTAGTTGTTCTCAAGGATGTTCCCACGTGCCAAAGACAGAGATGTATAAACGAACTCAAATCTAAAACTTTTCAGTATTAAAGTGCACCAGACTACAACAAAAGAAAAATCACCTATGCAGTGGCAGTAGATCTTATGGACAATGAAGAATCCAGACAAATATTAAATCTTAGTGAGCTGTATTATTGTAGAATTAGAGTATGTATTAGAACTAATGAACAAGGGCCAATGCAATGTAAAGTATGTCAGCGTTGTGGCCACTCATAAGCAAACAGCGCACAAGAAGCTCAGCTCACCATGCGTCAGATACATAGGGAATCATCGGTATTCACAATGCAAATTACCCAAAAACGAAGCAACTCCCACACGTGTTAATTGTTTTCAGAACGAAACAGCTAATTACAAATGTCCTACTTACAGGGGGTGTAGAGGCAGACAGGCCGTGAATTGCAGCTCTCCAGAGCACAGATAATGAAACTGCCTCCTCAAAATGAATGCGTTTAATCACTCGGACACCAGTGCTGATTTGCACACCTGGGCTTTGGTCAACGTGCCATCAAGCCACTGGGCCGTGTTGCAGGTGCACCCCGGTGCATGAGCCACCTCCGCCGCCCCACCATGAGTCAGTCAACATGGATAATGCAATATAATGACATGCTCTAATCGCTCCAACACAGTTTCCTCTTTCAACAAGTTCACTTATCTTAAATATAGATCTATGATAACAGTAGAAGAATTTATGTTCTATATTTGGAAAAATTACCATTCTAAATTTTCTGCGTGTTCTACAATCCTTCGCGAAAGCGATAAAATCAATAAATTTAAGAACCTCAATATTTACTTCTAACTTATATCCCCTGCCTATTAGCAATATCACCCTACCAATCCAACAATCCAAAAATGGATAATCCAAAGAGTTTAACTATTCTTAACTTCAATGCTAACGGTATTAAAAAACAGGATACTCTCTTTCACCACTTCTTACACCATCATAACATTCACGTTGCCTGCATCAGTGAAACCCATCTTGTTCCAAAAGAAAAGCTAAAGTTATACGGCTACAAAATATATAGAAGTGACAGGTCCAGACTAATTGCCTCTGGAGGGACAGCAATAGCTATTAATAGTAAACTAAAACACTCACAAATTCATTCACCTACAACTAATAACCTTGAAACTGTAGCAATCCAAATTTATACCAATAACGGACCAATAAATATCATTGCCGCCTACAGACCACCAAACCAAAAATTTCCTACTAATGAACATAAGTGAAATATTTTCTACAAACACTTCAACTTTAATTTTTGGTGATCTCAACTGCAAAAATCAAGCCTGGGGATGTAACTCAACGAATTACCATGGCAAAGACTACTCAAAATACCCAGCCTTACCAACAATATATATTCATGCTCCAAGTTCCCCTACGTTCTTTTCTAACAATACACACGTGCTTACCCCTGATATACTCGGTTGGAGTTTATAACTAAAATTTCACCAAACAATTCAACAAATAGTAATAACGAAATTAGACTCAGATCACCTGTAAAATTACCATTGACATCAAATGACACCTTCACCATCAAAACACCAAAAATAAAAAGTTATACCAATTGGAACTATTTTAAAATGTTAATTAGCTCAAAAATAATCTTTCCAACTCGTATACAAAATAATGATGATCTCAACAACTCAATCATGAATATCATTCAAACAATCACAAAAGCTCACTCCGAATCAACTACTCCTCACATTACAACTAACAAACCAAATGCTGATGCACTTCCATATCATATCATAAATCACATTAAAACCAAACGGGCCATTAGACGCAAATGGATTTTAAACCGAAACGCACGACAAAAAGAAACTAAACAGCTGCAAAGAAATTAAAATCATGATTACCAATCACAAACATGTCAAATTCCAGCAGCATCTTCAACAACTCCACCCAAACTCTCGACAGCAATGGCAAACTCTTAAATACTTCACTAAAGAGAAAAGCAATGTTCCTCCTCTTATTTCAAACAATATGATAATTTATCCAGAACATCAAAAGCCGAAATAATAGCAAAACACCTCTCTGAAACATTCAAACCAGATTAATAATTTATCAACAATTTAATACAGAAATATCCGAATTTATAAAATAATCACCCCTATTCAATTCATTTCCCCAGTAGAGACTCAAAATACAGCTGAAAACTGCACTCCGAATTGGCTACTTCCCCAAATTTGAAAACATGCTATTATTTCAACACTAAATAAATCAAAAAGTAATCCTAATGACCCTTCTAATTACAGACCTATTAGTCTGCTCCCATCAATAGCTAAAATTTTTGAAATTGAATTTACTCAGTCACCTAGTTCATTTCTTAAACTCAAATGACACCATACCAAAAACACAATTTGGTTTCAAACCAAATCATTCAACAAATCACCCTCTATTACGTCTAGTCGAACATATAGCAAATAGTTTCCATTCAAAAGAGCACACAATAGCAGTCTTTTTAGACATAACTAAAGCATTTGACAGCATTTATCAAAGGTTTACTTTATAAAATTCACCAACTAGGTACTCCTGATTATCTTCAAAATTATTCCACAGTTATCTTACAAATAAGACTTTTCAGGTCAAAAATAAACCACATTCTTTCCAACACACACAGCATTCTTGCAGGTGTCCCTCAAGAGATCTGTACTTGCTCATTCTTTTCAATATCATACAGCAGATCATCCCACATGTCAGATTCTAACATAACCTTATACAGATGATGCAGCATTGTCTCATCTCATCAAAACATTCTATTAGCATGCCAATGCATATTCAATCCCACCCTTCCTCTCACCACCTGGTTCCATAAATGGCGACTCCAAGATGAAATCCCACAAAAACACAAACAAAGATTTTCACCCTCAGAGCAAAAACCCTCCTGCCTTTAAATAAATAATTCACAACTCCCCTGGTTAAACAATTCCACACCCTGAAATATCTGGGAGTACTAATAGATGAACGTTTGTATGGAAGCAACTTTTTATTAAGGCAGTATTACAAAAAGCAACAGCAAAAGCAGTCAAACTATATCCACTTATTAATTCTCATCCATAAAAGTTAAAACTAATTGCTCCTCTACAAAAAGTATCAGACCCACCTGACATATGCCTGTCCAGCCTGGATAAACGTTGCACCCAGTAATATAAACCTTTACAAACTTTCAAAACAAATTTCTCAGAAGACTCATTAACGCATCATGGTTTATGCCCAATAAACAAATTCGTATGAACTCCAAATACCATCAATCACTGATCATCTGATCAACTTATCTCAAATTTTCAATCTCTTACCATCCTGCCCAAGTACAGCCCATTTTCAACTAGGACAACAAGCAAACTCCCCAAATGAATCAAATCTAGATTTCTAAAGACATTTCAAACCGCCCAACCAAAAACAAAATCAACAAAATCTTTCAAACCTTTATACCTATACACCAAATCCTTACTCAAAAATCTTTCCAAGCTAATAAAAATAAAATCAAATTACAATATTATATATTACTTGCCGAGTAAGAACACTCGAAAAAACTTTAGGAAGTTTCCATAATGTTAATTAATAAATAATGTTCTCACTTCTGTAAGGCCATATGGTCGATCGGATAAAAATAAATTAAAAAAAAAAAAAAAAAAAAGGAAATAACGCGGTCCCATGGTCCTCGCCGCAACAAGACGATGCCCCTACTCGATTTTTCTCGATACAGTCCGATCGCAGAGCAACTCGGCGGAAAGCGAGTGAACGCGCGGACTATTCAAATTATTCTATTTAGCCGGATGTAATTAATTGAAGTCATCATTGCCTATTTAGATTTATTGATACAGCCGGTTTTTCACGGGTTCCCCTTCATCATTACCCTAAATACAAATAAATGCAAAATCTTAAAACAAATAAAAAAAGTTAATACAAATGTATGTAGGTATTTGTGGTTAGTTGTGAAAATATACGTATCATTTTGTAACCTGGTGTGCATAAGGAGTTGCATATCAGGGACAGACGTGTAATTTGTTTCATTAGATTTCCCACTACACGCAGTTGACAAAAAGGGGGTTTCACCAATTGTACTTCCTGAAATTTGTAACATTTATTAAATTATCCACTATACACTGGTTGTGTAAATCTACGTATCACTGCAATACGTATAATAGCCATTACAATTCAGACACAGTATTCCTCAGTATACACAGCATTAGTACACATTTGTAATGGTTGATATACAGAATGAGTCTGGTTTGGTTGTGTTTAAAAGTTATTTCTCCTACACTTAATAGAGTACTTTTGAAAAAAATTGAAAATTATAATCAGGGTAGTTCTGTTCCTTGTCATAGCAACTAAAATATGTTTTTAAAAATAGCTATTTTGGGAATTTTGTAATAGGAAAGCCTCCTCACGATCTGAAACTTTCGGTGCATTCTTCATTTTCAATTAAATTTGTTTAGTGGTAATTGCACTACTGTAACGAGTTTTTAATTTATGTATAAAATATTGCATTGGGCCCTTTTGATTTAATTTTAAAACTTTTTCGATTGAAACAATTGATGGATGAGATTTATTTAAAACAGGTGGTGGTTTCGATTGAAATAAAAATAATGGCAGAATGTTTACTTAGTAATCGCCAATCGCTCTCAAACACAAAACTGAAAACTCTTAAAAGGCGTCTGGTATGGTTAGTCCGAAAAGTAAACGCATACAGTTCCTATTTTTACGTGTTACAATTTGCCACCCGCGGTAAATATTTTGTTGGCTTTGTGAAATTGAACTGTCATGAAAACAACAAGAAGTAATAAAAAATTATTCTCCGAATTGATCGGAATCGCAAATTTTTCTAACTATTGACGACTTGTTTAAGTGTCAGAATGCCCATAATTTGTCAAAAGTATCTATTTAGCTTGTACGCTACATAGAACTCAGCCCATATAATTCCATACCCGCCATGGGCATAAATTTTCTCTTCGGAATGAAGTGAGAGTTGAATAGATTCAGGTTGTCTCGTACCAATTACAAACGTTCATGTGAAACCTATGTGTGTGTGAAAAGGTGACGAAAATCAGTCTGCTCCCACATGACACTGTTTCAAATAATCTAACTTTTTAGAGTATTTTTATGAGAGAAGTGGAATGAAACCTTCCTCGACTCTCTCAATAAGAAACATGTTCATTAAAAATGTGATGGTTTAAAATCTCTTTAAAAACCTAAGAACCCCACATAACTTTATAAATTCCTTTTAAACGTTTCTTTACGTTCGATGAAATATCGTAGGTTTCATTCTTAACTTACCAAATATTCAAAATTCTAAAATATATGGTAATGATTACTTGATCCATTGCTTTCCCTGAGAATGAATTAACCATTCTCTATATAAAAAAAAACATAATTTTAAGCTTTATTAGTAGAAAATTCTATAAATGTTGTATTGTTTCATTAGATTACAATGTATAAGTTCTTGTTATATAATTAGCACTCTGCATAGAGTAGTACTTGAATAGAACTATTTCAGGAGTTCTAGTCGGCCTGCTAAGCTAGATCACAGTTGAATGTTTAGAAAATTTTGTTTATGATAAAGTTATTAACTTCATTAGACCAAAAAATGTGAAGAAACGAACTATAGAGTACCAGAGTTTACAATTTGTGTTCTTGACCGTAATGTTCAATATTATTCCTAATACCATCATGTTTTAATAACAGACAAAAACTACGATTTATTTCAACAAGTATACTCATATGATATCTCTAGCTAACTCAATTGTTCCTAATGGTCTTTAACGGGTGGTGCATATTTACGCATGTCGACCGTGAAGAGTGGATTTTCGGTCCTCCATTTGATTGTGTTAAATCGATTTAACAGTGAAGTATTAAGAAAATAGTATTATTTTATAGAGAAAAAGAACTGAAATACAGCACTCACTCTTATAAGTGAAGATGCGAGTTAACAAAAAGAAAACAGTGATTCTTTTACTCAGTATTAAGTTTGTGTAATTTCTTTAAAAACCAATGTATGTAACCAACCCAAAATCAATGTTTAAAACCACATATTCGTAATCCAAATTTTTATCATTACCATTTTAGGAATAAAAAAATTATGGATCTTAGGTAACGTCCTTCACAAGACCGTTTTGCTTGAGAGCCATAATAAAAGAGCTAATGAATGTATTACTTTGCTTGAGAGCCAAACGAATGTATAACTATTCATTATCTGCTAGATTCGATGAGCAAAATGTGATTTGGGGTATACGGTTGATATTTGTAAGTCCACCAGTTGTGTCTCGACTTCTAGTATAAAAGACAAAGTTAGAGAAGTCACGACTTGAAACCTGTAATCAAAGAGTACAACTTATGTGAAAAAGTGGGAAAGAAAAGTAAATTTACACTAGCCTGGCAGAAATAGCGAGCATATTTTACATTGCTAGGCAAATGCTATAAGAGGAAGAAAATTAACTGTAGCCGAAAAACGTAATAAGAATTGATGTGGATTTCGAAAGAACTAATGATATTCTTCTGTTCTGTGTTGCTCCCGACAAGAAATTTGTCTTACATTTTTACATCTGTATTACATAGTTATTAATTACTCTTCCATTACACATTAAGTTCTTTTTTATGTAATGAATGTAATAATAAAAGGAAAAATAGTCTGAATGGTTCCTTGTGTTTATTGCTTACATAGTTCTTGGGGCGCATTGCACATTCGTCTCCACCATCCCCTCAAAGGGCCAAATAAATCAGTAAGTATTCTACGTACTACATCAGTAGGGGGATCACAGGCAAATAAATTTAAGAGCGCAGAACGGGTGTCTGGAAATTCTCTTTCACAACTCGAACGATAGTTTGGAATAGTTTCCTGCAAATACCTTTGAGCCCTTTCCTGGATGTATTCACCTGTTTAGGAAATTAATTTATGATATTTCTAAGTTTATGAGTGTTAACTAAGAATATTAAGTTATACAGTGAAGTGAGGTATCGTTTAGTGTAGAGCAGAGAAATAATGAAGGAAATGCTTTATAGTGTTATGAAGGTAAGTGGTATGCGGTCTTCATTTTATAAGCACTCTGAGAGGTTTTAGATGATAGACGTTTCTTTTCTTTTTCTTCATGTAATTTAATGTTTTAAGAATCATCAATTTTTATATCATTATTATTTTAACATTATTATCAAATTCGGTAAATGAAACTATTCTCCGTAAAAATGTCATCTTCAGAGAACCTTCATATTGTTTTAAATTTTTTCACCTCCTCCCAGCTGTTAATATCAAGAATCATCCAGAGATAAATTATGGGCGCTGATAATATCAACTAATGTCACGCGACAACTGTCTTCTTAAGTTCAAAGAAAGCTCTAAGAACGTGTGAAACACCTGGAAGAAAAATTACCAAATTTTTACGAAATAAACAAGTCCCTAAATTCTGCAGGAGAATTTTGACATAAAGTAAACCAACGAGGTTAACCTTTGCACCACTAATGATACATTTTATACCCGATTACCAAGAAGATTATAAACTTTTGGCTCTGCTGAAATCAAAAAGCACAATAATTCAAAATTAAATGCCATTATGATCTTTATTTTATTAGTAATCTTAATAGCATTGTAAACTGACGTTTAATGAAAATTTATTCCATTATGTACCACAAAATATTAATGGCGAACTCACTTTCACATATTGCGATTTATTTGAATTTTACTATACGTATCAACTTTTAAACATGGCGAAATTATAGTAATTAAATACTAATATAATAGTGTTTTACTCTATTGTTTAATAAGTACCACTAATAACAATGAGTTTAGAAAAATATTTAGCATTTTAAAATCAAAAGCTTATATCCTGGATGGCCGCATGCCGTTGATTCGTGGATGCTAGAACCAATTTAGAAGGAGAATGTCATTTCGGAACATTCCAGATTAGTGTTTTGATAACCGTTTTTAAGAAGTTCTCTGAAAAACTGCGAAAGTAACGTGTCGAGAAATATTACCACTTTTCACTTTCACTTTCACTTACCACTTTTCACTTTCACTTACCCCTTTTCACTTTTACTTACCACTTATTGAATCAATTTTAGGTACTTCATCATTTAACTAAGTACTTGGCTGACAAATTGTCCGGCGTCAGTAAAGAATAACGACAAATGTTCAAGCCTGAAAACAACGTTTTGAGCTCTAATTTGTTGCATTGTAAGTAATGATATAGAGAGCTTTAATAAAATCTGTATTCACGAATACTGTTTAATGGTAAATTATTTCTGTGTAACCTACTATTGGCACCAAGAAGCTTTACATAATACTTTAAATTTCCGTCAATTGTGATTTTCTTTTATTAGAATTATTAATATGAATTAGAAGCTTTCAATCTGCTTTTGTTTCCTTGAATTTACCAATTAGTTTACACAAAAATGTTTATTTTTTTAAAGAAAATTGACTAATACCCATTTTCATTAAGTATAAACAGCTTATTCCGATTAAAATACTAAGAAATATTAAGAACTAAGAAAGATCGTATCTATAAGAGATAAGATAAATTAATATACATGAAATTTTAGATTTCTTGGATCCTATCTGCGTCACAGAATCAACAATAAAAGAAGATATTGCAACTATTCTGGAATTAATTTTGCTTCTGTATCCAATGTACAAAATTTTATTTCAAAATGTGTAATTTAAATGATTTTAAAAAAGTGGGATTTGAACTTCTTGTCTCGAAACTGAACTTTCTCCTATTCACGAGCTTTCTGTGCTATATACCCACATCAGTTTTATTCAAAAATCTTTATCGTTGGCAAGTTTTGACTATTGTCATCTTTTAAATTAAATTTACACTGTCATCAAAGCTGTAATTTTCGATTTCGATTTACACTTCTACAACTTTCCTGGAAGTGCAGAAATTAATTAGTGTTATAGTAATAGACTTCTGCATTTTCTGAAAAATATTCCCGCCCTTGAGCAAGTATTTTTACAAAACCACTGATTCGTAAATAAAAAGACACGGTAATGGTAGAATTCCCAGATTAATGAAGAGAGTACATGAATCACGGGTGGGGTTTGGAATGAAATATCAGTCAGATTCCAAAGGGAACGGAATTTTAAAAACGAATTGTACGAATAAAATAATATTGTTCAAGAAAATGGAAGACGTTAGTAGCACAAATATACAAGGGGATGAAATGAAATATCAGTCAGATTCCAAATCTGGGACACGGAAGAATACCAAATATCGCTAATAAAACTATGATTAAAAAATTACACCAGAAATCTCGAGGAACATTTCATCAGAATATCAAGCAGAAGATAATTTGATGCACTACACTAACCGGACTAATGACCAAAGCAGTTGACGCGCCCGGAAACACGAAAAAAATAAACCAAACCAAACCATATATTCACAAGCAGTTCTCTGAACACTGAATTGCAAAACGAATGGCACTTGACTTTTATATTCTCCACAAGACAGCTGATATTAATTGGTTTTTGGAAATGGTGAGCTTACGAAATCTGTACATGATCTTATACAGAGTAAAATATTAAAACAAAACCAACAAAACTATTATTTCACAATATAGGGGAAGATATTTATGGAGTGGAAAAGTAGGGAAGAGAATACGATTAGTAGAGGTAGAGTGATCATTGAAGTTAAGGTCTTAACATTAAACAAGATAAATGATGTGGTATGGGAATGAGCTGGAGTCCCAAAAAAAATTTCTGAATTCTAGAAGATCAAGATCTTCATTGGCATGGTCCTTTCTACCGGATGAAGGAGAGAAAAAAACATTTTTAAATTTAATACCGGACAGAAGGTGTAAAAAGATAAGACTTGTTTTGATCTCGAAGGCCTAAAATAAGAAATAATTACTGAGAAAGGATTGAAAGAATATCAGTGAAAAAAACGAGAAATATGAAGACCGCTGAGAAGATCGAAAAAGCAAAGCAGTACCAGTCGGAACGTTTTCGCCATCGTTCTGTGCCCATCGTGGATGGCTACTACTCAGCACCTGCAATCAGAAAAGAAAAAAAACTTAAATTAAATAAATAACTTGTTTGCTTGTGTTGGCAATGATGTCAATGGCTTCATTCATATGAGTGTTCCATTGATGAATATTGTATATTTTACATTGTGCAAACCTCAGTTGACACGTCCTCTGATTGTTACCATATTTTTTTAATAAAAATAAATAAATAAATAAATAAATAATACAACAAAAACTGACCCTACGAATTTAAGTAATATAAAATATCAACACACATTCACCGGAAGAACGTAAAATATACTATTATTTACATTTTCTCTCAATACTCAAGATATCTATAAGGGTAGTTTATTAATAATTTAGTAATACAAATAATTGATAACATAGTTTTTCCAGTAACACGTGGTTGGAGAAAAGAAATAAAAAAATGAAAACAAATAAATAAATGAATAATGAAAATTAAACCGATACATGGTTCTGGCTGGAGTTGCTCAGCACGTGGTCCTAACAATACATTGTTTTTTCATTCACTTTCTTTCGGGCCGTGGCTCTGGTCGGACTTGCAATGGACTCGTGTGCTCTATATTGGAGTGGGGCTGTAGGCGTGATGATGTTTGACCAGGTTGTGTATTAGTAAGGTGTGTACTATTTATAATAACTTGGCTTATATATATATATATATATATATATATATATA
Organism: Teleogryllus oceanicus; assembly: GCA_964035755.1. Lineage (NCBI taxonomy): Eukaryota > Metazoa > Arthropoda > Insecta > Orthoptera > Gryllidae > Teleogryllus > Teleogryllus oceanicus. The sequence goes on from CAXIVR010000002.1 coordinate 31,322,754, forward strand.
TATATATATATATATATTGAGACAGGCTGTATACTTGGAAACGAACCGGAACCCCATGCGCGAACGCACGAAAACCATCGCTGGTGTCCGCCATTTCAAACGTTGCGCGGTAACACGTCATCGCCCGACGTCAGCCGCAGCTACGGCGAGCGGAACGAGTGGCCGCCAATGGGATAGTAGGAAGATAAGGGTTGGAAACCGAATCTTGTGATTGTCCGACTTCTAAAAATCGAGGGAAAAGTCTCCAGAGGAAAGTTTTTCCGTTAACCAGAGACACAGTTTTCGAGAGATTTCCGAAGGAAGCAGGTCGAATGGTCTAGAAATCTTCAGTGATGAAGGTTGGAGAGTTGCCTGTAAATCTCCAAGAAAGACAGATTTGAAGAGTGGACGCGCGTGAGAGCAGAGACGAGCCATTTTTCTCAAGAACTGTACGCGAGAAAAGGCACTGCGCTACATTCACGAAAGGAAGATATAATTAATGGGTCGAGATTCACCGCCGGTGGAGTAAAACGCACGAGCGGAAGGGAACCACGAAGTCCAGTGATTATAAAGGTTCCGGACACGGCGTCCTTCGTATAATAGTTACGCCGCCACTACGCCGCATCGCTGAGGTGGAAGGCCGAGGCGACATCCCTTTTACAACACGGCCAGAGAAGCAAGAAGATTGACGAGCTCACAGGCAAGCGGAAGTCGCACCGCGCGAGACGCGGATCACCGAACGGAACGGCGCCGGTGTGCAGCGCGACGCGAGGCCGAAGTTCACCGCGGAGTGGGCAGCCGTTCTCAGCGATAAGCCGCCGAGGTCCCGTGCACTGCATTAGCCGAGGTCGGGTTACGTGTGCCCCATCGCCGAAGCGTGAGTACCTGTGCGGTATGCTGACCGCAAAGACGAAATATTTCAGAAAAATGTAATTCAAAATGTCTGACTAGAAAGTTCATGTCGAACATTTCGATAAATGAATTCGAGCCACAATCGTGGGCAGTAAACTAAAGAGTGTTTGAGTGAAGAGTTGTAAGACTTGCATGAACAATTAACTTGTTCAAATTCTTTAATTAATGGACTATAATTATGATCAAGTAAAGAACACGAAATTGTTGTTCAAATTCAAGTTTAAATAGAATTGCCATTTTGTTTTGTATTCAAGTGTGTGTCGTCTCTAGAAAAGTTTCAGAATACATAGTATATTTACCAGAGTCATAAGTGTTTCTTTTGAATTTGAACCGGCCTGTGTGCTATCCATTTCACAACCTAATCTTGGCCTCCTAGAGGCAATTGAAATGATTAAGGCGTTGTCATTATCACTAATAGTATTTATTTCTAAATAGCAGCTTTCGATAGCTTAGCCATCGTCATCAGTTTCTGCTGTCTAGAGAGCCACAAAACGGATATAAAACGGAAATAAATACTATTCTTGAAATAACGCCTTTATTTCAATTATGTAAATGTCAACTAGACCTCACCACTGGATCAATAAGACTCCTACCGCCTTACTAATAAACGCGGAGTAAAATTTACTTCTGAGTAAGTCGGGTTGGCAAAATTCTGACTAATAAACATTAGAGTAACTGTGGCATAGAGTAAGCTAGGAGTAAGTGTGGCGTAGTTACCATGGCAACCGCTACTTCAGTCGACCCTAGTTTAAGCTCGGAGTAAGCGTGGAGTAGTGCGATTTGGTGGCGTCGTCGCAGTATACTCTCTGGACGTGGCAGTTTAACACGTGTTTACGTTTGTCGAGTTTTGTGGTGTGTTTTGTGTGCGAAGTTAAAGCGAAACGACAATGGATAAGAGAAACAAGTGAGAATTGGGAAAGTGATGAGAAGGTATTGTACATTATTTAATACTAATGAAACGTTTTTGTACTTTTGAAACTTATTTTTCTTCAAAAGAGAACGATTTTAAGCACGTAGTAACTTGACTGATAATGCTCTAGGAATTGTTGTTGACCCTCATTCGGGAAGAAACAGACGTTAAATGCCAAGGGCAATAATACGAAAATTAATAAAGCCAAGGCAGAAACTTGGGGAAAAAATACTAAGAAGTATGTACAGCAATGCGTATCCATTTGCTTCAATGTATTCTGTTCTCTTTCATAAATTGGTATGCTTTACATTTGATCAGGTTTAATAATTTGAATTCCCGAAGGAGGGAGCTAAATCAAATAAAAATACAATGGAAGACGATGAAAATAAAATCGAAGAAGGAATCCATTAGTTCAGATCCGAACAAGCAAAAACGGCAGTGGTCCATGCCGATGGTGCCTTCAAGAATCTTCGGAAGTGTACCAAGCTGATTCCATTGGAGTTTGAAAGTGGAAGAAATGTGTATGACTGTGACGTAAGTAGTACTTTACATTATTTCCTCTAATATGTAGTGTATACTTTCATTCTAATTTTCAGGTGGATTCAGACCAGGATGATGAAGTGGTAGATGGCGTTATAAATCGAGTGTGTTTGCAATTATTTGTGGTTATTGTTAGTTTTATAACTAGAGAAATACTTTGCTATTGTGTAGTAAATGACTCGTATGTCTGAGGGTAGTAATTACAGAGTTGCTGTTGGTTTAATTACCTTGCTTTCAAATATGAATGAAATTGTTTGGAACAGAAATGTAGATGTATTGTAGTTTTCTGAGCATGAGTGAATGGCTACATCATCTACCAGATCTTTACTAGCGAGGCGGTATTCAAATTGATTCTATGGTTATAAGGAGTTATGTTTAAATTATACATTCTCCTTGTGTTTCTATTAACTTCAGTATTGGCTTGTTGAATGTAAATTACAATTCATATTATATGTTGTTTGAGAGAACTGTATACTTTATCTTTGAGAGAACTGTATACTTTATCAGTGAATTCATTACATCATCATAATAGAGGCGACTGTGAGATGAGAATGTAATAAGTATTATTGCAAAGCTTTATACATCAAAATCATCATCAATTTTCAGAGTCTTTATTCTCAAGAAGCCATGCCGAGTTGTAGTTGGTTGAGAGAGGAGGGAGAAACTACAGTGAAACAGTAGTACTGCCAAAGGTGTGAAAAGAATCATTCTTCTAATCCTTATCATCTATGACTATTGCATTCATTACAATTTGATAGAACAATTATGAGAATGCAGTAAATGCTATATACATTGTTTCTAAATATTTTCCAGAACCTCAATTCAGAGGCCCAGAATTGGTGCATCCACCTACTACGGAGGCAGTCACAGAAATGGGGAAAATGCCATGAAGGTTCGAAAAGAAATTATCTAATTCATTATCATCAATCTTATAAATATACATACATGACAATTTGATAGAAGCAATTCTGAGAATGCAAAAATGTTTATTTATTTTATTTATTTTACGTCAAAAAACAGTTAAAAACTGCGTATGACGTCTATGGGAAAAGTAGATTGTGTGCACATTTTCAAAATTCTGTGATCCTACACTAAGTCATATCTACTTAAATTTTGAATTTTGAAAGGGAGAAAAAACAAAACTCCCATGTAGTAAATCTATTTTCAAGGATAAATAAGCAATAAATGTTTAATTTTGAAAGGGAGAAAAAAAACAAAAAAACTCCCATGTAATAAAATCTATTTTCAAGGATAAATAAGTAATAAATTTTGAATTTTGAAAGGGAGAAAAAAAAACAAAAACTCCCATGTAATAAAATATATTTTCAGGATAAATAAGCAATAGAATTTTGGCTCTTGTACTTCCTGCCCTGACAACATGGAAACGATAATTTGAAGAATTGTGTTTCCCACTGAATCTAGAGACGTGACAGAAAATGAAGTTACATTTATGTCAGAAGCAAAACAAGGGCCATCTCAGCATTTGCTCAATGGATCAGAAACTGGACGAAAAACCTGATCGAGATGGGGTCATTGACCCGGAAGCTGTAGTACAATAGTTGTTACAGGTTGTTTATACTCATTTATACAGTCCAAATGGTAAATAATGCATTATGTATCATTGTTAAAATTAATGTTACTTTTCTTGTAATGCTCAGTATAATCTCTAATTGTATAGAAACAGTTATGCAGCAGAAAAGATTTCACTTGGGATTTAAACTTTTCTATTGAAGTTAATCGTTTAATAATAAGTATTATGTTTGATATATAACATAATTTCTACAAAAATTTCAGAACCTCGAAGCAGAGAATGCTACAATAGGTGACAGGCCTCCAGTAGGAGAGCAGACACAGAACAGGAAAACTGCCACGAAGGTTAGTATAGTTATTTATGTATGTTGGGCATTAGTAGATGTTTTTGCCCTGAGGGCGATTTCAAACCTGAGGGTTGATGAGACACATCTTGGGGCATACAAAACTTTATGGTTTACTAGTTCATTGCTGAATTAAACGAGAATTCCATATATTTTAGAAGTTTTCTTACGTCTAAGTGAAAAGATGAATTGTAATAATCTTTTGTCAGTATGACGTTAGTTAACAAAAGTGTGTGTACCTATTATTGTAATCATTGTTGGACTGATTTTTTGTACAAAATGAAAGAATATTGTAAAGTTTCTGCAGAAATTCTTGCAAAAGCTAACAAAGCTATAGATAGTGGTTTCCAGCAAAATTTCAAGAAATACATGGAAATGTTTGTGTGTATTTGAGAGTTATATTAGCGGGAATCACGCTGATGAAACAGTACTTATGAGTTACTGCCTTTATTGCCAAAGTTATTTATAATATTCCATAATATCAAAGTTATTTGAGGTGTTGCCAATGTGCTTGTACATTTTAATACCTCAAGTATTAAGAACTTCTTTACTCGAGAAGCACTGTATCTTTTAAAGCTGATACATAACTGAAATATAGTGACTGTGCCAATTATAAACTCAAGAAGCTTTCCAAAATTGCAGTTTCATGTCAATTAAACAAACAAGGTTTATAAAGATTTATTTTACTTATGCGAGCTTTATACAATTTATTGTATTTGCTACATCTGAACTCAAATACATGGAATTCATAAAAATGTACATGTTGGTATTATTACGGGCAATAAAGTATTCAAAAGGCCCGAGAGCATAAAGAATCAGAAAGGCCTGCAAAGGTATTAACATTAGTTAAACGTTTTGTTTTAGGTCCGTAAACACAGCAAGTAAACCATAAAAGAAATTATTCTAATTAATTATCATCATTAATCTTACGACCATTACGTACATGACAATTTGATAAAAGCAATTCTGTAATGAGACTGCAATAAATGTTTGATATACAAATTTCCAAATCTTTTCAGAGGTCGTAATTCAGGACAAAAGTCAAGAGATCTTAATCTTGAAAAAATTCAAGACGTACCACAAAGGTGTGAAAATAATTCATTCAGTTTTTAATAATAGTAAGGAAAAATTGTGTTCCGTCAACATTAATAAGATTCATTTGATTTATTACAGGATTTTGAATTGAGGAGAAACAAGTTTCTCTCTATGGAAAAAATGAGAGAGAGGGAGAATGAAAGGAAGGAAGAAGAACACCAACTCCTCCTGATGGAGAAAGATTAAAATTCAAGAACAGCACTGAAGGTAGAGGACAGAAATTGAGATTAAAATGTATTGAAGAAGAAGTAATAAAAAACAAATAATGGAAGAACAAACGAAATTGTGAAACTACAATGGTTTATATGAAGAAAAACTAAAAGAAAAATAAATATTTTTAAAAATTTTATTTAGTACTTTAATGTTGTAATCACAAACTTATTCCTATGAAACCCACAAGCAGAGCAGCCTCACATTGGTTCACTGGAGAACCAAGTCAAGTTGCTCTTGCTAGTCAATATTTTTCCCTACGAGGAACTGTGGAAATTTTCAAGACGCTGAGAAGGGTCCACTTCTCAACAGTGTGAGATTTTTACTCCTAAGACCACAAATGTTCCTATTAACATAGCTAAGCATTCTTGGAGTAGTCAAAGTTATTTTTAATTTTCACAGAATCAAAATTGTTTTGGATGAATGCTGCGCACAGCAAGTCCCGTGGATTTTCAGCAAAATCAGTGGCTCTAGCGCTGCTCTTCAATTATTTCTTCTATAGGAAATTCTCTTTCCTTTAAAGAAATAGCTACATTATAAAGCACTGCCATGCCACTATACTCACTTTCGTCTGCTCAGTGAGTTCTGAATCCTGTGAGCAAACATATTTTACAATTAAATAGAAGTAACTGTGAGAATGTAATAATGTTATTAAAAGGCTAATCACAATTCAAATACCTGAAAACAAACACCTGAAGCGGCTTTTCCAAAGGCCAAAACCTTTCTATGGTGTTGCGTGTGCTTTTGTGCTAGCGTTGTACCTGCTCATTTGCACGCCTCGGATTGCGCACAGGAGTAAATAGATGGAGTGCAGGGATAGCCTGAATCCCCAACCTCCCCTAAATTCTCCTACTTCGTATCTCCGCTTCAGACGGGATTCGTTAAAATCCTGGCATCATGGACACTTCCATGCCATCAGCCACGATATCTTGAAATTTTAAGTTTGCATCACAAACACCTGAAAATATATTTCAGAATGTAGAGTTCATGTTTTGCAATTGCTTAATATTCTTACTGATGATCTTTTTAAATTAAACAATCACTCAGCCAATGTTTGTAGAAGTACCTGAACATTCAAAGATGGAAAAGCCTTTCCTGTGTGAAAAAAGTTTGCCCACATCTCTTCTCATGTTGGGTATACGGATGTGGTACATCTATGGACCCAATCACATTTCTGAACCCATTTATCGATGAGAATAAATGGGGAGCTTGTGTTTCCTCTTCAATTGTTCAGGGCATGTAAATATATTTGCCTAGCTCTGTAATCTGTAGGCCACCCTCCTGCAAATATTGAGGACTGACTGTTGGCTAATGCCATCAAGTCGCACAGTCGTCTCATCTGAAAGGATATCATTAAAATTTAGGTTATGTAACCATGCAGCAGTATACAGCAATTGCACTCCACGAATACGTTACCATATTTCGCCCCAGCACCTGAGTGCTGTAAGTATTTGAAGATCCGGGAAAGTTTACCACCTCGAGCACTTTCAGAAGACAAACTCTCCCCGAATATATGCTATGAGCTCCATCGCTCCTTCCTTCGAAAATATATATTTCCTCCGGAATTCCTCCGCCGAATATTCCTCGAAAGGATTTCGTCTGAGACGATACACTTTCCTCATCCTCGGACAGCCTTCACAAAACATCTCAATGAGTCAACTTCCTCCACAGCTTCAATGGCTTCAATTTCGTTGAAGATATCCATGCTGACTTACGATCACTCACAGCTGATTCACAACAACAAACTGCCAAGGACAGACGCCAAACGAACGAAGCTATCGATTGAACATTCGATTTGAGAAGTTGACACGGGGTTTTTAGACGTTGCCAAAGGTTGATTGAGGAGTAACGCTGGTGTAATTACACCTCGCTTACTCCGCGATTAAGTATGAAAATTACTCTTCGCTTACTCCACGCTTACTCTGAGAGTAGTTACTTCCGAAGTAAATATGTTACTCCTGGCCTAAACCAGACCTTTATTAGTAGGCTGCTAGAGGCAAACTGATTCCACAACCAGACAAGCCTGGCGTCGAAGCGGCAGTAGGCTGCCGCGTGGTGCTGGTAACGCCCGAGCGGTGCTCGCCACCCTCAGGGTTAACGACCCCTGGTCAAAACAAGGTTGCAACCTTGCAGGGTCAGGGCGCTATACCCACGAGAAGATTTCTGGCGTGGGTATCACCAGTAACGTGCGACGTCCTCTCCGCCGCTCCGTCGCCAGGTCCTACCAGTTGTTTATTCTTTTTATAAATTGTTTTACTCTCCCAGAAACCCTACTTGGACGTGACTTAGGAAACGTACACACATTTAATGATAGGCGCTACGATTTGCTTTGAAAAACAATTCATTAGTTGAAAGATTCAACAATACAAATTTTACAAAAATACAATGTGCAAGCCTCTGCCTTGCACCGTTGTTTAAATTGCAACAAGCAATTTTTCTTTCCTAAAATCTTAATTACCCAAGCAATTTTCTTTCCTAAAGGCAAATCTCCACCAATCTCATCATGATTTTAACATTTTAGTATTCATGAAATAACACTCATTATAAACTTACGTCCAGTGGCGCTGAATTGAAATATATTCCGTTATTTCCTCGAGTCTTATTTTGCACTTAATTTGCACATTTTTTGCATTTAATTCTATGCTCACGCTTTCATTCGTAAATTGAACCACCTAAATTTAAGTACAGCTTATGGGAGGCTACAAATGCCTTCCTGCCCAAATTCAAATTATAAAACAATTTTAAAATGAATTCTAAAACAAAATAAATTTTCCTTTGAATCTAATTTAACATTCAGCTTTCTGACGGTCTTTATAACTTTCACGGAGTGCTCACTCCGTCATCAGTGTCTCGACGGCGTGTACCTCGGATTCCACTACTCTTTCGGAGCAGCGTGGTCGCAGATTCGAAGTCGACGTCAGGACGGGTCGGCCGCGCCTGCCGCTTCGGACGGACGGCTGTGCTCCGCAGAAGTCGTACTGATGTCGACGGTGACCTTCAATGTCACGGCGTTCCTCAGGCAGCTCTCATCCTGCGATGTCAATTCTACGCTACCTTTCGACTGTGCACCGAGTCAGTTGCACTCACGTTCGGGTAGTCCGTGATAATTTGAACTGTTTCTTCTTCTGTAGAAATTCTTCGCAGACGGCTTTCGGGCGGAGTGCTGTTTGTAACTAGTGGTCTGACAGTTTTTATCATCAGCTTACGGCACACATTTCCGCAATTACAATCGCCGTCGCTGCTGCAATCGAAGAGAGCTCAGTGTAGTCGCCGTCGCTTCTGCAGTCAAAGAGCTCAGACTAGTCGCCGTACGCTGCTGCAATCCAGAGAGTTCCTCCGAGGCGCGCCGCGATACTTATGTACTCGGGAATGGGAAATTTTGGAGGTGAATATTCTCCTGCTTTCGTGACCTCCCAAAAAAAAAACATTGTTCACTAGTTCGGGCGTCATAGTTCGAAAAGCCGTGGGCAGATGGGGCGTTACCGCCATCGCTCCGCCGCGTACCCTAGTCCTCTCTGTTCGTGGGCTTCTTTTCGTAGCTGATGGTGGCGTTATGGGGTTGTCTAATCCCCTGATGTCACAATATATATAGTATATAATTCATTTATTTATTTACTAATTTTTTATGTTTGTTGATTCATGGCATAATTTGCGTGATTTCTGATATTGTTGTTCAGACAAGTTGTCTTTATTCCATGTGATTGGTTTTGTAGCCCTGATGAAGGAATTAAATTCCGGAACGTTGCAAACTAATGTGTTTCATTAATTGACGGATCCCGTGATCCATATCCTACTTCTCAAAATATAACATATTGTACGGTCTCTCAAATATAAGTGTAGTAATTTAAGTGCAATATTAGCAATATGAATTATATTGCTCAGTCATGACAACCAAAGGTAAAATGGATATCTAGTGCAGAGTTAAGACGTGTTCAAGAATGTATACATACTATAAATGCCAAAGGTGTTACACAGTCATAGCAAAGCTCAACATAATAGGATTGGAAAGAAATTCAAGAGCTATAAGTAAACTGATTCACAAAGAAGGATATGTTGAGCATAATATAGGAACAAGGGACTTGTTTCCAGCAACAAGTCACGTTTCCTTCTGATAAAGGTCAAGGAACTTCAAGATCCCAAATTAGATGTATAAAGCCGAAGTCGTGTTTACACAGTCTGTACGTGAGAGTTGCTAAGAGCCCCAGGGCTCTGCCGCAAACAATTAATTGCAGAATACATATATTTTTATACCTTAGTACGCGTGTAGTGTTGTAGCACCACTAGTTTTTTATTTTCGGGTTTTAAATTATAATCAGTGTAAACCCGCTTTCTGAAATATATAAAGACCTAAGGTTGTACGATGATCGAGTCATTATTGAACCGAAATAGAGATGTTAACATTTAAAAATGAGGAGACTTCCTAGGTGGTGTTGCTTATCTCATTTCTTTAAACCCTTCATATTAAATGTCTGAATTCATAAATTGCATTTTCTCTTAAAAGTATGAACATTGGAAAATATTTTCAATAAAAATCATTCCTTACTCCATATTTTGTGAGAAAGTTTATATTATAGAATCACTAAATCTGATCACTTAATTGTTGGTGTGAAATTGCTAAGTCGGGACTTGGTATTTGCTAAAAAACGGACGAATACAAAAATAGATAATGATCTCAACTCCACTCAATAAACTTGCTCCTAGAAATAAACCAACTGTACCACCAACAGACACTGAAAAAAAAAACGGATTTGAATGAATGTTCAAAATATCCAGAAACACACTATTTATAATTTAATTAAATTAGTCATTACAAGGCATTAAAAATTTATTTTTAAGAAATGGTATCTCGTGTTCAATGTTTAACAATGTTTAAGATAGATAGATGTTTGTTTATTTGTTATCTGTATTTATTAGTCATGTATCATTGTATTTATTTGATCGAATCTTCAGCAAAATCATTACCTATGTTTTGATCTACTTACGTTAGCAAACAATTATTATTTTCCTGTTTGGGGGAGTAAAATCAAACTACTTAATGGTCAGCTGTCATCAGAGAGCTTCACTTGCTGAGTAATTGAAATGTTCTCTCCTATTGAGTAATAGTTACAATATTATTCCAAATATGGATGAACTCTTTTGAGAAGATGAAGAAAATATTCCTTATAATTCGATAAATGACGAATATTTATTACGAATTCATCTTTTTTTAATAAACACTTCTTATGTTAGTATGCTTTCACTAATAAAAACTCCATGTAATCATTCTTATGTAATTTGTCGTTCACTTGTCGAGTTTCCAGCGGCATTTCCGTTCGCAAATAACTCGCCTAACACTGCAGACTTCGAGTGGCGTTCCCGCAAGTGCCGTAATAAAAAAGTCTATTAAAATCCAAACAGCTAAAACTGTTAAAACCTGTACTACTTCATCCCTCGAACAATCGCGAGCAACGTACGATGCTGGTCTCCATCGCACCCACCTCGTATTCGAGAGTGTTCTGCAAGGCCGAATTTAAGGTTGGGCAAAGAGGGCTTAGTGAGTTAGGGCACTGAGCTAGAGGGACTACATAATTAAGGTTAATCTGACAAGAAATTGTAAAATCTTACCAACTAAATCCAGTTTACTTTTTATTAGATTTCTTTTAAATCGTTCCGTTGGTAAAGACACCATTTGTATAGTGACATCACCCCCCGCGCCTTCCATACTGAAACAAAAGGCGAATCAACATTATTCAAAAATAAATTGCAACGTATTAATAATTTTAAACTTTCTTCATTAAATTACCAATGTTCTGAAGCCAAAACTTACTCTTCTACATCTTCACAATGACTGTACACAACATTAAGTTCTGGTTCAACACATGATGTGTTACAATCACATTCAATGCCTTTCTTCAGTTTGTATCCTTTTGTTCGAAATGTTAAAAGGTCTGTGACACGAAAAAAGTTATACTGGTTTCTCCTTAACAAACTTCTCACAATTATAACTTAAAAAAATAATCTGTACATACCGGTACGAGCGTAGATACATGCTAATCCCGATGAATTGCATGCTGTCGCTTCTGCTAAAAAACATATTTACATTTATTTTTACTACGTAAATGGAGTAGGATTTCTTTGTATTTAAAAAAGAGAAGATAGGTATAATAACACATATGTACCTACTATTTGGGATCATGTGATGAGTGCAATTGCAAAATAATTTTTGATGCATAGCTCGACATTCAGAAACACATGTTAAATAACTATAGTAAGGAAAGAATTTCAATGGATTTTCATGAGGAAAACGCAATCTCTCCTGCCCAAATTCTCATATTGCAGAAAAGCATCATTTTCTATTTCCTTCACCTAAAAAGCGAAAACTTATTACAAATTATTCTAGCAATTAGAGATATTCGTATTAAGACAAATATTAAATTACTCACAGTGAAAAGAAGTTTACATTCTGAGGGACGAGGTAACTGCATTACTTGCTCAGGTCTTATAGAGTGAGAAGGAACATCATGAAGGCCATGAAGGAGAATCTTTTAAAACGTTATTGTTATTAGAATAACTGCCAGGAATTAATTATGAAATAATAATAATAATAATAATATGAATTTTATAATGTAATTAATTTTGTGACAAGAAATAACAGGATGTAAAACGAATTATAATATTTCTGGCATAGCAGCAGGTATGCGAAATCTCGAATCTTATATTTTCGGTAACCTCCCTTCAATAAACTTTCACACTACTGTACGAGGAAGAAGGCTACAGATAATTTTAAAACTTGTTACTCTTTCTCGTACTGACAATTTAGGTACGGAAAAATTAAAAGCTAATAGGATTTAATAATCCTTTCATTCACCTCAAATTCAAAAATCAATCCCAGTTCAAAGACGTTATTACTGTGCGTTTGTGTGTGTGTAACAACTAAGTGATAACATTCCTTGAATCTCCTCAACCGTGTAAGATGCAAAGGTGCCGTTTGGACACTCGATTGTATAAACAGGGGCACCGGTAGCGGTAGCTCAGTGCATCAACTGATGTCACTGCAGCGCCTCTGACCGGGAGATCCTAGGTTCGAGTCCTGACGGCGGCAGGGTTTTCCACACTAGCTTTTCAGCTAGGTCGAATTCAGTCGCTGTCTGGAGAAATTCTAGCGCCGGCTACTCTGATCGGTAGTTTTCCGTGGTTTCTCCGATCAACACCAGGCGAATGCCAGAGCAGTACCCTACTAAACGGGCCACGGACCGCGCGCGATCTATCCTTCCTCTTCCTTGTCCTATCCTCTCCCCTTACACACATTTACACTAGCATGCACTCACCATATTCCAGGAGACCGGTCGGGAGCTTAGAGCTTGTCCCGACTGGGGCGGTGCCCCGCTGGTGGGAGAGTCCTGGTTAGGGGGAAACCCCTCTAGCTGACGGTAGGTCGGCGCCGGACCTCGCCATCCGGCGGGGGAACATAACCGCCATCTCCCGAGAAAAAACATGCACTACACTAACGGGAATAATGACCGAAGCAATTGACGCGCCCGGAAACACGAAAAAATCAATCAATCAATTTAACTATGGTATAATAATGGAGCTCTAACCCTGACATGACCGTAACCTTGATTGGAGAATCCACGGAAAACTAACCAACAGAGCAGCCGGCCGATACAATTCTCCTCCAGACAGCGACTGAATTCGACCTAGCTGATAAGCTAGCGTTGAAAATCTTGCCACTGTCGGGACTCAAACCAAGGACCTCCCGGTCAGCGGCACTGAGCCCCCTCTCCCGGTGATTTAATTAGTTTTACTTTGTCAACGAATGGTAAAAAACTGCATGTGACGTGTGGAGGAGACGTACAACCTGCGTACGTTTTCTCGAGTTCTGGAGGACCCTTCCCCATCCTAAATAGTTTGATGATGAATAAAAGGACTAACAAAGCAAGGTTAGCATTTGAGAATAGACATTTTCACTTTCGAGGTACAGAAAATTGTTTGCATTTGTAAAAGATATACGGCTTTCAAATGAAAGCCTTGAGAAAAGTAAATTTAATTTCTTCTTTGTTTCAACAGGTTATAAATTGCGACACATGATTCTTGCATCAAGCAGCTCGTAAATAATTTTATGTTATATTCAGTAAATACTCGACATATGCGTGTATTATTTTACATACGTATTAGCTGTTATAGGAAGCAGCTGAGATGACAATGGGGCGAAATCATAAAGTTAGCCCCGATTCCAGAGAACAGGAAGGTAACTATATGAGAAACTCTGCGCCATTTTGTAGCATCATTAGTTAAAATGTCATGGAAATGACAAAAGAAAAATGCTTGTATTCAGACTATTCGAATCTTTTTCCATATTCCTCTGCCTCTTCCCCAGTCTTAGCAATTCATTAGGCTAAGGTGCAGTTCCATGCTCAAAAACTATGAAATACATTACCTCTGAAAAACGTGTCACTTTAAATTCCAGAACTCCAGGGCCAGTATCTTTATTTGAAATCATCAAAGGTGCTCTATTCACTGTGTGTCTGAAATTATTTTAAACATCAGATATTCCTTTCTATACATTTATTAAATAATTATGTTTTCACTCTGAACTTACATTGTATTGCAGCTAAGCACAGACCTCGCTCACTTTCTATTGGAATAAATTTAGAGCAGCAGTTAAAACTTTCCTTGTTCCATCTGCATTCTTTTAGAAGTTGTTCACAAGGCAAACGAATCTAAGACATAGAAAAATATAATTCTACATACTATGAAATTTAGTGAACCTGTAAAATAAAAACTAATAAAAATTAGGATACAATATACACAAAGCCGGTATCAAAGTTTCATTCAAAACACAAAATTCTCTCAGAAAAATCCTATCCCCTAAAACACACACAGATCTTCTAGAAAAAAGCGGCATTTGCACTATATTGCCACGATTGCGAAACAAAATAAATTAGTCAAACAGGCAGAACTTTCAATACAGAATAAAGAACATGAACACGCTTGAAACACAACACCTGCAAATCTCACTTTGCCAATCATTTACTTCAGACACATGGGAGTTGAGAAAACAATTTTAAGGGCAGAAAATGTGTTTTGGCCATTACTGACAAAGAAATTCAAGATGTCGTTAGGAATTGTCCAGCTTGTTTAACTTTCCAAAATAGTAATCAGAAAGAAACAATGATGACTCGTGAAATTCCTGACCGACCATGGCACACAATAGCAGCTGATTTGTTCGAACTTAATAAAAAGAAATATTTATTAATAGTAGACGCGTATTCACGATTTCCAGAAGTATGTTGTTTGAATGATAACACTACATATGAGAATGTAATACATCATGTAAAATCGATATTTTCCAGACATGGTAAACCGGAACTTCTATACACAGGCAATGATGTACAGTTCGTGAATCAAAAGTTTCAAACTTTTTTAGAAGACTGGGAAATTGTGCACAAGACAAGCACTCCAAGGTATCCACAGTCCAATGGCCTAATTGAGAGGCACGTTCAAACTATTAAGTCACTTTAAAGAAAGTATTGTTTGACAACAAGGATATGTACACATGTTGCTTGAGTATAGAAATACGCCATTAGGTAGAGGTCTTCTTCCTGCTGAAATATTGTTCGAAAAGACGATTAAATGGTATATTGCCAACTAACCAAGAAATGCTCTACAAAATATAAACATGTGGAGGTTCGAAAAGGTGAATGAAGATAAAAGCTAAAAGAGAAAAGCAATATTATGATACGAATGCAAAAGATTTAACAGAACTAAAGAAAAATGATCAAGTTATGGTTCAGTTAACAGAGAAGAGTACTTGGGAACCTGCGACCATTATTGATGTTGACCAAAGTAGACCTAGATCATATGTTGTTAAGTTAGATAGAAACGACCAAATTTATGTGAGAAATCGCAGATTTTTGAGGAAATTTGAAGTTAACAGATTTGATAAGAACGACAATGATAGTTATGATGATCTTATAAACAAGTATCTCAAAAATGCATGTACACAAGAATACACACTAACAAATACAGCTCAAAACGATACTAATGTCAATACAAAGGATGATGATCAAAATGATGCTTATGTCAAACCACAAACACAAGCCAAATGTAATCAAACGAATCCAAAGGCTATTGGAGTTACAAGATCAGGTAGACTAGTAACAACCAAAGTACTTACAAAGATTATGCTTAAGATCAATAGATTAAGTTCATTATGTTGTATTTTGGAAAGAATATCTTAATCTTTCGTTATATTTTTTGTAATGTCTTTTTTATAAATTGTATCTTGTGAGGGAGATGTTGTTAGTTTAGCAAGACTGCTAGATGCAGTTGCTGCCACACTGCGCACTACTCTGTAAGCTCTGTACCATAGACTGATATGACTACTCTGTGATATAAGTGTCCTGTACTCAGTATTCTGTAACGGTGCAGTACAAACCATGTGCTCGTTTTCTTAAATAAAACTTTTATAAAATAAACAAGTGTTTATTTAACCACAACAGTTCATTATCTGTATTCTGCATGCGTCCTCTCTTTACGCGAACACCTGTATACTTCTTCAAAACAAGATCGATACAAACAGAGCTGCTGAAGCTTTCAAGTGTCAGCATGCTGCGAAATTGTGCTGGCCCTTTAGCAATAGAGCTTAAGATCATCCGTTTGTAATTGATAGGTGTTATGTATTAGGTCAGTTGGTACCGCTAACTCCGGCTTCTCCCCCTCCTCCCGCCGGCCGGCACAACGGTAGCGCAGGAGTCTTTTTTTTATGTTCTCGAGTGGTGTTGTTACCGCGTGTACCCCGCCAGTATATCTAATGTATCCTATAGATGAATAAAGTGCTATTGTTACGAGCTAGTGATGTTATTTATTAACCCACAAATACAACAGTGGTGTCAGGAGAGGGATAGCTGAGACAAGGAGCCGCGCAATGTGAGTATGGAACATTTTTAGACCGCATGTTAATCGAACAACTGCTTAAAGGCGTAGAATCAAGGGACATGTGCGACGAGATTATTGCCAAGAAACCAGAGAGTTTTGCCGCCGCGTACGAGATAGCGTGCGCACTCGAAGCTACACGAAACACGGCCGACGAGGTTAAAAATCCGGAGTTATCCTCGAGAAGTGAACCCACAAACCGGATTGGCTACGAGAAACCACCGGCACGGAAGAACAGCAATCAAAGGCCAGGCAACCAGCAACGACTCCTGCCAAGCTTTACCAGAGACCCACCGCAGCATGACGCCAGTCACACCGCGAGAACCAACAAGGATGCGCGGGTGTGGAGCCTACGCCTGTGGTCAGTGCAGAGTCCGACGCTATGTGCGGAAAAAGGGACATATCAGCAGAGGCGTGTCGCGTTCGCTTGCTAACCAGGTCTACGAATCCGACGACCCAGTTGATCAGATCGACGTGTTAAAAGTCGAGGTCATCGGATCGGTACCATCACCCAGGCGAGAAATGCTGGCTGTACAGATAGAGGGCACTACAGTCGACATGGACTGATACGGTTCTCCTTGCGCGATCATGAGTCAAGAGGAAGTTTGGCACCATCATCCCCAATTCGTTGCGTACGACACACCGACGTTTCGTGAGTTGAGCCTACACCATCCTATTCGTTGCATCGACGACCCGAGTTCACACTATGGGAGCTACGACGATGCCTGACCTCTACTTGGTGGATCATGCGAATTCGACATCGTCTTCGGGCCGGGAATGGATCAAAGTTCAAGCACAAAACCGACTTCGCTGTTCGGAGAGCCATCGCAGGAGCAACCCACACCACATTTCCACCGACAAGCCGCTGACGCCGCCCAAGCTGTCGACCTCGGACCAACAAAAACTTGACGTTATCATCCACCGATACCAGGACGTCTTCAGTGATATCCCTGGGAAGCTATCAGGCCCTCCAGCGAAGATGCACCTGAGACCTGGAGTCACGCCTACGTTCGTTCGAGCACCAGACGTGCCTGTAGCCCTGAGAGATGCTTATGCGAAGAGATCGACGCCAAAATCGCCAGCGGTTTTGCATAAGAGGTCGAGTATTCAGAGTGGGCGTCAACGACTCATGTCGTAAAGAAGAACGGAAGGATAATCACGGCAAACCGGCGTTTACCGTCAATCCGCGAATCATTGTCGATGAACATCCAATCCAGAAAATAGACCAATTGTTTAATCGGATGCGCGGCGCCACCCTCTTTTGTCATCTGGATGTTACAGATGCATACACTCACCTCGAGGTCGACGAGGAATTCAGCCACGCCCTCACACTCAACATCCCTATCTATGGTCTGATTCGTCCAACTCGTACTGTCTATGGTGCAGCCAACATTCCTGCCATCTGGTAACGTCGAATGGATACGGTTCTGCAAAATCTCCAAAATGTCGTAAGTTTCTTTGATGGCACCATAGTTTTTGCTGATACTTTCGAAAATCTGATCCAGGCTCTTACCGCAACGCTGAAGCGTTTTCGCCAACACGGTCTCAAGCTCAACCTAGCCAAATGCAGCATTGCAGAACCTGTCCTGGAAGCTCTTGGCCACAAGATCGATGCGTCGGGTATTCACAACTGTGACGCGCACATCCGAGCTGTACGAGACGCGCCGAAACAGACGACCGCATATGAACCCAGCTTTTCCTGGTGCTACATATTACAGCGACTTCATCCAGAACTTGTCAACGAGGTATCGTCCACTCAGAGATATGCTGTTGAAAGACCCCCTCGTGTGGACACCTGAGGATGTCTCGGCCTACCAGGATATCAAGAACGCTCTGATCTCACCGCAGGTCCTTATGCCGTACGATCCAATCCTACAACTTCTGCTGGCAATAGTAAATGATCTTGAGTTCTTCAAAGCATATTGAAATATACCAATCCATATACCCCTCTTGCTGCCCTCAAATTCCTGTAACCTGTTTCGGAATTTCTAATAAATATATGGGCGCCAGGAAATGATTACGATAATGAGCTCCCAAATTATATTTAATTATAACTCCGAAATAATCGTGAATACTTACGATTACTTAATTCGCCCTCCATACGGAAAAGCGTGGAATCTGAAATGCAAAATTTAAATATCCTACTGGATTGCACATGACTGCAAATGATAATCAGCTTTCATCAATAGGATATAACAATTTTTTTATAAATTTCAGTAACTTCTTTTAAAAGAAATACCGTACAACATTCTTTTTGGTCATGACATTTACTATAGCGCTATAGAATCTGTTATCCATAAGAATCTTGGGCGCTGTCCTGGTAAAGGATGTCTCCCCGTAGATTTCAGCAATGGGCCTCGTCCAATCTTCTTTCTTGCTACCGACGAAATCCGTATCTTGTCGTTTCTTCTCATAAACCACTAGGTACACTGTTTATCCATTGGCTCCCATTCACCTGCTTGAATTGCTACAAGTTCTAATACTCCTTATTGTTAATTTCCTAAGCAAAAGTTTAAGTGCTGTTAAAATATTAGCATATAAGTTCACCAAGTTATCATCGGGTTCCTATCATCGGAGACTAAGTTCAGTTATCGTTGTCCGCTTAATAAAATTTATAAGTCACCCTTTTGGCATTCACCGTTCTGGCTCACCAACAACAACAACAAATCACTACGTCCGAACTCGCGTAAATTTTCTATGTTCAAATAAACTGCTATGCAAGCACCCTGATCCGATCGCTATCGTGTCGAAGGCTCGAATGAATCTTCTTGTATCCTTCTTCAACATGTCAACTTTTTCATCTTTTACTCTCTTGTGTAAAACAAAATTATGCGATCTACCTCGCGGCGTCATCTACGTAATTATTTTTTACCAATAACTCACTTTTTTACATTCCCATGACACTTCCGGTATATTAGAATGAAATTTTCTCATTCGTGTAACTAGGCATCTCTTAAGTTTGTTTATAGGCGAAACCACGGACGCTACTTATCGTCCGCTTTTGAACTAATCGGCATTGTTTATATGTTGCACTCCGGTACCATGGCAATCAGCGTCTTTTTGCTAATAAAGTATTATTTTTAATGAAATTCGCTGAATTTCATATTGGTGACAATCTGCAAAGCCGTATGTTACAATATCCAAAGCCGGAGGCATTCAGCATCCGACTCAAAGGGATCAATGCTAGGCAAAACTAGAGCAGGCTTAGGCTACCTCCCTGAAAAATGCCTCTACAAATTCGCAAAGTATCAGTCTAGTAACTCAATTTCCCTCTCATAACATGGAGCGCTATTCGCGTGCTGTTCATATGCGTTGGAAGAAATTTAATGATACAGGTGTGAACCTTGTAGAGTTGAAGGGTACGCTGCAACCAAGAATGCGGAATGGAATCAAGTGCCTTTCGGAAATGAATATAGCCCACTGACACATTATGCGTTTTCTATTTTACATGCTTGGATACAATATTATCTATTATCAATAATTCTTTGCATCTTTCGAGATCCTTTCCTACTTCCAACCTGTTCTGGCAAAAGGAGGTCATTTTCTTTCAGGTGGTCGTCGAATTTGGTGGCAATAATGGAAATGAGAACTTCATAAATTGTGGGTAGTGGCCTTTCACTATTCTCTAAAAAGCCTACAGCGGGTCACTCAAGTATCCTAGTAGTATTACTTGACCTGTGACTTGTTATGACAATATCACTTCAAAAATTAGGAATGGTTTTAAATGCCCTAACTGCCCTACAGGAGTGGGTTCGTCTTTTAACCTGCCTTTGTAATAAAAAACTTAGGCAACTTAATCTTTCAACTATGAACCGAGTTCTAGATATATTCTGTTAAATACTTGAATACAATTCTAATCTAGCATTTACACATTGCATTGAAAAATTCTATCACTTGCTCTACCTTTAGCAATTACGTGATTACCTAACAACTGCAGTTACGTTTTAACACTTGCATAAACACTTTACATAAAATTATATTACCATTCACTTCACAAAAAATAAAATAAAATACCTGTAAAAAAGACTATAATACATGGAAACAAAAAAAACTGAAAAAGAATCACTTACCAAAATACCCTTTACATACACTTTCAAAGAAATTGTCATTTGAATAGTGAATGAAATATATACAAGACGTTTCACTTTCACGTAGATTATTACTTTATTCAATTTAGCCAGCAAAGAAAGAAAATGTCGTTATGCAATGAACGTACAATTAATAATAACTCTTTTACTAATTATTGGTTTTGAACAATTTGAAAACGATTAAACAATAAATTGAAAACACACACTAAAGAACAAATATTATCAATAATAGAAAAATGAAATAAATAGGTTTTTACAATTCTTTACAGGAATTAGCTATCTGGCTTCCTTTTACGACTGCAATATTGTAAAAGATTACGTAAAAATTTTTTAAAATTTATTTTACGTCAAAAAAGCTGTTAAAACTGCGTAAGACGTTCTACGGGGAAAAGTGAATTGTGTGCACATTTTCAAAATTCTGTGATCCCTACACTGAGTCATATACTACTTAAATTTTGAAAGAAAGAAAAAGCTCCCATGTAATAAAATATATTTTTAAGGATTGAAAGGCAATAAATTTTGGCTCTTATCCATGATGTCATTCGCCAAGGAATAATATGGTTAATAATAATAACCATGTGGTTGCGGCAGGAAGCATTATGGAAATGATAATTTGAATTACTATATTTCACACTGAATTCTAGAAGACGTGCACAGAAAATGAAGTTACATTTATGTCCAGAAGCAAAACAAGGGGCCATCTCAGCATTTGCTCAATGGATCAGGGAAACTGGACGAAAAACCTGATCGAGATGGAGGTCATTGACCTGGAGGCTGCAATACAATCCTTGTTACAGGTTGTTTATACACATTTCTACAGTTCAAATGTTAAATAATGCATATGTATAATTGTTAAAATTAATGTTACTTTTCTTGTGATGCTCAGTATAGTCTCTAATTATATAGAAACAGTTATGAAGCAGAAACGATTTCACTTGGGATTTAAACTTTTCTATCGAATTTAATCGTTTAATGTCATCTGGCAAAGTGTTGTAAACTAATGTACATGTATTGTGTGTGAATTTTTTGTAATGAGCTGTTGATACTGTCACCTGATGAATATGATTTCTAGAGTGAATATGATTTCGTCGAGTGTTATAGTAATAAACCTCGGCATTTTCTGAAAATATATTCCCGCCCTTAAGCAAGTCATTTTGGACAAAAACCACTGATTCGTGAATAAACAGACAAGGTAATGATAAAATTCCTAGATTAATGAAGAGAGGCTTAAATGAATCACGTGGGTGGAATTTGGTTATTATTCGTACAATTCGTTTTTGTAATCTAAAAGTCTGGGAGCTATAAGATGTATTTCCCCAGAATATTATGCCATATCTCAGGCGGGAATGAACATTCGCGAAGTATACACAACGAACGCAACGAATTGATGAGAGGTTTGCGTGCATAGACGCATCACGTACAGCTGAATGTATTCTATGCATTCCACAACGTTGGCAAAGGCGTGTGGATGCCTGGGGGGAGGGATTATTTTGAAGGTTGTTTGCTCGTAAGAGTATCACGCGTATTGTTTTGTTTTGTGCATATGCAATACGAATAAAACAATGCTCTCTACTTACGCATTTTTCACTGTCCCTTACCCGTAGAGTCTTGTAAGGGAATCCCAATTTAGTACCAGATTTATGAAGAACATTCCAGCGACATTGAATCGTATATGCTGGTTTTATGTTTTCTGCAGCTTTATTGACTGATAAAAAATAGTTGCCATGACCACTGAACTTATCCTCGTATGTGCTACTACTACTTTTAATATCTCTCACGCCATTAATATTTATATTACCAGCGGGTTGTATTTATTATTGTATTTGTGAATCCAATTACTTTAAATAATTTCCTATGAATTTCTCAAAAACTCAAAACTTTTGAGTGAATATGAGCTTCGAAATGTGCATTTTCAAAAGCACTGAAACGACATATTCTCAAAAACGCCTCAACATTTTGCAACAAATTTCCTTATGGAACAGTCTTCTATGATATTGTAAAGTTATGTTGACCACTAGGGGACCGAGTTCTATGATATTCTAAAATTATTTTGACCACTAGGGGACTGAGTAATTGAAAAAAAGGAAAAATTGAAAAGACGTACTTTGGGTGACGGTAAATGGCAGCTGGGAAGAGGGTGGGACAAAACCGAAAAACTAATCCAGATTAAATTAATTTAAAAAACTAACTACGAGAAAGTCTGTACCCTTCTATAGCACCACCAGTTAATTTTACTTTCTCACCTTTAAGAAGGCACTTCTTAACCGTCTGATGGGCACGTAGAGTCTTTTAGGACCCCACAGCTATTTTCTCTTTTGTAGTGATTGAAGTTGTGACCATCCGTTTGCCGAGGTCTCGGAAAACGGAGCACATCAATATTCAAGAATAAGATGAGCAGTTTGAACGCGCGCCAACGCGCATGAATACAATCCAAAATGACCAAAATAAAACTCGAACTACTTATCGTAAGGCGTCTCGGTAAGTATGCGACACCGAGTCAGGAGAAAAAAGCTTTCTTTTCGGGAATAACAGCTAAATGGGGACCACCGATACGAGAAGGCGGCACCTCGTACTGCTACGGACTTCAGGACTGCATCTACGATAAAAACTCTTCAAGACATTCAGGAGGTAATTATCATATTACAAGGCATTAAAACAATTCATCAGGAAAAGGATGAAAGTAAAAGTGACGCATTTAAAATCTTTGTAAGAGAGAGAGTGTGAATAGCATGAAACTAACGAGGCCATTCATTTCTTTTCTTTGCAGTTTTTATTTTTATATTTATTCTTCTTATACGATAGACTCAGTTATCTTTGTAGATTCCTTTAAATAGGGGAATTAAAAGCTAGTTACATTCTAAAAGAATCAAAGGGTATCAAGGGAAAACGAGACGGAGGCCACATCGTGGGGTTGAACAACGGTACTGGAAAGGGCGACCGTGCGGTTCTGCAGAGGCGGCTTTGCTCGACGAGCTGCAAGGACAAGGACACCGAGCGACTGGAAGAGTCGACGCCAGATTTCTCTACGCCGTAAAAAGACCAAGGTCGTCCCACGAACAATTTGTAGATATTGAAGGAATAATTTGTTCGGAAAAGAAAGTATTATACAGGTTCTTTATACCGATATTCTGTAAAAAATGGGAATCAATCTTTCTTTAAAGAAAAACTTAGCTATTGAAAGTTGCAACTGGGGAATTTCGACTGGAATGATTAGGCAAAGTTTTAAATATTCTTTGAAATTGATTTAAATGGGGAGAAAGGAACAGTGTAGTTAATTATTAGAGTGTAAGTTGTTTTCTTTTTTTCCAGGACAAAATTCTTGTATTATAAAGTTTTTTTATGTTCATTTACTGTAACAGCAATTTAATTAGAATATACTTAAGTAAGTGGAAAGTGATTCGACTTGAGTTTCTGATTAAATGCATTCAATCCAAACGGCCCCATGACCCTGATCCCCGCTATTCTAATTGTATTTTTTTATTTTGCGCCCACCTTGAAAACCCATTCTGAGCTAGCCGGCGGAGGGGTGGGTCGCAGTACTTGTGCAAATGCAGGGTATTTTTTGATATATTTATAAACCAGGCAGAAGAAATACAACAAGGCATACAATTTACTTCACTGAGATGAATATTTACTTCAGCTATTTCTCCAAATGCATATTTATAAAAACATATTTCAAGATATTCTAAAGCAATTAAACCATCTCCCTAATCATTACAATAGCTGTTCACAAATATTTTAATTAATTTTTCAAACACAGTAAATTAAGAAATTTGTTATATATTTGTGGGAGAGGCTCCCTAGAACTGGCGGCCGTGTAAATAGCCACAACATAAAACAATCTGCATTTTTAATAGTAATTATTAACGTTATATTTTTATTATATTTTTAATATGCTTTACTTCTTTACTGGTAAAATATGCCATATGAAAAAATATAAAAAAAATCAATAGAAATCAATCGAACTCACCCACTTTTTTGTTTTAAGTTGCAAACTCCTGTAGCTATAACAAAATCTTTTTCTCCTACATTAATAATAAAAACAAGTTTTGTTTATCTGTACTATTATTAGTATCGTAAGAGTATTAAGTAGGTAGGTATATTCATTATTAGGGGTGGATTTTTATGAAATGTCATTTGTTTCTTTTAACTTGAGAACAATGCCTTTTAGTATAGACAGTAATTTTTTAAAAAACCCTTTTTTTTTTTTTTGTCTATTTCATTAATGAGGCATTTTTTACCTTTTCCGTCATTTTTAAAGCTTTTTCCCTTCATTTCATCGATTTTAATATCATTTTAATGGTATTTGCTTCAAATAATATTTACGAATTGCAACAAATGTTCTCCACAGAATTACAGAGTAGATTCTTCGATTTCATAGCACAGATATTGTAATGTTAGCAGTTGTATGTAATCTAAGCATCCTGTGATACCTATCAGCGGAATTGCAGGTTTGGCCGATTTCGGTATAACTAAAGACAAAGATTATCTAGTAAAAGATAGTCCAAACCAAAAGCATGCAAGCTGAGTTCATTTGAACGAAGGTAGAAGCCTCGTTTACAGCAGGAATATATCCAACAGCTTGAGCTGTTTATCTGAACTGGTATTCATATTTTTTGTTATTTTTCTTTGCTTTTAGGGCATTTTTAAAATATTAAAAAGCATTTTGTTGATCATTTTTGGAGATGGTGAAGGTCATCAAAATCCGCCTCTAATGATTATATTAAAATTGTATTATTCGTTTTAATTTGCGGAGGTAGATGATTGATTGATTTTTTCGGGTTTCCGGGCGAGTCAACTGCTTCGGTCATTAGTCCCGTTAGTGTAGTGCGTGTTTTTTCTCGGGAGATGGTGATCTTCCCCCGCCGGATGGCGAGATCCGGCGCCGACGCACGGTGGTTTGAAAGGCGAAAAAAGCGGACAAAAATCATTTTTTCAAAATCCTCCAATTTGCTTCATTCTAGCATACATGAAAAGAAAAATGTCCAATTTTATATTTATACTATATTTAGTTATTTTTTTGTCCATTTTGTTATAACTAAAACGGAGATTTATAAAGTCGGGAGGGCCATAAATTCACCCCTTTTTAGAACCTCTTTTTGGTTACTATTAAACATTAAAAAAAATTTTTCTTTTACTTTTAATTTTTATAACCATTTCTTGTAAAACAAAATTTATCATTTTCAAAAAGTTGTAAATAAATTTTAAATAAGTCTGTTGAACCCCAATTTCTTCTTCTTACACAAAAAATGTAGTCTATTTTTCAAAAAATTTGGGGTAACATCTGGGAAATCCAGAACCCTTCATGTAGGTTTCATCTGCACATTTTAACCGGAAAGAGAAAAAGAATTTCTCCGGGGGCCGCCGTGCCCCGGGAAACGCTATTGACGAGCAGACCCGGAGGCGAGGGCGGGACAAAACCTTTTAAAACTCCGACATTAAAACAAGGCCCCTTCGGGTGGTATGTTGGCTTTAGTGGAACGAAAACCCCGGGCTGTAGTCGGGGCGGTTCTTGTATTTTACAGGGCAGTGGGGGCAGTGGGGGGGCAAAAGAATTTCAGAAATTGTAGGATAAAAAAAATTAGAAAAAAAAATGATTGTCGTAAAACAAGAACAATTTGTGGTAGCACTCAGAACAAATTTGACTTAAACGTATTTAAAGATGTCAAAAAAACTTGTATCGGGCAAGATCTTTTCTTCCATTTAAATTTGGGAGAAAGACACCAAAAGAGTTTTGAAAGAAGAATGAGTTTGGGTTAAAAAAAAACATGAAAATTTCCCCAGTATCCTGGTTGTTCACTTTGGAAAGTAGAGGTCGACCAAAAAAGACAAGATCCGACAAAGTAAAGAAAAAAAAGGTAAAACCTTAATTTTTGTTGGGACATCGGGAGCTTGATATGCCCTCTAAAAATTAAGGGGCAAAAGGAGGATCCGTCGCCAAATTTAAAAAACCTTAACAAAACCCCTAGGGGAAAAAGAAAAAAGGGGCTTGGGAAGGGGGCATACAATAAACGAAATTCAGGGGAAAAAAGCCCTTGTTTATGATAAATAAAGTTATAAAACATTAATACATACAAGAAGATTATTGCAACATAATCAGACCTGTACCCGACATTACCATTCTAAATGCAAAAAAGAAATCATCCTCGAATATCTCTATCAAAGAAACTGAATGTAAGTAAAATTAAGGATTTGTTGACCCTTCCCCCCTTTTTTAAAAACTATCCCCGACAATGATCAAATAATTGTGCTTCTCCTACATATTACTTACAAGGGGTTTTATAGCCCCGGGACCCCCCAGTATAAACAAACTTGGACTAAAGCTGAATGCCGGAACCCTTATTTTTCACGTCGCCTATTCCCCGTCAATAGAAAAAAGATTATTGAAAAAAAACCCCAAACATCATCTCCCCGTGACTGCAGCCTTTTCCCCGGGGTTTGGATTCACAAATTTAAAAATCTGGGGGAAAAATTTAAATTAATAAAATTAAATTTTCAATTAATCCAAAAATACAATAAAACACCCCTAATATTATCAATGATTGAGGGAAAACATTTTAATTCAGAACCTCAAGCATGAAATGTTCTTTTTGGGGGGAAAAAAATATCATAAATAAACAATTTTTCAAAGTGCAGAAAAATCGGAAGTTTACCTAGTTTGGCTTTTCCCGCCCCCCCAATATCATTTTAAGCCCGAAATTTCTTTCGTTATTTAAAATAAGTGGAAAAGAGGGAGAATTTTAAAGAAGAAGCCGTTCTTTTTTTTAAAAAGGATTGGCCCCCCAAATAAAAACCTGGATACGTTTTCCTTTTTCCCTCCGAAAAATCCCTTAAAATAACTGGAATAGATTGACCAAATTTTCCTTTGAATAATTTTGCATTTCTCGGGTCATAAATTTTTTCGGAGTTAATTTCTCAAAAGAAACAGCACATTTTTTGTAGATTTTTCCGGGGTATTTTGCCTAATTTCAAAAATTTTAATGACCCCAATAAACGCTGCTTTTACCAAAAGAATTTTCAGAAAAGAAGAATCCAGGAAAAAGGCATCAAATTCAAAAAACACCAAAGAAACCTTGAGATTTTCCCACTAATTGTGACCTTTTCGGATTGTTATTGAGTTGCCCCTTTGATTTATGTTGGTGGCCTTCAGAAAAATGAAAACAATTTCCCCAGAAGCCCGTGTTTTATTACTGTTTCCCCCAGAAAAAACTGGAGAACAAGGGGAAGCGACTCTAAGAACCCGATGCACCAACACTGAAGATGCATAATAATTTTCCGGGTAAGTATTGATCCACTTTAATAACAAATGAATAAATAAACATTAAAAGAGTTCAATTAAAACATTTCTTTTTTTGGGAAAAACTATTTTTCCGTTTTTTCAATCCGTACCATGTGCGAGTCCCGTCGGCTGGGGGGTTCCCCAACCAGGACTCTCCCCCGCGGGGCCCCCAGGGGGACTGATCAAAGCTCCCCGATCCCCCCCAAATTTTGGGATTTATTTAAAGTGTCGTGTTTTTAAAGGGGGAAGGATAGGAAAAGGAAGGGGGAAAAATATGGCGCGGTCCGTGGCCCGTTTGGTGGGGTATTCCCATTCGCCTGGGCTGATGGGGAGAAACAGGGAAAAACTCCCGATCGAGCAGCCCCGCTAGAATTTTTCCGGGCGATGAATTCGACCAGCTGAAAAGCTATTAAAAATCCCCGGTGGGGTAACCCGGGCCCTCCTGGTCAGAGGTTCGTGCATCGTGACTGGCTCCCTCCGGTGGGAATGGAATTCCCCTTTTCGTTATCCCCCGGACCTCGGTCAGCTTCATTAAAAAACCCTTCCGTTAGCGGACGGTGGCTGGGCCCCACCGGGTTGCAATTTTCTCTTCCCCACGTGGGTCGTTGTTGGGGACCCCTCCCCGAACCCCGCCTTCATTTCCCGGCCTATGATGGAAACATAAAACATCACACACCCAAAAGGGGTTTTCGATGCCCGGGGCATCGACAAAAGCAATTTTTTAATTATAATGATAAAAATGCATTTCCTACCCTTTTTAATTACAGTACTAAAAGGATATATTTTATTGTTTGTTACCAGCATTTAGTAGTACGAAAAAATTACGAATATATAATTTTTTATTCCCGAATGAAAAGGATAAAAAAAACAAAAAAGAACATCGTTTTTTTAAATCGATTTGTGTTTCCTGTCGATCAGGAAAATCACGTCTGGCTTGCAAAAATGACATACATTCAAAACCCGAGAAGCCCCAAACACCTCATTGCACAGGCGAAATGTGGGGGTAAAAAGGGGTTGGAAAAAAACAACGAAAATTCTGTGTTGCTGCTTTTAAACATGCAAACCCCCTTTTTTTAAAAAAAAATATTTTAAAATTTAAAATACCAGCGATTTTTGGTTTGGTGTTCAAAAAAATTTTAATTGAAGAAACATGGGAAAATAAATGTTAATATATTGATGTTTCTAGAAAACATCGATTTTTAAAACATCCTGAAAAACATTTTCCTAAAAGGGTAAATTTTTCTTCAAAACTTTTTAAACGAAAAGTACTTTTTAATGTAATTTTAGTTCAAACACCCCCCCCAAAATACATTTTGCTTTTTAAAAATCGGGCGAAAAGACTGCTCATTTTTAAAACGTTTTTCCCTTCCAAAAAATTTTAATAAAAAAATTTGGGACCGTTTTGAAAAATTTGAATGAAATTCAAATTTCATAAAAAACCAAAACGTGAGATAGGCTTTCCGTCAAAATTGATGGGAAATATCAATTGAAAATCGGATGAAGGGTTTGGTTTGTTGACCACGGGGACAAGACAGACGCTTCGCCGTCAATCGATTTTCGGTATCAGGGCCCCCAAAAAACATGGTTTTGTCTGAAAAACGTGGTAGATAAAAAATATCTATATGAAAGGAACAGGATTTATTTTTTTTTATTCAAGGCCGAAAAGTTTCCTTTTAGAAATTCGCCATTTTCCGGGCACGCTATAATTTACTCTTCAAAAAGGTAAAATTAAAATACATTTCTTTTGACCGGGGGTCCCCGAACCCTTTCCTCTCTCCCTGGGGGCGTTAAAGGGCCGATCTTAGAGGTTCTTTAAAAGCAAAAAACCCCACGGCCAAAACGTAGGGTGACACAAGGGACCATTAGAAAGCCTTCCCTAAAGTGCGTTCGTAAACTTGGTTCAAGCCCAAGCTTTTGTTGTTTGGTCGGAAACTAAAGGGAATTTGACGAGCATGATGAAACAAACATGGGGGATTTGATTGTTTGGAGTTTGTCCTTTTGTCATTTCTTCAGCGAAAGTAATGAATTAGGATGCGAGTATGAATCCAAAGTAAAATTTTAATTTTCTTGACGTTAACTTTTTGTCGAATAAAAAAATTACGTTGACAAATTATTAATTTAGTAAAGGAACTTTTTATAAAAAAAAGGAAATGGGACTATTACACAGCTACTTGCATTTTATATATAAAGACAAACCGATAGGGAAAAATTCGAAAAAACTAGAAACCATGGCTAAAAAATCTTACCACAATGCGAATTGTCCATACATTGAAATCTGATTGGGTTAAGAAACTTACGTTCTGCTTAGTTCGTAATTGAAATGTTTTTTCTGTAATTTTTTGTACGTTTACGACATTACGTTGTGGTTTTTTTTTGTAAATGAACCGTGAGATCCCCACAAAAAAAGGGAAATACTAGTCCCATTTTTGACGTTCGACGCGGGGCGGGAAGGAGGCTACTTTCATCCCTCAGACGCGTTTCCGTTTATATATTAATAGTATTCCTTTCCCCTGTCGGGTATACAGGACATTATAGACGATAAATTAAAACGAATAACGAATTAAAAACCCAAGTGAAAAAAATTATGAAAGATAAATTTTTATTAATAAAAATTTATTTTAGTGTACTTTTTAATAAAATTTGTTCGTGTTATTCTTGTCATCTGAATCATTGAATCATCCTTGATTCTCAGTTGGATGATTTGTGATTTTTCCCCTGGGTTTCCCTTATTTGTAATTTTTCGTATTCTTAAATTTCTTTATTTTAAAATAGGGAAATAAAAACCAACCCTGAACAGGCAAAAACCGACAATTTAATTCCCAAAACAAATTTCCGGCCCCTTCTTATCCTTTCCGTGAACCAAAGTTTTTTTCATCCGTCCGAGTCGGGTTTGGTTTTTGGCTTAGGGCAAAAAGTCGGGCATACGGCCGGGGCTGTTTTAACGGGGCCGTTTACAATAAAAAGGGCAAATGGGCCCCAGGTTTTAGTCGGGTGCTTCAAAAAGGGGCGTTGGCGGGCGCAACTTTTATCAGGGTACTTAAAAAGGGGGATTGGGGGAAATTTTTTTATAAACTTTGCATATTGACCTGGGGAGGCCTCCGCAGAACCGAAGACCTTGTCCCCGCCAACATCCTGCCCTTAAAATTTGGTTGCGGTCTGCTTCCCAAAAATATGGGGGCTGAAAGGGGGGGAGGTAAAAAGAAAAATTTTTTAACAATTTTCAATCAAATTAGAAATTGTGAAAATTTTGCAGATTTTTGAATTTTTTTAGTCTTTTTTTAATTTTTTTTTAAAAATAGCAGATGGATGATTTGAGACTTCTAAAAAAAACGTAAAGGGCCCGATTGGTTTATTTATTGTCTTTTACGTCTTGGTCTGTAAAATCCATTGAAAGTATGCTGAAATTTCCTTGGCATTGGCTATTTTGTGGAGGGGGTCCCCCCCTTTAACATTATTTAAAAAGGGAATTTTTGGTATAGCGCATTTGGCGGACTTATTAGATTTGGGTGAAAAGTAAAACATGAACTTTTAAACTTTTTTTCCAGTAAATTTTTTTTAATGGCACTATCATGTTTTTATGGGGTATTTTCTGGCTCTTTTAAATTTATATATGGCTGAATGTCCAGTCAACTTCTCTTTAATTAGTTCCCCAGATAAGAACCCTTTTAAGTTTTTTTTAAATGGATGATTTTTTCCCTAGAATGGTAATCTGCTCTGACCCCTGTATTTTCAGTGTTCGGAATTTTCTCAACGGGCAGGTCTAATTATTTTTTTAAATTTAACAATTTTTTAAAATTTTTTATTATTTAAAAAAAATTGATTTTTCATGGTTTCTTTTATTTCCTTTTCGTTATCTTTGTGATTTTGGGTCAACTTTTTTTTATTTTCCTAAATTTTTTTCCTTATATTGATCCATTGCTTATGTTTGGGCCACCCCTCAGGGCCCCTCGATTAAACTGCCCGGCATTCGCCCAAAACCCGCATCCGCGCCAATTTTTCCATGTGGGGACTAGATTCGACCTGTACATTTCCCGTGCCAAAAAACCTGTAAACGTCGGACCAAACCTCAGTCAGAGGCTTTTCAGTGGCGAATTTATGCCCCGAGCCACCAAAGGGATTTTTCCCCCGGGTTCATGACACATCAAATTGTTTACCACGACTTCTGCTTCAAATTATTTGCAATTTTGATGTCGGAGTTAAATTTTCCGGGGGAATAAGGTCTGAATGTATGTTGAGTTCATGTTTTTAGAGGGTTATCCACTACCGACCTAGATCAAACTAAAATTAAGTAATATTGCGGAATGCTGCGTAAACGATTTGCTGCACTGCAGAAAAATAAATGCCCCAAAAAACGTCAAAATATGATTTTATTCGTAATCATTAAAAAAACCATCTAAAAAATAAAACTAAACCCGGTTTATTCGGGTTTTTTTTGCTTTTTAAAATGAAAAATTACAAAAAAAGGGATGCTCGTTTTCCCCTTTTGTTTCTCTGGGTGATCTGTTTGGGTTTTTGATTGATTGATTGATTGATTGATTTTTGTGTTTCCGGCACGTCAACTGCTTTGGGGTTTCCGTTAGTGTATGTTTTCCGGGGATGGTTGTGGATTTCCCCCCTGGATGACGGATCCGACCCCAACACCGTCGGCTGGGGGGGTTCACCTAACAGGGCTCTCCCCCCCGGCGGTTCCGCCCCCGCCGGGAAAATCCAAACTCCGACCGGTCTCCCGGAATGGATATCGGGGCATTTTGGGAATTTTTTTGTGTGTGTGTAGGGGGGGATGGACAAGGGGGGAAAGGGTAGATCCACGCGGTGTGCCCGTTTGGGAGGGTATTCCCGGGATTTGCCTGGTTGATCAAACCCCGAAAAAAATCATCAGGAACCGCCCTAATTTCCCCAGTTTTTACTTTTAAAACTACCACATTAGCCATCACACAGACGGGCGGGGCCCGGGTGGAATTTTTAACCGGGGGGGAAGAACGGGTTTCGATTTCTGGGGCAATTTGGGCTGCTCGGTTTCTTGTATTGTTTGGGGAAACTTATACAAATAAAGAATCGTGGGATTGTGTGTGCTTTTTAAAGGGAAAAAAAGAAAATGAATCAGGGCTAAAAAATCCAAAAATTTTTTATGTCAAAAGAAGATAATGAAAAAAGGGGGAATTTACATTATATCCTGACCTGGTTGAAGATGAAAAATTATTTCAGTTCTATAGGATGTTTCTCTATAAATCTAAGCTAAATTGGGTAATTTGAAAATATACTATATAAATAAATATTTAGTTAAAATTGTAATTGCACACAATT
The DNA here is from genome assembly GCA_964035755.1 of Teleogryllus oceanicus. Taxonomy (NCBI): domain Eukaryota; kingdom Metazoa; phylum Arthropoda; class Insecta; order Orthoptera; family Gryllidae; genus Teleogryllus; species Teleogryllus oceanicus. Next base: position 31,355,859 of record CAXIVR010000002.1, read on the forward strand.
GCATCGACCTAAGGAACATAATCATACGTAATTGCATTACTTTTTTAAAAAACAAAATAATCACCCAGTTTAGACACAAATTTATCTAAAAAGTGACATACAAATTTACAATGATCTACGAACTATTATCTTTCCAAAATATGGCATAATTTTTTTTCTCCGGGCACAAATGTACCAAGTTTCACTATTACTGCACAGCTTCTTATAGAGTAGGAGTAAGACAGGGCTGTCCTCTCTCACCGCTATTGTTTATCTTGTTTATAAACGATTTATTGACGTGGTTACAGGATGGGATCATCTGCGCGGAAATTGAGGGCCTGAACATTCCGGACTACTATATGCGATGATTTAGTTTTATTTTCGGAGACTATTGACGTTACAAAAATTTTAAAATATCCTAGAAACGTATAGTAAACATGGGGATTAAAGTAAATATTCAAAACCAAAGTAGTTGTCTTCAGAATGGATTTATCTGGGGTAACAAGGAGAAAGGGTTTTTACGCTCAGGAGGAGATTGCCCGGTAAAACATTTACATATCTTGGGCAAAATTTTCCATGAATGGTGGATGGAGTAATCACATAGTGGCGGCGCACAGTAAAGGAAGAATTGCGCTAAAAGAAATCGTTTGCGCAGTGCGCGGGGGTTTCCCGGAATTCCTTTTAAAAGGTTGCGAGACGATTTTAAATCCTATTCTCCCAGAAAATGAATTATGGGGCAGAAATTGGGAGTGGATAGGATAGATCGACAGAAAGCGTAAACAGATTATTTCAAAAATTCTCGAGTCTCTAGATTCGCAGCAATCCCGGAGCCCTAAGAGAGGTCGGTGTAGAATTTTGGGAAAGATTTTAAATGAACCATTAAATTTTGGGATTAAATTAGCAGTGAACAGACTGACTCACTTATAAATAGATGTTTTCGGGTGCAGTTCAGGAAGCAACCAACGCTACTGGTCTATAAAATTAAACTGCTACGGGAACGTTCAGGTCTGGAGACGTTCTCCGGAAATGGGGGGAATAGGGAACGTGACATAGAACGGTTAATCTCGGATAGACTTGCGGATATTAAAAGGCAAGAGATCCGGGCAGCAACGGCAAAAAACGTTCGCTAGTGCGCAAATTCAGGGAGTCCGTTATGGGTTGAACGTTACTAAACACACTGCAAAAGGACCAAGAGGGGATACGCTTGGTTCAGGGTCAGGTGGATGCAGTAGATTAAAGGACTGAATGGTAATGGCATCTGTGTGCTTTGCGGTGATAGGAAGACTGGATCCATATCCTTTTAATTTGCAGTGCGACCGAACTTGGAGAGGAAAATGGATGGGAAATGGGAAATTACTACTTCCAACATAGGAACGTAACGCTCGCCAAAACATTCTGGGGATAAAGAGCTAACTCATGAAAGAATTTGGAAAATTTCTCGGAAAGGTTCGGACCACTAGAGAAACGGAAATTAAGGGTGGAAAACAGCAGTGGTTAGTACGAGCAGAGCCTAGACTGGGGAGAAATATGTAATAAATCAATAAACTAACAATAATTAAGTTAGTCAGTAAGTTATGTTAGGTTAGTAAAAGTACAAAAAATAAATAAAAAAAAATAAAAAAAAAAATAAAAGTTATAAATTGTAGTCAATTGTTAGTATAAGTAGATAAATAGTCAATAAAATATATATATATATATATATATATATATAATTAATAAAATAATTAAAATAAGTTAAATAATTAAAATTAAATTATTTAAACAAGTTAAATAAATTAAAATAAGTTATATAAATTAAAATTAAATTAATTAAATAAGTTAAATAATTAAAAAAAAATTAAATTAAAATAAAATAAAAGAAACGCTAAAATAAAGACACATTAGGGGAAGGAAGTGGGAATCAAATGTTAGGGCAGAGGCGTTGGTGCGGACGATTTTTTGTGGTGCTTTGTTTTCAGGTGCAGTGGAGGCCCAAAAACTGGAAAGGAGAATGCCTGACGCCCGCGCCAAATAAATAAATAGTCTAAAAACCGGATAGAGTAGCATGTACTCGGCTTGACGGCAGGTTTTCCCCTTCAGGGTTTCCTCAGCCGTACCTTATGGTTTGTTTCCGGCTTTGAGGCGATGGAAAACCATTGGGGGTGAATCAGAGGCGAAAGGTTAGAACTCGGTAGAATGTAGGTATTTATGAAGGCCTTCGCAGCCATTGGATCAAGTTTCTAATTTGTCTGTAATAATTACCTATTAAATAAAAAAAAAAATAAATATCTTGTATTTTAAATTTGTCAAATGCTCCTTCTTGATTTTCACAGTTTAGCAGATCAATTAAATTGCACTTCCTAGAAGGTATACATAAAATAAAATTTAATATAACATTGCACAACTCGGGAAAAATTCTGGATCAACGTAATTAAATTGGAGCCATTTAGTCTCCGCACGTAATTGTGATACAAATGTTTCTCTAGACGCCGCAAACCCGAAATCAAAAAGCTGACAATCGCATCTGATGTTACAAATTACGTTATTTTAGAACTCAGCATAGAATGATGCGAACGTACGTTTTTTAAATTTTCACCACTAATCACTTCACCTACAATAAACATATAACAACGCTCTTAAACTGCTCTCAACAAAGAAATAATGCTTCACAAATAGGGGAGGAAAAGTTCCAGAAAATGGTGTCATAATCCGAACTGATGGAATCTGTACCGAAAAATAACATGCATTATTTTTTTGTACAAAATTTCATTCCGCCAGGTCCTTTAAATTTTTTGTTTCCGTTGAAAATTGAAATACTAATTTATTAAATACGAATCCACAGAAGGAATTATCATATGCAATATATAATACCAAAAACAATGACATTAAATAACTTAGAAAGAATATCTATTGTATACTTTTGTTTTCACTTTCAATTTTTGTGACGTATCATTGCATTAATTACGTCTTGACTTTTCATGAAATACAGAAGTTGGTCCTAAAAACCATGTAACTAGAGGTAGTAGTTAAAACCAGTTTTTTAAAGAAAAAACGTGGTGTTATTTATATCCTGGCGAATATTTTACTCGTAGCTTTCCTTTCCTCTGCCACAATGAAACACTTCGTCTTTTTAGGTCGCGGCATTCAAACTTATGAGCGTGATTCCATTGGGGATGTGCGACAGGTACATCTTCGTGGCCATCTTTGGTCAAACGCTGTATTATTAAGGAATGGATGGTGAAGCCAAGTTCCGAGAGGTACTAGGAACGTACACAGTACTTTTGTCAGGAAATTCAATGAAACATTTCGTTTTCGAAAATTATAATGCTTTAATGGTACTTTCCCGTGGCATAAATGCTCATGCTTCTACATTCTGTGTTGAACCACAATTGCAAGCGCAGGGCTTGATATTATTTTTGCTGATAATATTTGGACGCTATGTTAGGTCTGATTTGCATTCAATGAATTATTGTGCTATCTCACAAATATGTCGGGTCAAAGCATGTCTTAGATCAGTCAACATACCAATGTGCAATCTCACAAGTATGTCTCGGATCAAAGTATGACAAATCGTTCATTTAAACAATAACCAAATCAATCCCAGTTCAGGCGAATCTAGTAATGGAAGACCACTTGCATCACACACATCCCCAACTGGGTTCGCAATCCACCTCCAAATGCCGTATCAGATGGGCATGGCCACAGTTGATTTGATCGCTTATCTGGGCACGAAGTACCACTTTCCCTTCATCCCCAATTACCGCTCAGAATCCACCGGCTTATCTCATCGATCACTTCGGTCTCGGTAGCAGTGATGGCACTTCATCCTCCTGACACAAAAGCTTTGCAGCACACCACACCCCTGCTTCAAATCCAACTAAATTTCTCTCGAAACTTTATATAATTCCTTTCAAACACCCATAAAATGAGAAAACTCCACGCGTTAAAACCACCCCGCTCTCCGCTTTCCCCGACTCAACTAATACCGGTGAGATTCGGCTGGGAACACCCAACGCAGGTGCTGGACGCGTGAACCGTGATTATGGCTCTGAATATTTAGCCGGCATTCCTGGAAACAATTCCAGTTCCAATTCCCGCGCTCCGCCAAGTTGGATCGCGGCACCGCCCCCTCCACTTCCTGGCTCGAATCCCGCGAGCTCGCCTCCTCACCGCCCCTCCCCGTCCCAACTCGGCATGTGTTTATGGATTACATCCACGGCGAACGCTGCACCACCACCCCGGTCGGTATTTGGTTTGTAAATGAGCTCGTGAATTTTACAACGTCGAAATACCCAAGGGTATTGTATTTTATGTACACGAGCTGTACGATCGCGTAATTGGCGTATCATTGCATTAGTTACGTCTTTGTTTCTTCCGTAGCCTGTTCGTTTATTATCGCCATAATTTTCGGGAAAGGTCGGCGCATTCTGATTGCATTGACTATCAGAAATTCATTACTGGGAATGCTGGGAGGGGGGTATTTTTTGCACGCTGATCGCGCTTTGGGAGTTAGACATTACACGGACTGAACGCGCTAACCGACTTGTGTGTAAACAGAGATATACGACCTGCTTCTCTAAGTGGTCATGTACTGTAAGTAACAAAAATAACGCAGACGATAAGAATAATTGTTTTTCAATAAAATCGGCGAAAATATGTATTTACAAATATATCTAAACGAAATAATTGCGCATCAAATTTAGCAGAACAGGGCCCAACTTAACTGTATGAATGGAGACCACTCAGCTACAGAAGACATGGTAAAATTAGTAACTAAAGTTGTCGACAGGAAATAAACTGATGACGAAGTGTGATACTAACAGTGCGTTATGTAATATATAACAATACAGTGGTAATATGTAATTCAGAAGATTAGAAAGGTGACTTAAAAGAAAAATAAGACATACCGTTACAAATTCAGTAGTATGATTGCGTTTAAAAACATCAGTGTCCTTCTAATAATGACTAATCAAATTAAAGGGAAAACTGTATGCCTCCTTAACTCGCTTGACGTTTATTGACTATGAGGTACTCAAAGATGTATGCATGCATGTAAATAGAATGTATGTATGCATGTACATGAAATGAATTAGTGATGAGCGAATTGCAGCTACATTTAACTATTTTTTCGTATTTCGAGATGATTGCACACATAATGGTAGAGATTAAGAAATCTGTATAAAGTTTGTCCTTCCATAAATAAGAAGGTAAATAGAAGATTAAAACAATAAAGAGCAGCTTTCACGCAACGGCAGAAGCAGTTACACAATGCATTATAAACGATCTCGAACACTTTTATCACTTCCTTAGAACACTATTGCAATTAAACGCTGAACAGCTCTCGCTTATTCTAAGAAATGCGCATTAACATAAAACCATAAAGTTATTGTAACTTTTGGATGAGTTCTTGAAAAATAATTTAGGTTTCTAAAAGCAGAGCCACGTAACTGACATTTCGTGGCTTGTGTCTTTACTGATGTTTGTAGTACAATCATATTTTACATAAATTACAATAATAATTACGTATAACGGAAATATTTATTTTAGAGTAAATATTATCTTTATTGACATGTTCTTATCTTTCACATTATCATTAATTACTATTATTTTAAAATTTAGATCAAGTGAATTAATTGGAGGTTCTAAAACTTTAACTGTGCTGTTTTGATGGTAATAAAACAGTAAAGACAGTTTGTACTGTTTGGGGGAAAATTTCTGTGTGTGTTGTCTTGAGTTTCAAAATAGTATTTACGAATTTTACAATACAAATGGCATCTAATGTTATTATAATTGATAAAATATCCTTTTTTTGTTTTTTATTTCAGTTTAAACTTAAACGGTTTAGAATTTGTTATGCAGCAGTAAATATGTTACTTGGGATTTAAACTAGTGAGCGGTTTTTATTTAATGTTATCTAGCAACGCATTATAAAATAACTTCAATGTTACATAAAGGATTCCTTAGAGTCAACTATTGATTATGATTCTTATGCGGTGTGTTGAATAAAAATTGGTTCTCATGTTTCTACTATCGTCCCCTATCGGAACGCAAGGCAGGAAGTCAGAGCCAATGCTTTCTGAAACCTAAGGTTTGGAAATTCCTTTCTTTTTATACAACAATTTTAATAATAGAAATCAAGTGCATTTACCTTTTCCTCCAAATACACGGTAAATGACTCCTTGTTTTCTACTATCGTGGTAAAAAATAATAAAATCACAAAGAGAGGGATTGTCTACATGTCGTATTTTGAATAAAATACAAGTAAGATATCAGCAGTAGCCAAAACTCTTGTCAAGTTATGAATGAAAATGCTATGAAATTAATATACAAATTTGAAAATTAACATGTCCTGATTTGCATGAAATTAGTAATTTTAAACTGAATTTATTAGGAGACATGGCGCGATTTACGAGAAAATTAAGATCTGGGGATATAAAGCTCATCAAAATGAATACAAATCTTAGTATAGCTCAATTTTGGTCAACGACGGTCACCTCACGTTTTGAATGTTTTCTCCTCATTTACGAATGGGGAAGGCGCAGTTGATTTCTGATTGCATGGGTCGCGCAGCGGGAAGGAAAGGCGATTCCATAAATCAATAATGAATGTTGAAAAAATTAAATGTAGAAAAAAACATAAAAAAAGAAACAAAAAGAAACATACAAGAGAAACTAAATTATTCATTAAATTAAATCTTAAATATTATATAGAGTACATAGTAAAGAAACTGGAAAAAGGTTAGTACTTTAAACAGAATTGGGCAATGGCTAAACAAAATGTCTAATATATGAATCAATAATTGCACCACATTTTGATAACTGTGTAACAATAAGGGGTCATTAAAAAAAAAAAATTCAGATACAAAAAAAGACACACTGCAATTTCTGTGAATAAAAGAGAGAAGTCATTACCATACGCTAATTATTTTTTAAACTAATTAAAAATCATATAAAAGGAGATTTAGTGAACAAAATCCAAAAAGTGAAAGATAAAAAACAGGGGAAACAACAAAAGTACAACATTTACTAATTAATTTTAGTAAAACTGCACAGGAAAAAATAGACTGACAAAGGATTTCAATTATATAATAAATACCGAGAAATAAAAAATTGTGAACAAATTAAAGAATTTAAAGAAAAATTATAAAATATATAAAAAATTAATTTTCTAAATAGTTAACAGAGTATACTTACCTATATATAAACAATGTACGTAAATATGTATTTTGTATAACTAGTAGCCTAGAAGGCAAAATAAACCACATCTATCTATCTATCTAAATCTGCACAGCTGCCCGCCGGGGGAGAGCAGGAGGAGTTGGCAGTCTCGTGATTTAGATCTCGATTGATTAGTATTCCAGGGTGCGTCATTGCTAAGGTCATTGGTCCCGTAAATTTAGTCCACGTTTTCACCGCTGGAGGTAACTGTGATCCTCCCGTTGGTGGGAGATATGGCGCCAATCTACCATCGGCTAGCGTGATTTGCCCCAACCAGGTATCTTCCAGCAGCGGGCACCGCCCAGCCGGGACGAGCTCGATGCTCCCGACCGGTCTCCTGGAATGTGGTAGTGTAGTGTATACAAGTGTAATTGTGTGTAATAGGACAAGAGTGGGAAGGAAAGTTCGCGCACGATCCATGGCCCATTTGGTTTGGGTACTGGCGCGGCATTCATCTGGGGTTGGTCGGAGATACTACGGAATTGAATTGAATGTGCCTTATTTTACGTGGCGAGATTCAGGTCATGAGGCCTGCTCTTCAGTCTGACCACGCAAATTTCGCTATGGTTCTTTCACCAACCATGGAGAAAGAAGATATTACTGGGCGACGAAACAGGCGATTTGAATTTAGCTCAGACGCATCATTTAGGCTTGAGGATCTTTCACATGAAGTAAATCTACTAACATGGGACAGCCGGCTTTACTTCCTCCGAAGGAAAGCGTACGAAGGATTTTTCGCCCTTAAAAATCCACGGCTTCTAACCCGCAAACTTGAGTCTACTGGGAAAACTACCGAATAGAACTGCCCGCTACTAGAAGTTCTCCTTCAGACAGCGACTGAATTCGACCCAGCTGACAAACAAGTGTCGAAAATCCCTCCACCGTCGGGAGTGGAACCCTAAGACCTCCCGGTCGAAGGCGCTGCAGTTGATGCCCCGATCACCTTTGCCGGTCCGGTCACTCCCGGGCGACTGGCTTAGCAACCGTAAATATCAGCGAATTGAGTGGTATAACGGTCAGCGTACCGGACTGTTGTACCCGAGTTGGCGGGTTCAAACCCAATCGAAGCCGTGGGTTTTAAGGGCGGAAAAATCCTCGTACGCCTTCCTTCGGAGGAAGTAAAGGCGGTTGTCCCATGCAGTAGATTTACTGCATGTAAAGATCCTCAAGCCTAAAAGAAGCCTCTGAGCAAAATTGAGATCCGCCAGTTTCGTCGACCAGGATAATACCCTCTTTCTCCGCTAGGTGGTGAAAAGAGCGTGTTGAAATTTGCGTGGTCAGACGGAAGAGCGGCCTGATGGCCCAAATCTCGCCATGTAAAATAAGGCATTAACTAACTAAATATCACCAGGAGAAATGCTGATGATGTCACTTCTCAAACACACACACACCAGGCAGCGGCTGATCTCGTCCTAGCTATCTAACTAGTGTGGAAAATGCTGCCACCGTCCGGACTCGAACCTAGTACCTCCCGGTGAGAGGCACTGCTCTGACATCAACTCATTCCTTGAGCCGTCTAAGACGGTTTGGACACCTCGAGAAACGTTTGTTTCTCACAGGTGAACCTCGGAGGAAGACATTCCACAAGATGATGATATAAATGTTGACTAAAATAACACAACAATATGGCAAATCTAGTGAAATTAAATTATATAAGTACAGCTTCATCAAAACATAAGAATATTAATATTTTAAAACGAATGTCCGAATGTGACTAATTCGCAAATAGCGATTAATGTTACGTTATTCAGAATGAGTAAATAGTCTGAAGTACAAACAGCTTCAGTTCCCGGCTGTGGCGTGCACCGCTGGTGGAGAGTCCTGATTGGGGCCGTGTACGATTGCCCGTATCTCCCCATTGAGCTGTGGAAGAACACCGCCTTCTTTCATGTATAAATCGTGCAGTACATTTACGGGACTAATGACCTTACCAATTTACGCGACCGGAATCACCAATTAATCAACGAAATCTCTTCATACATTCCAAAATTGTCGATGAAATTATTTGAATATCTAATTTGGAAGAACAACTTGCGTTAATAAATACATCTCTATCTTGAATAATGACAGCCAGCCGTGCAAAAACATTTTTTTGTATTTATACGATTTTCGAAAATTCAGAAGATTCAATCAAAATCGTACTTGCTCCATTTTTATTAGCGTATTTTGCTCTATACTAGCAAAAATAGAAACAATAAGGGATCAGTTTTGAAAAAATATTGAAAATGTCGTAGGGATTTACGTAAGGAGGTTGGTTGGCACCACTTGCCAGTTTTAAAATTTTTAGGCAAGTCCGGTTTTGAAAAATTGACTGCATCAATAGGAACTAAATTTATCGACTATCTTATGGTATCTTTATTCATTAATAAAAATCTGATGGAACTTTTGTAGTCGTTAAAATAAACAAGTCAAGGTGTTCCAACCAACTCCGCTTGTGGAGTTAGCACACTACTTCCGTGAAAATCTGTTATAAATTATGTGTAATATATAAAATTAATTATTTTTCAATGATTTTTTACATAAATAAATGTTAATCACAAGTTAATCACAATTTGGTCTTGCAGAACATTGAAATCTCCAACAGTCTTGGTATTTTCAAAATAAAGTGTTTAAAACTAGGTCTTTAATTTTATTTAATCACTATTTTTCCTCTTTTTAATGAATAAAATTGATGTTGTCTTTTGGGAACATTGAATAGATAACCTTACTTAATTGTCAAGTTTCTCACTAAAGAGAACGTGAGCTTGCGGCAGATTGGTACGACACTCACTGCGCCAATAGTGGTCAAGAATAAAAAAAAAAAATAGTAAGTATTGAAAATTCCTCACTGGCTTCAAAACTGCAGAACTGTAATTATGCTAACGGTGAGAGTTAAAACGAAGATTATTTAATTATTTCCGTTATTTTATATTTTAAAAACCGTGTAAACATTTTATTAATATGTTTTGCAGTAATTTAAAATGAGGGTCTCAGACATGATCAGGGGTGGAATATCGATTCGCTATTACCAAGTCAAGTATCTGACCACTCCAAACTTTCGAAAGGCACTCCTGGAACAAAGTTGTAATTTGCAAATAAATTAATAAAACAAAACAAATTAAAAATTGCATTTAGGAATGGGATCTATTCAGAAAGATGTATGCTAATTGCCTATTGACTTCTACATAACGATATAAGTACTGTAGACCAAGAATTTTGAGTACGAAGATTAAAATATGGCTATTACTGAAGCTTTTACATTAGGTGTGAATAATAATATCAGAAAAATAGTTTTATTTTTACAGATCGTTGTCAGAGAGGCTATGGGTTAGATACACTCTGTGTCAACCAACCCCAGTTCAAAAGTTCTAACCACCTGAACTAGACTTTCGATTTAAAATCAACCTAGTATTGACTAGAGAACTGGAATCTAAAAATGGATTCTTCAAAATCAAGAGCTTGGTTGAAGGTTTAAGTTGAAAGCGAGGAGGTAAAATCTTCCTTTCTCACTATTACAGAAGAAATCAAAGAACTACGTAAATTTTACTCCAATCTCCAAAAACATTTGAGACCACGGTTCCAGCATCTTATCTTATCTTACTGACTTACTTCAATAGGAATTTGGCTAGGTCGTAATGAACACGTGACCCGACATTAGGGCCACAGAAGCCACGTGATCGATGTAGGAACCTAGTTCCAACGAGCCCCGGTCCCCCATCAGAACCTCCGAAATTCAAGATCAATTCACATTCAAAGACCTGAAGTGCAGTCTTATCGATCGGGTATACTCATTTTGAAGAAAAGCTTGGGAATAGTTCATGCGCTGGTGGTATTCACACAAGGAGGGATAGACAAGCCCTAAATACATTATTTCGATATCAAGTCACCAAAACGTGTTTTCCTCTCAACATCTCCACATTAATTTGGGCAGTATTTGTTTACGAGAAAGTAAAAGTAACGATTTTCAGAGTACCCTAGCGCCTTACGATCGATAATCCGTGTTTGCACGAGATAAAATCGCATCACACTTGCAATAATTTATTACACCTATGTGGAATGATCTGAATGAACTTTTGTAGGAAGCAACTACAGGGCGGTTCCTCACTCTTCGGACCAGAAGCGGCAGCATAGTGCATCAACTGATGTCACTGGAGCGCCTCTGATCGGGATCACTGGAGCGCCTCTGATCCTACTCCCACGACGGCAGGATTTTCGACACTAGCTAGGCGAATTCAGGCGCTGCCTGGAGGAGAATTCTAGCGGCCGGCTGCTCTGTTCGGTAGTTTTCCGTGGTCAATCTTCCAACCGTTCCGTTAGCGGACCTTGTAAACAGCAAGAAAATGAATAGAACTGACCTCAACGATGCTCAGAACCAGAGAAGCGTCCTCCAATTTTTACTTTCCGCCTGCTACGTACATACTACGCAATAAAGAGAAAGCAATGTAATTCTGCCGCGAAAATTGGCAATTTTTCGGACGAAAATCTCGTATGGTGGGTTCTCGACACCGAAAGAATGGAATTATTACTCGTTGTCTTTAAAACAATACTTCATATAATAAGACGTGTAGTCAGAATTCATGTTTTGTGGGTCGTTGAGACCTAAATATTGGTTTACGGCAAAAACGCTGGCTGACCGTCCGTGAATAACACCGGCTCCTAAACAGGTCAATGGATTTTCTCCAAAACTAATATTCCCCATTCAGTCTCGCCCATCCATGTCAAGGTCGCGAGCAAGGTAATTACCGCCTAATTATCTCACTTCGACGAGATTTAAAAGTGGCGCAAGATTAAAAAGTAAAGAATTGTACGTAATTGTAACGGTACTCCAAAATGGGAGTACGTCATTGGATGCCTGACCTCGTGAAGAAACCGTGACCCTCGTAATCGTGAAGTATAGTAAGTATCGTTTCGTAATTCTATTTACTTAAGAGTGCAAGAATTGCATTAGCCTCCTAGGTCTAGATTAGGAGGTTTAATACACGAAGGTTGTCTGTTCACCTGAATGCAAGAACGGTCAAGGTATATAGACTTGTTATTTTATTTCGCATTATTACTACATGCAACAAATAACTGAAAGATTCAACATAACAATACAAAACGAAAGCAAGGAAAGAATCCACCATATTCCTTCCCATTGGAAAAAAAATGTTTATATAAGGTATAATTATAGTAATTAACTAAACGAGAGTATAAAAGAGGAGATAATTGCTTGAATGGAATGCCCAAGAAAACGAGCGACGATAGAAGCGAGTTTTCTTATATACCATGAGAGCAATTATACCCCTTTATACACATCTTACATTCAATATTTTTCATTTTTTAAAGAAAATTCCAATTTTAAAAATTCAGCACATCTTCCCCATGATATGCATTTTATGACGAAGTATTGTTTCTGAAAAGATCTCTTTTAGTGGGCCTGGAAAGGTTTTTGTTTCCACGAAATATTTGCAAATGGAAGGATCGGAACATATGCAGATAAAATGTTAGAAGCTGTCAAAGTCAACAAAACATTACTTCCCACTTTATTTTTAAAAATAAAGATAGATATGAATGAGAATATAACATGAATAAATATTGAGGGGGAAGAAATAATCACTTCACACAGTTTTGATATTGCATACTTTTTAGAACTGGTAAACACAACTGGTGTTTACATTTTCTACATTCGTAATTCTAAGACCAAATGATTTATGTGTAAAACTTCTTCCCTAATTCAGTTTTATTCATTCGTTGTTTATATGTATTGTTGGTACGTAATAAGTGATGTACGTTTTTGCTCATGTTTCATGGCCGACTGCAAATACCTTTGCACGTCTGTGTTATAGTTTCTTAATTACACGATTTCGCTCTTTTTCCGAATTCTGATTGGTAGGTGAGAATTATTAATTGCACGCGTGCTATTAACATAAAATCAATGCTTTTTTATGGAAAAATTAGTATATTTAGTTAACTAAACAAAAAAAGATAAAATAGTAATAGTCAAGAACATGAACATAAAACAAATATCTGTCTGCTGGTTCTTGAGATTGGGTCACAAAGAAAAATACATTTTTTACATTGCCGACGTTTCGCGTATTTGGCTTCATCAGGGCTGTAGTGTTCTTAGTTATACATACTAAACATCCTTATTGCCTATTTTTTCCACTATTCTATACATTATAAAAAATTTTTTTAAATTGAGATAGGCATGCTGTGGACCGCTTCTGTTGGGCATGTGTTTAGTATGTATAACTAAGAACACTACAGCCTGATGAAGGCTCAATATACGGCGAAACGTCGGCAATGTAAAAATGTCTTTTCTTTGTGACCCAATCTCAAGAACCAGCAGACAGATAATTACATCGGGTCAAGAACCATTGAATAATATAAAACAAATATTAATTGTCTAGTAGAACAAATATGGCGAACATGTCAGTGGGGAAGTAAGAGCTGAGTGATGGAAAGTTTCCCGTGCTCAAAGGAGCGCCGAAACAGTTCCCTAACAAACGGACCACGGACCGTGCGCCATCTTTCCTTCCTCTTCCTTGCCCTATCCTCTCCCCTTACACATATATCCACTAACTTGCACTTCACTACCACCCATGCCGGGAGACCGGTTGGGGACTTAGATCTTGTCCGGCTGGGGCGGTGTCCCGCTGGTGGAGATACCTGGTTAAAGAAAACCCACTAGCCGACGGTAGGTCGGCGCCGGATCTCGCTATCCAGCGGAGGAAGACCACCGCCACCTCCCGAGCATAACTACACACTACACTTACGGCACTAATGACCATAGTAGTTGACGCGCCCAGAATCGCTAACAATCAATCAATCAAAGGAGCGTCGGGTCTCCCAGGTGGGCAAGTATATAGCTCCTGCGGACGAGTATTGAGCGTCATTTTTAGAATTTTCTGTGATATCGCCATTTTTTCTTTAATTTTGTTTCTCGGATACAGAAAAGACGCTAATAAAAATGGCGCGCAGAAGATTTTCCTTGAACACTCTGAATTTTGGAGAATCGTAAAACATTTTTTCGGTGTCTTCCTACAACTACATTATTAAAGATATATTTTTTTTCATTAAATTTGTTCCTTAAAGTTAGATATTTAAATAAAGTAGTGTAAAATTTTTGCGCAATTTTCCATTCAAAATTAGACTATCAAATTATTGCCTATAAAGGTTTTTGAAAATATGGGTTTAATCTTTTCAACACTCTTTTCAACCCTATAACAACCCTTCTTACATATATGTAATAACATTTCTAGTCAGCTCGTATTTGTACCTTTTTGCTCTAATTTGCAAATTTTATTTCTTCAGAAGACAGGCAAACTAAATGAAAAACACAAGCAGGTTTTTTTCATTCCTGAATACCAGATGTCGATTTAGCCGTGATCCCATCCCAGTGTATGCTTAAGAAATGCAAAGTATGGTACGACGGACTTAAAAATGTTTAAGGTCACCAAATTATTGATTGATTGTCAGTAATCCCGGGCGCGATAACTCATATGGTCATTAGTCCCGTATGCGTAGTGTTTTTATTCCCTCAGGAAGTGATCTTCCTCCCCTGCCCCCCCTTGCATGGCGAGCTCTAACGGTTTTTTCTATCCAGGTATCTCCCACCAGCAAGGCACCGCCACGGTCGGGACAAGCTGCTCTCGTGGTAGTGTAGTGCATGTTAGTGTAAATTGTGTAAGGGGTGAGGATAGGGCAAGGAAGGGAAAAGAAAGATTGTGCGCGGCCTGTGGCCCGTTCGTTAGAGTACTGCTCCGGCATTCGCCTGGTGTTGATTGAAGAAACCACGGAAAACAACAGATCAGAGCAGCCGGCCTATACAATTCTCCTCCAGACTGCGACTGAAATTCTACCTAGCTGACAAGCTACTGTCGAAAATTCTGCCGCCGTCGACACTCGAACCTAGCCAGAAAGACTGCAGTGTTCATGACCTCAGCCATCTTTTGCAGTACCAAAAAAATTGAAGATTGTTTCTGTTGAATTTATTAGGAAAAATAATTTCGTAGTTTATTGAAAGCTATATCGAGAGTTCGGACACTCAAGAATAAATTGTAAATTATGTAATTTATGGACACCACTATGCAGTTGACATTTAGAGTATTATTTATTTTTTATTTGATTTGAATTTTATTTAATTTGTCCCCAAACCATTCATAAATTAGCTAAATTGATGCAAGTCCGTAAACAAACAACCTGCGAGCAGTGCAGAATTGTGATGCGAGTACGTATAGGGTCTGTTAACTCCCATATAACGTGGTGGAGATCGTTACAATGGTACGCTGTACCACCTTCTTACAGGAACGAAAGTATTGTAACGAACATTGCGTCATCCGCCGGCGCCACCCCGAGCCTGTGATCGCGGGTTACGTCATTTGTCGGCTCTACCACGAGCTGCCTGTGAGCGCGGGTTGCATCACCTGCCGGCGGATTATTCCAGAACGTGCGCGGTGTCCGGAAGGTTCTGGATTGTCTTGACGAGTATAAATACGCGACGGCCGGCGCGTGAACCGTGGTCAGTGCATCGTACTGTGGTCGGTGACGTGAACTAATCCGCATGGAAGCTGAATTGTGAAGTGTGTGCATCGGTGAATAGCAGTGCAGTGCAGCTCAGTGACGTGAACCGTGGGTGACCAGTGCATCGAACTGTGATCAGTGCAGTGAACAGTGGCCAGTGCTTAGGACTGTGCGAGTGTGTAAGATGTGCAGTGTAAGACTGTGCAGTGTAAATAAATCAAGAGAAGTGTAGTGTAAATAAATAATCAAGACAAGTGTAGTGTAAATAAAGAGAAGTGTAGTGTAAATAAATAATCAAGTGTTTTCAGTGATTGTGTTAAGAATCAAAATAAACGTTTTTGTTAGAATAATACGAGACTTTTAATTCACCACCTGCTGCTAACCATACTTAAAACGTGTTCGCATAAAACTTGGGTTCTCGCAACTCAAACAGGCGCGTAGTGTTCCAACAATACCGTCGATGTGCGTTCTTTCATCAGCGGTTTCTTAAATGCATATATTACGAATTATTGCATCTTTAGAACACAACAAGTTATGTATTCTCACAAAACAATTTTTATCAGCGAAAGTTGGCGAGCCTTCTCGTAGTTGTACCAAGCGACACAAGTGCCTCCTACAGTAGGTCCCCACATTGTCTTCGGTTTTGATGAAGAGGTCCAAGGCCCCCATCTTCGAAAGTGAAGAGAAGTGGCGTGCCTCCTCATGGAAGCAGGTGGAGCAGTACCGTACATTGTACCTACGAGCGCTCTGGACATTAGCGCATTTTCCTTGAGACGCTTGGCACAGATCTGCTTTTTCACACTATCGAAAAAGAATTTTTAATAAAAAACGATGGAGCAGTTTTTGAGAATAATTTTTAATCACAATTAAATATCGCCTATAGTTCACGCAAAATTACGCAAAAAATACTCCAATTTTCGAAAAATTATTCATGACCTTATTTTAAATCTATCTTTAAGGATCAGCTTTCATTAAATGAAAACATCTCTATATTTATAACTGTAGTTGTAAGAAGACACCAAAGAAATGTTACTTTTGCTATTTTCGAAAAATCAGAGTTTGCAACGAACATAAGATTTGCACCATTGTTTTAAACAGGCTTTACATATTCCAAAAACAAAATTTAATAAAAAACGATGGATCAATTGTTTTGTAGATTTTGAAAATGTTCCACGAGTTTCATGTAAAGTGAAAAGAAGAATAAAGTCGGTTTCCCATTCAAGGGCATATCAATTTTAGAAAAAATCGCCTGAACGGTTTTGCAGTTAGCGTTGTTCAAAGATAAGTCATACGGACAGAAAGCCGTTTTGCCATAATTGGATATTTGGGAATAAAGGACCAACAAACATGAATTCTAGTAACACTACGTGTAAGAAAATTTTCCGACAAAATTTAACAACTGAATTTATCTACTTTCTCGTTATCAGGGCCTTGGAATAAGTTTTTCTGTCGAATATTCGCCATTTTTCGCGCAGCACTACACACGTTTTGCTCTACAGCGTAAGCGTAGAGAGAAAAATCACAATTTGCGTTTTCAGAGGAACTTTTGAGATTTTTTCGAGCCTATTCCAGTGTTCTAAAAGAGTAAAAATTATTTTTTATTTTAAAAAAATATTTTTTGCGTTTTGATTGGTGAGGATAATATTTGAAGGAGATCTTTATTTGATTGTGTACATTGTTTTCTTATTTTTCGTATATTTTCAGAAACCTAAAATAGTGTTATATTGACGAAACAAATTAAAATTTAAAAAATGTGTTGTTAGGCTGTAGAAGGGTGTGGATGGTGAGACGGATTCTAAGAAACCTATCAAAAATCATATTTTTATATTGGAGTTATAGTATTCGTATAACTACTCGTAATTTGATTTAGGGGAATTTTTTACCATCTTTTCCGGGAATATCGTGTCATCTTGTTATTTTGTATAATTTCATCTCCACTGAGGAACATGAGGTGAACGTAAAACACCACGAAATGGAAAAGGAATATGGTTCTTTCTTCATTTAATTTGTAAAATTAAACAAGGAACCTTCAGCGCTTCAGGCATTTAAAAACAACAACATCAATAATTAATAATAAAATTCTAACATCATTTAATAATCTTCTTTGAAGATAAAGTAGTTTAAATATTTCTGTCAGCTTATTTGTAACGTATTGTGTAAATAATTTGTAGTATCATATTACAATTAAAGACCTGGTAGCAATAACATACATACATTTATTTGAATGCAATTGGATAACAATGATTACAATAATAATAACTGTTATGTACAGAGTAAAACAATAACAGTTCTTTCACCAAACATTTACTTCCGTGAAACCACAATCCAACACAGTTGTTCAAAGTCCTAGATACAAGCCCAATTCTAGTCCGCCAGAAGAACACAGTCCGTAACACGCGCCTTGACACCGAACTTACTACTGTTGCCAGGCACTCGCTTGCTGCTCCCGAAACTTCCTACTGCCACTGCCCCGGGCAAGGCCCATATATACGCCCGAGGCATCGGACGAGTCTCTTCCTTCCCGCCTCCATGGCAGGGCATCGAGGAAATGCCCTCCTGCGACCGCTTAGCCGACACGACTCGGTAGTCACGGAACAGCGCCGCCGCTTGCCCTGCTCCTGGTGGCGCCTTCCCGTACTCCTCATTTCTACCCTGGTCGCGCCCCACGGCGCAACCCTGCAGCGGCCACAGTAGGCCGAAACTACCCTGCCTGGCACAGTATACCCACCACACCGATCCTCAGGGCACAGTTGCTGTGGTACACAGCAATAACAGTAATAATAAATAATAATAATATACAATAATAGTAATAATAATAAGGGAGTACCATTTACGACAAATAACATGTAATAAAAATGACCCACATATTGGTATGTCACAGTATAAACCTTTACTTTCTTTTATAGTTGCATAGCATGTTATTGCTCCAAGGTTCATTTTCACTGTTGGCTTATGAAGAAAGTCTTTGCAAAATATCATTTACAAATTATGAATAAAGTATAGTAAAGATTGTCTGTTGGGTACATTGATTTTCGTCTATCAAATTCATATTATTACTTTTAAATACATTAGGTTCACTTTCGTATAGAATGTTTTACATGCGTCATTTCATGAAGGTATATTAATTGTAATTATATTACGGTCTGTTCTTGGTGCCCTTGAAGTACATAGCTGGAAAAGATTTTCAATTCAAAGTAGGTAAATGTGATTTACTTTCTTTTGTTTTAGCTCTTATAAGTCACGTATATAACCATTTATATTACTTGTACATTTGAATCTGCCACCACGGGAAGCTTCTTCAGGAAGACTGAAGCTAGTATTAAAACACCATCAACAAATGTAGGCTTTACTGCTTACTCAGAAATGGATATATTGAAACTGTGTATTAAACCCAACGCAGAATCTACTGCGCTCTCGTGAGAGTGTACACATCAGCTATCTGACCTCAAAATAATTCTTTTTTAAACAAAATCATAAAATTCTATGCGTTTGAAAATTTCACATCAATAATTATACGGACCAATATCTACGACATGAATTTATAATATATGTTTTGGGTACATTAGTTTTTGATTTACATTTTATTATTAAAAGCAATAATTTACATTTTTCAAACGAAAAAAAGAATAAAAATTGTTCGAATTTACTGGTTGTATGAACGAAGTTTTTCCAAAATTTCAATAATTACATCTTTTCAAAGCCTGGCTTTCAAAAATGAAAAGAAAGTTAAGAAGACACATAAAAGATTGGCTATATACGTTATATGTTGTAAGATGAAAATTTAATAATCATAAATATTTCCTGGGTGATAGCTGACCCTCTTTAGTTACTTCAAATAAAGTAGAGTAGGAGAAAGATTTTTAAATTTAATATGCTTTGTAAACATGTATTGTTCCTATAAAACTCAAAAATAGAGGGACATGGAAGTACTTTTAGTTTTTTCAAAGTGTCATATTTTACGTGTTGGATTGCAGTTTTAAATTACATCTTGTATGCAGAAAAATGAATAATTCTTCTAATTCAAAAAGGACAGATACATTCCAACATTTACATGCCACTTTCATACTCTAAACTATTACTTATGTTCAAAAAATACATGTTCGCACCATAATTATCACAAAAAAAAATTTTAAGCACACACGTTTGGAGGTAACATTTGAATCCCACTCTTCCGTATCGAATTTTTCAAAAGTATCGGGGAAAAGTTTGAGAACAATTGTTCCATTGTTTCAAATTTGTGGAACATATTCACTCTTAAAATATAGCTAATGAATCAACTTTGGTTATCAAAAGTCAAGTTCAAGGAAACAGAAATCGCGATAGATACAAGTTTTTAGAACACAAGTGTTTTAAAAATCCTTGGCCGCTCCAACATTACTCTGCCACCTTTTACATGATGAACAGTGCACTACAAACGAAAATATAATACATTGAAATATGAAGGAAGTAAATAAAACTGCACGATATTCGTATTGTAACATCTTAGGATGCTTATTACTTAATTATTATAACCGTACAAAAGTCAGTAAACTGTTCTTGTTTTAATGTAGTTCGATTATATTGGTGTCGCTTGAACAGTGTGATACAAGAAGTATAAAAATTTCTTGATCAGTCAGGGAAAATATCATCGAAGGGAATTCTGTCAAAAACTCGCTTTGCCAATTGAACGTACAGACTACCAAATACATCCACGAACACTGGTAGCAGCTCTCCCCAGAGCTGTTGCCAATTGTCGTTGATCAGCTGGAGAGTAGGTGAAGCTGCAACAGAAGTAATTGAAGGCAATGTGAAGAACTGTTTCTATTCATCTATTTATTTATTTACTAATTGTTGCATTGGTATTTATTTTACTCATGGTTGTAAGTTACTCCTTGTTGTATTAGCAAAAAAGTACAGTGTTCTCTTGTATTTTCTAGTTCTGGATACTTCTATGCAGATAATTGAAGAACAAACAGAGAAAACACACATCAGTTCAAGCAGTTTTGTCGATGTGCAAGAAACGTCATTTCAAATTTAAAATTGGAATTTTTAATTTATCTCAAATTTCAGTCTTAAGGAGGATTCTAATGCCCTGCATTAAAACTGTAATATTAAAAGATTTCAGCTTCTCATAGTCAGGCCAATGACGCCTATTTGCGTTTCAATACCAATTTAGAGAGATATCGCTGTACTTTTTACTTTACATTTTCTTAAAGAATGAACTGACATGGGCATGTGTAGCGGGATTTCAAGGTAGTTTTGAATTATATTTCATTATTTGTACTGACTTCAGAGGGTAACACGGTAAGTTGTCAGGTTTTCAATGTATTGATGTAAATAAAACAGTTGGGTTAAAAAAAGAAAAAAATCCAAAATGTAAAAATTATTCCTTTTAAAAATGGTAGGAACACGGTCTCTGAAATACGTAATTTTATTACAAGTTTATTTATTAGATTACCAAGGTCGAGACTAACTGACACTCAAATTGCAATTAGTTAGCGCATACATCTGTAACAATTATTGTTGGCGATTACTGATCATTCAACTTTTCTTCATTAAAATGGACATGTATTAATATTGTGTGGAAAATACCTTACACGGAGTGTTTTAACGTATCTACACAATAGCGTATTAAATGTTTTTATTAGATATTTTGTATGATATAATAGTATACAAGATTTCTTTTTTAATTTCTGTGGAATAATCCTCTTTTAACCATTAAGTTTTAATCAACCATAGGGAGCATAGAGAAGAAAAATAGCTAGGCAGGAATAGAGAAAGAGGTGATTTATCACAATACAACTTCACACAATAGCACCTTGACACATCTATCCACAAAACCGAAATGGCCGATTATCGTCGCGTCGAGTAAGCAAATCCGTTAGTGAGGCGAATCTTACGCTAGAAGCGCGTGAGTAAAACAGTACATTTTCTCCATATAAAATTACGAACACGCTCAATAGTTTTCATGCAGAAATCGTGCAGTCTGGACTGCACGTTTTCTGTATGGCCAATCAGCTCGAAAACTGCACCGTGTATACTGGTCTTATTTATTTATTTTACGTCAAAAAAGCAGTAAAAAATTGCGTATGACGTGATATGGGGAAAAGTGAATTGTGTGCACATTTTCAAAATTCTGTGATCCCTACACTAAGTCATATACTACTTAAATTTGAAAAAAAGTCACATGTAATAAAATCTATTTAAAATTTACTTAATTTTAATCTAAAGGATAAAAAGACAATAAATTTTTGCTCTTATCCATGTTGTCCATCGGAATAATACTTCCTGCTGCTAAAACATGGAAACGACAAATTGAATAATTGTATTTCCCACTGAATTCTATAAGACGTGCACAGAAAATGAAGTTACATAAAAATAAACTTAAAGAAATAACATAGAGATAAGTATATGACATGATCGGGAGTCGCGGTTGGTGCCGTGATTGTCCCTGGTTTGTCTTCAGACGTCAATTGATGGCAAGTGGGAAGAAAATTGGGCACGGTCTTCAATCTTGATCAGACACAATGGAATAGGCAACTAACCAGTATGCAAATGCATCTGCCATACAATAGTATTAGTATTGCAGAACTCGCCCAGGTCTTTTGAATCCGCAAAATTGGTTGTAAAGATCAATATGACCTCTCGCAATGTTAGATGTATCAATTAACTGGGCTTCTAGTAGTACACGAATATAAGATCATCAGAGAGTATATATAATGTTAAAAGAGTACCAAGTGGCCAAATGTTCGTATCTAACTAACTGGGGGCCTTCCATTGCAACAAGGGGAAATATCGTGGCATACAGTATTACTTGGTTGTTGGTTTTAATACGACCAATAAAAATATTCTTACCCAATCCTTTGTCTCCGTTAAACAAGTTGTCGAAATGAAAGTCAACTTTCCCAATGTTGTGTATTTCTATTAGAAAACCAGTCACGTTGAAATATTCCTTTCCTTTGACAGTTATGAGTTTGCCGGAGGGTCCCAATGTAGCATTCGTTTTCTCTGAAAAATAAACAAAAACAATATTTAAGAAAGTATAGTAATTGTATTTTCAGAGCACAATCACATTGCAAAAAGACCACATATGAAAATACAATGTTCTTCACAGCAATAAAACCGGTTTAGGTGGCTCGGAGCGTTAACTGATGCCACTGAAAAGGATTTGGCCAGGAAGTCCTTGAGTTCGAGTT
Organism: Teleogryllus oceanicus; assembly: GCA_964035755.1. Lineage (NCBI taxonomy): Eukaryota > Metazoa > Arthropoda > Insecta > Orthoptera > Gryllidae > Teleogryllus > Teleogryllus oceanicus. The sequence goes on from CAXIVR010000002.1 coordinate 31,378,690, forward strand.
CTGTCAATGGCGGGATTTTCGACACTAGCTGGCTACATAGCTATGTGCGTCGGGAACAGATTCGGAGAACTCGCTAATCTGAATCCCAACCCTGAAGATAATCGGTTCGAATATTTAAATGTAAATACGGACGATCACTCTTCGCAACCAGCCAAAATTCCTCCAATCTTTGTGGCGGACATAACCAGTGTACGCGAACTTATAATCGAACTTAAATCTAACGTCACAAACAACTTCATCACAGACGTGAAAAATAACAAAGTTAAGATCAATGCCAATAACCCTACGGACTTCCGTAAAATAATCAAATATCTCATACACACTCATCGTAAATTCCATTCATTCAAAGATCCATCGAACAAAAAATTTTCTGTCGTATTCAAAAACATTGAACAATCAATAACAGAACCGGAAATTTTGAATGACCTACCAAACGCTTCACTTCAATAATCAGAGTCACCAGACTTCAAAAAGATGGCCTTCCAATCCAGTAGTCGCTGCAGAATTCAACGGTTCTGAACCCATAGAAACTATTTTAACCATACATCAAATTTGCAATCATCGTGTAAGAACCGAAAGACGCAAAAAGCATAAAGGCCCCCTTCAATGCCAAAGATGCCTAGACTACGGTCATACCAAAAACAATTGTAACCACTCCATCACGTGTGCATTTTGTGCCGGGAACCATTACTCTGTGCTCTGCCCTAAGAAGAACGAATCTCCGGTGTGTGCGAAGTGCAACGGGAATCACAAGGCCGACATAAGAAACACGAACTGCACCTACTACAAAGAGATCTTAGATAGGAAAAGTACTCTCTAAAAATAAAAATAATGAAAATCCACCAAACTCCAATGCTACTCCTCCCCTCCAAAATCAGTCAAGAGCCCATTACCCGCCACTGCCGCAATCCCAGCCTATTCGAAACTTCACCCATGTTTCAAACACGAACAATCCACCTCCTAGTACATCGAAAACACCCAAAATTCCAATCACCATACGACCCATTCCAATAATATCCAATATAATCACCCAATAATCACCACTATAATTAACTCCATCACCACCTGCATTATTAACTTCATCAACTCTCTAATCCCATCTATAATTAGTACTATTCAGAACTCTGTGGCTGAATATCTAACTAACAATGGCAAATAAATCACAAAACAATGTAACCATCCTAAATTGGAATGCAAACTCAATCACCAACAAAAACTTGTATTCGTACATTTCATTCATCACTACAACGTAGATATAGCTTGTATTACCGAAACGCACTTGAGCAGAAAAAATAAATTATATGTTCCCAATTATAACGTATATAGAACTGACAGAACCGAAACGAAAGGCGGCGGTGTACTCATCGCAATCAAATCTATTCATGCGCATAACCAGGAAACTCTCTCGGATACACCAGGCAAATAATAACGTCAAAAAAATAACTTTGAAGATCAAGCCGCATACAAACCTCCCTCAACAAAAATAATAAATACAAACCTCCAAAATCTATTTAACGTCAATGATAAAGTTGTGCTATTAGGTGACCTCAATGCCAAACATAGTAACTGGGGATGCCAATCCAACAACCAAGATGGTAAAACTCTAGTCCAATTAGTAAACAATGCCAATATTAAAATTCTCTCCCCGAGTGAACCTACTTACTACCCACAAGACCGTTCGCACAAACCAGACATTCTCGACATTGGTCTAACCAACACAAACCTAAACTTTCATTTATCGGTAATATTCGAACTTGATTCTGACCATACCCCAGTCTTACTTACTTCGCAGCAAATGTCACCTCAACATGCCCCTGTATCTAAACCGAACTCATTAAAAATCAACTGGAGGAAGTTCACCGAAACAATAAAAAGTACAATACCCAAAATAAAAATACTAAATACTCCCCTTGAAATAGATCAATCCGTTAATTTTCTAACTGACCTCATCAACACAACCATCCAAAATTCTCAGTTGACTAACACTCCGAATACATCCCACAAACCCTACAATAAATTACCCTCAGGCATTTTAAACGCTATATCGGTAAAGAATAAGACTAAAAGACTCTGGGCTCAGCTAAGAACACGAGAAATAAGAGAGAACTCAACTTAATCACCAACGTGGTCAAACGACTTATCAGAAAACATAACAGCGAACAATATTATAAACTCATACAATCACTCAACACCAGTAATAACACATTATGGCAATTCACTAAAAAAGTTCTCAAGAAGAAAAACACGGTCCCTCCTTTAAATACAACGACAGGCAAGGTCTTATCCTCACTTCAGAAGGCGGAAGTGCTCGCCATGCATTTTGAAACCACATTCTGTGAGAACACGAATGCCCACCCGCAACATAATAATATTCTACAAGCCACAAAATTAAACTTCTTCGGTCCGGATCAGAGAATAAATTTTCATCTCCCATTGAAACTTCTAAAATCATAAAGAATCTTCCTAACAAAAAGCCCCAGGTCACGACAAAAATTTTTTTATTTAATAGTAATTATTACAGCCAAATTAGAAACTTGATCCAATGTGGCTAGGCCGAAGGCCTTTAAGCCATTACAATACCTACATTCTACCGAGTTCTAACCTTTCGCCTTCTGGTATTCACCCTCAATGGTCTCTCCATCGCCTCAAAGCCGCGGAAACGAGACCATAAGGTACGGCTGAGGAAAAACCCTGAAGGGGAAAACCTGCCGTCAGAAGCCGAGTACATGCTACTCTATCCGGTTTTTAGACTATTTATTTATTTGGCGCGGGCGTCAGGCATTCTCCTTCCAGTGTTTGGCCTCCACCGCACCTGAAAACAAACAGCACCACAGAAAATCGTCCGCACCAACGCCTCTGCCCTAACATTTCCGATTCCACTTCCTTCGCCCCTAATGTGCTTTATTTTAGCCGTTTCCTTTATTTTATTTTAATTTAATTTATTTTTAATTTATTTAACTTATTTTAATTAATTTAATTTATTTAACTTATTTTAATTAACTTAATTTATTTAACTTATTTTCATTAATTTAATTTTAATTTATTTAACTTATTTTAATTATTTTAAGTTAATATATATATATATTTTATTGACTTATTTATCTACTTATACTTAACAATTGACTACAATTTATAACTTTATTTTTTTTAATTTATTTTTTGTACTGTTTACTAACCTAACATAACTTACTGACTAACTTAATTATTGTTAGTTTATTGATTTATTACATATTTCTCTCCAGTCTAGGCTCTGCTCACTAACCACTGCTGTTTTCCCACTCCTTAATTTCCGTTTCTCTAGTGGTCCGAACCTTTCGAGAAATGTTCCTAATTCTTTCATGAAGTTAGCTCTTTTATCCCCTAGAATGTTTTGGGCAGAGCGTTACGTTCCTATGTTGGAAGTAGTAATTTCCATTCCATCCATTTTCCTCTCCAAGTTTCGGTCGCACTGCAAATTAAAAGGATATGGATCCAGTCTTCCTATCACCGCAAAGCACACAGATGCCATTACCATTCGAGTCCTTTAATCTACGTTGCATCCACCCCCGACCCTGAACAAGCGTATCCCCTCTTGCGTCCTTTTGCAGTGTGTTTACGACGTTCGCAACCCCATAACGGACTCGCGTGGATTTGCGCAACTAGCGAACGTTTTTCGGCCGTTGCTGCCAGGATCTCTTGCCTTTTAATATCCGCAAGTCTATCCGAAATTAACCGTTCTATGTCACGTGTTCCCCTATCTCCCACCATTTCCGGAGAAACGTCTCCCAGACCTGAACGTTCCAGTAGCAGTTTAATTTTATACGACCAGTAGCGTTGGTTGCTTCCTGTAACTGCACCCGAAAACATCTATTTATAAGTGAGTCAGTCTGTTCACCTGCTAATTTAATCCAAAGTTTAATGGGTTTCATTTAAAATCTTTCCAAATTCCTACACTACCGACCTCTCTTACACGACAAAATAAACAATTTGGCATTAAAAAAACTACCACCAACGGCAATCGCGTACTTAAATAACATATTCAATTCATGTTTCAGAATCGGATATTTCCCCCATAAATGGAAACATGCAATCATCATCCCCATAGCAAAGCCAAACAAAACCCCATCAAATCCAGAGTTACCGCCCAATCAGCTTATTAACAACTTTTTCCAAAATATTCGAGAAGAACTCATATTGCGAAGACTGAAAACCACTGTATTCAACCAATGCTATCCCCAAGGTACAGTTTGGATTTACAGAAAGAATCTCAACGCAACACCAGCTACTAAGAATTTCAGAGTACATTTATTCCGCTTTTCAAAAAAACACCACTCCATAGCTCTATTTATTGATATTACACAAGCTTTCGACCGAACTTGGCACCAAGCTCTTTTATATAAACTAATCCAAATAGGCACTCCACAATACTTAAAATCAATAATAACAAATTTCTTAAGCAATAGAACTTTCTCAGTCAATGTTAACAACCATTTATCCAACCCAAGAACAATAAACGCTGGACTTCCCCAAGGCTCTCCGTTATCACCCACCCTATTCAACCTCTATGTCGCTGACCTTCCACACTTAATAAAATCACTATCACTCAATTTGCCGGCGACACAGCCATATTTGCATCCGGTACAACCCTCACTGAGTTAAGAACCCACTTACAACTTTATTTAAATATGATAGACAGCTGGGCTGCTGAACTTAAAATCCAACTAAATCCTAACAAAACCGCTGCAAAAATATTTAGTTTAAGACCCCACTCTCCCCCACTTCCTCTCACTCTAAATAACAAATCAATAGAATGGTACCCAATAAACCTGTAAAATATTTAGGCTTATATCTCGATACCAAGCTAACTTGGGGAAAACATATAAATGCCAAAGTGACTCAAGCTAAAATAAAACTGCACAACTACGACCACTAATTTACAGCAACAGCCCAATACAATATAAATCAGCCATAGCAATTTACAAGACAATTTTAAGACCATTAATGTTGTACGCCTGCCCAATTTGGATAAATTCTGCTAAAACTAACATCCATAAACTACAAGTCCTGCAAAATAAATTCTTAAGAATAGTTGCTCATGCCCCATGGTATATAACCAACAACCAACTTCACAGAATTTAATTTGGAACCAATTGATCAATACATCACATATCTGCCACCAACTTTATCATAACCTACACTCAAATCCCAGCTCTATCACCATTCAAACTAGCCAAAACCCCAATTACCAAACACGAATCAAAAACAAATATCCATATCACATATTCCTAAAAAAAAATTTGCAGATTTAGATCCGGACTGAGGACCCAAAAAGGGATTTTCACCCCCTTGTTAGTATGTAAGATTATATTTAAGGTTAGCATGTAAGTCTGTAAATACATATGTATAGTTATTTTACTGAACTATGTAATCTCTTCAAAAATTAATAAATTAGAAAAAAACATAGCTATGTGACTTCCACCGCTGTCTGGAGGAGAATTCTAGCGTTCGGCAGCTCTGGTCAGTAGTTTTCATGGTTTTTCCAATCAACACCAGGTGAATGCCAAAGCAGTACTCTAACAAACGGACCATGGACCGGGCGCGATATTCCCTTCCTCATTTTTGTTCTATCCCTATCCCTTACCTACCCTTACACTAACATGCACTACACTACCACATATGCGGAAACAAGTCGGGATTTTAGAGCTTATCTCTGCTGGTGCTTTTTTCATAAGGCGATGGTTTGTTTACAATACTCCACAGATAATCAAAAGTTGAAAAATTTCACCCAGACCCCGTCTGGCGCCACCAAAAATTGATAATCATAAAACACAAAATATTAAAAAGAATATTTAGAAGTATCCTGTACATTTGTTAAAACAACTGACGGTGATATTTTATACATGTGATAGTTAGAAACCCATTTATGCAGAGTTGTGGTGGGTAAAACTATTACTTCCACCTGTTCATTGACAAAAAGGGACCATCTTAAAACCTCCCTCATACCTTTGAAATCTGTATCATTTGATCTGGCAAACACTGCATGGTTTTTTCATTCTCTCGTTCATCGTGGTAATAATGAACGAAGTATTGTGATTGTGCAAGAGGATAAATCGTATTCATGTCGGAGAAAAGAACATACTTGTCTTCGAAGACATTTGCTTGTCAGAATAGCTATTAATACATTCGCTACTCGGAGAGTGTTAATAAATCATAGATATTTTTTCCAAAACAACTATGCCATCGACTGTACTTGAACTAACAACTTTAATTTACTAATAAAATCAATACGTCCTGAAGTTGATAAGTTAATTGATTATGAAGAAATTTCTGGGAAACCAGTAGTACATTTTCATGGGGGCATCAATTTTAGGCTCACTTATCAGTATTTGTGAAATGAATGACTTATTAGCCTGATAATGAATGTACCAAGGAATGCATATTGTTCTTTTGGATGAAATGTGTTAAATAAGCGATGATTGGTTTAAATTAAAAGAGTAAAATTATAAAACTTGATGAATTTGCGGTCGGGATGATGCCTTTCCTGAATCCCCAACGGTGAAAAAATAAGTTGAAATACACATGACAATAAAAAAAGGCCATTTGTAAGTCCATTATGTACCACAACAATACACCTACACAGTTTTAAACAACGCTGTAGCTCATGAAATATGTAATACATTTTACCGTTTGGGAAAAACTAAAATTATCCGTTTTAAAATCTATTTTTACAAGGATAAAAGGCAATAAATTTTGGCTCTTATCCATATTGTCCTTCGGAATAATACTTCCTGCCTCGACAACATGGAAACGATAATTTGAATAATTGTATTTCCCACTGAATTCTAGAAGACGTGACAGAAAATGAAGTTACATTTATGTCCAGAAGCAAAACATCTCAGCATTTGCTCAATGGAGCAGGAAACTGGACGAAAAACCCTATCGAGATGGGGTCATTGACCCGAGACTGCAATACAATACTTGTTACAGGTTGTTTATACACATTTATACAGTTCAAATGGTAAATAATGCATTATGTATCATTGTTAAAATTAATGTTACTTTTCTTGTGATGCTCAGAATAGTCTCTAATTGTGTAGACACAGTTATGCAGCAGAAACGATTTCACTGGGGATTTAAATTTTCTATCGAATTTAATCGTTTAATGTCATCTGGCAAAGTGTTGTAAAATAATGTAGTACATGTATTGTGTGTGAATTTTTGTAATGAGCTGTTGATACTGTTACCTGATGAATATGATTTCTACGTCGAGTGTTATAGTAATAGACATCGGCATTTTCAGAAAATATATTCGCCTTAAGCAAGTCATTTTTGACAAAACCACTGATTCGTAAATGAACAGACAAGGTAATGGTAAAATTACTCGATTAATGAATAGAGGCTTACATGAATCACGTTTAAATAAATAAATAAATCCGTTTTAAAAATACGTTTTGAACGCACGGGATTGGCGCTGCCCACGCATATTGGAGCACACGCTATTCATCTATTTCTGACTGAATTGTGCAGATCACGCGTAATGTGCAAAACCAGGTGTTCAATAGGTCTTTTCACTTGGGCCTAATATACAAAATGCACCAACTAGGAGTGAGTAGGGATCCCGGACACATTAACTATAGAGGCCATTAATTCCGTATTTCATTCTATTGATCTTCATCTCGTATTATAAATATATTGTAGAGAATCGATAAAGTAGGTCAATAAATATTTTTACAGTGACAACATTTCGGCCGTTTAATTGACCTGTTTCAGGGCTATAAATATAGAATAACATACAAGAAAAATATACAAATAGTGCAATTGGTTAACCTGATTTATCATTACATAAGAAAATCAACATCAAAATAAAATTTGCTACATTCTAGGGCAGAGATAACACAACCAAATACGTGTAGTTAAGACGACTACATACAATTTATCAACAATTTCTTAAACTAAGACTGTTTGGATTAAATGAATATTTATGATGATAATTATAATAATAATTTTCAAACAATATTATGGTAAAATTTGTAAACAGTCGTCTTAAAACCATACATCTGGCAATCAAGAACAAAGACACCGCTGTTCCCGTTTGCAGGAGCAACAACTATAGAAAATTACATAAAATGTCACAAGTCACTGAACATACTTTAAACGACAGGTAATTAATTGTGTTATCTCTGCCTTGGAGTACAGCATATTGTATTTTAAATATGTTGGATTTCTTATGTAATGATAAATCAGGTTATCCAATTGCTCTATTTGTAGGTTTATCTTGTACGCTATTCTATATTTATAGCTCGAAGCAGGCCAAATACATGGCCGGAACGTTGGCCCTGTAAAAACTACCTTCGTTGACCTAATCTCACGATTCTCTACATTATGTTAATCCCATAAGCGTAGAGTATGCAGAGCGTACCACGGAGATGGCAGTGCTCCTTCCGTGATGAAAGGTGAGATCCGAAGCCCAGCACGTCGCACAGTGTGTAATTTGAGGCATCTGGCTAGTAAAAATCATTTTCGACCCAGTTCCTACACATATTTGGAGTTGCTCACACTATTCTCCAATATCCAGAGCATCTGGCAACACAGTTTGTTTAATATTTGGGATTAATGTTAGCTCCGTTGAAACCCTTGGTTTGTTTGGGTTCGAGAACGTCACTGCGCGCCCTCACCAAGAGTGCCACGTTACTGCGCCTTTTCAAGACGTGTTCTCGGGGTCCGCTGCAGAAGTATTCACGTCTTTGCTGAATATCATAGCGTAAGGTACGTACTTTACTATGAAACTTTCATATTTCATCTTTTGATTGCAGAACACATCATTAAACGTTTTTGAATATAAAATGGTAACATTTCCACAAAATTCTTTGACTTCATTTTGTCGAGATATATTAAAAAGTTACACGGAGTTATAGCGGGAAACTGGCTATTTTAATTTCCTTATTACTCATTTATAAGATACAGTTAGTTCCAACTGCCCCAATTGCCCTAATTCCAGAAAATAATATTTTAAGAAACGATGCAGACCATCGGAAGAGGTGATTCGTTTGCCGTGTGGCGAGCTTGTGCTAGTGCACAGCAAAACGAGGAAGTATAGCGATTCAATATAAAAACTTTTGTTTACAAGACTGCTCAGATGATGTATTTAAGTTGGTTGAGACCACCATTAATGTATTTTTTCATGTCGCCCTTACATTTTTGGATTCGATGTTTTGAATGTTTGTTGCACATTACATATCAATAAAGGCATTATTATTATTATTATTATTATTATTATTGCATATAGTTCAGATGTAAATAAATGGGCCATATGGAATGACAGTGACAAAGAGAAGGCGGAAAGAAGGAACAAGGAAGTATAAGAAAATTCAAAGAAGATATGGGTTTGTAGGTAAATATCCCTTAAAGACGTCTCGGACCACAAATGACGGAAGCACTTCCAGACGGTTTTTAAGACTGCTACTGTCTGTGGAACCATAACAGGAATTAACGAAAGTTAATAAGTAAATTTAGAGTTATTTTAGAAACACTAACATCAGGCAATGCTATTGATGTGCAAGCATTCAGTGACTACATTGGAGAAAATAGCTTTATTTAAACTTGTACAGTTGTTTCGTATGCCAGTGACTGTTTACAAATTTTACTGCATAGTGATGCCATAATTCAGTCAAGTGTGCTTCAATCGGACAACTTTCTGAAGAAGCGCAAGAGGCTAGAAATAAAGACAATAGACATTTCAGGAAAATTTCACCAGAAAATCATCAAGAATAAATTCTAATCTCGATCAGCTTCACAAACTGCTGATATCATCTGATCTATATATTACCAGCTTAGGAAAATCCATAACAGAAAACGCATGATACACCGCGAAATCATGAAATTGTTGTGTGATACAAGGTCTCTGGAAGACAAATGAAAAATCTAGCATAACTAGGTCAGTTTACGTATTTAATTTACTTACTCAATGACAAAATTGATGAAACAACATTCGACGAAGGCAATTGATCAAATTATAATAATTAACAAAATTGTCGAAACTGCATACGACATTCTGAGGGCAAAAGTTATATTTACAGTTCACAATAAAAACATTCTGAATGCTCTTCATTTACTCAAAACCAATTAAAATCGAGAAGCAGTTAGTAGTAGCAAATACTTAAATTTTAAAAGTTGCAATATAAATTTTAAAAATTATATATTAAAAATTAAAATGTTTAAAATAAACATACTCTATAATAAAAGAATAAATATTTTAAGCGGAAACATAAATTTAAAAATTACAAATTGATAATGAGATGAAAATCGTGGATAAAACGAACTTTATTCTTTATAAAACGTGTACAATTTGGAATACTTCGCATTTCGTATTGTAATGATTTAACGATCCCCGATGGTGTGCGTTTGGATGATGAACAGTTCGAAAACATTTACAGCAAAGACGCCATAGTAAAAATAAAACCGATTGAGGAAGAAAATAAAGCGAACCCGATACTTGTGCAAGTTTGGACCATAGACATTAGATCCGGCTTTGATTTAGGAACATTTTAAAAGTTATCCCAGTAAAATCGCGTCAGGCAATAAGAAGTTATTGAAATTTTCGTATTTCGTATATTTGTGTTAAGGAAAATATTAATGGAGTCCATTGTTGGAGCGATGAAACGCTTATAAAGAAGAGGTTTTCGAATACTGCAAGAGAACGCGATAAGATATCAAATTCAGACTTTCGGGGCAAAGAAGAAAATTAGCTGCATCATGCAAAATTTATCCCATTTAAATATCTTGACGGAAGTATCAAAATTTTAGTAAAACAGATAAATTAATTCAACAAAAGCTTAGCAAGAAGAAGCGATTAGCGAACAATTGCAGTGCGTTCCATTTCACATTCAAAAACGGAAAATAGGGAAAATAAAAGGATTTTGACCAAAGGAAAACAAGAGAAAACATCAAATTTTAGGAAATTGCGGAGAATTTTATTAAAACTAAAACGGAAATAAAGTGTTTCGGAAAACGTTAGAAATTAAATATTTTGAGAGAACCAAGGTGACGCGATCGTCAGTTGTCGAGCGATCGGGAAAAGTGTTGAAGCAAGAATAACAATGCTAAGTTGGAAAAGATTTGCCAGAACGTGCCTGGACTTGGTGAAGACAGGACGTGTGTTCGCGTAGGCGATGTTTGAAAATTTGTAAAGTGCGGAAGTAATGGATATAATTCGAAATAGTAACTGGAATACCTAATGTACATTGTTTAACAGTTCGTGAACAGGAATTTCATAAAAAAGGGGATTTTCGGAATTACTGTGACATTCGTCAACGCCCGTTGGACTTGCGAGAGCAAACGGTAATGAACGTGGCAGTATGAGAAATTTTGCAACGGTGGGGAGCGCGACGTTGCATTTACAATTAGAGGCGCGGAATTCGATTCGGATTCAGAGATTTTCTAATAACTTGAAAGGTTTGTGAAAAGATGGCAGCGTGAATTCCGACAGGTTGAGTGAACAGTGATGCGTACGCGAGTGTTCCGGAACTGGTGGCGACAACGGGAGGCGCTGTTGGGCGTGGATAATCGCACCAGACACGCGAATTCGTCGCGGGAGCAGCATCATACGTGAGCAAAGTATTTTGACATTTGTTTTTGCGAATTGAAGAACGCTCTGTCGAAGACCAAGCCATGTAATTAATAGATTTTAATACGTGAATCTCGACAGAATGCATTCTGGTTTAATTATATGTGTGAATGGCATTTGTTTTGTTGTTGTAAATAATCTGTGGAATGAGAGAGTATATATATCCATGTATCGTGTATTGTGGAAAAGGAATATTTATTTGTTGTTGTTCTTTGTTGCTGGTTATGTTGATGTGTGCAGTCAGAGGCACCAGTGCTATTACAGCACTAAATATTGTAAATTGAAAGGGAATATAGAAAAAGCAGGCAATATGAATAAATTTCATGGCCATCTTTGGGGTCATGATTTGTAAAATCAACATGTTTTCGTAATCATTCACGTAGCACTAGAACTGATCCACGCACGTGAGCGCAGTACCTTGCTCGCGTCTGTACAGACGCACCGCAGACCACGCCCAGGCGAGTCAAAGGCCAGGTAAGCTAGCAGACGGGCAATTGTGAGTAGGAGAATGGGAAGGTTATTATATGTGCAACCAACGCGAGGCTAGTGTTTGTTTGTTTGTTCATAAGAAGGGCTAGAGCAGGGCAATCTATTAAAAGTAGCAATATAACGTGCCGGGCTTGTAGAGAGTATTACAAGTGGCCGCACAACGGTGGGCTCGGGCTAGGCCGGTGTACGGACACGACGACACGGACGCACGCCGCCGCCAAAAGGTAGGAGGAACCCATTACAGTATGTAATTTACCTAAAATTGGTAGAAATGATAAACGTATGTTATTGGAACTTCACATACTTAAAGAATACCTTAAAATAAGTACGTATATAAAATTTCATTGAGATATGTGCAATAGTTTCAAGGTATTAATTTTACCAGCTAGTTGCTCGAAATTACACACCGACTGGCTCTTGTTCTTTTTCCTCTCGACGAATTTCTGACAGCAAAACACCGCTCCAGCTGGGAGAAACATCTCCTGTTCTCCTGACATGTGAGGTAGTTTTTACTTTGTCGCTATGGAGTAGAGAGAAAACGGCAGGAAAACTCATATCAGGGCCCTGGTAGCGAAAAGAGGATAAATCCAGTTACTAAATTTTTAAAACATCCTCTATCACGTGGTGTAGCCAGAATCCATGTGTGGGTCGTTAATACCTAAAAATCGAATGACGGCATAACGGCTATCTGTCTGTTTGTGCCTGTCTGTCTGTCTGTCTGTGCCTGTCTGTGCCCGTCCATCCGTCTGTCTGTGAACAAAGCTAGCAGCTAAATCGTACAGCCGATTTTCTCCAAATTTGATATTCCCCAATCGATCTGGCAGATGTTGGCGGTCTTGTGAATTTCAAACCGATATTTTAATTTTGGAGGGTACTTTATATGAACATCCAGGGGTATTTTCAAAATTTTCAAAAATGGCTCCATCGGTTTTGACTAAATGTTGCTGGATAGTGTGAAGGATGTTTAAGGAATGGTGCAGGGCTCATGTTTGACCGCTGACCTCCCGATCTGCCGACGGTGTCGGTGAAAATGAAAAATAGAGCGTACCAAGTAGAAATTTTGAAATATTGACAGAAGACTATGGAAAGCTTAGAAATCAGATTATTTATAGTAAGAATCAATGATTCATTCCGTGATTTCAAATACATACAATAAATTTTATAAGTATTACAATAAGCGGTATGTTACAATCCCAATCTTTTGAACATTTTGAGTTATGATTTTCTTAATGGTGGTAACTTCAGGGAGTATTATATGCAGACTAGCACTCTTTTCGCATCTCTAACACAAACGTAGCCAAAGATTTTATAAAATATTTTAAATGAGTATTATAGGTTTAAAACTGTATTACAAATCAGTTACAATATGTTACTTTGAAGAAGCGTATCTTACACTATTACTATTTTTAAAGTATAATAATACGTTTATACACACACACACACACACACACACACACACACACACACACAATATATATATATATATATATATATATATATATATATATATATATATATATATATATATCATACTTACCATAGCTCAGCCTGCAACGCCCTTTTCCAGAAAGAGGCACAAGTAGCATTCGCCCAGACATCTCGTAATCCGCATCAAAATTAATATGGTCATCTGTCCCGGGGAAAGAATTGACATATTTGTTTTGTCGTCGAAGTTAAACCTGTAAAAGATATCTAGTTTTTAGTACGGTTTCATAAATCATATCGCTTATATATTTATTAAAACGGAAATATGGAAAAATTGCAGGATAGAAACGAGAAGTAAGTAGCATTTCATTACATGTTATTCACACTTCTAAAAACTTATTTTCTGAGAAAAACTATGACATTTTGCACAAATGAGCCAATGTAAGGATTGTTAGAAGCTCAATGTTATTCAATAAATTACACACTAAAATTTAGTCCTGCTTGGAATAACTTAATATTGTAATGCGATGGTCATTATTAATTACACTATCAACACAAACAGCAAATGTGGAAATTGTTTAGAATGAAATCAGAGGATGAATCAAGTCCGTTTATTCATAGTCACCTTGGACCATTATACCATATACTTATACGTTGAACTATTATTATACCTTGGACCATTGGACCATGATTTTGCTCTCCTAACAAATGATTTTATAGATATTTTTAGCCTATTAGTAAAAGTTTTGAGTTTTCATGACTACATTATTTTGATGTTAATCAACGTTCCCAAAACTTCAGATTATCTTCAGTGTCTGAGAATTAATAAATATTTGAAGCATGACAAATGGAATTGAAATTTAGGAATGAGAATGCTCTGTCAAGACACGTGCAAAATATTCTTAATGGGTATTTGGAAGACTCTGCAGCACTGTAAAGAGGAAGTACATCACGTCCAATAGAAACTTGAGGTACAGTGTTTACCGCATCAATAAAGCAAAGGCACATTAGCAGTGTAGATTCTTTCATGTTTCCGGGCGCAGCAACTGCTAAGGTCATTCGTCCCTTGAGTGTAGTGCAAGTTTTTCATCGGGAGGTGGCGGTATTCTTTCACCGCTGGATGGCGAGATCCGGCGCCGACCTACCGTCGGCTAGCGGAGTTTTCCACAATCAGGTTTCTCTGCCAGCAGGGTACCGCCCCAGCCGAGACAAGCTCTAAGCTCCGATCGGTCTCCCGGTATATGTGGTAGTGTCGTGCATGAAAGTGTAAGGTGTAAGGAGCGAAGACAGGACAAGAAAGAGGAAGGAAAGATCGCCCGCGGTCCGTGGCCAGTCTGTTAGGGTACTGTTCTGGCATTCATCTGGTGTTGATCGGAGAAACAATGCACCAGTATTGCCCTGGAATCTAAGCTAGGCCGATTTATATCGTATGAAAATGTGCATTTCAAGTGTTTTAAATGAGTGCAAACAGTTAAGTAGATAATGTCATGTAGAAGGTAATGTTCATTAAAATTAAAATGTATACAGATAAATTCAATGTTTTTGTTTAATTTAAAATATTTCATAATGCAATATCTTGTTCTCGGACACCTTATTTTATACACATGACACTTTCCACTTAGAAAACTGATCAGGCAATTATTTACAAGTTTTTCGAACTGATCCACAGTTTGTGAATAGGCTCACTTCACCTTTCCTGATAGTTTTATTTTCTCGCCTTAGGATTTTTCGTAATAAATGAGAGTTATGTAATGGTGCGTCTGAAAACGTCGAGTTCTCACCAGTAAAAACTTTTATACCTGGTCTCTGGTAACGAAAAGTTGGTAAACCCTGTTGCTAAATTAAGAAAAAACATTCTTCTAACTCGTCGTAGCCAAAATCCACTTTTGTTGTTTTTGATACCAAAAATTGATTGATGGCAAAACGTCTGTCTGTTCGTGTCTGTCGATCAATGGTAAACGCTAGCGCGTAAACCATTCAGCTGATTTTCCTCAAAATTGGTAAGCTCAATCGTTCTGCTGTTGTCGCAACTCCTGCAATTTGAAGACGATATTTTCATTTTGGGGTAATTTACATGAAGCCCACGGACATTTTCAAAATTTTCAATTTTTTCGTATTTTCAAACATTTTCAAAATGTTTAAAAATTGCTCAAAACTTTTAATTAAATTTTGTTGTGGAAAAGTGTAAAGAACGTTAAAGAGAATGATGCAGGTATCATTTTCGTTCATTTCACAGATTTTCGAAAATTGCAAAAGGTATTTGAAAATTACGAAATTGATGAAAGAAATTTTTCCCTCATACAAAATATTTTGTTCAAAATTACCTCTTTAAAAAGGTCATGTACAATTTTTCGAAAAACGAGAAGTTTTTACGTAATTTGCGCTTGAAATTTACGGATATTTGTTTCTCAATAACGATCCAAGTCTTTTCTTTAAAGTTACTCCACATATGTAATAAGGGACGGTAAAAATACGGTAATAAGGGACGGTTGAAAACACTTTTGTTGGTTTATGTAGTAGTAAATTCCATGATAGAAACAAAGCAGAAGTATGTACTTTGGCAGCAACACTAGTTTTCTTTTCATGCATGTAATCATAGCGACATAGCTAAGCACTCATTACTATTTGGTAGAAACTATCTAATGACTTTTTAAAACTCTTGTGTGATTTTCCATTTCGAAACTTTGGATAATATTCGAATCCACGAATAAGTTGCTCACTGTTGACATTTTTAAGGAAGGGTATTTATTCGAGTTTATTATGACACAAAGAGGAACCAATTTAAATGCTTAGTTTTTATAACAATGATGCAATTCCAATCAGATCCAAAAGTAATCCAATCAGATACCACAATAAATTATGCTGGATGCAGAAATTCCTTTTAGTACTTACTTGACATTGAAGAACGATGCATTAGTAAGACCTGTTACAACAATATTTGTAAATTTTAAACTCAACGAGACAGGTCCTCCGCTTTGACCCACTTCAATCTCAGTCACTTCTAAGGGTCAATAGATGGAATGCCCAATTCCGGAATTCCTGTTGAAAATAAGGACAAATTTTCGGTTCAAAATGAGGAACTGATGTGAACATGTTTACTCTAGAAGCTAATTGTGAGAAAAGGAGCGAGGAAAACTCAAGGAGGAAAACATATGATGGGCAAAGATTAGGCAGACTAGATCCAACAACTTTTAAAGTATCTTAGCAACTTACTGAGTTACGATGTTTTGGAAGATATACTTTTTCTTCTCTAAGAAAATAGTCAAGGGTTATATTGTATATGATATCATCGCTTGAGAAGAAATTTGTTTCAATGGAAAAGTTACCAGGCTTTAAATTGTTTTCCTATTTTAAACATGAGTTTTCTGATTTTATTTTTCTAGTGTCCTGTGTTTTTATAAAGATAATGATTTGATAAAGTTTTGATAAAGCAAATAAAAAGTTCATTATTTTAATTTACTCAAAATGTATATTTCAATACAATTGAACTGAAAATGAAACTCAGGCATTGTCCATTTTACAAGGCAACTATCTGCTGTTTTGACAATCATGCAGTTAGGACTATTATTATTGTTTATATCTATTGATTGACATTTCGTGTTATTTTTAAAGTTCCCATTACATTATTAAGTGATTTTCCTGAAAAATGTATGATCTGGTCTCTATCCGATATATCCAGACCTTCTACTACGATGACATAGAAACCTGTTGTGTTTTCGGAAATAGCAATATTATTATTATTATTATACTAGTATCTAATGAACATTCATGAGAAATTATGGTTTATATGTCTCAATAATGGTATTTAACAAAACACAGTGATAAGAAAAAGGTGTGGTATTTTAAAAGAGGACCTGGCGATGAAAAGTGTAGCTAATGAACGAATAATATCAGACATTCGTCAATGAAACTAGGTATGCTACAATGACAGAAACATTTCGTACTGTTGTGTAAAGAATACTTCATATTACAAAATTAAAAATTGTATCCTTCATTATTCTGCCATCTTATGAAATACACAGTTGAGCAAAGGACGTGGGAAGGTTCGAAGTGGCAATTTTCGAATATTTGGGAATTCTTAAAAGTTCACAGGCCACATTAAAATCTGACTTATACCACATTTATCAGCACACTTTTCACTACTTACAGAAAAATATTAACAAATAAAAATTGATCATTAATGGAGAATCAAACGCCGCTCTTAATTTTCATTGGCCGCAAGTTTCTCCGTAACACCAACCCGGCCCGGTGATTCTAGTGCGCCTGAAAATAATTTATGTGTCCAACCTCAAGAAATTCATGCAAAATAACTCAAAATTGTTCCAAAACGACTAACATATTTAGAATTTGTACATAAATGTAATTGAAGATTCCTGTTAAGAAATGTTTTGCCATCACAGAAATCTCTAGCAAATTATCTAATCAAAACTTTTAATCAGAATATCACTCAAAATTATGCAATAACCACTCTTTTTCGAAAAAGAGATATCAGATATTATATTAAAGATCTAATTTTCAAGAACAGATAGGTGGCATTTCTGTGAACGGTTAAGGCACCAGAATTGTTCACAAGCACGTGGATAGAAATGTTTTCCGAAAAACACTTCAAGAACCCATGAACTGCCACACTGTGTAACGTATTAGAAAAAGTTATATGCTGACAAAATAAAATCCATTTTTTCGGTATCAGGGATCCACACAACATGTTTCTTTGTCGAATATTGCCACTTTTCCGTCGGCACAATATATGATGTATATTACGAAGTAGTATTTAAGAATGTAATAATTTACTTACCATCTCGAAGTAGATGCAAGGACTTATCCACTTTATCATCACCGCATCTCTTGGTATTTAAGTCTGACTTCTTGCAACGTGGAAACCTGCTGGCTGAAACAAAATTTATTAATATAAATGTTCACTATACGTATGCTCTACAACCTGTTTCCAATATCTTTATTCAAAGTAGAAAATCTATTTAACAATTAAAATATATAACGACGGTTGGGTAATACTGCATATTCTTAATGGAGATAATAAGAATGAAATATCCCATTACAGATTGTAATGATCACTCGTTGGTTGGTGAAAACAAGGTTGAGAGAAGCAAATTACATAATCCTCAATGTCATTGTAATAAATGTTGACCGGAAAGAAGCGTTTCGCTAAATTGTATACCATCAATAACTATTTGTTTAAAGTTTCTTAATTATAGAGAAATTCGTTTATACCACGTTTCGTAGTCAATGTTCATTCGTTTATACCACATCTTCAGGTACAAATTTCTTGTAGATAGACAAAGAATGGGTCAGTGTAAACTATGAATATTAATTGATTCAGTGGTGAGTTGTAGTTGACATTTATATAATTAAAATGATTGAAGGCGTTGTCATTGTCAACAATAGTATTTATTTCAAATAGCAGCTTGATGGCTTAGCCATCATCATCAGTTTCTGCTGTCTGGGAGCTACAAAAGCGGGGAGGCGCAGTCGTTTGTGGCTCCCAGACAGCAGAAAACTGATGATGATGGCTAAGCCATCGAAAGCTGCTATTTTGAAATAAATACTATTGTTGACAATGAAACGTCTTCAATCATTTCAATCAATATGAATATTAATTCATCGTCGGTAATGAAACATGTAAGAAAATATGTCTTGTTAAACTAAGGAAAAGTCCTTTTGTTATTAAGAAAATACACATGTTCTTCTCAGTTGTGTCGCTGTCGACTTGCTAAACAGAATTGACTCTCGTTGTGAGAGCAACTAGTTGGCCAAATCTAAGAATATTTTTCTATATTTGAGAAACTTAAAACAAACGGCAATAATTGTCCACAATTCACCAGAAAATCCCTTTCCATTAGAAATTAACGTTCCTAAATATTACGGCATAGACGTTTTAATTACTCGGAGTACTCTACATACAAATATGAAAAAATCCGAACGCCTGATGAAACTGCAACCCTAAAGAATTGTTCGCCTGTCAGACGACGATCTGAGAAAAAATGACATATCATTCATTCATACGCATCTGGTATGGCTCATGTGCAGCGTATTAACTTCTCATGCTGTGATTCCGGGTTCGATTCCTATCTAGGAAAAAATTGAGTTGTAACTTCATTACTTTTTATTTATTTTACGTCAAAAAAACAGTTAAAACTGCGTATGACGTGCTATGGGGAAAAGTGAATTGTGTGCACATTTTCAAAATTCTGTGATCTCTACACTAAGTCATATACTATTAAATTTTGAAAAAGCTCCATGTAATAAAATCTATTTTCAAGGATAAATAAGCAATAAGTTATAGCTCTTATCCATGAGTTCCTTCGGAATAATACTTCCTGCCGCGACAACATGGAAACGATAATTTGAATAATTGTATTTCCGCTGAATTCAGAAGACGTGCACAGAAAATGAAGTTACTTTAAAATCGTACCAGTTTCTGTAGCTGTGTGACGAAGAAAAGCTTAAGCAGGTGGACCTTGCTAGTAACGGTGAAGAGAATGTCATGTTCACTTCATGTCGCTCTTACCCCAAGCATGAGAATTTAACAAGGCCCAGGCATGGGGACACAGGTAGCTGACCGGCGATGTGGGACTACCGACACAAAACGCCAAATACATTCATTCATTCATTCATTCATTATAATGCCAGAGATAACTCTATTTATATGAACATATTTTGGACAGATATTCATTGTGGCTTAAGTCAGATTTATCATCCCTTGCAGGTTCCAATTTATATTGTGAAAGTCCAACATCTAAATAGATCGAACTATGATATTGGAATAGCCCTTTTATATACGATAGGGAAACCATTTTATTGTGAGACGAATCTTCGCAACAGAGATACATGTGCGAGGAAGGAACAAATAAAGGACTATAAGACACTTCACAAAGCACTGATGGTTGCAAAACAGGCGAAGGTCTCAGAGGATGCAGGTGAATGTACGACCAATGATGAAAACAAAGGAATGTGTTTTGTGTAGACAACGATGGAGGTCAGAATGCCGCGAACCTGATGGCAGAAAACATGTTTTGGCACATAGTCAGGACTGCGGATGTGTTGACTGAACAAAACAAATTCAAGAGTAAGAAATTGATTAATGTCGTAACGAAATGAATAATTAGTCCCAAGTACCTACTTAATTCAAAAAAAATCAGTTTATTTCCGCAAATATTTTTAATGTACTTATATTTTGCAAATTTTGATTTTTTTTGCGTCCTCCTACAACGATAAAATTAAAGACGGTTTTCTTCCTCAAATGAAATTTTTGTCCATAATTAGTTATTTCAAAACGATCACCTTTGAAAATTTTAATAACTTTCGTGCAATAGTGTGCAATATTTGCAAGTTTAAAAATTACAATAACAAGATTTTCTCAAAAACGACCCCAATTGTTCTATGAATTTTGGTAGAGGTGGTGCCAAACAAAATATTTACGATGATATAAAAGCCATATTGCTCTATTCTTTTTTTAATGTGATTTATTTGACTTGTCTCCACGTCGGTAATAATTGCATTAGAGACGATTTGTTCACATTATTAAATTTATGAGTACATGTGCTTTAAATAATTTCAAATAAAGTTTCTCAAAACTCAACAATTTTCTCAGAAAATTAGCTCAAAATTCAGCATTTTCATAAACGCTCAAACGAAAAATGGCTCCACATTTTTCTACAATTTTTCCATTGGGTAGTGCTAATTCCACTCCTTAATATGACGTAAATTTCATTTTGGTGTACTTATTTGTTTTTCTAAAATTACACAAATGTTTTTTTGTCTCTCACGCCGTTAATATGCACGTTTCCATCAATTCGTATACATTATTACGTTTGTCAGTGGAAGTGCTTCAAATGACTTTGAATGAAGTTTTCGAAAACTCAATAAATTCCTGTGGAAAAGATGAATGCAAATTGCGCATTTACTGTAATAGTTAATCGTCATTTTCTTAAAACGACTTCACATTTTTCAATGAAAATGTATATTGAGGACAAGGTTTTACTCTTCATTAATATTCATGAAGTAATATTTCGGTTCCATTCATCTGGTATTGGTCGGGAGAAACAACGGAAAACTAACGATCAGAGGTGGCTAGAATTGTCCTCCAGACAGAGTCTAGTGGAGACGGCGATAGTGTCAACCTAGAGTATTCGACCAAACTATCTAACCAATGTGGAAAATGCTGCCACCGTCGGGACTCGAACCTTCGGACTTCTTGGTCACAGACACTGCAGTAACATCACTTGATGCCCTCAGCCGCGTTTGGCGGTAGTTCAGATCAGGAGGACATTGAATCCAGGGTTCGTCAGTGGTTTGAGGTGCTAGCAATTGTATTACACAATGCGCAATTGCCTTACCATTGGAGCATGATACGTATGGAACTCATTTTGTCCCAAATATTTATTATTATTTAATTAACCTCCGACAAAAGAAATTATCACTTGAAACGCATGAGAGGTACTATGCTCACACTTTTTTGATCCTCGAGCTCCCTAGTCCTCGCTCAGCCCAGCATAGCACGGCCCGGTAGAAAATATGAGCTCCACTCGAACGTCACGGCTCGTTTGCAGTGCTGCCCACCTTCTTCCTTCCCAATGCCGAATTCCTAGTTTTCGGTCTTTATTTCGATCGACCTGTGCATACCATGTTCCTTCTTGTTACTCAATTATTTCTACAACTATTAATTATTTCTTCAGAATTAAAAAAAAATCTTCCGTTGTTTCTCATAGCTTTCTACTCCAAGACGAGTTATTACCCGGGTTTTCTGTCTCCAAAGCTGACAGCCCTGCACTGCCGTGACACAGACAGAACCCGACTCTCCCGCATCCCCGCTGTGGAGTATCAAGAAAAAGTGCGCGATTAGTAATGGGACAAAGTGTTCGAAATCAGGTCCGATGTTAATTCTACTACGAAATAAGTAACCTCGTCTTGGTAAGACATAAATAAAACTCATTTGACGCGTAATTGTCATAGATATTAGAAACATTAGAGAATGAAGTTTTCTCTATCATTTAGTGAAAAGCGAAGACTCGTAGTTGAATTATTTCAAAAAATATGTTGCAAACAAGAGACTCAAACCAAGTGACTGCCATTTGGACGCTAGGCAGTTGAAGATAACAAAAAGTAAGTTAAAGCGATGCATTTCATAATGATGTATATGTCATTGTATTCAAAAACTCTAACATTAAGAAAATGTTAAAATGACAAAAATTCAAAATTTTGATTTTTACTTTGTGTCTCCTCTTAATAGAAACTTAATATTCTTCAGGTAGTTGGCGTTTATTTAAAACTAGAATATGCCAGTGTACAATCAATCTGAATGCGAAAAAGTTATATTACATTTTTGTCAACCTCGGTATTATTTGTGGTGATAGGCGACTCACAAGATTGTAAGCGATCATTATGGCTACTACGAGTGTAACTGACGGGAACGGAGTCAGTGACGGGTACTAACAACGGGTTGCAGTTTGCCAAAATGGAGTCAGCTGTAGAGAAAAATGTGCGGTTTTGTGAATAGTTTTGCAAATAATGCGTTTCAAATATGTTCTAACATAAAATAATACTATTAATAATAATAAAAATAATAAATAATAATAATAATAATAATATTAATAATAATCATAAATAATAAATAATATAATAATAACAACAACAATAATTCAAAGTAAATAAACAGAGGTTGTCTGGTATCAAATCTATATTTCTTCTTAAGATCTTTTCGATCGCGTAGCGATCATCGTCAGAGCTGGAAATACATTAATAGATATAATTATACATTAAACCAAATTGTCTACAAATTAATATATAAAAGAATTGTGCAGATGCGTAAGAAAACTGGATCGAGTCGTACCTTGTAGCTGCTGGGCGGAAAACGAAGTTCTGCGGATTTTGAAATAGCGGCTCCGAAGGCTGGGCGGCGGTCGGGCAAGTGTGGGGCGGGGCAGGGAGGCGGCCGAAGGCCGAGAGGCCCGGCTGCTGGGCCTGGTGTGATGAGGGCGCGGGCGGACGGAAGTGGGTGGAGTTAGGGGTGTACACATTGTGCTAATTTTAGCAGAGGTGACGAAAGTTCAGGGATTTGCTGGTTAAGACTAGTATTATTCTGTTTTTTTAGGTTGTTGTGAAAGTGAAGGGATTCTAATTTTATTCTGCCAGTACCTGTTTTCAATTTCTAGGATATGGAAATTAATGAGTTTGTCAAATGTGTGATTGTTTTGATTTAAGTGATCAGCGAAGTGTGAAACTG
The DNA here is from genome assembly GCA_964035755.1 of Teleogryllus oceanicus. Classification (NCBI taxonomy): domain Eukaryota; kingdom Metazoa; phylum Arthropoda; class Insecta; order Orthoptera; family Gryllidae; genus Teleogryllus; species Teleogryllus oceanicus. Next base: position 31,402,446 of record CAXIVR010000002.1, read on the forward strand.
TGGTATTGTTTTCCCATGCTTGTTCATGTTCTTTGATCCGTTGTGTGAATTTACGCCCGGTTTGTCCTACGTATATGGCATTGCAGTTGTTGCAAGTGAGGCATAGACTCGCATAAAGAGGTAGGAGGAATTAGATCTTTAGTGTTGATAAAGTTTTTGTAATGTGTGAGTGTTGAAGAAAGTAGCTTTGAGTCCGAATTTATTGAGTGTGGTTGCTATTTTTAGAGAAAGGGGTCCTACATAAGGGATGGTGATGTACGTGGCAGTAGTGTTTTTGGTGATATGTGTGAGAGTGGTGTGTTTGCGGATGTTGAGTGTGTTCGTGTAAACTGTGGTGGTATTGTTTTTCCAGTTCTGACGATGATCGCTACGCGATCGAAAAGATCTTAAGAAGAAATATAGATTTGATACCAGACAACCTCTGTTTATTTACTTTGAATTAATAAGGTATCTACATCACCAACAGTCTAATTAACAACAATAATAATAATAATAATAATAATAATAATAATAATAATAATAATAATAATAATATAAAAGGATTATTTTTTAATATTATTTTTACGAAACAATGTAAATAAGAACAAGCTGCAGAAGTATTGTAATTTAGCGATAATTCATTTACTTACGCAGTGAGTGTCCTACGGCATCTACCGTGGCCAATGAGGTTAAAATTGCCAGTCCATGAGCTGTGCCACACACTGATTATGGACACCATCTGGAATGTGAATGTATCACACAACAATTGCAAATGACGGTACGAGAAACGTGGGAGTCTTATAGATGCCTACGCACGTAATTAACATCCTGTTAGCATTCAGATCACTATCACCCACATTTTTCCACTTCGTTTCCATGAATTAAATTGCAAAGAAAACACGTTTCTGCTATGTTTCATGTGTGAAAAGTTAATAAGCTTCTAGATATGATTAATTGGCTTTCAGATATGATAGGAGATGCAATTTTCAATTTTAATGATAATTGCAGTATTATAACTACAAGGAATGTGATTGGGACATTTGCTTCTGTACATCCCTTTCAGTTCTGAGAATATTACAGACTATCATTATAATTTCATCTAATACTAACGTTTTGTAGGTTATTTGATTTCGTGAAAAAACAAAATCAAGATATAGCACTGTACAGATGGATTTATTTAATGTGTTGTTCTTTTTATAATGTGTTATTTAATAATGCTAAAATTGTTCTTTGAGATAATAACCAGTGGAGACTGATTTTCTCTTTTCATTAACTAGTTATTATAAAAAGCTATTCAGTCATTACTGAAGTAAATCTTACTATTCAAATGTCGAAACCAAAAGTAAATGTAATATTATTATAATGATTAAAATTTTTCTACTCACTTTGAATTTCTTTAATGTCTGTGCCACTGGATAGAAAGAATTACTGCCCAATAATATTTATATCTACAGTCCATATGCTGGCGGATAGTCAATTCTTTACAGAAGGTTTAACTCTTACAGAAGGATAAGTGTGTGTGACGACATCTCTGCAGAACTGATACCAGTATAAGCATAAGCAAAAAAAAAGGTCATTAGTTTATGAAAATGAAAATCTGTCAAATTTAGAGAAATGAGATATGATTTTTGCTGTGACTGTAGAGGAAAGTAGTAAAGCTTCCACAGAAGATAATTAAGTTCTTGGAATGTTCAATTAACGAACTGATAAAGTTTTCAATTTCTTCTGAAACCCAAAAGCTTCTAGCTATACTCGTACAATTAATAAAAATTTCTTTAATGTGAGGAAACAAATAAACCGCAATAAATACCACCACATGTTACAACGCATAACTAAATGCAAAAAGAAAATTTTCATATTTTAAAGAATTGAATACAGATGGATTGAAATGCCTTTCATCTTTCATGGTTACTTATGCTGCGACAATTTATGCTCACTGGCGAAGCTCCTTATGAGCTCTAGGCCGACGCCACGCCAAAAACACCAACTTCGAAACAAGTTGCAGAAAATATTGAACTTTCAATAAATCGCCTTGTTTAATTTGTGCATACCATCAAGGATTTTTGAGGACGAATTTAGTTTTAGGTGCCCTATTATGCGAAATATCAATGTTTTTGGAATGGGTAGCATTGTGGACTACCGGAGTCCGTCCGTAGCTGGTGCATGCGAGGCAATGGAAACTTGAGGAAGAAGGGGGGTACTGGGAGTTGGGTGGGCAGCGAGATCCTATTAGGGTTTCATTCGACAGAGTCCGCGGCTAATAACTATGCTATGAATACCGATCCTTTCATTGGATTTCATAAATTACTGTTTTGTTCGCTGAAATATTTTTAAAAAGTCTCTTATTTTCACTTGAGACCGATTGTATCATTTCGGTTTTCAACATAAAAGTCATCTTAGACAAGGATTAAAATGCCGATACGTGCAATCGGTTGTACTCTACATGCCGTCTTTTTCCTCGGTAAGAAATATTTTGAGGAGGTACAATGTATGTGATAGTTCGAGATATATCACCCCTGCTAATTCGCAACTCACTGATCACCACTGCTTATGCTTTTTAACATCAAATACAGTTAAAAACTGTATGTGACGTGTTTTGGGAGAAATAAATTCTATGCACGTTTTCAAAATTCTGTGATCCCTACCTAAGCCACACAATACTTACAGGAGCGGAAGCTCAGTGCATCAACTGATGTCACTGCAGCGCTTCTGACCGGGAGGTCGTAGGTTCGAGTCCTGACGGCGGCAGGATTTAGGACACTAGCTTTTCAGCTAGGTCGAATTCAGTCGCTGTCTGGAGGAGAATTCTAGCGCCGGCTGCTCTGATCGGTAGTTTTCCGTGGTTTCTCCGATATACACCAGGCGAATGCCGGAGCAGTATACTAAAAAAACGGGCACACGGACCGCGGGCGATCTCTCCTTCCTCTTCCATGTCCTATCCTTTCGCCCTTACACACACACCTAACATGCACTACACTACCACATATTGCGGGAGATCGGTCGGGAGCTCAGAACTAGTCCCGGCTGAGGCGGTGCCCCTGGTGGGAGAGTCCTGGTTAGGGGAAACCCACTAGCCGACGGTAGGTCGGCGCCAGATCTCGCCATCCAGCGGGGAAGATCACCGCCATCTCCGAGGAAAATCATGCACTACACTAACGGACTAATCACCAAAGCAGTTGCCGCGCCCGGAAATAAGAAAAAGCAATCAATCAATCACACAATACTTGAATTTTGAATACAGAAAGAAAATGAGCGCTTCTTGCAAAGATTGTTAACAAAATATTCGTTCCAATGTAATAAATATGTTTTCAAGGTAAATCAGCCATTAGTTTGGGCTCTTATCTCTCATCATGACCTTCGTCAAGGAAATATTTCCTGCAACATCACAGAGAACAATATTCTGAATAACTATATTCACCACTGAATTCTGGAAGAAGTGCACTGATAATGAAGTTACATTTATTTCCAGCACCAAACATGAGGCCATCTGAGCATTTGCTCAATGGATCAGGAATGGACGAAAACCTTATTGAAATGGGGTTATTGAGTCGGAGGCTGGTACAATACTTGTTACAGGTTGTTTAGATTTATACCGTGAAAATGGTAAATAATGCATTAAATATGACTGTTAAAATTAATAACCTTTTGGTGCTCAGTATAGTCTCTAATTGTATAGAAACAGTTATGCAGAAACGATTTTTCTTCATATTTACACTTTTCTATCGAATTTAATCGTTTGATGTTATCTGGCAGTGTAAAAAAGTACATGTATTGCATATAATTAATTTGGAATGAGCTGTTGATATGGTCACCTGATGAATATAATTACACGTCAAGTGTTATAGTTATAGACATCGGTTTTGAAAATAAATTCCGCTCTTAAGCAATTCTTTTTGACAAAATCTACTGATTCGAAAATCAAGATAGACGGTGATGGTAAAATTTCTAAATTAATGAAGAGAGTCTTACAAGACTCACGTGGGTGGGATTTTGTTATTATTTGTACAATTCGTTTTTGTAATCTAAAAGTCTGGGAGCTATAAGATGTATTTCCCAGAATATTATGCCATATCTCAGGCGAGAATGAACAATCGCGAAATATACACTACCTATAGTATGAAGGCTGACAGAATTTGAAAGTCAGGTGTTCACAAAATCATGAAACGAGTAATGTTATATCACATGCTTTCGCCCATTGTTAGCAACGATAAAATTATATTATAATATTTCAATTTCTGGGCTATGAACACTTCAGCCATCACTTGAAAAGATACAAACCAATTCAAACGAAGCACCTGCGACACATATTGTCAATTATTTCGATAGTCAGGCACAGTAGTCTTGTATTACTTCTACAAAAGAAGCAAATGTGTATAAATCTCAACTTTCACAGCATTTGCAGCACTTAATACAGTCAAGCAAGGTTAATTTCACACAATCTTGCAATGATAACATAAAAGTAAGCCTTCAATTTTTGAATAGTTACATTTTAATCAGCGATAACATATTTTCAAACAAAGTGTATAAATTAAACATCCAGAGCTGAAGACAATTACTTCGTACTTGAGGTCTTTTCGACGACACATATGGCATTTAATTGGTCGGTGCCAAATGGTAGGCTCAACAAGACCTACCTAGGAATAGGATTAATCCTCTTTTGCGAACACCGACAACACAACATTTACTCTTATGAAAGTCCGTAAATAAAAAATGTGACACATGTGTAACAATGAACAATTTACAAACATTGTGTATGTGATTTCTTAACGTAGCCATCTCGTGGCGCAGAGCAAAGTCGCTCACTTTTCACTCAAGGATATCCGGTTCGATTCCGTTGAATGTCATGTGAAATTTGTTCCAACAAAACGAGTTTGGCTGCTTCACAAGGGCTACTCCAACCCCTGTGAAGTGTCCTAAACCCTACCACTATCCTTATTCCTTCCAAATTCTGGCTGCTGGGTAGAGACGCAGGAGCGCATGGTCGGAGGCGCGTAAGCGAGATGCTAACTGGCGGTCCTCTTGACGACAGACAGTGACGAGACGTGAAGGACAGAGATATTTACAGTAACGGAGGATATCTCCAGATTTAATGTTGAGTGTAACAGAGCATTACCCAGTAGCGCTCCTCAGGGATTAGGAGACGCGTTGCGTCGTGAGTTGACGCTACAAATGTAAAAAAGAACGTTCTTGCAAATTCTCGATACTTCAATCGAATCTCATGTAAAATTTGTTCCAACATAACGACTTCGACTGCTTTACAAGGGCTAGTGTGAAGGCTAGTGTGTGCTTTACAAGGGCCCTGTGAAGTGTCCTAAACCCTACCCTCTCCATGAATGAAGGATTTCAATTGCTTGCATTTAAAACTTGTTAATAGAGTATTTTCGTGCCGTAAAAATCGCTCCCATGTTCTCTGTGTCATGCATTACAAAAATTGACAGGTGCCATAATCCATAGAGCCATTAGCGCTCGTACGGAATTTACGGAACAAAAGTGTAATAATTAAAATTAAAAATTGAATACTTATCAGCTTTTACCTGTTGAAAACATGGTGTGAAAACCCGTTTGCAAGTTCATGTACTATGCGTGGATGTTTTCTTGATCCTCCAGGTCCCTAGTTCTGGTCCAGCCCGGACAGCACGGCCCGGTAGAAAATATGAGCTCGACTCGGAACGTCACGGCTCAGTCTTTGACAATAGAGGGTTTTCAATTTTCGCACTGTCTTTTAACTTGGAACTTCATTTTCGTGCACGTCTTCTAGAATTCAGTGGAAATACAATTATTCAAATTATCATCTCCATGTTGTCGCGGGAGGAAGTATTATTCGAAGGACAACATGGATAAGAGCCAAAATGTATTCCTTATTTATCCTTGAGAATATATTTCATTACATAAGATCTTTTTCCCTCAAAATTTAAGTAGTATATGACTTAGTGTAGGGATCACAGAATTTTGAAAATGTGCACACAATTCGCTTTTCCCATAGCACGTCATACGCAGTTTTAACTGTTTTTTTACGTAAAATAAATAAATAAACTACCTGTGTGTTCAGTGCTCCTTCTTGTTACACAAGACTTTCTATAAATATTAATTATTCTTCAGAATTTTAATTAAAAATCTTGCTTTGTTCCTCATTGTTGTCTAGTCCAAGACGCGCTATTGCGTTGAGTTTTCTGTCAATGAATTTGGCAACACTGCACTGGAGTGACGTAGACAGAACCCGCCTCTCCCGCAACCCCGCTGTGTAGCATCAAGAAAAAGTGTGCGATTTTATAATATTGAGTAGGCGCTCTCAATAATGCGAGAAGGTATGTTTTGTCGTCGCCTCACACTTTCTTTTGTTCTTATTTATCATGGCATATTTTACCATCCGCTCACTTCAATGAAAACCAAGGGATATTTCTTTTACTAAACGATGTTCAAAAAATAAATAAAAAATGTCGTGTCATTTATTCCCAGACCCACTGATACAATCGTCGTCTTCCTCATCGTCCTCGTTCTCGCCGACCTCTGCGCCTTGCTTGGTTTGGTTTTCTCTTTTCGTGTTTCCGAGCGCGACAACTGCTTCGGTCATTAGTCCCGTTATGTAGTGCATGTTTTTCTCGGGAGATGGCGGTGATCTTCCCGCTGGATGGCGAGATCCGGCGCCGACCTACCGTCGGCTGGTGGGTTTCCCCTAACCAGGGCTCTCCCAGCGGGACCGCCTCAGCCGGGACAAGCTCTAAGCTCCGATCGGTCTCCCGGAATATGTGGTAGTGTAGGCATGTTAGTGTAAGTGTGTGTGTAAGGGAAGAGGATAGGACAAGGAAGAGGAATGACAGATCGCGCGCGGTCCGTGGCCTGTTTGGTAGGGTACTGCTCCGGCATTCTTCTGGTGTTGATCGGAGAAACCACGGAAAACTACCGATGACAGCAGCCGGCCGCTAGAATTCTTCTCCAGGAGCGACTAAATTAGACCTTGCTGAAAAGCTAGTGTCGAAAATCCTGCCGCCGTCAGGACTCGAACCTAGGACCTCCCGGTCGAAGGCGCTGCAGTGGCATCAGTTGATGCACTGAGCTACCGCTCCCTGTCTGCGCCTTTGTAATGACTTCATCCGTTCATTGTAGTGTTTCAGGTCAGCAGAAATATCCGATCATTATCACTATTACTACCTTCCAATTTACACAGATACTGAGATTACACCATTGGAACGTACCAAAAATCTAGTTAAAGATGTATAAGAAATTCTCAATACGTAGCGTGGGGCACATAAGATTAGCACGGTTACGAAACAAGTTGGCGGTATAAGGGTTCAGTATGCGACGTCTTACAATTGCTGGGAAACTTCTTAACTCAGGCACATCGTTAATGGCAACTGACATTTTGGCCGAAATTATAATTATTGATTTGATTTTGTTTCTTTCGCAATTCTTCAAATATATTATTATAGTTGTTTATAAATGAGTTTAATTCTGTCATTTTATTCATCGACTGCTGAATTTTAATCTAACGTTTCCATTATTATTATTATTATTATTATTATTATTATTATTATTATTATTATTATTATATCTATGTAACTTACACTGCTAGAATTTGTGCGTCATGAATTCGTTTCGAAGGTTCAGATCTAACCTGTGTTTGCAAATAGAGTTTTGCGTATTGGGTAATTAAATAAAATAATTAAAGAATTCTGAGAGAAACAAAATAATGTTCAGATTTATATTGCATTTTCGAAAATATAAGTTTTTGCGTAATTCGGTGTAAACATAGTTGCCAGCTTCGAATTTCCTGTGGTTCGTGAACGTAATACGAGTGTGTTTCCAGCCAGTTGGATGCTAAGTCAGAATTTGAGTATTATTTCTTATGTATTTGTTCGTTTCTTACAGTTGACCTTTTGTTATACGTTTACAAATTAATCTCTTAGAAATTATTTAAAACCTATTTGATCTTTTGTTCGTGTTATGAGTAATGTATTTGCATTTTCTATGTATTGATGTATTTTCATTCAAACAATCTGCAAACTTTAATTAAAATTAGTTCAATTAGGTTTTATTTTTGTATTTTAAAATGTTTTAAATGTAAAAGAAAGAAAAATTGCTAGGCTTCAGAGAATATACGATTGGAATGCCCCAATGGTACTCAGGTCCTCGAGTAGCTAGTGGATTTTATTAATTACGTATCATTGTTGGGACATGATTTCACCGTATTAAAAGCAGTTATAATTGTCAAATTTGTGTTATTTCCTGGAAAATATTTAATTTTGCACCAAATGTTGCACAATATTTCTCATTACAAATGTTGCATTAATGTGTTTTAAAAAACTGATGACTGAGATGTGTTAATTCAGCAAGAAGTTATGGTATAAATAGTATTGTGTAATTGTAATGTAATGTAAATTACTAAGAGCGAAAACGTACGTGCTGTTATAGCATCACTAGTTTTAACATTCTAAACAACTTCATAAAGAAACACTATTTTCAGCACTAGCCAACGTGGCTCGTTACAGTACCTTGAAACTACATCATGAACGTCAACGAGATGTATCTGTGCAAGTCTTATATGCTGCTATAGGTCGTGTAATTTACATAATGTTCTAGCCTGAAGATGAAAAATTATCCTCGAAACTGTCGCAAGGAATAATAATGAAAAGTGTGAAATAATTCATTTCCATTAGCTGCAGGGTCTGTTAAAAAGGTGGCTAGGTCTGTTCAAAAACAAAGGGACCAAGCATCAAATAAAATACTAAAGCTATCCTTACTAGCTATTTTAAGACACCTTTACAGCTCACCTAGTGTTTACACATCCACAAAATGCCTCACCATGGTCCTGAGATAATATAATTATTAAATCGATATTTTTAGCTGCGAATGAGTGTGTCCAACGTGCTTTAGTGTTAAGAAAAGGTCACAAATATATAAAGAAAATAATGATAACTTTTAATTTATTAGTAACAAAATGTTCTCATAAGAACAAAGAGTATATTACTTGCAGACTTGGAATAATTTCTTGTAAAGGGAATATTTCGTAACAGAACATTAATAATTCAATGAGTTTTAATTTCAAAATTATATTCATTGTAATGACTTGAATTTTATTTTTACATTTTGGTTTGGTTTTGTTTTTCGTGTTTCCGGGCGTGTCAACTGCTTTGGTCATTAGTTCCGTTAGTGTAGTGCATGTTTTTTCTCGGGAGATGGCGGTGATCTTCCCCCGCTGGATGGCGAGATCCGGCGCCGACCTACCGTCGACTAGTGGGGTTTCCCTCAACCAGGACTCTCCCACCTGCTCCGGCATTCGCCTGGTGTTGATCGGAGAAACCACGGAAAACTACCGATCAGAGCAGCCAACCGCTAGAATTCTCCTCTGGCAGCGACTGAATTGGACCTAGCTGAAAAGCTAGTGCCGAAAATTCTGTCGCCTTCAGGTCTCGAACCTAGGACCTCCCGGTCAGAGGCGCTGCAGTGGCATCAGTTGAAGCACTGAACTACCGCTCCGGTTTTTACATTTTGCTTTCTTTGCATAGTGATAGTGACACAAAATGTACACAATTCATGAATTTTCATCGAAGCTGAGATATGTTTTGTAGCTATTTTTCCTGGTCAAAAGCAAAACGGAAGTAAGTGGGCAAGCTTTGGTTCTCAATGAAATTTGGTGGATCACTTCAATTTTTAATGATTCTCTCCATATTTCTGTACTATCTCACCCGCTGGTATCCGTTTTTTCACAACTACTAAAACAAATAAATCTAAACAATTCACCAAAATATACGACAGACATAATTTTCGTCGGCCGATGTCAATACACAGAGATCCGATACCCAGGCGTGTTTGTCAGCGATACAGTGTTCGAAAAATGTGAAGTTGAAAAGTAAAGAAAGAGAAGAAGTAAATAATAATTAAAAGAAAAGGAAAATGAAATAGGAGTAACGGAAAAAGTTGGAAAATAATGAAGGAGAAAAGAAAGAAAGAGGTTAGAAAAGGACAAATAGAATGGGAGCGAAACGAAGAAAAGATAATAGAGAGGTAAGCATATAAAATAATCAGTTACACAGAGAAGAAAACAGATGGTGTAAAGGAAAGAGGAAATTCAGTAAAAACAGCAAAAATAAAGAAAGGTTGGTAAATACAAAAATAATTATCAAAAATACCGTCATTTCAAGAGAATACGGTAAGAAACTAAATGTGTTAGATGGGTCATTTGAGGCATAACAAATTATAATTAAAAGGAGTGTTATCGAAATATTTTTCAATAAATTTCAATAAAATTTTCAATAAAATTTGAGAATTACAGGAGACCGGATACCAAGGAGTAAAATGCGAGATGCCGATAGGTGCTTTTCAATGTAATTATGTAAAATTAACAATAGAAAAGATAACATGGCCTTGTGTGAATGTGGGAATAAAAGAGTGTATGCTGTAAATGAGAAGAGCTCACGGTAAATATTATTGTGTTCTTTTGGTATTATGGGTAATTAATTTTTTGTTTTATAAGCCAGGTAAAGAGAAGCTAAATTATAAATGTATTACGGAAGGACGAATCTGTTTTGATTTAGTAAATGTTTCGTAGTTCTAGCAATCAAATATTTATTAAGAAAGCGATTCCTTCCATAACATTTCATTGCGACAATTCCGTGCGGTCGGCTAAGTCGACCCACAAAATAAATTTTCTGGCGCTTGTAACAGTTCTCCTTGGTCTCATAACGTAAATAAACGAGTAAGTTTGTTTACATTAAAAGGAATGTACGGGCGATATTGCAATAATCGTTTATTAAACAGCGTTTAAGAATTGTTGGGTATGAATAGAATAAAATAAATAAATATTAGATAATTATTAAACAAAATTCAGTTCAAAGGATATCCATTTCAGTATGTATAACGAGATAGATGTGAATTGAAAGGAAAATACCTCCTACAGATCATCAATCACTGAAAATTTCGTTGAAAGGAATTCTGTCGAAAACGCGCTTTGATAATTCGACGTAAAGATTTCCGAATACTTCCACGAACACAGGCAAGAGCTCTCCCCACCTGCTTCCAGTTGTCGTTGATCAGCTGCAGAATAGGAGATCCTGCAACAGGGAAAATATCTTGTGTAAATGCAATCCAGTTGTCCGTGAAATAACAGTATTCCGCAACACCGTTTAACGAACAATTGATTGCTTGATTGATTAATTTATTTTGTCGTGTTTCCGGGCGCCTCAACTGCTTTGGGTCATTAGTCCCGTTAGTGTAGTGCATGTTTTTCTCGGGAGATGGCGAGGATCTTCCCCCGCTGTATGGCGAGATCCGGCGCCGACCTACCGTCGGCTAGTGGGGTTTCCCCCTAACCAGGACTCTCCCACCAGCGGGGCACCGCCTCAACCGGGACAAGCTCTAAGCTCCCGACCGGTCTCCCGGAATATGTGGTAGTTAGTGTGCATGTTAGTGTATGAGTGTGTATGAAGGAGAGGATAGGACAAGGAATGGGAAGGACAGATCGCGCGCGGTCCGTGGCCCGTTTGGTAGGGTACTGCTCCGGCATTCGCCTGGTGTTGATCGGAGAAAGCACGTAAAACTGCCGATCAGAGCAGCCGGCCAGTAGAATTCTCCTCCAGACAACAACCGAATTCGACCTAGCTGAAAAGCTAGTGTCGAAAATCCTGCCGCCGTCATGACTCGAACCTAGGACTTCCGGTCAGAGACGCTGCAGTGACATAATTTGATGCACTGAGCTACCACTCCCGGTTTTAACGAACAAACGAACGGACGGACGAAAAGGTGGTAGACGGACAAACAAATGGACGGCAGATGAACTAAAGGAGAAACAACAGTCGGACAGACGTTCTGCCGTAAACCAATTTTTGGGCATCAGGGCCCACAAAATGTGGACTCACAAATGCAAAATATATACAAATTCCTAGTAATAAAATATTAAAGAGAGAGAAGTATTTATAAACATTACTTTTATGTAGTTTAAAAAAACAACAAAAGATGAAAGTGGCATTGATGACAAGTTGTTTAGTCAATTTAACACTATCAGTTCAAAAATATCAAGAAACAATTAGAGCCGTTTTCAAGAAAGTGGCGTTTGAGCATTTCTGAAAAAGCGGAATTTTGATATCATTTCACAGAAAAATTAATGTAAGAATGTATTCAAATTGCCGGTAATATAAATATTAGCCACGTGAGAGAGATGTCGATGAATTTTATTATTGTGACATTTTTAAAAGACAAAAGTATGCAGCAAAATGGCGTGTATGTTATCTGTTACAGTACATTTAATTCTAACGCTACCAATGGTTTAAAGAGAAAATTTGAAGCCATTTTTGAGAAATTTTTGTTTTGATATTTGTTAATATATTCCACATATTTCAATCAAAATTGAGCGTAAACTACCGAAATTTTAAAAAGCTGTTCGAGACCTTCATGAAACAACTATTTATGGAGAACAAAATAATTTACAGAAAAAGATTGCATCCTAAGTTTTGTATTTGTAAGAAGACGACGAAATAATTTCAAAAGTTTGCAATTTTGGAAATGCAGAATCAACAGTCAAAATCGTACCTTTGTCACCTTTATCAGTGTATTTCACTCTATTCTTAAAAGAAATAAAAGAAAACATTTGAAGCCAACTTTGAGAAAATTTTAAATGTGTTTTTACGTACCTTAAGTACCCACGAAAATTACTGAAGGTTTTCAAAATCTCAGAGCTTCCAGTGACTACTTCTCTATTACTCTAAAAGCTTGTTCCATATGGAAATTTTGTTGTAAAATTTGGAACCGTTCTTAAGAAAATGTCGTTTAAGCGTTATTGTAAATGCAAAATTTGAAGCTTTTCACATACATTTTGAGTTTTCGAAAACATTTATTGGAAGTAATTTGAAACCCATCTATCACAAAAGCAATAGTGTATACGAATCACCGAAAAGCGTAGAGATTTAAAAAATAATGAATTTGTTTTTATAAAACAAAAAAATAGGAAAATCCCTTTTACCAAAAATTTCAAGAAAATTGAAGCCGTGTTTGAGAAAAAGCGTCTAAACGTTTCTGGCAACACGGAATTTTGAGCTCATTTTCATAGAAAACTTTGAGTTTTCGAGAAACTTTATAATACATCTTTTGAATAATGTATACTCATTAATGCAATAATGTGAACAAATTATCGCTTATGTAAACTGTAAGGACGTGAGAGCAAGTCAAAAAAGTAGTATTTTATAATTTTTGAACGAAATATGAGAATAGAGCAGTATGGAGTTGATACCATCTGATAGAGTACATTTAACACTATCCCACCAAAATTTTAAACGAACGGTTCGGAGCAAGTTTTGAGAAAATCTTGAGAAATTTCACTCTATTCTTAAAAAGATTCCAGCCATTTTTCTGAAAATTTTGAAAATGCTCCAAAGACTTCATGTAAATAAACCCTAAATTGTAAAGAATATTTTCAAACTCGTAAATCTCGGAACGTGCCAGATTCACCGGAGAATATCTGTTGGGGAAAAATCCTACGTATGGTTATTGGCGATACTGGTGTCCATGCACAGACGGACAGACGGACCAACACGGACAAACACGGTTACGGACAAACAGAGACAGATGTTCGGAAATACACTTTCAGGGCCCACAATGTATCAACACATTATCTGTGGTTATTACTGATAATGAATTGTTTTGTTTAGGTGGAAGAAGTTACAACAGTTCTATAAAGCATTTATGAATGCAAGTTTCTTGAGTTACTGGACATTATAAAATTTAAGAGAAATATCTTCAAATAGGATATCTTACCCAAGCTTTTGTCTCCGTCAAACAAGTTGTCGAATTTGAAGTCAATTTTGCCAATGTTGTGTATCTCTACAAAGAAATCAGTAACGTTGAAATATTCCTTTCCCTTGACAGTTACCATCTTACCAACGGGTCCTAAAGAAGCATTTGTTTTTTCTGAAAAAGAAAAATGTATTCATTAGAAAGAATAATTTGAGCATTATCCGTTAACAAAACAAATTATGAATTAATTCAAACTGAATCCAATACTTACCTGTTCAGTTATATGGAACTATGCGAGGTTAATGATTATTCTTAGCCTCCATTAAATTGTAATGGATAACTATGAACGCATTGTACTGAATCCAGCAAAAGTAATATTTAGCGTTTACTCATTAATTGTCCAAATCAACACCTTAAATGTGTATGCTGATAAATAATTATTTTGATTTTTGTGCCATTAAGTTACATGAATGTAAATCGGTTTCCTTACAATATAAAATTATACGTTCAGCAACTCACGTTACGTCACGTCAGCCATTCTAGTATATTAACAAGTTCAAGTGAACATTCGCTCGTTAATTGCAATAGGGTTAGATCGATAACTACGCTTTAATCGTGTCGGTCAGGTATTCCAGATCAGTTAAGAATAATATTTTTAAGTGCATTAAAAATAGATCTCAGTGATTGAAAATCAAGAAATCAATTTAATTCTACGCAGAATTTGAGATTCTTCACGTCTCTCTGCCAACATTGTCACGACACCAAACACTGCCTCTCCCTCTCTTTCTTTGTTTCTGTCTGCCTCTATCTCTTTCTATCTGCCTCTGTCTCTTTCTATCTGCCTCTATCTCTTTCTACCTGCCTCTCTTTCTACCTGCCTCTATATGTTTCTATCTGCCTCTATCTGCTTATGTCTTCCTCTGTCTCAGTCTATCTCTGTCTCTCTCAGTCGCTCTCTTGTCTTGTATTTCTCTGTTTCGCTCTCTGTCTGTCTCTGTCTCTCTCTCTCTCTCTCTGTTTGTTTCTCTCTCTTCGTCTGTCTGCATGTCTTCTTCTATCTGTCTCAGTTTGTCTCTGATTTTCTCTGTGCTTGTTTGGCTTTCGCCTGTGCCTGTTTGTCTCTCCGTCTCTATGTCTATATCTCTGTCTTTGTATGTCTCTCTGTCCCTCTGTTTGTCTCTCTCTGTCTCTCTTTCCCTATCTCTCTCGCGTCTCTGCCTGTCTCTGTCTTTTTCTGTCTGCCTCTATCTGTTTCTGTCTCTATCTGCCTCTGTCTCTGTCGGCTTGTCTCTGTCTGTCGCTGTCTGCCTTTGTCTCTTTCTCTTTGTTCCTCTGTATCTCTTGCTCTCTCTCTCTCTTTCTGCCTGTATCTTTCTCTCTCTGTCTCTTATATCCTCTGTTCTCTCTCTCTCTCTCTCTCTCTCTCTCTCTCTCTCTCTCTCTCTCTCCTTACTTACATGCGCCGCTGTCCTGTCCTAGTCCTCCCCTGGTTCACGGGCAATGCTCAGCAACAATGACGCTCAGGTGGACCTCAGTTTGAATGGAAATTGAATTTAAATGAAGCTCAATCTAATTCTGTAGCGCTATCTAGTGCAGTTACAACAAAACTAACAGATTATAAACTTTCTGGGTGAAAAAACACGAAGTTCTGCCAACTTTCATGAAAATCGGTCACACGGAGTCGTTCACTGTTCTGGTAAGCAAAGCAAATGCATTGACTTAAGATAAAAGTGGAGAAATTGGCCTAATTTACAATATTTTTAAGAGGAGGTTAGTTTATCTATTTTTTTAAGCCTAGGATGATTGACAACTTTAGATATTTCTTAGTTAATGCATTTCGGCAACCGCTTAGAAGCTATTATGAGGCCAAGACTATTTGTTAAGCCTTAGTCAATAATCAACCTTATATATCATAGAAATGTAATAATTTACCATAAACCATATAATTACTATAAATCAAATAATCATAAATAGCATGGCATTGTATCGTGCATCCTTTTTTACATAGCCCAGTACACTGCAACTATGAATCCTCCTTAATGCACAAAGTTTCGAGGCTGAAGTTCATTGTTCTCTGGAATTGCAATGTAGATATTATCTGGGGAGATATAACGGCTTAATGTGTGCCACATGTTTGAATACGAAACGAGTGACCCACTACCAGCAGCTCCCCAAGGTTGTATGCAGAGACCTTCCCAAACACTCCTGTGTCCTTTGATTTGAATTTCAAACCCCAGGCAAATCCCAAGCCCTGTTAACAAGTATTTAAACGTAGAACATGTTAAAGTCAATGTCTATCTGCTCATTTACTTGGTCTGTTCATTACGTAAATTTTTAATTTTGTTAAGCTTTGTACAGTTTGAAAACATTTTAAATAAAATTCCTGGTGTCAAAAATGCCATCAATGTAATAACAAGAACGTGCGTACACGGTGAATCTGCTTATCTGCGAGGTTTGAACCATAAGAAGTGGCAACTATTTGTTTTTGTGACAATACGATGTCAATGAACAATTACACACCAAAACTGACGTACTCATATTTGTTTAGATATTGGAAATGACAGTACTGGTTTCATGTTTCAAAGCATTTTAGCATATACGAGTTGACAACATTCCAAAAGCATTACGTATCCGTTACAGCTTGTCACGTGCGTTGCTGATCAATGGTTGCTACTCGACTTCACAGCAACTCATTTACCCCACCTCGCGACTGACCGGTTTGGGAGGATATTATTTTCAAGTGCTTTCATCAAGTTCCTGTGGCATTCTCTGGCATTCTCTCATTGAGAACGGCTGACTCGAGGTATGAGTGCTGCTCCAACCGGGTTAATTCATCTCATACGGTGGTAGTCGGACAACTGATTTAACGGTGCTATAGAAGAATTTTCCTAAGGATGAGCCAAAGTGACAGTTCGCGTAAAAATGAACATCACATGTAATTGATCTGGGCTGTCCGGGTGACGCCGCGTCGAAGGCTGGGGTGCCGACGTTTCGACCGACATATCACGGTCCTCTTCAGGGCTGTACTGCCTGAAGAGGACCGCGATATGTCCGGGTAACGCCGCGTCGAAGGCTGGGGTGCCGACGTTTCGACCGACATATCACGGTCCTCTTCAGGGCTGTACTGCCCTGAAGAGGACGCGATATGTCGGTGACGCCGCGTCAAGGCTGGGGTGCCGACGTCTCGGCCGACATATCGCGGTCTTGTTCAGGGCTGTACAGCCCTGAAGGGGACCGCGATATGTCGGTCAACGTCGGCACCCAGCCTTCGATGCGGCGTTACCCGGACAGCCCAGATCATGACTCTGGCCGCGGAAGCCTACGATACCATCACACGTAATTCAGAGAAGTATCCTCCGCCGCGACAGCGGTTCAGCCACACCTCTTTGTAAAGTGTTAGGTTATGGCTCCTGGAAAACATCCCTATGCAGAAATCTAAGAGTTTCGCTGAGGTATATGCACGTACGCGAGTCCGGGAAATTTTGAAGTTAAATACGTATGTGAAAATCTCTTAACATGCTTTCACTATCAGTAAAAGAAAGCTGCCACGAATGTAATTAAAAGCTCTCAATCACATCTCGTCACACAACAGCACAATAGATGTAAACACGCGCACCAGTACGCATCTCGGTTTTAAAGTAAACATAATATTTCTCACACAACAAGTAAATTCAATTTAATGTTAATAGAAAAATATTTTTTCAGAAGAGCACATAACACTACTTCCTGGTTTCAATTATTTCACTATATTTTCGTCGGACAAGGACATCACAAAACGAAGTGTCAAACCATTTACAAGTTTGCCAAATTCAAACGAACGAATGCAGGAAGGAGTCTAACAGGCTCGAGGGCACAACGACCACAGAAACTTCAGTTATGTTGCCAGCACTCCTTAGGAAAATCGTTCTATAATAGAGACACTCACAGAGCCAGCTATTGATGTGATCTCACCCTATTGCAGAATTTCTCCCATGCTACAAACGCATTTCGATAATATCTCTTTTGCAAAAACATTGTGGACATGACTTCTGCCCCAGCCCTCGTAAATGTGAGTTGTGGTTGGGAACTTACATTTCCATTGATGATAAGCGGTCAGGGGTATGAGTAATGAATGGAGCTGTGGTGCAACCGTCAAAGCGTTTTTACTCCCATTGTAAAATGCTGTCATTCTTTGGCTGCAACCAGTTGCATGATGATACTTATTACGATACAGATTTCATTATCAATATTTCTTCTTGATTGTCAATATATGTTTGCAAATAAAAGTATCCAAAGTTCTTAGTGACAAACATCTATTTCAGCAATTGCAAAACGTTTCGTAACTAGTTTTGTTACATCATCAGGTGCTTAGTGAGGAACTGCTATCCGATATTTAAGATTTCATTATGATACAGGTTCTTGACCAATCACAGAGAAGATTACAAACCAAGTATTTACACTTAATTAATCATTGAGAATCTTTCTAGTATATGTTTCGTTCGATTTGTACATTAAAATTATTATTAATTTGATAATTTATTAATAAATTAAATAATTTATTATAATTAATTTTATTAATAATATTTTTCGTGAAATAATGTTTAAAATAAAGTGGATCGTAATTTCACTTTGATCCTATTTGACTAGCTGAGTACTCCTCGCAGGCGGCTGCTACTCCACACATCTGCGGCAGCATACGAGAGTAGGGTTAGACCGTGTTCGGAGTGAGCTCATCTTGCGTCAGTGACACGCGACAGCTTCAAGCGACAAATTTCAAACACACAGTATCTTATGCGCCGTCCTGCGTCGGCGACATCCGCGACGAAAGCGCTACATGCGGCGGCGTCCGAGATTCAAACTGTCGCTACTTGCCGCTTCTCGCTGTGTCGCGCATATAGTTACGCTGTTTTGATCTTCAATTTCCTATTTCAAAGATGTCGAATAGCAATATAACGGAATGTTTAATTGAAGATGTGAAAAATACAAGGGAATTATAGTACAAGTGTTTGAATAACTACCACAGTATAATTGTGAGCGGCGAATTGTGAAAGGAAGTAGCGAATGTACTGAAATAACAAATAAGTTTGTTTTATTTATAAAATTATGTTAATTTATATTATTTTTATTGAATTTGTCAGATGCTAATTATATTGCGTAGTAAATACATCACAATGTATTATATACTATTATTCCTGTAGGCGTAAATGAGGTTAGGTTTCTATTGTAACCAAACCGGCAGGGCTGTTGAAATAATTGCAGAGAGTCTGTTTTATTTCACGGGCTTCTGTTGAGGATGAATTCAACCTATTACTAACTGGCAGAGTAATCTTAAGCAACTCTGGAGAATTTATTGAACATAACAAAAGTCTTGAATGTTTCCAATGTAACCAAACCGGCAGGGCTGTTGAAATAATTGCAGTGAGTTTGTTTTATTTCACGGGCTTCTGTTGAAGATGAATTCAACCTATTACTAACTGGCAGAGTAATCTTACAACTGTGGAGAATTTATTGAACATAACAAACGTCTTGAATGTTTCCAATGTAACCAAACCGGCAGGGCTGTTGAAATAATTGCAGTGAGTTTGTTTTATTTCACGGGCTTCTGTTGAGGATGAATTCAACCTATTAATAACTGGCAGAGTAATATGAAGCATCTGTGGAGAATTTATTGAACATAACAAAAGTCTTGAATGTTTCAATGTAACCAAACCGGCAGGGCTATTGAAATAATTGCAGAGAGTCTGTTTTATTTCACGGGCTTTGTTGAGGATGAATTCAACCTATTACTAACTGGCAGAGTAATATGAAGCATCTGTGGAGAATTTATTGAACATAACAAAGTCTTGAATGTTTCCAATGTAACCAAACGGCAGGGCTGTTGAAATAATTGCAGAGAGTCTGTTTTATTTCACGGGCTTCTGTTGAGGATGAATTCAACCTATTACTAACTGGCAGAGTAATATGAAGCATCTGTGGAGAATTTATTGAACATAACAAAAGTCTTGAATGTTTCCAATGTAACAAACGGCAGGGCTGTTGAAATAATTGCAGTGAGTTTGTTTTATTTCACGGGCTTCTGTTGAGGATGAATTCAACCTATTAATAACTGGCAGAGTAATATGAAGCATCTGTGGAGAATTTATTGAACATAAAAAAGTCTTGAATGTTTCAATGTAACCAAACCGGCAGGGCTGTTGAAATAATTGCAGTGAGTTTGTTTTATTTCACGGGCTTCTGTTGAAGATGAATTCAACCTATTACTAACTGGCAGAGTAATCTTAAGCAACTGTGGAGAATTTATTGAACATGACAAAAGTCTTGAATGTTTCAATGTAACCAAACCGGCAGGGCTGTTGAAATAATTGCAGTGAGTTTGTTTTATTTCACGGGCTTCTGTTGAGGATGAATTCAACCTATTAATAACTGGCAGAGTAATATGAAGCATCTGTGGAGAATTTATGAACATAACAAAAGTCTTGAATGTTTCCAATGTAACCAAACGGCAGGGCTATTGAAATAATTGCAGAGAGTCTGTTTTATTTCACGGGCTTCTGTTGAGGATGAATTCAACCTATTACTAACTGGCAGAGTAATATGAAGCATCTGTGGAGAATTTATTGAACATGACAAAAGTCTTGAATGTTTCCAATGTAACAAACTGGCAGAGCTGTTGAAATAATTGCAGAGTGTCTGTTTTATTTCACGGGCTTCTGTTGAGGATGAATTCAACCTATAACTAACTGGCAGAGTAATATGAAGCATCTGTGGAGAATTTATTGAACATGACAAAAGTCTTGAATGTTTCCAATGTAACCAAACGGCAGGGCTGTTGAAATAATTGCAGAGTGTCTGTTTTATTTCACGGGCTTCTGTTGAGGATGAATTCAACCTATTACTAACTGGCAGAGTAATATGAAGCATCTGTGGAGAATTTATTGAACATGACAAAAGTCTTGAATGTTTCCAATGTAACCAAACTGGCAGGGCTGTTGAAATAATTGCAGAGTGTCTGTTTTATTTCACGGGCTTCTGTTGAGGATGAATTCAACCATTGCTAACTGGCAGAGTAATCAGAAGCAACTGTGGAGAATTTATTGAACATAACAAAAGTCTTGAATGTTTCCAATGTAACAAACCGGGAGGGCTGTTGAAATAATTGCAGAGAGTCTGTTTTATTTCACGGGCTTCTGTTGAGGATGAATTCAACCTATTACTAACTGGCAGAGTAATCAGAAGCAACTGTGGAGAATTTATTGAACATAACAAAAGTCTAGAATGTTTCAATGTAACCAAACCGGCAGGGCTGTTGAAATAATTGCAGTGAGTTTGTTTTATTTCACGGGCTTCTGTTGAGGATGAATTCAACCTATTACTAACTGGCAGAGTAATCTGAAGCAACTGTGGAGAATTTATTGAACATAACAAAAGTCTTGAATGTTTCCAATGTAACCAAACCGGCAGGGCTGTTGAAATAATTGCAGAGTGTCTGTTTTATTTCACTGGCTTCTGTTGAGGATGAATTCAACCTATTACTAACTGGCAGAGTAATCTGAAGCATCTGTGACAATTTATTGAACATAACAAAAGTCTTGAATGTTTCCAATGTAACCAAACTGGCAGGGCTGTTGAAATAATTGCAGTGAGTTTGTTTTATTTCACGGGCTTCTGTTGAGGATGAATTCAACCTATTACTAACTGGCAGAGTAATCTGAAGCAACTGTGGAGAATTAATTGAACATAAAAAAAGTCTTGAATGTTTCTTTGGAACATTGCGACTGTGCCTGTCGCAGCCTCCTGTCGCATACGTAGGACACCACGTAGGACTGTCGCGCGGCATCGCAACTTGTCGCTTGAAGCTGACGCAAGCAATCGCTTGTCCCCGTCGCCGGTTGTAGCTCACGCAGGACACGACCTTAGGAGCTGTCCGCTAGATGGCCTTGGCTGAATCTTCCATGTCAACCGCCTGAAACGATTCAATGTAAAAGCTAACTTATAAAGATGTAGAAAGTACTGTATGAAGCTCGATGTAATGGTTATAAATACACTCGTGTGAAGTTTACGATACTCGCTCGTACCCCGCTCGTATCGTAATATCACACTCGTGTATTAATACCCATCATTACATCGTCGTTTCATAAAGTGAATTATGAGTGCTCAATTGAAGAAATTATCTGTATCTTCGTTATCATGTAATATTCGTTAAAACGTTATTCGAGATAGTACAACCAATCACAGTTAAAGAATAAAACTGAAACATTTACTTGACATTTTATCGACAGCATTTTTTATTTAATGATAAGGCTATGAGTATGTTAAAAACCCAAGAATCTTTCCAAGGTAACGGCATAAATGACAACTTTCTATTACAAAATCACGCTAAGCTGGATGAATAGCCAGTCCGAAATTTTCTTTCAGTCGATATGCTTTTTGTACACACCTCTATTTCTAGTTGTTGCTTCAAGAAAACTTTAAAATCATGATTTCGGAATTTGTCTTGTACCGTGTTTGGTATTAGTGTTGTTGATATTTGAAACTCGAATTGGCTGTAAAACATTGAATGAAAATTGTCGATAGAAATATTAATTGAGACAATTAAATTTTTTTCGTCGGGCCGAATTAGAACCTCACGGCGATTCTCTAGCGTAGTGGTATGGCTGACATCGAGTTAACTCGGATCTGAGTTCGAGCCTCAGTGCGGAAAATAGTTCTTGCTCCTTGAAAACACTTTTGCATGTTTATGTAGTTTTATAATATATCGAGCAGTTAGAAATAATGCGAGAAAATATGTGATGTAGCACCACTAGTTCTCTTTGATATGAACTTAACTGCCTTGTTTTTGTTGTGATTTGCACACTCTTATTTGTTATTCCTGTTTATTTATTAACATAACATCTATTTACATTCGGGTATACGTAACAAATTTTGTATAGAATATCAGTTTATTTATAAAAAAATATATTCGTATATAGGTCACTTTTAAAATTTTGCTTTCAAGAAATCTTTGAAAGCATTAAAGACTATTATTTAAAATTTGTATGCCTCGATAAAACATGTGCTGTGTAGTATGTAGTAATATTTGTTTAGCGCTCTTTGATATTTTGTACGTACTATGATTATTTTAATTAACGCTATGGGGCTAAGATTAGAAGAAAACTTAAGAAAATTTACCAATTTTAATTTGAACCTCTTTTCCTTTATAGCTTCATTCGTGTTAGGAAACACAAATACCTTACAAATTTCCCATTTTTCCCAAAATTGATAATTTAACATTAAATAATTATTTTTTTCTTTAAGCTCTAACAGTAGTCAATGTTTGGCATGCATTCTTACCGTAATGGAGCCGGCAACGTCCTTTTCAGACAGAGGAACAAGCAGAAGACGCCCAGTCATCTCGTAATCCGACTCGAAATCCAATGCGTCATCTGTTCCGGTGAAAATTATTGACATATTTTTCTTGTCGTTGAAATTAAATCTGAAAAGTACAAAAGGTCTGTACTCGATTATTACTCCCACGTTCTGCTTAAATATATTCTGGCTCTTAGTGTCGGAGCTAGGCAATTTCAGGTCCAGGATCTAAATAAAATTTAACACGACGCCCAATTTAAAATATTGGTGATAAAACGCACTTACGTTCTCGCTCGTATTTTCACATTAAATTTACGCGAAAATGCTCAAATGTTCGAAAAATTGTACATGACCTTACTTCAAAAGCTATCTATAAGAAACAGATTTCATTAAGGGAAAAATATCTATCTTTAATAATTTTGTTGTAAAAGATTTCGAAAATGTTTTGGACTTTCGCAATTTTCGAAAAATGGACATAGGACCTGTACCATTTCTTAAACGTCCTTCACATTAAAAAAACAACGATGGAGACATTTTTTAAAACTTGGTAAATGACCCAGGGACTTAATGTTAAGTATCCCCAAAATTTAAAAAATCAATTTGAAATTCAAGGACCGCAACATCAGCCAGATCGATTGCAGATCATTTTTGCATATCAATTTTGGAGAAAATTGTGTGAACGGTTTAGCCGTTCAGCGTTGTTCATGGACAGACACAAGGACAGACAGAGACAGCTGTCATTCAGAGGTTTTATTACTACGGAATATATAACTTCCTTCCTAATTGAATAAATGTTATACTTTCTCGTACTTCTACTCAACTTTCTCAGGAAGGTAATTCACTTTTCTATTCCTTCTCGTGGTAACATTTTCAGAACAGTCGTGGAAACGCGTTCGCCGAAGCGATTTGAAGGGCAACTGTGCGCCCTTCGTCTAATGGCCGTGCCCTTTGATGTTAGTTCGTCAGTTTAGCGCAGGCTGTTACGCCCTTAAGAGTGTTGGAAACGAAAATCACTCAATGCTATTGAAAAGCAATATAGTTGTATGATCCTATTCATACACATGTAGTACATGTGATTAAAATATTGTTAACTATTTACGTTTGAATTTTCCATTTTCACAATTTTCCAAATTGATTTAATTGCATTTGCTAAAATTTTATAATTTCATATACATCGAATATTATTGAAGGAATATTCAATATATGGAGGTCGTACTGTGTATGTAATTGTTAAATTCTCCACGACTTTAATAGTTACATTACAGATGTATTTTATAACTTAATACAAGCACATTCTGCAGATTATCCATTTTGAAGGTTTATGATTTTGGTTGGTTGGTTAGTAATCCATTACTCGATTCATTAGTAGGTAAGTGTAATGCATGTTTTTCCTCGGAGATGATGGTGACCTTCCCCGCTGAATGGCGAGATCTGGCCCGACCTTCCGTCGGCTAGCGGGGTTCTCTAACCAGGACTCTCCACTAGCGGGCACCGCGCAGCCGGGACAAGCTCTAAGCTCCGACATGTCTCCCGGAATATGTGGTAGTGTAGTGCATGTTAGTGTAAGCGTAATGAGAGAAGATAGGACAAGGAAGAAGAAAGAAAGATCGCGCGCGTTCGTGGCCCGTTTGTTAGGATACTGCACCGGCGTTCGCCTGGTATACCATGATCAGATAAACCATGGAAAACTACCGATCAGAGCAGCCGTCCGCTAGAATTTTCCTCCACACAGCGACTGAATTCGACCTAGCTTAAAAGCTAGTGTCGAAAATCCTGCCGCCGTCAGGGCTCGAACCTAGAACTTCCCGGCTACAGGCGCTGCAGTGACATCAGTTGATGCACTGAACTACCGCTCCCGGTAAGGTTTCGAATTTCACTAATTTTCCATTGTAACGGAGATCAGCATTGTCTTTTTCATAGACGCTCAAAAGATAATATCCGAAAATGAGTTCCAAATCCCTCCTCAAAAATGTTTTTAAGGCAGGGGTTTTACTGGACATGATGAAAATCATATTGCAATGAACTATTAAGTGACCGAAAAATTAACTATGTACAAACAGATATGTGTTTTATAAAATCACAATATCTCTGGAATAGGAACTGTGTCTAGATAACCCAAGAAAGGAAACGAAGTATTGCGTTGATTGAGATGATTTATTAATATTTCAATCTACATTTTCTGTGAAATTATTTAATTGTTCGTTGAAGGCAGATAGATGTACGATATTTAACGTACATGAGGAAGTTTGATTGATTAATTTTTCGGGTTTCCGGGCGCGTCAACTGCTCTGGTCATTACTCCCGTTAGTGTAGTGCATGTTTTTCTCGGGAGATGGCGGTGATCTTCCTCTGCTGGATGACGAGATCCGCCGCCGACCTACCGTCGGCTAGTGGGGTTTCCCCAACCAGGACCCTCCTCCCAGCACCGCCCCAGCCAGGCAAGCTCTAAGCTCCGGACCGGTCTCCCGGAATATGTGGTAGTGTAGTGCATGTTAGTGTAAGTGTGTGTGTGTAAGGGAGAGGATAGGACAAGGAATGGAGACTGAATTCGACCTAGCTGAAAAGCTATGTCGAAAATCCTGCCGCCGTCAGGACTGACCTGGTGTTGATCGGAGAAACCACGGAAAACTACCGATCAGAGCAGCCAGCCGCTAGAATTCTCCTCCAGACAGCGACTGAATTCGACCTAGCTGAAAAGCTAGTGTCGAAAATCCTGCCGCCGTCAGGACTCGAACCTAGGACCTCCCGGTCAGAGGCGCTGCAGTGACCAGTTGATGCACAGAGCTACCGCTCCCGGTACATGAGGAAGTCACATGAATGGAACTACAATTAATTTCGGAAAGAAATGAAGTATTTTGCTGAAATCCTTTCTGTACTTACTTGGCCGAGAAGAACGTCGCGTTAGTAAGACCAGTGACGACGACGTTTGTGAATTTTAAGCCCAGAGAGACGGACCTCCGCTCTCCCCGACTTCAATCGCTTCCACTGTCAAGGGGTCGATGGACGGGATCCCCAATTCCGGCATGCCTGTGAACATAATTCAGACGTTTCATTAAAAACGAGAACTGCTGGGAATACATTAAGCCAATACGTTGTATATATAGGCAATTAGTCATTAGTTTTATGTTAGTCATATATATATATATATATATATATATATATATATTGTTGTTTTATAAGAACACAGTTATTTGTGTATACATCAGTAGATAGTGTGATAAACCAGATTATGGTTCATTACAACGAATATTTGAAGGGACAGGTGTTCTTTTCCGTGAATGGGCTCATATGCGATTGCACAAACATGGAAAATACATTACAAAACAGTAACACTATAGCAATTTTTTCAATAAAACATAATGTAAACAAAAGAAATGGAACATTCATTAGACATAGATGCAAGTTGAAATACTAGCTCTTTATACTAAGCTCTTTTTTCAAAATGTAAGTAGTATATGACTTAGTGTAGAGATCACCGAATTTTGAAAATGTGCACACAATTCACTTTTCCCATAGCACGTCATACGCAGTTTTTAACTGTTTTTTACGAAAAGGAAATAAATAAAATACTAAAATTCCTTCCAATAGAAATAAGATTTCTCATACACAATTACGGCCTGTAACAACTTAGGCTTTCTTAACAATTTTGTATCTTAATTTTTGTATATATTAAAACACAAAGTCAGTCTAATTGTGTTCACTTCTACTTCCAATGGCTTGTAGGCGAATCTATATAAACATTAAAAAGCGATACGACTGTTTGTAATTTTATGTAAATAAGGTATTACTTACGTTTTGATAAGAATAAATTGTTAGTTACATTCATTTGAAAATCAGTATTGACACGCTTAAGAATGTAAAAGTGATAAGCCAAACATAAGAACGTAAATATGCGTCAGTAACATTACTACAGTTTAGTTTTCTCTGTATTTACTTGAAATTCTTCAAGTTCAATAAGTTTCAAGGCAATTTTGTTCGTAGTATTTGCAAATTGTTTTAAAAATGTTATAAAGCTGCAAATTAAATTAAATCTGCCACCTGACGTTTCACTTGTCCCATTCAATACCACCTACGTAGATCTATTCGGGTGGCGTCGTTTAATTCTTTGCATACTCACTAAAATGGCAGCGCAAAACACGCAAAAGATCGTTTTGGAAATTTCTTAGAATCTTGTAGCCGGATCCAAAACAAATAATCAGTTTCCCATCAGGAGACCGAGACCGCGGAATGACACCTCATGTCTCGATTAGTGCACGAGAAATGGTCTAACCGTGAGTGACGGATCCGCACTCACGCATATTCGCACTTTCTCAAATACTATATAGGATTGTACATATTGTAACGAATATTGCGTCACCGGCCGGCACCCCCACGAACCACCTGTACGCGCGAATTGTGTCATCTGTCGGCGCCACCACGAGCTGCCTGTGAGCGCGGGTTGCGTCATCTGCCGGCGGATTATTCCAGAAAGTGCGCGGGGTCCGGAAAGTTCTCGAAGGCACTCGCCGCGTATAAATACGCGGCGGCCGGCGACTACGAGTCTGTCTCAAGTCTGCAGTGGAAGGAGAACTGTGAAGTGTCTGCATCGCGGTGAATAAGTTCAGTGATTGTGCTCAGTGACGTAAACCGTGGTCAGTGACGTGAACTGTTACCAGTGCATCGAACTTAGGTTAGTGCACTGAACTGTGGCCAGTGCTTAGGACTGTGCGAGTGTGTAAGAGAAGAGTAGTGTAAATACATAATCAAGAGAAGAGTAGTGTAAATAACTAATCAAGAGAAGTGTAGTGGAAATAAATAATCAAGTGTTTTCAGTGATTGGGTTAAGAAACAAAATAAACGTTTTTGTTAAAATAATGCCGGACTTTTAATTCACAACCTAGAAACGTAACAATATTTAATAAGGGATGACGTCATCATCTGCACTGATTCCGTGCCACATTGCCGAGAAAATTAATGACCCGATTTCAATTTCCTTTTCGGAACAATCTGGGCAGTAGCATTCTGCCTCGCCTTCTCTAGGTCAGTTTACTCTTATGCGTCCCCAGCACAATTACTACAATTACAAACTTTATTTACGGTTTCGAAGAATTTTAACAGATTTTCTGAAAGATTTCAACAAGAAGTGCAACTTCCACCGAAGAGAGAAGTTTCAGAAGTGTACTTACCATCTCGAAGAAGATGCAGGGCTTTATCTAAATTATCGTCAGGCATCTGTCCGTATTTAAATCTGCCTTCTTACAGCGTGGAAATCTAGAGGCTGAAACATAAATGATACTGATAGTGCACAAAAATTGTGTTCGCAATAGTTAATATGCAAGTATCTTCAATGAATACTTCAAATTTCACGCAATTACATCAAAGATCTCAAAATACACGCATAGCAATTATAATGAAAATAGTAACGAAAGAAACACTCGACAATTTTTAACCGGGAACATTACACATGTCAGTAATGAGTTGACCCTAACACATTATGTGACTATGGCTCTACATACAATAATTCTCTTAAGTCACAGTACCGAACAATTGCGAAATATTTGGCAAATTAAGCTTATCATTCCAGAAAAAGTACAGAAGCTAAGACAGGCACATAAAAAGTTGTTAGACCCAAAGACTTGACACTCATTTCCCTATGTATTTCGACGCGTTGAATACTAATCTGAAGCCAGAATTGTGCTATCACCTTCCAATTTATTTAAAATCTCACAAAACACTGTGAAATTAATCTTTTTGTTTTCGACAATTGTTGTCAGACCCGAAGACTTGACACATGTTTTGCTTTGTATTGTGACACGCAGAATCCAAATCTGTAGTCAGATTTGCGCCATCACCCTCCAGTTTTTGAAATTGCGAAATAACACCGTGAATTTATAGATTGTAAATTTCAAGTGGTTTATTGACTGAATTTCAAAACTGAAGGGTGGTGACTCAATTCTCGCTTCCGTTTCGGTTTAGCGCGTCAACATCATCAACGCGTCAACAACGTCTAGCAACAACCCCGAAAACAAAATACAATTCACTTTTTTTAGTTTAATAAGAACTGGAGGTGGTGTCGCAATGTCGCAATTATGTCTTGCGATTCGAATTCTGCGGGTTGATATACATAGAGAAATGTATCTTATCTTTGAGTCTGACAACAACTCCGAAAACACTGATTTTTCACGATTCACACTGGTTTTGCGATTTAAAAGAAATTAAGAGGGCGTGGTGCAATTGTGGCTTCAGATTTGGATGCAGCACGTCGACATACATAGAGAAACATGTGTCAAGTCTTTAAGTCTGCCAATTCTGTGTAAGTGGCGTGTGTAAATGCGCAAGAACATACTATTGGACCACGTTCACGAAATAATTAATTGCTGTATAAATAAGGTTTAAAGTACTTGTAGGAATTATAATCAAACAATTCGTATATATTCGTTGTAAACAGCAAGTAATGTAATTGTGCAGGAAAACCGGCGATTTTTCAGTGGAAAAATTCGTATGTAGGTTTCTAATACCGAAACGTGAATAATTATAACTATAATTTATATTTAGAAAATTACTTTCTTTAGCACAAAGTGTTGCCAGCATGCACATGTTGTAGGTCTTTGATACCTGAAAATTGAATTACGGCAAAATCTCCGTTCGACAGTTCGTCGGTCGGTCTGTCAGTCCGTCTGTGTGTCCGAACTATGCTAACAGCTAGACTTTAAGCAGAGTTTTTCCAAATATTTTTCGATGGCAAATATTGGTTATAAAATGGCGCTGTTCCGATATTCATTGAATTCTCAGAATTTTGAAAATTACAAAAGTTAAAAATTTATCCGGCGTTTTCAACAACTACAAAGTTGAAGATAAAGATTTTTCTGCTAAAAACAGCTCCATTTTTCTTTACACCTTTTGTACACCTATATGTGCTAAAATACGGAATAACATAACATAAACGCCATTTTGAAGTATTATTGTGTTTATTAAAAATTACACAAATATATTTTTAAATATCTATCACGTAGTTAAAAATTTTCTTTATAGATATATTTCATTTTTAACACGCATGGTTAACAAAGAAACTTTAAAATATCTCCGATTACGATTTTTAAAACTCCATGACGTATTTTGCAAACATTCGAACCAATTTTTCTCGAAAATGTTTTCAAATCTTTCCGAAAATTTCCATATCGTAATATTTTTGGTAGGGCCTCTCTCTAATATTTAATTATTATTTCGTACTAGGGTACGTCATTGAAATCAATTAATAATTATCTACAAATATTTACACCGACATGAATTATTTTCAGTAAATATTTACGCAATTGATTTGTCCTGCTCTGCTCATTGATGTCCTTTATGCTGAATATTTATTAGGTTGATTTCACTACCATCATGTTTGTAGGTATCGACGTGCAACATGCTAGAACTTACCTTGCTGTATGCGGACGTGTTTTGTGCGCAGACCGCAATTTCTGAAGTTCTGTTAATTAAACTTTTTTAAATTGGTGGCACCTGACTGCAAATTATCAGCCTTGTTCCAAGAAAATAAATCGAACATTTATTAACAATTTAATATTAAAATATTAAATGAGCTCATCTTATTGGTCTTTTACGTTTTTTTATAAAAGCATTATCCTTCCTATACAGGTCGAATTAAAGTTCCGTGCTTACTGAATCTTCGCGTGCATTGAAGACTTTTCGGATGAATTCCGGTCGAAATGTCCACTAAGTCTTCTTTCTTGATGTCTCTCACTGATGCAAATTCTATTGTCTCGCTAACCGTAATATTTCCCAATGACAATTCTAATTAAAAATGTATGTAATTCTATTAGTTCATTCCCGGTTCGCAGAAAATTATAATTTTCTACGCGTCCGGAAACTTCCCTATTCTATACCACGTATGGGTATCAATTCCGACTATCTATTGTTCAACAAGAATTGTTCACTGCAAGAAACATCTACGACTCTTCCTATTATAATTTCGTTCCAGAATATAAATACATTTTAAATTCAAACTAATAGTTAAAATACTTTTAACTTTCTTTAAGTTCCTGCTATTAAACTTCTGGCTAGTATCAAACAGAATTCTGTACTGCACACTTCCTCCTACATCCGTAGGAATACCTGAAATAATATGGCAATCCTCCAATCGATGTGTCTCGGCCGACGGCTTTGCGACGTAATATATTGTTCAGAAATGCCTATTGCTATCAGAAACAAAAGTAAAACACGATTTTCATCGGCCCTCATATTCGAAATATAATTAAGAATGCTGTTTTAGAAATAAAATGACTGGCTACAAGTTTTAACATTGGAACTCATTCAGGGATGTCATGAAAACTTTTCTGGGTAATATTAAACATATTTGATATGAACCTATAGTTTTCAACCATGCCCTAAAATTTCAGGGAACTCGGATGTGATATTTTTCAATGTTTTATGCGTTGCGATAAATGGTTACCACGAGTATTAAAAATAGTATAGAATTTTATTTTCTTCGTAACACGAAAACAGTACGTGATCCGAGAAACATACAAGCAGATTGCAATGCAGCATATCAAAATTAGAGTCAGAGACTTGTTTAATCGTATGACACAAAAAATATTATTTTGCAGGGCTAGGTACCTGAACAAAGACGTGAATAAAGTAATATTATCTCATCCGTTCACTTTCATATACAGTTAACTCACTTGTTCAGGGCGGCTAAAATGACACATTAGTATAACAGGTGCCTAGCAAAGGTTTGTTAAACAATACGGAGGATACAAAGTATTGCTTCATTCATACATGAAGTCTGTTTTTCATTCCCTCCTTCCTCTCTTTTCCTTCTTTCTCATCTTTCACCTACTTCTCTTTCTCCTTCGTCTCCTCTTTCTTCTTTTGTTCCTCTTCTATTTCTCTTCTTCTTCTTCCACAGCTTTAGCGTTTTCTTCAGTTCTAAAACTTCGAGGAATTTCTTCTACAGTCTCCATTGTGCGTTGTCCGTTTTCTCCTTTGAATGTCCAATCAACGCAAATGTATTGAATGTCCGCCCGCGATTGCCATCGCCAATTCACATTTCATATTCTATACAATGGCTTTAACCAGAAAGACATAATGCTAAATCTTGATAAAATCAAAAGGTCTTAGTCAAAACTTTAAAACAGCTGTTGGATGAGATCAAACCTTGTATATTGCACGTAATGTCATTTCGTGTGAATTAGTTGTTAATTTTCCAGCGCATTAACTCTCGAAATAAACAATTGACTCGACATAATGACATAGTGCCAATAATAACCTATTTTAACTATTTTAAAATAAATAACTAATTAACGATTTATTTATATTAATTATTCGCACGCGTAATTATGCATTTATGGAAAAATACAACACCAAAAATTACATTTTCTCAGAATCACTTGTTTCAGCAATAATCCAGATACTTACGCAGTGAATGTGACAAGGCATCAACGCTACGCGAGTGAAAGAAGCAGCCCCATCAACTGAGCAACACATAGCATCGGGTGGGCCATTGCAGAAGGTCGTAGGCACTCGCTGCGTTTTCAAATGGCGGTGCCTGTAAATGCGTGCCAGCCTTATAGGCGGACCATAATTTGCGGAATTCATTTTTTGTTGATTTTCCCAAGCAATTTCACTTCGTTTGTTGATCAGATTGCATATCAGATCTCAATGAAAATATCAACAGTTGCTGATAAAACTGGTTTTGGCTTGAGTAAAGTCTCCCGATACTAATAATATACACAATTAAAACGATCGCATACGCAGTTATATGGGAGAATGTTGATATCACTAATCTCGTAAATCACTCCAAGAGACATATTCATGAAAAACACTTAGACTTTTAACCTTGTCAGTAGCTATTTCCATTTCATAGTCGTCACTTTGAGGAAAGTAAACTTAGAGAGCGACATCATTTCCCAATCACCGATTTTCTGTACTCAGCCTTCGGAAAGTAAACTTTGAGATCAGAAGATACCCAGAATGGCTGATATAATGGGTAAATGTAAAATATGCCCTCCTTTTCTTTAAATTTGTTATCAATTGAGGCATTCGGTTATACGAGAATTTCTGACATTTTACGAAAGCAAAATTACTGACTACCCACGCCTCTCTTGTGAATAAGAAACTTGGCGAGTCTTTATATCATGTTAGCTATAGAACCCAGAAAATTGACAATGAAAATACATTCAAAATTTATGTTTCATTAGTTATTTGAAGCACACTTCCGTTAGTTAATACGATCGTTGCTATTTCGTAAGTGACGTGAAGTGTCAGTTATCACTATTTCGCCCGAACGCCTCAATTCTAATTCTAATTATCATTATTATTATTATTATA
Organism: Teleogryllus oceanicus; assembly: GCA_964035755.1. Classification (NCBI taxonomy): domain Eukaryota; kingdom Metazoa; phylum Arthropoda; class Insecta; order Orthoptera; family Gryllidae; genus Teleogryllus; species Teleogryllus oceanicus. Next base: position 31,435,779 of record CAXIVR010000002.1, read on the forward strand.
TTATTATTATTATATTATTATTATTATTATTATTATCGTTGTTGTTGTTGATATTATTATTATTATTATATTATTATTATTATTATTAGCCCATAACATCCCGTAAATGCCAAAGGCCTCCTGCTTTAGCAAGGTTACAGTTGATATTCATTTTCACTAAAGTTCACTCAATTTCACTAAAATAGATTAATAGCATTGTGGATCATCATCGTCCTTTTGCTGTTCATATCCCAGTTGCCTCCATGTTGTTCTCTCTTGGGCCAGCCTCGTCCAGGTGGGACCAGCTGCTTTGCATAGCTCGTCTGTCCATCTCGTCCTCTGTCTCCTGGGTTTCTCCACCTACGAGGATCCAAGTCTGTTGTAGTGTTTGCCCATCGTTACTAGTCTTGCCTTATAATATGTCCTCCCCAATGTCATTTGCTTATTTTGGTACTGCATCTAATCTAATTACGTAAATTCTAATTACGTAAATTACGTGAATTCTTACGTAATTTACGTAAATTACGTATTTACGTAAATTCTAATTACGTAAGGTAAATATTTAAGTGGTTAGACGGAAGAGCAGGCCTTACGGCCTGAACCTCGCCAGTAATAAAGATATTATTATTATTATTATTATTATTATTATTATTATTATTATTATAGTTTATTTTGTAGAGGAAATTGACGATATTAAGGATGTTTTTGAGTGCACTATGCCTACTCCCCGTGTATTATCCGTGATATACAAAATCCTGTTGAATTTTACACAGAATGCGAGGTCAAGAAAGGATTCAGGTTTGACAAGGGCACGGTGGTAGATATCCTCGATAACATTATGATTGATCTGAAAACGGACAATAGAAGTCGACTACCTATTCCTCCCATAATCCAATTTTACTTCCATGCTACTGCTACCGCTGTAGAGAAAGATATTTATATATTTATTTATTTAACGTCAAAAACAGTTAAAAACTGCGTATGACGTGCTATGGAGAAAAGTGAATTGTGTGACATTTTCAAAATTCTGTATCCCTACACTAAGTCATATACTACTTAAATTTTGAATTTTGAAAGGAGAAAAAAACAAAAACTCCCATGTAATAAAATCTATTTTCAAGGATAAATAACAATAGATTTTGAATTTTGAAAGGGAGAAAAAAAACAAAAAAACTCCCATGTAATAAAATCTATTTTTAAGGATAAATAAGCAATAAATTTTGAATTTTGAAAGGAGAAAAACAAACAAAAAAACTCCCATGTAATAAAATCTATTTTTAAGGATAAATAAGCAATAAATTTTGGCTCTTATTTCTTCCTGCCGCGACAACATGGAAACGATAATTTGAAGAATGGTGTTTCCACTTAATTCTAGAAGACGTGACAGAAAATGAAGTTACATTTATGTCCAGAAGCAAAACAACGGGCCATCTCAGCATTTGCTCAATGGATCATGGAAACTGGACGAAAAACCTGATCCAGATGGGGTCATTGACCCGGAAGCTGTAGTACAATAGTTATTACAGGTTGTTTATACTCATTTATACAGTCCAAATGGTAAATAATGCATTATGTATCATTGTTAAAATTAATGTTACTTTTCTTGTAATGCTCAGAATAGTCTCTAATTGTATAGAAACAGTTATGCAGCAGAAACGATTTCACCTGGGATTTAAACTTTTCTATTGATTTAATCGTTCAATGTCATCTGGCAAAGTGTTGTAAAATAATGTACATGTATTGTATGTGAATTTTTGTAATGAGCTGTTGATACCGTCACCTGATGAATATGATTTCTACGTCAGTATTATAGTAATAGACTTCGGCATTTCCTGAAAATGTATTCCAGCCCTTGATCAAGTCATTTTTACAAAACCACTGATTCGTAAATAAAAGACACGGTAATGGTAGAATTCCTAGATTAATGAAGAGAGGCTTACATGAATCACGTGGGTGGGATTTGGTTATTATTCGTACAATTCGTTTTGTAATCTAAACGTCTGGGAGCTATAAGATGTATTTCCCAGAATATTATGCCATATCTCAGGCGGGAATGAACATTCGCGAAGTATACACAACGAGCAGTATGAAGGCTGACTGAATTTGCAGAATTCTGAACGCGTAGCATAATGAACTTAATTTTGTGTTCAATTCATTTAAATGGACGTTCCATTTAAGGTTTGACTGAATTGAAAACCTAAAAATTTTGTTGCCTTAACATCAGTCAATGGTGCACTGTTCATTTCAATGGAGCACAAATTGTTTATTTAAAATGAAAACTGCATTAAAACCGTTTTCTTTTCGTTCACTATTAATTTGTTATTTCGGAACCAATTTGAAACATCTGATATTGTACTATTTACGGTTTCTTTATTGCAAAGGATGTTCGTATCATCCGCAAAGAGAACCGTTCTTCCGTTCGAATCGTCGAGGGCATATCGTTTACGTAAAGTAGGAACAGAATAGGGCCTAAAATCGATCCTTGAGGAACTCCATGCAACATTCTCTACGGGTTTTCTAGTTGATTTGGTAGTATTTTTATTATATTCCACATTGCTTTTGTTTTAGTATTTGAGTTCACAATATCCTGATCGTTTTCATGATTTTAGCCTGTCTTATGACTTTTCGTAACAATGTTTTGTATTTTTAAAGTAGATAAGAAATCTTGAGATACGTCATGACGTTTAGAAATGAAAGAAAGAATTCGCTTGTTTTACAAGATGTCCTAATCCCTTGTGTTATCCAAGAATTGCTTTTCCGTGAAATATTTAATTTTCGTTTTTGAAGAGGAAAGCAAGTGTTAAATGAAATGAAAGAGTTGAAAAAAAAGAATTATATTTGTGGTTTGTATCAGCAGTATTATAAACCGTTTCCCATGACTCCTGCATCAAGTAATCAATGAATAATTTAATTTTACTTTTAGTAAACAATCTAGTCATACGTGTATTATTTATTGTGTCAGTGATCGCATTTCTTATAATGGTAAAAATTTGTGCATCGTGGTCACTGTATCCTAAATCTTTTGTTTCAACTTCATATCGAGTAGTAGTTTTGTTAATTATAATTTGATATGTAATGCAGCGCGGAAAACCGCGAATATGATTGCAAAAGCGACCGCCATCTTGTAGAATGCAGAACTTCCCAATGCATAAGGAAAATTGTTTACCGAAGGTTAACTTTGGGCATTATAATAAATATCATAATTGTTATTGTTGTGGATGGTTATCCTATCTCTCATCAAGGATTACTTCAAGATTTCTGGTTCCACCACGGAATTTTCTCTCCGGTTTCCTGACGCGGTGTAATTAGTGGTTGACACAGGTTTGTCTCTCAGTACTGTGTGATTTTACAGATGAGGGTTAATAAAACGAAATCACTATTTTGTAACATACAAGGAGTTAATTATTCTCTTGAATGTAGTATAGCTGGTACCAAATGATTCCAGCAGCAAAAGTTGCATATAAGTCAAAGTTGGCAGAACATCATTAAGTATATTGGGCAAACGTTTCAAAAATGCTCTGGAGGTTCGAGCGTTATATATATATATATATATATATATATATATATATATATATATATATATATATATATATTGTGACGTACCAGGTAGGCAGCTTGTTCTCAGTAAATTTATTTGTAAGGGACAGGTGTTCTTTCTCGTGAATGGGCTCGGGTTATTAAACAAACACCACTGTTCCGTGAACAAAATAAACTGAACTATTTATTAATTCTATACAAATCACTAATGATACAATATCTATGGTGGTCTTTACCCTTTTCTTTCATATAACCCAGAATCACTATTAGTCTCTCGATCTTATCGATCGAAGAAATATTTACCGTTCTTCTTCCTCTCGAGCGTCGGCGGCTTCGGGGATCTCGGTTGCCTCCACTGGCGTAATCTTCCTGATCTGTTACCCCAGATAGCAGCTACCCACTTTGGCAATATGTCCGATCGACTGTTAATGGTTATCAAGCCAATTGTCCGTCAATTAATCTTTCTGCACTCGTTCGTTCCGATACTATTTTGCTTTTCGCTCGCGAAGCACTCAGATAGTCCCTTCCACGCCGGCGGCCACCCAACCTCCTCCTCGCGGCGTCTTTTCCACGCTCCGGGCCAACCGACCACCCTTCGCCGCTCGTAACCGTTTTTCGTGGCTGGCGGGGCGCCTCTTGCAACCGTTCTGCCGTTTCTTGCTTGATGTCTCGCCGTTTTTTTTGGGGGGAAACGGGGTGCTTTTCATTACCCCTCCCCTTCTTTGGATTTTTCTCCGGAAAATTCAATGACTTAAATGGTCTATTCTCGTCCATTGCCTTCTCTTGTTGGGCAAGGTCTTAAATTGTAAAAATTATAATGTCCCACCACTTTTTTGTTATCGTTGACTAGTTTAGCCACGTTCGGGTTTGTTATCTGTTCAATGATGTACGGCCCCTCATATAATGGAAAAAATTTTGCGTATAACCTTAGTTTAGGGTTAGACACTTTGGGGACACGCAACAATACTGTCTGCCCCTCGTGAAACTCATATGTTCTCTTCTTTAACTTTGCCTTTCTGTCCTTCCCCGCTTGCACTAAGTTCTGACGTATCTGTTCCGATGTCTTCGGTGGTCCTTCCTGGGTGATTTCCTCTCTCTCCAGAGCGTTAGTATTTTGAGGGGGTTTTCCCTTTTGGGAAATAGGCTTCCCATGGTGTCATGCCAATACTGTCATGGGGAATTTGATTCAGCCAGCGATTGATGTCCGATTAACTCATTCCACTTCCCCATGATTCTCATTACAATATGTTCTAAATAGTCTGGATAATTCTTTCATAATTCGTTCTGACGGATTTGATTGAGTGTCTCACAGTAGAATGAATCGGTATCGCCCCATGCCCTGTATGCCTCTATCCACCTTTCACTGGTAAACATCGTTCCGTGGTCAGATAATATCTGTTTGAACGTCCCGCACATTGAATAAATCCTTTCCACGAGTTTCAAGCAATTATTTGATTAATTTTGTTTACTGGATATACTTGCAAAACTTCGAAGACATCCATGATTACAAAATGTATTTATTCCCGTTCGTCGTTCGAGGAAAAGGCCCGTATGCATCCAACGCAGCCAACTCGTTTTCTTTTTTGGTATAATGTAATGCATGGCCCGTCATATTTGGGTTGGGTATTTAGCTTTGAGATACGTAATGCATGGACTTACTGTTCTCCTAATTTCTCCTCATTCCTTCCAATACATAAAGCTTGTATTTTTTTGGAATGTCTTCTTGTTTCGAAATTGCCAACGACGTGTGCACGGAATTCAATTAATTCACCAGTGCAATTTCGTGGAACCTAAATCCTCCATTTTCTGGATTCTCTTTGGTCTTGATCAGTACTGCTTCTTGTACTACTTTCCAGCGGTGTTGATTTCTTCTAAGTGCCGCTACGCCCATGTCGTCCTCGGCTGTTGTCCTTGCTTAAATCTCTTCACCTTGTAGATTTCATCACCCCTTTCTTGTAATGTTACTAAGTCCTCCCATTCAAATAATGGTGATCTTGATATGCCCAAATCGATCACCATTACCTGAATCACTCGCATTGGCGTATCTGGCTTCCTACCTGGCTCTTTGCGGCTTAATAAGTCCGGCAAATGGTTATTAGTTCCTTTGCAATGTTCTATATCGAATGAGTACTCTTGCAATGCCATCACCCATCGATGTAGCCGATCGTTTTGTAAGTGGCATCTACTAAAAAACGTTAAGTTGATGGTCAGTGTACTTTGAAATGTCGTCCTTTCAAATACGGCTTAAATTTGGATATTGCCACACTATAGCGTTGGCTTCCTTTTCCGTCGCCGAAAATCGTAACTCGGGTCCCTTCAGGGTTCGGCTGATAATAGACACGATTTTCTCTTGGCCATCGATAACGGTCAGCATCGCCCCAATCCCAAAGTCGCTGCTGTCAGATTGGACGATACATGCTTTTGAAAAATCGGGGTGGGCTATACAGCAGCTGTTATAAAACTTCTTTTACTCTATCAAATGCCTCCTGGTAGGCGTCATCCCTTTTCCTTTTTTCCCTTTTTTTAGCAGTTGGTAGAACGGATCATAACGTCCGCAAATTTTGGACAGAATCTCGAGTAATAATTGCATGTGCCAATAAACCCTGCGCCCTTGTATTCGTTCTCGGTGGCGGTAAGTTTCGGATTTCTTCGCGGTTTCTGGTCTAATCTTATCCCTTCGGTTGATATGACGTACCCAAGGAATTCAATCTTCTTGGTGAACCACGTTGATTTCTTCAGATTTAACCAGGTTATTCTCTTGTAGAATCTGGAGCAGTTCTTGCAAATCTTGGAAGTGTTGCTCGATGGATCTTGCCTGCAGGACAATATCATCCATACGTTGTGACTCGGTTCTGCATCTTTCCTTAATATTTGATCTATGCACTGAATCAGTGCCGCTCCGCTATTCCGTAGCCCAAACGGTACTCTACAAAATACAAGCATATTCCCTCGAATGAAAACCCCGTATATTTCTGGTCTTCTTCAGCAACCTGCATTTGCCAATAAGCCTTACTGAAATCTGTACTCGCAAAGATCATACTCCCCCCAAATCTTTCTAATGCTTCTTCCACTGACAGGGGTGCATCCCTAAATGGGAGCGTCCTGCATTTAACCGCCGAGCATCTAAGCATAACCCAAATCCTCCGTCCTTCTTCTTTACGATTACAATGGGATTCGTTTTTGACGTCTTTGCTTTCTTGATAATGCCGTCGCTCACCATGGATGCCAGCAACTCTGCTACTTCTTGCTTCAATACTACCGGTATCGGTAGTTTTTGCTGCCTAAAGGAGTGTAATCTGTAAGTTGTATACGGAATTCAAATCCTTGATCGGTGCCGATTCTTCCCGAAATACCCTTTTTTTTTCTATCAGTAGGTCTAACAGCCTAGTTTTCTGCTGGCTTCAATACTTCTATCTGGTCAACCTGTTGTTTCAATCTTTCTTCATCCTCCTCGATAACACGCCCGTAATATTTCTAATTCCCCTCCCATTCCCATGTCCATCTCGATTCTCTGGCTTCCTGGGTTTTACCACTCCGTGGTCAAGATCAATAATCGCGCGTCGTTCGGATAAAAATCTGTCCCTATAATCATCGGATACAACAACCTCTTTACTACTAGGCTACCACTTCGTACTTCTGATCGCCAATTTCAGCATTAAACATTATTTGTTTCGTGATAGCTTGACTTCTTCTGAGTGGCTCCTATCACGTACGCCCATTCATGGGCAAGCACATTACTTGCTTTCCTTTCCCAAACAACTGATTATAAAAATTTCCCCTGATATAACTGTTGTAGCATCCCGTATCAACCAGTGCTTCCGTTACCACCCTTCGCATTCTACTTTGATCTGGGACATTTTCTCATGCGAACTTCCGAACTTTTTCTCTGCCACGGTTGTGATTCATAGGACACCGACTGAATCGATTGGTAGGGACCACATTCAGCTCTTCTTCCCTTGTTTTCCGTCATGGGGTCGCCTATCATCACGGACTCTATCTGTTTAAAGATGTTCCCTGTCCTCCACTTGGGCCAGGCCGTGTTGATTGATTGGGCGCACCTCGAGTTCGTCCTCTCTCTTCTTCTCGACGGTTTGGTTTGTCCCCCCCAATCCGGTCTTTGGTTACTCGGTTCCGATTGCCACGGCTTCCTGTCTCGGGGTCGCGTCCACTGGTTGCCTGCCACCACCATTCCCTTGTCTATTTACTGGTTCCGTTCTTAACGCGTTCACGTTTCCCCTCTTATTCTTCGGGGCATTGGGAAATGTTAAGTCATATCCCCCTAAGGCGTTCATAAAGCTCTCCCAATTTGGGATGGTTCGAACTTCTAAATTTTTTTGGATCGACACGGGAAACTGACGTGTCAATAAACACATAATTTCTTGATCATTCATTGGGGGGCGTAGTGTCCTACAATCTCAACACGTGCGTCCCTATTCCACCAGAGTTCCCCTCGACTGGGGTATAAGAACCATTCATTAGATTTAACTTCCCTTCATTTGAATCTCATCGTTCCAATACCCGCTCATAGAACCGGTCTTGAAATTCCTTCAGCGTCTCCGGAAATACATCAATGTGTCGGCCACGTCCGGGGGTTCCCCTCAACATCAAATACAAAAAATGGACCTTGCATCTTTCCGACGTGTTGATCACGGCTAGGTGTCGTTCCGCTGCCGCATGAATGCGCATGGGTTTTCTCGACCATCTCCGAAAACTTCAATGATTTTGGAGGCGCAAAAGTTGGTGTTCCGTCCGCAATGATCGGCGTCGTCCGGTATTCTTTGATTAGCTCCATATCGGATTGCAGGGGTGATACCTTTTCTTCGCACATTCGTATATTCCCCTTTTTTCTTCTTTGATTGATTGCTGTAGTATTTTGGTTTTTCTTCCCTTTTGCGCACCTCGTTCGTGATTTGATCCCGGATGTTCGCCCTCTTGCTCTCCGCCATCTGGATTTCATTCCGAATCTGGTTTTGTACCTCCTTACTTTGTGCGGTAATCTTCTCCTCAAGTTGTTGATGTAGGTCGGTTTTCAACTCCCCCCCCAATTTGTCGATCTGGGATTCTATCTTCTGATCCTGCTCTACAAATTTACTGGCGATAGATTGGGTTTTTAATCTCGACCTGTTCCGCTATCTTCTTCATTTTCTGCTGGGTTCCTCGATTTGTGTTAAGAGGTCCTATTTGTTTTTAATTTCCTCCATTAACCTTCCGTTCTGTTCCTTGATTGCCTTCTTTTGTTCTTCTGCCGATTTCTCATTTCGTTCTTCAATCGCCATAGCTGCCTTTCCGATCTTTTTTTGTTCCTCGATTACCTTCTTTTGTTCTTCTATCATCTTGATTTGTTGTTCCGCCTTTCTATCCTGTTCTTCAATCGCCTTAAGCTGCTTCTCTGATCTTTTCTCTTGTTCCTCTGCCGTTTTATCAAGTCGGTCGTTAATCATCTTTATTATTAACATCAAATCCGATGATATCTTTGCTTGGGGCTCTGACTTGGGTTCCCTGCTACCTGGTCCATCGGCGTTGATGTGACTTTTACTCTTCATCAAAACAATCGCCCGACGTGTCATCTAATTTTCTTCCAACTCCAGGGTTCCTACTATCCAGGAACGTCCCGCCGATTCCTTCATCCCAGTCTTCTACACGCTCTATCTTCTCATTCCGTTCCAACATCGCCTTTGAGCCTCCATTTTGCTGTCACAATCTAATTTCTTGTCTTCAGCTGCTTCGATCGTTCACTCATTTTCTCAATCGCTTTTACTGCTTCCGCGCTTGTAATGCGCCCTCAGCTCGCCTACGCTCATAATACTACTGCAATTGTTCCCTGATTTAATTAGTCTAATTCCCAAAGTAATTGTATTGAAACAATGACCTATCAGTGATTCTAGGCATTAGCTGAATACACTATTCGTTTTTAAATTTTTCATGAAACCACAATTGTATAGTCTACTATATGACCAACCAAATTTTCACTACACAGTTACCCCATATGACATACAATTATCCACTCTCTGCAAATAAATTTTTAAAATCACCTATGACATAAAATTTACTACACAAAAATACCCTTCTAAAACACATCACTATCAAATAAAACAAATAACACTTTTGGAAAATTCCTGAAACATTAGCATACACAACTTCAATTCAAATTCACAACAATAATCCACAGTCTCATTTCACACCTCCCACAGCTTCCCCCAATAATGACACAAAAAATATACTGTATGCAGTTTTCGAACATTACCCCCAAAATTCCAACAAATCAATATTAATTCCCTTCACTATTAATTACTTTCCATTCACCTGCTAATAAACAATGCCCCTCCACACCTGGGCTATACTCCTTTAGATGATTCTGACAATTATCTTGTAAGATTCATGCCCATATGCTCAAAATAATTAGCATATACAATGTACACCAAAATGACATTAATTTCTCTTGTATTCATTAAACTTTCCTACAAATTCTACTAATTTCTTTGCTTTATCCAATATTGAAAAACAATTCACTTAACCGTGTATATGTTATCATGTACACAAATAATTATTCTAACAAACACAATACTTATACACACTGTTTTCCCTTTACACATACATAATAGGTACTCTGCATACTGTTTTCTGGATTGACTGACCACATATTTAACTAAATAATATTTACATTCACAATTACCATTGCCTGTCAATATTTCTATAATTGCTTTATATTTCCTCAACAGTATTTACCTTTACATAAATGACAATAATAAATTTCTACTACTTTTTCCTAGTAAACAACTGCACATGCACACTGTTTTATTTCAATATTTCCTGTTCAAACTGTTATGTTTCTTAAAATTATTACACAAGTTTGTTAATTCAAGAGTCATTAGTTTTATTCCCCTCCAATTATATGAATTCTCGGACTGTCTTCAATTTATTGCAACACTATGTAAATACCCTTGTTAAATTAATCCCCTGAGCCACATTTCTTAAATACACGAGTCCATACTGTTCGGGCGCCAACTGTGACGTACCGGTAGGCCGGCTTGTTCTCAGTAAATTTACTTGTACGGACAGGTGTTCTTTCTCGTGAATGGGCTCGGGTTATTAATCAAACACCACTGTTCCGTGAACAAAATAAACTGAACTATTTATTAATTCTATACAAATCACTAATGATACAATATCTATGGTGGTCTTTACCCTTTTCTTTCATATAACCCAGAATCACTGTTAGTCTCTCGATCTTATCGATCGAAGAAATTTACCGTTTACTTCTTCCTCTACGAGCGTCGGCGGCTTCGGGGACTCTCGGTTGCCTCGCACTGGCGTAATCTTCCTGATCTGTGTTACTCCAGATAGCAGCTATCACTTTGGCAATATGTCCGATCGACTGTTAATGGTTATCAAGCACAAATTGTCCGTCAATTAATCTTTCTGCACTCGTTCGTTCGCGATACTATTTTGCTTTTCGCTCGCGGAGCAGCTCCAGATACGTCCTTCCACGCCGGCGGCCAGCCAGACACTCACTCCTCGCGGCGTCGTTCCACGCTCCGGGCCAACGACCACCCTTCGCCGCTCGTAACCGTTTTCGTGGCTAGTGAGCGCCCTCTTGCAACTGTTCTGCCGTGTTCTTGCTTGATGTCTCGCCGTTTCTTTGGGGTGAAACGCGGTGCGTTTCAATATATATAGTGTCCGTACATACCTCCGTTCCCAAATTAGGGATTCAAAAATGCCTGGGCAAGTACTTACCACACATTAAAATTTTGAATGCATAATATGCTGTAGTCGAGAATTATCAAAGACAGGGATCGTTCTAGGGGGGAGCGCCTTTACTAGGATGATGTTGGTTTTGTTTTGTCACTTCTCTTATTGGATTCATTAGGCATCAATTTACTCGTTACAATTATTTATTAACTCACAAAGAACAAGAATGTTTAATAAATAGAAAGACCTTCATCACATGATCGAATAATAATAATAATAATAATAATAATAATAATAAAAATAACTCCAACACCAAGACATAAACTCGTACACATTGAACTCTATAATCATTATCATTATATTCGCTCCTGTTTTATTCTCAGTCTACGTTTCCCCACCACTAAGCAATGACAATACACTCGCCCTCATTGAACATCTATAATCAGTTATCATTATCCCCTCTTCCCATTCTACGCAAGTTAACGCGTGTATGACTGCAATAGTTCAGTTCACCTCTCACATGTATTACGAACTTCGTTACTTATCTGTTATTCTTTCACTCTCGCCGTGAGAAGCACTGTCACTGCAAATGTCCTTGAAGCCGTCGGTCCCGTTTGGTCGCTCGTCGCCGTCGTGGTCGCATTTTTCCCCTCGCTGCCGCCGTGCGTTATCCAGTGTTCTGCTCCTTGATCATTCACTTACGATGGATACGAATTTTCTCTTGTCATGGCGATTCACTGGCTGGGATCGTTATTTTCTCCACACGGTACTAATGTATGGTCCGCATACATCACGACACCACGTGCTTTCACTCTACCTTATATTTCCCGTCCATTGGCGTTCTGAACACAATAACGACCAATCTTGTATTATTGTCCGATATTCCGGGCGTTCGTCTATGCATGTGATAGTATGTCCACACACTCTAGTCCTTGATGTTACTCGATTTCACCATCTCACCATTCCAGCGTAACACAGCACGTCCACATCACCGCCATCATTCCTTCCTCTTTCCTAACTGACTGCCGCCGGCCGTGACTCGTTCTTGGCCGTTCCGAATCGTTCCTCACGTAGACCGATTTGCGGCCTCTTCCACGCGCCTAATGCGAATTGCGAACTCTGTCCTTTTGGATTTGACAGTCAGATGACCGTTAGGTCATAATACACACACACACACATATATATAATATATATATATATATATATATATATATATATATATATATATATATATATAACTTTATACAATACCTTAAGCTAAAAGGAAATGTTTACAAGTGATATGTTGAACCAAGTACCTTGAGTATTGGTTTCAAAACTTTGATGCGAATAGCGAAATGACTTAATCAGAGCTGTGCCACCATTTTCGCAAGAAAAAGAAAGTTTCGTTCATTTCCGTGAAATGACTAAACCGAATTACAAACCTTCTAAATTACTAACCTTCTTTCTGCTTCATGCAATCACGCAATGTCTAACCATCGCACACTCACGAATTTAGTGGCTGTCTAGAAGAGAATCAGGAAGCGGTCGGCATCTCTGATCAGCAGTTTTTCGTGGTTTTCCGATTAATAATGTGAAAATACCGGAGCAGTACGTAACAAACGGGCGACGGACCGCGCGCGATCTGTCCTTCCCTCTCCTTGCCCTATCCACTCGCCTTACACACACACACCTTTACACTAACATGCACTACACTACCATACATGCCGGAAGACCGGTCGAGGACTTTAAACTGCCCCGGCGGGGACTAGCCCCCCCGATGGTTGATGAATACCCAACGACGGTGGTCGGCCCAAACTCGCCATCCAGCTGAAGAAGATCACCCCACCTCCCGGATGAAGAAACAATACAACACTTCCGAAGTAAGACCGCAGAGTTCACTCGTTCGGATTCACTAACAACCAACCAATCAGCCTTCTTCAAAGTTTTCTACCTAAGGATGGGCGAATTAGATTACGCTCGATTTTTCGGCGGTTTCTTCTTTACTAAGAAACACACCCCAGTCGCCTTATTGCCTGCAGGTCCTCGAAATTATGATTGTAACGACGAGTTCGAGTTTGAGTTTAACGATTTTCTCGACAAATTCGAGTAATGTAAAGTGTGGAAATCAACAAACTATCTGCAATTGCCGAAGATGTTTAAAAAAGAATCAGAAAATCTTTTTGTCTGTTTTGTTCATCGTATGTTTAAAAACTAACTTCACTGTACTGAACTAAATGGTAGGCAGGCAAAACAGACAGGCAGACTGGACACAGACAGGTAGGCAGACAGACAGGCAGGCAGAGGCAGGCAGACAGAATTAGGGTAGAAAACTAAAATGATTTTTGAATGACTTTTTTTAATAAATTATTTATCAAATATTTATTAAATTTTTAATAATTGCTTTCTTATAAAATTTAAATTTAAAAAACATAAAAAACATGATTTTATCAAAAGGCAAATGTGGTTTATTATTAAATTTCCTGTCGAATTGTTATCAATACGTACATCTTTTAGAATTATATTGTAAAAATTATAAATTAAACCCGGTATTTTATATTTGTAATTGGTGAGAAAATCCTCACGCCATGCCATTATTGTCCAATGTTTTTACTTGTCTCTTCAGACACCCATCACGATGACATACGGAGTGGTATCAATGATAAATTTAAGACTGGTTTCCGAATAATATGTACTGACGTCATGCACTTTTTTTGGCAAAGAGTCAAAATCTCAATGAGAGGGAAATATTTTCCCTATCGGGGACATTTTTTTAGGGATGGTTTTAGTCCGATCGCCTCACTCGTCCTCATCCGACCAGAAATTGTTTAGGAAGTTTTTCCAATATACGACGGTCCGTATACAATCACAAACGTGTTAAGTAATAAAATGTGGTAAAGCAATAAAGGACAGGAAAGGTGTGCAAAATTGGACAACATTAAATTGCAAAATCCGGATGCATAAGGTTCAGTGGTGAGAGGAAGGTTATAAAATAAATCAGATTAAACTTCAATTATAAGCAAAAATCAAGATTGTTTAGAGTGAGATTTAGTTATAAGTAGCGCGAATGTACGAAAGAAAACACGTTGAAAGTTGCGTGTAACGAGGACAGGTGCCGCGATAGACGACGGTAGAGCGTGCCGATGAGTAAAAGCAGTGAAACACTAGGGGTGTGTCCGTCGCAAGCATCCGGGAAGATGGTAGTGTTAAAATCAAGGATGCATTGTTAAACAAGATCAAGTGCGCCAACAGTCAGTGAGAACCAGTTGAACTGTAGCAGGTGCGTATGAGATAGGAAGACGTGGGAAGAAACAATGTTAGCGAGGTGTAGTGATAGATGAACTCACTCGAGGGTGTCAACCTGAGCAACATTTTAGGCGGGGAATGTAAAATCTAAGATCCTGAAAAATTTAGATGCAAAGAACAAACATAAGAAGAAATGGATGAGTGGGAGATGGAAAACAGAAGAGTGTACGCACTAAAAATTTTTTTTATAAAAAAGACGCGAAAAAACCTGATTTGACAGAAAGAATCAATAGCTTTCATTTAGAGGAACATTTCAAAATTTACCCGAAGCAAATCGCATCGGGGGTTTTAAAAAGATATGAGTGATTTTGAAAGTATACTTTTGACGATATTACAAATTTACAGCCATTGTTATCATAAGAAACGTAATGAAAAGGAGCGTTTTTTCCTAAAATTAAGAGAACGCGTAAAGCGATTGAAATGAAACTTTGGATTAAAAGGGAAAATCACGCGGAAAATTATGACATTACTGCAACCTGAAAAATATCGAGGAGTGTAGAGATACAAATTAAATTGTATATTTGAATTTTTACGAGAGAACAATGATGCGTGCGCTGACGTCACAACTACGTCAAGACGGAGCGACGGAAATTAAGCAATTTTGGCGTTAATAAATATTAGAAATCGTAAGAGAAATAGTAATAAGATGTAAATCGATAATTAAAAGTAGTAATAAAGAGAAATAGCCGGGAAAGGACAGAATTAAGAAAAATGGTATGATATTTTGGTAAAGACACGTAAGCGATCGGTAAATGTTCCAGAAAAAGGTTGAAGACACAACGCAACAATGCCCGAGAAGATGATGTGAAGGAGCTCGAAGTCAGACGGGGGGAAAACGTCGAAAAAAGATAAAATTTAGTAAGAAATTGTCGAGAAACACGGTGAGCAGGGAATGGATATAGTGAGTTTAGGCAATGATGTTCGTAATAACAAGGGCAAACGCGGAAATATTTTATGGTCGCAATATATTCAATAATAGAACATTTTGAGGAAATAAACGATAGAAGATAATCGCGTTACTAGTGCGTAATAAAATAGGATGATAGGGAATGAAAGGACATGCTAAGTGAAGCGAGTTCAAGAAATGTTTGGTAATGTGTGGGTGATGGAGAAAACTGCGGGAGGATGGATTTGGAGGACGCTGCGTAATATACAGCAGGACGGCGCGCACAATGGTTTGCTGGATTACAGCGTTTTCGGCAAAGGAAGTTCATGAAACTTTGTTGTTTTTTTGTTATGAAATTCCATTTGAAGGAGAAGAAATATTAAAATTAGCTTCTGTACAAGATCAAGTTCTGTCTTAACGAAAAAATAGATTCAATAGATATACAGGCAGAATGCGATTCGAGTGTAAAATGAGTTATTTATAATTGTCAGTGAATGGAAATTTTTTGGATTTTGTGTCATGTACTTTAAGTGTATTATATCGTTGATGTGTTTGTGTGTTTATTTTGTTTGTCATTAAGTTTTTTAGTGAGTCAGGGGAGAGCAACGACCCAGTTGGTATATATTTTAACGGGAAATAACGAACTACAGGAATTAAAGAAAATAAATAATTGGGAACATAACTTGGTTCGACATTAAATTAAACGAACCTAGTTTAATTGTTGCAGTAGCTAGTTAATGACCTACGCCCACGTGCCCGAATAGTTGTTAGATCCTGTACAGGTCAGCCACAACCTCACACCAGATTTTAGTGTAAGTAAGAAAATATCGGAGGTTCTGGTGGAGCAGCTAGTCGAGGGGCAACCGTGACAGCTGAGTATAACCGGGGAAAATTGATAAGAGCGGTTTTGGTATTATATTGGCGTTGTAAGCCGGGCGATTATAAAGATTATAGTTGTATTATAAGAGGTGGAGGTTCATTACAATATCAAATTAATAGTTAACGAAGGAAATAGGTTTCATGCATTTTGCGTTTTAAATCTGCAGTCGCATGCTCCATTGAAAACAACAATATGCAATTAGCTGATGAAAAAGAAAAAAATTTTTAAATCTCTCAATTCAGTCAAACTCAAATTTGGATTGTACATATAAGAGAATTAAAACTAAATTATGTTCATTGTTACGCATTCAGAATTCGTTGCCAGCATTTAGAATTCTTTCAAATTCCGTCAGCTTAATGCAGCTAAAGTGAATTTTGCAAATGTACTTTCCCCTCTTGAGATATGGCAAAATTTAATAGCATAGCATCTGTAATACAAGGACACGGCAAGTACCTTATGAAATGGCATAAATAGAGGGTTTTTACTGAGTGCATAGGGATGTAGGTTTAACGAGTTGTTACATGAGCGAGGGGAGAGTTGGTTGGGTTGAAAGCTAAGATTTGCAAAGAATTGGTCCAATGACCTCTTACCAAGAATGAAATTGGCAAACGGCATTTTATTGAAGACCTAAAATGTATCCCCCCTCTAAATTTTTACAACCAGGCCGCTGACCCCGCTAAAAAATTTCCCGCTAAAATACTGATTTAATTTGATAGAGCATCATAAAGGCAATAGTTCCATAACTAAATACTAAATAACTTAATGCATATTTGTTCAACAATGGCACTAATAATGACAACTTCCAAAAGATGGTCTCGCTATTCGGGGGGGCAGGGGGGGTTTAAAACTGGCAGTCACATCAGGCGCCTGTTAGAAACTGTACTTTCTGCCCTTCGCTCTTAATATAACAAGACATTATAGACGATAAATTAGAATGAATAATCAACTAATTAATAGCAACAAAAGGGAAAAATAATTAGTAAATGATGATATTGCATCTTAATGAAATTTTTTATTATTTATTATTAATAGATTTGTTATTAGTGTTTATTTTCATTTTCTGAATAATTGGAATCATTGCTTGAATTTTCAGAACACATTTTTATGTTATCCACTAGGGATTACCCCGTTCTTTTCTGTATTCTTCTACTTTCTTTACTTAATATAAAATGGAAAAAAAAACCCCATAACACTGCCGGAACATGGACAGCAAAATCGTGACTACTGAATTCATTCAAGAAAAGGTAGGAGCTCTGATAATCTTGCCGTCCCGCCCGTGTGAGACCAAAGTTTTGATGAGTCCGGAGTCGGCTGATTGGGGCTCTAGGAGCTCAGACGTCAGAAAGTCGGTGACTAGTATGTACTCTTCTAGTATGTCAATTTATATGCATAATTATTAGTTTGCCACATGAAATATTAATTCATAAAATTGTTTGATTTTTCACAAAAAGTTTGCAATGAAATGCAAGTACTATCAAAATTGCATCAGAGAAAAGTAAATTTCAAATTTCGTAGTGATGTTAATTCACTATATTTCGTTTTAAAAACGTCTTTCGTCTAAAATTCCAAATTCGGCGTACGAAATTTATAAAAATCATAGATTTTGTAATAACATAAACGTAATAGTGCATAAAATATTTAGAAGCTACTGATTTATTTGACGCGTAGAACTTGCATTTCAGCAAGTTCTTTAAATCTTAGTTACTAAGGAGCAGTTGGGAGTCGACGTCTTTGGATTTTCGTCTGCCTTGCGCAGTTTCAACCCCTTTACTCTGCTATTACTACTTCAGTAAAAAAAATAATAATAATAATAAAAAACCAAGGCCCAGTCAGTGCTTTTTCTATGAGAGGCTCTGTCTAACCAAAGCATTCATTCTCAGAAGGCGGCTTTGACTCCCTTTGTTTTTAATTACTACACAACCGGCATCAATAATCAATAGACAGTTATAGAACTAAAAATTTTCAAATGTAGAGTGAAATCACTTCGTACATCGAATTAATCGTTGAGTTGCAAACATACGTTTTGATATTCATTTCGTTTGCTATTTCAAGTAAGTTAGATTTCAACGCCTCTAATTTTCAAATAAGGTCGTACAATTTTTGAAAATTTGAGAATTTTTGACCAATTTTGCTGAAGATACGTGCAAGAACGTATGTGCTTTTTTAGTACCCAGTTGCATCCTAGCTTCATAGTTAGGTGGAATTCAGCCTCTCTCTGGAGAAGAATTACAGCGGCCGACTGCGCTGGTTAGTAGTTTACTGAAGTTTCTGCGATCAACAGCAAGCGAGTGTTTAAAAAATTGTTGAAGTACCTAGTACATCTTGCAGATGTTTATACTCTGGGTTAAGGCTGTTTAGATCTATTTTTTTTTTTGTTTATTATAGTCGCATCAACCAAAGGTTCTAGCGACTTTTCAGTTTTTTACATATTACACTTACATTACATTACATTACTTACATTACATTACACTTATGTTTTATTAAATATATTAATCTTCTGGCAGAATCTATGATTTCCTGTTGAAAAGGACTTAGAATATATAACTGCTTCAATTGTTGCTCCGGTGATGGGCCATCTCTTTCTTCCTGGAACTTAGGAAAACGTTCAAAATATGAGATCCCGTTTGTTCAACTTTACAAAAGTCACAGAGGGGAGGGTAGTTTGTGAAACAGGTGTGCTTGTGTTAAATTAGTATGTCCGGTAAGTCGGGATAGCACTACTTGTTCTCGCCTAGTCATTTGTTTATCTAGATACATTGAGAAGATCTATTTATCTAGATACACTGTTAGATCTTATTCAAGCAATACCGTAAGCTCAGTCAGTTCTGGAAAGACTACATTCTAGACGGGTGCTCCGCTACTGTTCAGTGCGACTCATTTGACTCAAACTGAGTCAAACTCTTCCTCTCTCTGACTCTGCCTCTTTATCTGTCTGTGTGTCTTCCAGGCAAAGAATGTTTTTGTCATGAATTACTAACAACCGAATAATGTATGCGAAAGGATTACTAGGTTGTTTCGTTTGGATGACTTTCAAACGATCTATCAGCTTGTCTTCAGGAACACACTTAGTTTGCATACTTGCAGCGTACAAAATAATTATGGTAAGTGATTAGCATGATTCACTTTTGCAATGACTGAATTTAATTAATGTTTGACAAAATAAATAACACAATAAACAAAAGAACAATTTGATAGTTCAGAAAAGTGAGATAGAGGGACTTGTTTGGTGACACATAGCTCATCGAATCTCGCCTCTAATTTAGAAATGGCAATACGCATCTCATTCTGGATATTTATTCTTCAAATATCGTTGATACATCTCGTTATCATATTTTGTCTCGATTACTGCCGTGACTGAACATCTGAAGTCCTCGCTGCACCCCCTGAAACTGTCGCGCCTTCCTAGGGAAGGGGGCGCTGCACAGTTTCAATATCATTGCCGTAAGGTACTCCTTTACGTTCACTGCCAGTGTTGGTGTCTTGTTACTTAGGCAGGTGGCGGTGATTTTCACCCGCTGGATGGCGAGATCCGGCGCTGACCTACATCAGCTTGCGAGGAATTCTTGTTTATTTTCCTCCAATCAGAACGGAAAATTGTTTTAAATAATTGATTGATTGATTGATTTTTCGTGTTTCCGGGCGCGTCAACTGCTTTGGTCATTAGTCCCGTTAGTGTAGTGCATGTTTTTTTGCGGAGTTGCGGTGATCTTCCCCGCTGGATGGCGAGATTCGGCACCGACCTACCGTCGGCTAGTGGGTTTCCCCAACCAGGACTCTCCCCAGCGGGCATCGCCCCAGCCGACAAGCTCTAAGCTCCGACAGGTCTCCTGAATGTGTGGTAGTGTTGTGCGTTTAGATACGTTGGGGTGTGTGTGTGTGTGTGTGTGTGTGTGTGTGTGTGTGTGTGTGTAAGGGGAGAGGAGAGGAGAGTGAAGAGGAAGGATAGATCGCGCGCGGTCCGTGGCCCGTTTGTTAGGGGACTGCTCCGGCATTCCCCCTGGTGTTGATCGGAGAAACCAGAAAACTACTGATCAGAGCAGCCGGGTGCTAAAATTCTCTCCCGAAGGATGAATCTGACCTAGCTGAAAGCCAGTGTCGAAAATCCCTGCCGCCGTGGGGGGTGGGAACCTAGGGCCCCCGGTCAGAGGCGCTTCAGTGACATCAGTTGATGCACTGAGCTACCGCTGTTTTTAAATTATTGGATTCAAAGAATAAAATATACATACCTAACCAAATCATAAACTTAAGATTAATTTTCTTAGTACTACGTACCTGTTACTGCCAGTCCCTCAAGAATAATTGCTAATTTGTGCTAAAATAATGTAAAGAGATGGATGGAAAGTGAAAAAGTAAGGGGATTGTGATGGTAGTAGCTGAGAAGATAAGACTAAAAACAAATTAAATAAGTTTATAATTCAATAACAGCTGCCATTGCACGAGGAACACACATTATCTGAGAAAACATTTCAAAGAAGGCATTGATAATGACTCATATGCCTTCTAAGTAGTTTAAATATCAAAACATTTCTATTTAAAGATTGTATATAAAAGTTCCTGAAATTGATTTAATTTTCAAAAAAGCTTTTGATGAATATAATCAATATAAATTAAGTTTGTTGAAACACAAATGAATACATTAGATGAAGGCAAGGTAGTATTCATTCATATGGCAAAAAATGTATATCACTATAATTTGTGCAACAAACGAATCCATAAAAATATGTTTTTGATTTCACTGCAGTTCTTCGAAAGGTTACTTATTTTTCCTGTTATGGATCGACATGACCTATCTAACTGTAGCTGATTTCCATAATTGGCATTAATGGATTTCTCCCTGTAAAATCGATTTATAATTGCTTGTCTTCGACGTAACGTCCTTCACTAAAAGTAATTTATTCTGTATTTCCGAATTCGCGACCAAAATGACAAATCTTTTCTTGTATTTATTCGCCATTGATCTTCAAGTATAAAAATATTTTTCTACACGAGATATTGTTGAGGTCAAAATATTAATATTAAAATAAATAAAACCATACAGATCACTCCCAAAAACTCTGTCACGTTGATACGTCATTGTCATCCTAAAAGCAAAGGACCATTTAAAATATGTAGATGACGCAATCTGATACTGATGTAGTTGGTGACTTTGGGATGACTTCCATCTGATTTCGCAAACAGAAAATGGAGTCAACAAACTTGAGCGTGTAATTTGCGACGCGCTCATGTAATCTACCTCTGGTCGTGAAGTTATGAAAAGAAACGCGTGGGTGGAAGGCGTCCGTGAGCGAGCAGGAACGGCTAGAGTGCTGATACGACGGCGAGAACAGCGTGTCCGTTTGCGAAATTCTTCGCGCAACCATTCATTGGTGGTTGCATTTGACCCAGCGACTCGTCCGTTGTTAGAACCAATCTACACCGTCAGAAATTACATTAAATTTAATGCAGATTTAATGTACGATTGTATATAAATTTTAAATACCTTGTACATTAAAGGGATATTAATGTACCCCTTTTTATTTAATGTAAGACTGTTAACTTAACTTACTTGTCTACATTAAATTTAATTTACACGAACATTAAATGTAACGTACGCGCACGTTAAAGTTACTGTACGTTCACATTAAAGTTAATTTGTGTTCATGAAAATTACTTTCATATACTTTACATTAAAAGTAAGACATAACATTTCTGACAGTGTAGAAGAGGCACATGACTGTGGAAGTTAACGCGTTGTAATGTCCAATGATGCATCGTAAGAATACTATTCCCACTGTTTTTCTTCATGGCTGGAGTTGTTCAACGGGGAGCCCCTTGATCCCTCGTAGGTAAGACAACGTGAAATAACGGTTCCCTCCCAATAATATCCCATTGTCCCATCTCATATTATCCCGCTGGCGGAAGAAGACCTTGGACTCACGTAAAAAGCCTTGGCTGGGAATTGACAACTCCTCAGTGTCATAACGACAGCGCTAAGGGGGTAAAGGAAGGAGACTGGTAGTATCCGCACGTTTCCCAGATTTCTAGCCCAGGTAGCCCGTATTATGGTCTCGGTTGCATCGTAGTAGTACCCCCTTAGTGAGATGGGTCTCACTTTCCCCTACGAGTGAATAGCATTCCGATCCAATCTGACAGACTTCGAGCTGGCGATGCGGCTCCACTCAACTTGATGAGTAGACCATCGTTAAGCATTGATTACTACCATATCCAGTTGCCAGCCTGAAGGTGTAACTTTGTCCACCTGAGGGGTAAGGGTAAAGAGAAAAGCTACCTCTGGGGCGAATTATACGCGAATTAAAGTGGAAAATAGTACCTCTGGGGCGCCACAAAAGGACTGCACCCCTCGCCGTCTTCCCAAGTCACCAAGAAACACTAACCTTCGCCGCACTCTCCCTAGTCACCAAGAAACAACACATCCCTCCCGCAAAGAATACAATCCCTGTGGGGTGCCACAAGCGGACTGCACCCCTCGCCTCCCCTCCCTGTCACCAAGAAACGCATCCTCCGCGAAGAATACCACCTCCAGAGTGCCCTGCCGACCGTCCTGTGCACGACAACTGTCCCCCTCGAGGAGCCTTCGTCCTGTTCGTCCCGCCTGTGCACGACAACTGTCCCCCTCGCGGAAAGCACTGCCTTCGTCCTGTTCGTCTCGGCCTGTACACGACAACTGTCCCCTGCGAAGCACCGCCTCGTCTGTTCCCGCCTGGCACGACAACTGTCCCTCGCGGGGCACTGCCCTTTTCCACCCGGCGGCGTCACGATGGGTGCCAGGCGGAGTGCACGGAGCGCGGGCTCTGCATGACGGCCAGCCAGTGGTGGCGCGCGTGGCGGGAGCCCACGCTGCGGCCCAGCGCCACCTTGCCCAGGCAGCGGTCGCGCGCGGGCGGCGGCGAGGCGGCCGCCGGCACGGCGCCTGTCCCCGGGGGCGGGCCGTGGTCGGGGGCGTCGCAGCCCGGCCGCGGGGGCGCGCGCGAGCACAGCAGCACCAGGAAGACGGCCGTCTCCAGCTGCGCCGCGCTCAGGTCGAAGGTGAGCGTCTCGTTGAAGTCGGGCGCGTCGCAGCCCGGCCCGCCGACGTCTTCTTGCGCCGCACCGACCGCCCCGTCGACCCGTGCAGCTGGATCACGCGCACGTACGGATCTGCAACGCCACCGCGCCCACCTGATTCTTCGCCTTTTGTTCATTAGGGATTCCGTGGGGCCGATTCCCCAGGTCATTAGTCCCGAAGTGTAGGGCAGTTTTCTTAGGGAAATGGGGGTGATCTTCCACTGGATCGTGAGATCCGGCGCCGACCCGGCGCTAACGGGAGTTTCCCAACCAGGATCTCCCAGCATAACACCGCTCCGGCGGACAACCTAAACTCCCGACCGTCATTAGTTCCGTTGTGTAGAGCATCTTTTTTTCGCGGGAGATGGCGGTGATCGTCCCCGCCGCATGGCGATCCGGCGCCGACCTACCGTCGGCTAGTGGGGTTTTCCCCCAACCAGAACTCGCCCACTCTGAGGGGCACCGCTACATGCTTGGCCCCCGACCGGTCTCTCGGAATGTAGCAGACTAGGGGAAATCGGGGGAAAAATTGACCACTTGCAGGTAGCTTTCGTGGGCCGCGCAGCGTACTTACGGAAGTCGGCGAGCAACGACCACTGCAGGTAGCAAGGCGGTGGCCACAGAAGTCGGTGGGGCGAGTTGGCCACCTGCAGGTAGCTAGTGCGGTGGGCCGCGCAGCAGTACTTACGGAAGTCGGCGAGCAATTGACCACTGCAAGTAGCGAGTGCAGGGCTGTGCAGCGTACTTTACGAACGTCGGCGAGCAATTGACCACTTGCAGGAAGCAAGACGGTAGCCCGCAGAGTATACGGAAGTCGGCGAAATTGACCCTTTCAGGTAGCAAGTGCGGTGGGCCCACAGAGTCGGCGAGCGAGTTGGCCCCGCAGGTAGCTAGTGCGGGGGGCCGCGCAGCAGTACTTTCAAACGTCGGCGAGCAATTCGACCACTTGCAGGAAGTACGGTAGCCCGTGCAGTAGTACTTACGGAAGTCGGCGAGCAATTCGACCACTTGCAGGGCGAGGGACCGCGCAGCAGACTTACGGAAGTCGGCGAGCTTATTGACCACGAAGGTAGCAGTACGGTGGCGCGCAGAATTTTCGGGAAATCGGCGAGCAATCGACCACCTGCAGAGTGAGGGCGGTGAGCCGGGAGCAGTACTTACGGAAGTCGGCGAGCGAGTCGGCCATGCAGGTAGCGCGAGGGCGCGGGGCGCAGCACGCTGACGGAGGCGCTGCGCCGTCGGCAGGAAGCTCAGCCCCACCAGCACCTCGCCCGCCTCCTGCGCAGCCACGGCACGACACACGTCTGGGTGCCCATCAACTCCCGTCGGAGTACACCCCATCCGAATTTGAACGTGACCTGGTGTGCCGACCCGTACGATACGGGTCGTTGGCATGAAACAGGCTCCACCCGTATAATACGGTCTATCGGCATAAAATTAGTCCGCCCATGCGATATGGGTCTATTCTTTAAAAAACGGATGTACATAGTCCGAATCTATTCCATGAAAGGCCCCCCCTATGATACGGTATATCCACATGAAACAACTTTACCCGTGTGATACGGGGCTATCCTTTAATCGGGTCTACCCGTTCAAACAGGTCATTCTACAAGAAGCGGGTATGACGTATAACCCATATGGAGGCGGGTAAATGACATGAAACGGCTCTACTCGTGTAATACGATTCTATTCCAATGAAACGGGTCCTCCCGTATGACATTCGTTCATCCGCAAGAAGTGGGTCTATCCGTATGCTACGGGTCTATCTGCATGAAACGGGTCTGCCCGTATGATACGGGTCTGGCCGTATATACCCTTTCCATCCATATACAATCCCTTTCCATCTCATCATTTTTTGGGGGTACACCCAAATAAACTACAACCTCCTTTGTGTTTTTACATGGATTGCCTGACATTTAAATGTGTGGAAGACATCACTTTTTCATCTCTACATTATTTTTTTTACATTCCTCAATTTTCTGGGTAAAGTTTATTGAAATGTAGAGCTGTGAAGTAGGGGAAAAACCCGAGTGAGTCTAGGGGGAGTGAGTTATAGCGAAGAACAAAAAACGGGGTATTTTGCGTCCCGTTAGAATTTTGTCAGAATAATGAGACATAATGAAAAAAGGGCAATCCTTAAAAATGGGACGTCTGGTCACATGACAACACCCCAAATGCCAAAGCCAGTGATTATTGGGTTAGTTACGGCTCTGAGTTAGGGATGACGACAAACTGTCAACCATCTGATTTATTTGTAGTTTTGGGCCTCAGCTCAATAGAGATCCAATTTTGTGAAAAAAAAAATAAATGGGTGGAAATTTATTTAACTCCAATATGGCACTAAAAATGTAAAAATGTAAATCGCTCAAAAAGGGGAAAATTGTATTTGTGTATACATGTATGTTGTTATTTTAAAATTAAAATTTTAAATTGATATTGAAACCCTTTTTTTTTCTGATAATTATAATTACTATAAATATTATTTGGGGATGACATTTTAGCTGTTTAAGAGATGTAATTAAACAATTTAACTGCAGGTTAAATAGATCCTGCAGTGCAGATGAAGAAACAAATGCGCTGCAAAAAATCATCCTCCAAGGAATGGATTCTTGGGTCTTTCAGACACGACTACAGATTTGGATCCAAAAACTCTCCCTTTAACCGCCGAAAATATGTCTAAAGGTGATGACATGTGTTATAATTTACGTAATGTGCTGTATAAATTGGTGGTGAAACAAATTTTTCCGAAAAAAATTATTATATACGAACCTTATTGGTTCTTTTGCTGGCTCTATTATTCAAATGACTCTTCTTTTCACACGAAACCTCGAAGCAATGCCAAGCGCTATGTGCGTACTATTTGTCCAAGAATCTAAGAGATGCAGTTCAGTGTTCTGGCAATTACTACCAATTTCTGGAGTTAAATGAATTTCATTCTTATTACTTGTTTGGAACCTCGGTGATAAAAAATGTCGATTCATTGCGCAGCACTTTTATTACTTTCAATTTTTCGGCAGCCCGAAATTAAACCCCGAAAATGAATAAATACTAAACTGCAGAATATGGTAATAATTAGTATTATTAGATAGTATTGTTGGAATGACAAAAAATGTCTATGCGACTACCAACGTCACGGAATATCACGCAAGTTTGGAAGGGATAATGTAAAAATAATGACGGTTCCTCCAGTAATGAAGAGAGGTTCCATCTGCGACGCTTCCAAGAACGCCGGTTCATTTTGGCTTCCCAAATTAAAAAAAAAACAAAGTGAATAACCTCGTGAAAAATCGCTCCAAAATGTACCGCCTGGCTGACAGGAACGAGAAGATAGTAACTAGGTCGATTGATTGATTGATTTTTTCGTGTTTCCGGGCGCGTCAACTGCTCTGGTCATTAGTCCCGTAAGTGTTGTCCTGCCGCCGTGGGGAGTGGGAACCTAGGACCTCCCAGTCAGAGGCGCTGCAGTCATATCAGCTGATGCACTGAGCTACCGCTCCCGGTGTAACTAGGTCGAGAAAAAGTGACCGCGACCGCAGGAGAGTGAATGGCGGTGGCGTTGGAAGCAGGTCCAGCTTTTCGTGGAGGTGGGAAGAGCGGAAAGGCGTTGTGGCTCACCTTGTCCGAGATCTGCAGCGGGAGGTTGAGCACCGCCTCCTCCCCGCGCATCAGCGTCTTCACGTCGCGCAGGGACACGTCCACGAAGCACAGCTCCGTGGGGTTCCCGTGGCGGTCCTGGTCCAGCGCCGTCACCCGCAGGCTCCAGTCCTGCGCCGGGAGAGCGCTCGCTGAGGCACGCGCAACGGGATTCGCGGCACAGGCATGCTTACTCGCAACGCCCAGGTCTGACTCTCAGTCTGGCTCTAGGTCTGTCTCTCTGGCTCGAGGTCTGTCTCTCTGGCGATGTGTCTCTCTGGCGGTCTGTCTCTCTGGCTCTCTGTCTCTCTGGCGGTCTGTCTCTCTGGCGCTCTGTCTCTCTGGCGCTCTGTCTCTCTGGCGGTCTGTCTCTCTGGCGGTCTGTCTCTCTGGCCTCTGTCTCTCTGGCGCTGTCTCTCTAGCGGTCTGTCTCTCTGGCTCTAGGTCTGTCTCTCTGGCGGTCTGTCTCTCTGGCGCTCTGTCTCTCTGGCGGTCTGTCTCTCTAGCGGTCTGTCTCTCTCGCTCTAGGTCTGTCTCTCTGGCTCTAGGTCTGTCTCTCTGGCGTCTGTCTCTGGCGCTCTGTCTCTCTGGCGCTCTGTCTCTCTGGCGTCTGTCTCTCTGCGTCTGTCTCTCTGGCTCTAGGTCTGTCTCTCTGGCTCTAGGTCTGTCTTCCTCTGGCTCTGTCTGTCTCTTCTGGCGGTCTGTCTCTCTGGCGCTCTGTCTCCTGGCGTCTGTCCTCTGCGGTCTGTCTCTCTGGCTCTAGGTCTCTCTGGCTCTAGGTCTGCTCTCTGCTCTAGTCTGTCTCTGGTCTGTCTCTCTGGCGCTCTGTCTCTCTGGCGGCCTGTCTCTCTGCCGCTCTAGTCTGTCTCTCTGGCCTGGTCTGTCTCTCTGCCTCTGCTCGCGCTCTGTCTCTCTGGCTTCTCTCTGGCGCTCTGTCTTCTGGCGCTCTGCTCTCTGGCGTCTGTCTCTCTGGCGCTCTGTCTCTCTGGCGCTCTGTCTCTCTGGTCTGGTCTCTGGCGTCTGTCTCTGGCTCTGGGTCTTCTCTCTGGTCTCTAGGTCTGTCTCTCTGTCTCTAGGTCTGTCTCTCTGGCGCTCTGTCTCTCTGGCGGCCTGTCTCTCTGGCGCTCTGTCTCTCTGACTTGTCTGCTCTCTCTTTCTCTGACTCTCTCTCTTTCTCTCTCTTTTCTCTGACCTCTTTCTCTGACTCTCTCTCTCTTTGACTCTCTCTTTCTCTGACCTCTTTCTCTCTTTGACTCTCTCTCTCTTTCTCTCTCTCTCTCTCTCTCTTCTTCTCGTTTTAATTTCTAATTCTCTTTTTGCTCCCCGGTCTGTCTGTCTCTCTCTGTCTGCCTTTTCTTTATTGACCTCTCCCTGTCTTGCATTTTTCCTCTCACACTCTCTCAATCTCGGCTGCCCCCCCCCCCTTTCTCTTTTCATTCTTACCTTACCTCTTTCTCTTTGCCTCTTCCCATGTATCTCCCATTCTGTTCTCATTTCTCTTTCTTTCTTTCTCAATTCCTCATTCCGTTCCTCTCCTCACCCTTCCGCTTTCTCTTGTTCTTGTACAGGAGGTTCTTATCAACCTAGAAACGAAACAAGCAACCAACTTTGTTAAATCCCACACTGCAGATTCAAGCCTCGCAGATGCAGGTGAAATGCTAATGACCGCGATTCCCAACCCAGATAGAGTGGTTAATAAAATTATGTTTTTGTTAAAATCATCATTCTCCAATGATTTTCTCATTTTCTTTGGTCCTAACAGATAGTATTTAAAGTTTCAGCCCTCTAGTTTAACAGGAATTGTTTCCTGCAAAGGTCTAAAACGTTTAAAATAGTAACGAAAATGTAAAATTTTTAGAATTTTTTCAGGAATGTTACACGACAACCAATGCGTTAAAACTTGATATTAGTTCCTTTGGGCATGTTTACATAGAATACAAAAATTACATAGAATTAAATGTACCTTAGTCAATTATGACTTCAGAAAAAACATGCATGAGTTGATCATAAGTTCAATATTGTACAATCAAACCAACTCTCAGTATACCCATTATTGAGTTATGTTTAATCAGTGCATGCGAGCGAACTCACTCCCTTTAATTAATAAAAGACTATAAGCTGGTTTTTAGTGTGCCTGACACAAAGCTATTGTACTATAGGAATAAGTAACTTTATCCGTATTCTATTTGAAATGTCATAATACTTCCAATCCTCTATTAAGCTATTTAACACATTATCCATTGTGCCGATCGAATCATTCGATTGATTGATTGATTGATTTTTTCGTGTTTCCGGGCGCGTCAACTGCTTCGGTCATTAGTCCCGTTAGTGTAGTGCATGTTTTTTCTCGGGAGATGGCGATGATCTTCCCCCGCTGGATGGCGAGATCCGGCGCCGACATACCGTCGGCTAGTGGGGTTTCCCCCTAACCAGGACTCTCCCACCAGCGGGGCACCGCCCCAGCCGGGACAAGCTGTAAGCTCCCGACCGGTCTCCCGAACTATGTGATAGTGTAGTGCATGTTAGTGTAAGTGTGTGTGGAAGAGGAGAGGATAGGACAAGGAAGAGGAAGGACAGATCGCGCGCGGTCCGTGGCCCGTTTGGTAGGGTACTGCTCCGGCATTCACCTGGTGTTGATCGGAGAAACCACGGAAAACTATCGATCAGAGCAGCCACCCGCTAGAATTCTCCTCCAGACAGCGACTGAATCGAATCATTCAACAGATTTGATATAAGTGTTGTATTCGTATATCTCTGATACAAGAATACATTGATTATTTTGAATTCATGATACTGCTTATCTCACCAGCTTTGAATGGTGAAAGATGAGACAGTTTCCATTCGAAAAGCTTATTAGAATCGACTGCAACACTTACGATCAATCTTTCTCAAACTCTTAGTTAGCCTTCACTTTGTAACAGCTTGTAGTGCTGCGTTATGTTAGACTGTTTTTTTTTTTTACAGGGTTTTGTCCTTCGACATTCTCAATTCCGGCACTTAATTTGGTGCGTGAAATTTGTGACGAACTTACATAACAATAATTTTTCGGTAGTCATATTCAGCTTCATGGTCAAAGCAAAAGTCTCTATTGTTAGTTACTTTTTTATTTGAAGAATGAGTATACCTTTTCTCCATGAGTACTGTGCTATGGCCACACTTTTGCTCGCCATCAAATACTCATCTAAAATTTCTGACCTGCTCTTGCCCTCAACATCCAATTAGAACGATTATACAACAGAAGCTAATGTGTCTGTGTTTAATTTTTCCTTTTCATTTCCGTAATCAAATTCTCATCATCATCACCTACATACTTCTGATAACTCCTCTTTCATTAGCAACACAATTCCAAAACTGATCCCTTTTTCAAGACAATTTTAACGTATTTGTGAATATTATGTATTTACACAAAATCGTGTAATCTTTTCGCACTAAAATATGCGAGAGAGGCAGAGAAACGGATGTCTTAAATTTTGAATGTAATGAATGAAATAATAGACGTCAGCTTGAATTTTTTTATGAAATTTTAAATTTTGTCAGATACAGTTATTTTGGTGACAATGTTACGGCAAAAGTGTGTGTAATAATGATGAGAAATTATTTTGACGTAAATCTATAATTGTTTTAATTATTGTATAAATTAAAGTTCAAGTTCAGTTTATACAAACTCCTCCAAGAATGCTGATACTAACTTGTAGGAGCGTTCTTGTAGGAAAAAGAAAAAATAAGCAAGGGTTGAAAACAGAGAATGAGAAAACACGTAAAATAATGAGAAGATAATTGAGAGCAAATACTGAGAGAATGAAAAATGCAGATAAATTTAAAGTAATAGGGATAAAAAAGGAGACAAAGGATATTGAGAGGTTTAACGAGGGAAGAGATGAAATAAACGAGATAGTAAATGTCAGTAAATTGGGAAAGAGAGAGAGAGAGAGGGGAAGAGAGAGAGAGAGAGAGAGAGAGAGAGAGAGAGAGAAAGTCAGGCAAACGGGCAGGCAACAGACAGCAGGACAGGCAGGCAGCATACAGACAGGAGGCAGGCAAGCAAGCTACAGGCAGGCGCATACAGACAGGAGACAGGCAGGCAGGCATACAGACATGCAGGCAAGCATACAGGCAGGCAGGCAAGCAAGCATACAGGCAGGCAGGCATTCAGGCAGGCAGACAGGCAGGCAGACATACAGACAGGAAGGCAGGCAGGCAGGCAAGCATACAGGCAGGCAGACATACAGACAGGCAAGCAAGCATACAGGCAGGCTGGCATACAGACAGGAAGGCAGGCATACATGCGCAGGCAGGCATATAGACAGGAAGGCAGGCATACAGACAGGAAGGCAGGCATGACGAGAGCAGGAGGCAGGCGCGTACAGGCAGGCAGGCAGGCAGCTGAGCAGGTAGACGTGCAGAGACCTGCGTGGCTCACCCGGATCTCGTGCCTGCGCGCGTCGAGGGCGAAGGTCTGGTCGAAGCGCGGGTCGCGCGTGTGGCGCAGCGCGCGCGTGCGCAGGCGGTGCAGCGGCGGCCCCGCGCGCCGGTGCAGCGGCCACGAGCAGCGCAGCACCGTCGCCACAAATAAAAATAAATAATTTAAAAAACATAAATTAAGGAATAAATATAAATAAATACAAAATAAACACATGAATAAAAAATAAATAAAAAATTAAATTATTGAGTTCAGTAAGTGAATGAATCAATAAACATGTTAATATTAGTTCAGTATTGCGATGTAGGTCGTATGTCATCTGTTTAATTGCCAACTCACTTGACGTTTGTGTTATATACTTTCGTTTGCTGCAACATCTGCAATTGTCGTGCCGTATTGATATTTGTTGGGACGCTGAGAATCAGAAGAAGAAGAAGAAGAAGAAGGGGAGCAGAAGAGGGCGAGGAAATGAAGGTTTATGAGAATAAGTAGAGAGAAGAAGAAGAAAATAGAGAGGAGCAGGGAAATATGAAAAACAGGCAGAATTAACTTAGTTCAATACTGTGTGTCCTGCATTTACATCACGAACCATTTATTCTGCACATATCGGTAAATTCTTATTTCTCGTTTTTCAAGGTGAGCGGGGTCGCGGCACCTTGTTAACAAATAGGCAAAGGTGGAGCGTGGGGTTAGAAAACGACTTCCGGCGAAATAAGAATGAAGAAACTTGATTTCATCGAATGACGTACATTACACCCTGCCAAGGTTAAGACAAAGTTTTCTCATTCTATGTTAAATTCCTCCTTCGCCTATTTAAATGATATATGTGCACCCATTTGCATTTTGAAAATGATAACTCGTCTATTCAGGAAAATGGCTTCAAGGTGGAGCATGCTTAGTTAATTAATTGAGATGTACGTAGATTAATTAACATCCATATTATAAAGTAGTGGTGCTAAATGAGCACATACTTTCTCCCCCGTATTTTCACCCCAAATTACGCGAAAAGTATTAAAATGTTCGAAAAATTATACATGACCTTATTTCAAAATCTATCTTTAAGGAACAAATTCCTTTTAAGGAAAAATCTGTCTTTAATATTTTAGTTGTAGGAAGAGTCCGAAAAGAAATTGGACTTTTGCAATTTTCGAAAAATCAGGGTTTTCAACAAAAAAAAAACGATGGAGCAGGGGCTTCATGTAAAGTATCGCCCAAAATTAAAATATCGACTTCAAATTCAAGAGTTCGCGACATCAACCAGATAGATTGGAAAATATCAATTTTGGAAAAATCGACTGAACGGTTTAGCCACTAGCATTGTTTACAAATGGACGGACGTTGTGCCGTCAATCGATTTTTCGACATCAAGAACCCACAAATCGAATTCTGGCTACACCAAGTGATAGAGGATTTTTTTCTAAACTTAACTACTGGATTTATTCACATTTTCGATTCCAGGGCTCTGTAATAAGAGTTGTTCTGGTGAAAATTCAGTTTTTTGCGCAGCATTACACAACTTTCTCTTTACTCTGTAGGGAGAAAGTAAAATGTGGGTTGAGTAAATGCTAAGGCTCATGTCCCACACTAGGCAGGTTATTTTCGTACTGTCGTGACGAGGGTGCTGCCCCAACAGCCTAAATATTCGCTCTCTTCCTCTTTGATAGTTTTTATGTATTAATTATACAACTCCCTACATAATCTATAAATCAGTCTTGGTTTATTAAAGAGCTGTAATGATTTTGCGTGTGATAAAAGAAAATGATACATCTTTACGTTGATTATATCCTTTGTTAAACGTGGGATTGTCGCTGCAGTTTGTGCTAGTTCACAGTAAACAAGGAAAAAGCTTCCCTAAAATGTGATGCTTGTAGTGAGAATAACTGACGCTGTTTATTAATTTGTTTGGGAAATATGACTAGGATAAAAGATATAATTACTGCATAAAAATGTTTTTTTAAGTAGTTCCTTGTTGAACCTTCACGCATTGACGTCAGAACTTTATCTCAAAGGCTCTTAATGAAAAAGAATAAGCATTTTACATGTTAATAAATGGCAGTCCTGAATAACTACTATAAAACCTTTAAAATAAAGCTATTAACGTACCAAGTAAAGTTATGAGTGTTATTACTGCAGAGTTCAAAAGTTAAATATCAAGGCGGAGCGTAGTGGAGCCGAGATTTTTTATTTGAACGATGCAGTAATAACGACGAAACATGTCATGGTATGTTCAACACTTTATAGGACACCATAATATCTCACGCAATGCGCAAATTTACATTTCTGCGATAGTAAATAAATTAATTGGGTTGCTGCGGTACATTACAACGATATTGTGGGGTGTTTCTTGCACAATATTTAAATATTATTCGTATACCGTAGTTTGAGAAAGTTGGATGCAAATAATTCTCCTGAACCTAAAGATAAATAAAGAAATGACGTACGGTGTGGAATTTGGCGCATTGATATCCAGTGGCGACACCTTCACATCGTCAGTAAATATGGTTTCAGGAGAAGATTCATTAGGTGGAATGCCAGAAAAATGGGGTTAAATGATCTAATTGTTTTTTCTAATCGTCTATTAATATTATTACAAGTAACGATAATTATCCTAAAAAATAAGTAATACAAGTTACTTTTATTCTGAATTGTTTGAATCTGATTTATTTTGAACATCGCTATGTTTTTTAAATAAACATTTGATTGACGATGAATCGATGGTTGTTTATTTATGTGGCTAAGGATGTTAAAACCCGTAGCTAAGGATGTTAAATTTCTTAACATAGAGGTCCCTACATGCCACTTAACAAAGGTGTTTGGTTGCATGCTAACAGGGGTTAAAGATGCATGTGACCGATAAAATTTCTAAGCTCTCTGAATGATTCCGCATATCTTTCCGTGGAGTCTTTCAAACCCCTACCCCTTGCAAAAGAGAGGGAAAGCGAATGAAATGGTGTGCAAGAAAGCGTCTGAAAGACGAAAAATGTATCATGAGAGTGTTATTGCACTTTAGCTTAGGTTCTTTCAAAAATTGTTAATGAAGGTAGGCGCATATGATGACGCGTGCTCTGTCTTTTTACACCTTTATCTTACGGACCAAAGTACGCCATAGCAACCTGTTCACTCTCTCTCTCCCCTCTCTCTCCCTCCTCCCTCCCCTCTCCCCTCCCTCTCCCCTCTCACACTCACTCTCTCACTCTTCTCTCACTATCTCACTACTCACTATCACACTCCTCTCTCTCTCCACTCTCTCTCACTCTCTCACTCACTCTCTCTCACCCTCTCTCCTCACCTCTCTCTCACCCTCTCTCCTCCTCTCTCTCTCACACACACAAAATCAAATCTCACACACAATCTAATTGTAATACCTCTAATAGAAGTATTTTCCTTCATTCCTCCACTCCAAAGAAAGTTCACCATTCCAAAGAATGCTCTACTATCTCTTAAAATATTTTCGGCAAGATATTTGTTTTAACGGT
This sequence comes from Teleogryllus oceanicus, assembly GCA_964035755.1. Taxonomy (NCBI): domain Eukaryota; kingdom Metazoa; phylum Arthropoda; class Insecta; order Orthoptera; family Gryllidae; genus Teleogryllus; species Teleogryllus oceanicus. The sequence goes on from CAXIVR010000002.1 coordinate 31,470,608, forward strand.
AACAATTCTAGTTCATTTTCATCCATTTCACTTCTCACAGTGGAGTGTCACATCAATGTACAAACAAACGTATTCTTTTTCATTGTTATTGCCATTAAAACAGGTACACGTAACTTCCTCTGGAGTTCTTGTGTGGATGCAGTAATGTGCGAGTGAAGATTAAATAATATTAGCAATCTCGTACTTATCCAGTTTGTTTCAAGCACTAGCAAACGTGGTTCGGACACGGCCGTTGGTCCCTGTATATCTCATAGTTTCATTTAAGGCAGTCCTGCAAAAATTAACAGTTCCAGAATGTTCACGTCGTTATGTTTCACGAGACCTTCGCCATAAAAGACCGGTAGATTGAGTTCTAGACTTGAAGAACTTGAAATAGAGGTAATTACTTTGAGAAAGATACCAAACACAAAACAATAACATCTCTCACAAGATGTGGTGTGACTGTTCTCTTACAATCCATGAACTTGTACAACCCTGATGACGTCTTCGTGTTGTTAATTAATGGTTAGTAATAAAGACGAAAAATGAAACCTCTTGCGTGTTACTAATTTATTCACATGCTGGGGTAAGTGCGTCAACATTGCATGTGATGGGATTCCCAGAGTCCGTTGGGAATTCTATTTTATGTTCTTCAATACTTGTACACTAGAACTTTTCGTGTTTGACGCCGTATAAGTGGTAATTGTAATTTCCAAAAATTTATCTGTAATACAATGCGCGTTTTACGATGGTGTATCTTATTGAAGTGTAATTTAGAATTATTCTCTGAAAATTATACTTCATTAGTGGTGCAACAGCAGCACACACATTTTAGCATTATTAGAAACGTTTTTAAATTTTGAAAATTCAGAGTTCAACAGAAATAGGATCTACACCAACTTTATAAGCATAAAACTTTGTAAAACCCGAGAAAAAGTAAAAAAAATAAAAACAAAAGACAGTTGGACTCGTTCTTGAGAAAGACGTATTCAAAATTTCTTTTCGTGCCCGAAAAAACTACTGATAATTTGAAACAAATGTTCGTTATCTTATTGAAAGATCTACTTCCGAATGATAGATTTTAATAAGAAAGATGCTAAAAATTTTAACTTTGCATTTTCGAAAATTCAGAGAATTCAACGAAAACCGAATCTGAGCCGTTTCAATAAAGGTACTTTGCTCTATTTTAAGAAAATATAACATTTTAAAAATACCAATTTTGGAGACATAGTAATAAATAATGACATTAATCACTGACAAAAGTCAATTTTTCGAGAGTTTAGAAAACAATGCAATTGCATGTACGAAAAAAAGTTCTTAAAATATAAAGAGTAATAAATAATTATTTTTATTACTTAATATTGATAATAAGTAGTATCTGCAAAAAGTTAAAATATTATTTCATTAATTGAAAAAATACATCAATATTTTATTTTTATTTTTATCTTTTTTATTTTACGTCAAAAACTGTTAAAACTGCCTATGACTGCTATGGTGAAAAGTGAATTGTGTGACATTTTCAAAATTCTGTGATCCCTACACTAATTCATATGCTACTTAAATTTGGGAAAACGCTCCATATAATAAAATCTATTTTCAAGGATAAATAAGCAATACATTTTGGGCTCTTATCCATGCTGTCCTTCGATAATACTTCCTGCCGCGACAACATGAAAACGATAATATGAATAGCTGTATTTCCCACTGAATTCTAGAAGACGTACACAGAAAATGAAGTTACATTTATGTCCAGAAGCAAAACAAGGGGACATCTCAGCATTTACTCAATGGATCAGGGAAACTGGACGAAAAACCTGATCGAGATGGGGGTCATTGACCCAGAAGCTGAGATACATATTATTTGTGTTACATATTGTTTCATACAGTCCAATATACATTAAATATCACTGTTAATATCAATGTTACTTTTCTTGTGATGCTCAGTATAGTCTCTAATTGAATAGAAACAGTTATGCAGAAACGATTTCACTTGGGATTTAAACTTTTCTATCGAATTTAATCGTTTAATGTCATCTGGCAAAGTGTTATAAAATAATGTACATGTGTTGTATGTGAATTTTTTGTAATGAGCTGTTGATACTGTCACCTGATGAATATGATCTCTACGTCGAGTGTTATAGTAATAGACATCGGCATTTTTTTGAAAATATATTCCCGTCCTTAAGCAAGTCATTTTTGACAAAAAAATACTGGTTCGTAAATCAACAGATAAGGTAATGGTAAAATTCCTAGATTAATGAAGAGAGGCTACAAGAATCATGTGGTGGGATTTGGTTATTATTCGTTCAATTCGCTTTTTTTAAACTAAAAGTCTAGGAGCTATGAGATGTATTTCCCAGAATTATATGCCATATCTCGGATGGGAATGAACATTCGGCAAATGTACATAACGAGCAGTGTGAAGGCTGACTGTATTTACAAGAATTTTGAACGCGTAGCATAATGAACTTAATTTTGTGTTCAATTCATTTAAATGGACGTTCCATTTAATACTTGCAAAGTTACATAATGCAAAGGAGTATCAAATATTAGTGAGCATTGCAGATGACAACTTTACCTATTTATCAGTATTGAACACAAATATGTAGATTTAATCGAAATCGTTCCGAGGTTTGATTGCAGAGAGCCTAACTAAGGCTCTTGCGTGTGACACTACTTTGAACCGTCTATGTCATGAACAGACCTTCTCAAGGCAGGACGACTTTAAAATACATGTTCATGGGTGATCATACTCAATTAACTTCCGTAGATATTGTACGTAGTTGCGGGTCCGGGAGTACAAAGATTACCAGATGGTCCTAGAATATTTCACACTACTTAATTGGTCGTAAAATGCAGCATACACTACAGCATCCACTGATTAGAATTTAAAGTCTGTCTAATCTGATTGATCGTTTTCACGGTTTCAACTAGTCAATTCCAGCCAAATGTCTGATTAGTTTCGAAAGTACGTGTATTCATTTCCTGGTAAGCCTATTGTCTATTGCATTAAACTTTTGAAAGTGGCCAGGTGGAAGGCCTAATGCCTGAGCTTACCACCAATAAAGACATTTATTTATACAGTAAACCCTCGTTAGCACGAACTCCACACGAATAGCAGTGTAACACGAACAAAACTCGTCAACAGTCCCGCCAAAGGATTACGGTAATACGAACATTCAAAATAATCGGACAACACGAATTTTTATAACACTAACTCCGACTATTTCGGTCCCTTGGAATTAATGTTAATGAGGGTTTACTTATTTGTTCTACAGTACACCACGAATATCGTCGTAACACGAATACAACTTCGGTTCCGGCAAAGGATTACGGTAATACGGACATTTAAAATAATCGGATAACTCGAATATTTATAATACGAACTCCAATAATTTCAGTCTCTTGGAATTCGTGTTAATGAGGTTTTACCGTAGTATCTTAAAAGGCTGACCAACAAGCGCCTGAGATCCAGCATTCCCTTATATTGGGACTAACTTCCACACTACCTGACATTTCATCTAATATCCAGAAACCTCCAAAATAGCTAGTATGCAGACCCAGCTCAATCTTGGATTGGACTGTAGCATAGTCCTTCAATTATGTTTTTCAATTACTTATGTGGATTCTGTTTGGAGTCAGATTTGACCCTACACGTTTACCGAATAGTTTACCTGTTTTCATGCACGGATGCACATGTTTTTATGCACATCTATTTTTCATGCATGAAATTAATAACAGGGACCGAATACCGAAATAATAGCGGTAAAGGTATTTATACCGGTATACAAATACCTTTACCTCTATTATACCTTTATTCAAAATACCTTTAAAAAATACCGGTATAAGACGTCAAATACCGGTATTTTTAGAGGTATTTTACCTTTATCCGACGTCTATACCGGTAAAATACCTCTATTTAAAGGTATTATACCGGTATTCTCTCATCAAAATACCGGTATTTTCGTAAGAAAATACCGGTATTTCAGTAGAATCATACAGGTATTTGGGGGAAATTCATTGTGATATTTTCCGCTGAAATGACTCAGAGGAAACAACTACACACGGCTGAGTTTCTGACCGGGAGGTCCTAGGTTCGAGTCCGAGGGTGGCGGATTTTCGTCACTTATTATAGCTAGGTCGAGTTCTGCCGTTGACTGGGTAGTCGAGTTATGTCGTCAGACGGAGGGACCAGCCAACGGTCTTTCGCAGACGTCAACACGAGCTCGTTCGCTGACCTTGGACCTCACGTCCGGGCGCACAGCTTGGCGACACGTGATAGTGTTGAAAATTTATCGAATTTCTCCGTATAAATCTTGTCCTTTCTAGTAGCGATAAAAAATGGAGAAACATGTCTTCTTATCCATAAATGAGTCTTCCCACGCATACCAAACTTCCTTCTTGCATGACTGTGTTTATCACTAAATACGATTATTTGCTTAAATTTGATCGTATCACTAACATTCCCGAAAATAATTTTTTCAGTTGGCCCAGTTTCTTATTCTGCACCATAATTATAACTATTCTTACGCGAGGAAACAGATGCGTTATGTTTAATTCAAAATTAATGATTGAAGCATGTTTAATTTACATATGTATTATTTAAGAAATTTCATTAAGAAAAATTATTAATAGTACTATATAATATTAATTAATTTTAATAAATATTTTAAAATATTAATACTAATTAAATTTTAAATGTTTGCATTAAATTTGTGTAAATTAATTTATCATTTTGTTTGTTAATTTATAAATTTAATTCAATTAAATGTTAATTTTAATTGAAAAGTAAAAATGTTAATATTAATAAACTCTTTTTTATTAATTAATAATGTTAGTATATATTTATTATTAAGGAAGAAACACTCTTCCGAAGTGGGCTCCTCCAGATGCATTTTACAAATGTAAGCTACCCATGTAGAAGGGAACCCTTGCCCACATGCAATGTTAATAGCTAATAATAATAGTAATAAAAGTAATAAAAGTAATAAAAGTAATAATAATAATAATAATAATAATAATAATAATAATAATAATAATAATAATAATAATAGTAATAATAATAACAGAATAATTTACTTTTATTACAAATTGCAGTTAATGTCAAAATATATTAAACCCTTAATATAAACTAGGAAAATAACATTTTATTTTAGCCCTATTTATTAATGTATAATTAAGATTTAATTGTGAAATGAAGTAAAAGGAAATCATTTTTAAAAAAAACAAAACTGGGCCTGAAAGCCTGAGCGTTCGTGATTATCTCAAGGTGTCAACGCTTCTCAGTTCGCCGAAGAAGGGGTCGGGGGGGAAGAAACGGTCCTACGCCTACGGCACGGCGCATACGCTGACAGCCTCCCATGTGCGAAATACAAAGACAGACTTAGGTCATCTCTCAGGTCAGATGGGAATACCCTCGATGAAGGATACTAAGAAAGGTTCTTTTCAATGGAACCAATAATTATTATTTCATATTTCAACATTTCCGAAGTTTAAATTAAGGGAGGTTTCCAATACATACAACGTATGCAAAACGTAAACGCCCGAACACAAAACATTTACAATAATAAGAATAGAATTTAATACAGTTGTTTAATAAACATTTTGTGAGATTATAACTAAGCAACCTATTTTGTCAACATGTATGAATGGAAAGCTATATTTCTTCATTGAAAATACCGGTATAATACCGGTATAACCTTTATGGACGTCCATACCGGTATAGACGTCCTATAGAGGTATTTTACCGGTATAAATGAATAAAGGTATTTGAAAAAGGTATGGAAAAATACCGGTATTATACCGGTATTTTTTACCGGTATTCAATACCTTTTCGGTCCCTGATTAATAATTAAGAAAATTATTCTATTTATTTGATTTATTTACTACATCGTACTAAAGATAATGAATAATATTTCCAGAAACAATTCTAGTACATCCTCGTAACTAGACACAGGTGTCTACCATACCAGCATGAGAATACAGGGTCTGATATAGGGCTACTTACTCGTAATAGAAACGCGCCTGATTGTCATGCAGAAACAACAACATAATATTATAAATCAGAAATGGACACGTTTTTATAATTTTTCTCACAATTTAGAAGTGTAACGTGAAATCAATTTGGGAACATTTCTGACCCCAACCACAAAAAAAAAATCAAATTACTTCAAACCAAGAGAAAACTGAAAAGTCGGTTTGAAGTTAAAAAAGTTTTAAGATTTTGGGGCGCTCCGCGATGAGTATGCAGTCTGGAATTTTGAATTGGCTTCTCTTGAGAATGTGCTTAAGACATAACCTAACCTGAAAATATGTTTTATTTCTTTTGGCGAATTTATTACCTGTCACCTTTCTAACATTTTCCGTTAATTCTCGCCAGCGTTGTGGAGTTGGTAAAGAATAATTCATCCAACAGAGGATGATCATCGACACTTCCCGGGATAAAACCATAATGGTTAACATGGTAATGTCATGGCGGACATAATTTCCACAAAAATCAATAAACTCAACCATTCCAGACTGGATAGCCGAGGTTGCTAAGGCTCAAGGGCCAAGGCATTGGCTCGTAGAGTCGCCGGTTCGAATCCCTTCTCGGGCATGTGTTCATGTTCTCCCTATGAACTTTTCCTACAGTTCCCTCTGCAGTTCAAAACCTCACAGAGGTCGCTATATGGCCCAGTTTTTAAAAGCGACCTAAAAAAACAAAAACAACAACAGAAAAATAAAAAATAAAAGCTTCTTTCCGGACTACAGCTCTGTAGTCTTTAAAGATGCAAATGCAGCGCGTGTTGCATTAAATCAAATTTGCTAAAATTCAGATTCAGGGCTAACTTTTTGAATCTTCAAATTGCCCGTTTTCGTAGGTTGCTCAAAAGTATTCCCGGAAAATTTGATTTTCATTTATCCTCTCTTTCCAGAATTATACTGAACAAAACACACATACATCCAGTTCATCTATTAAAATTTCTTTTCCATGTAATCAAATTTAGTCTGAATTACATAATACATTCCTCTCTAAGTAAGGTAGTCCAGACCTTCGATATTAAAAAAGATAATTTAAAAAAATACAGCACTAATGTATTTATAATTAGTTAATTACTAATAAATTACCAAACACATAATGTATATAAGGCCACTTCTCTTAATGTATTTAAAATCTGAGTATATTTTGATGTTTTACTTTGCTGTTAGGAATTATATTATTAATATTATAATTATCATATTTATCAAATTTCTCTCAATCTGTGTCTACCGCTGTAATCCACAGGCATCGCCGTTCCTTCTTTAACTCTAAAGTCATTACAAAACACCACATCCTCTTCTTACGCCTGTTTTCGCGTATAACAAAGAAAACACAATTAACAATTATTTAACTATAATCATTTCCACATGCTTCTACGTTCGGAGCCAATGTATTTATGTTTTCTGTCAAAGAGACATCGTGCCCCTGGCTTGAAGGCCAGCTTTCTATTCTCAGATATCTTTTTAACACAATATTCCTTTAATTAGAATCCACCAATTTATTTTATTGTTATGCAGTGTGTTATTTATGTATCAATTTTCCTACCCTTTAGCCCCATAAAATGAATATGTGATGCCGTGAAATAAATTACCAACTTTTATAACGGAAGTGAGGGAACATATGTAACCAAGGTCTAACGGTTTCGCTAATGTTTGTAAAAACAATTCTCAAATAATGAACGATTGTCGCGTTGGCGTGCTCTAGAAGTGTAATTTAGCTGCAAACAAGCGATTTCCAAGGTTGTAAGTTTTTGCATTTTTTTTTACAAATATGCAACGAGATTATTGTAACATTGTTAAATATTATTACATTATTTTTACGGCTCCTCTAGTGGCTCAGGGACAGAGAGCTTTGTGATATTCGGTCCCGGCCGGGGCAGAAATTAAAGTATTGCTTTCTATTACAAATCGTCTCAGTTTCTCTAGCTGTGTGACGAAAGAAAGCTCAAGCAGTCATAATATGATAACCTAGGTACGGTGATGGAATATGTCATCATCGCCACATGTCTCCCTTACTCCAGGCGTTGATAATAAATAAAAAAAGCCCCCAGGCCCGGGAAGACCGCTAGCTGGCGAAAGTCGGATTAACCCAATCCTTAAATATCAAATACTACATATATACATTATACTTCATTATTATTATTATTATTATTATTATTATTATTATTATTATCATTATCATTATTTGATGATAACACATTGCTGGTCCACAGGAAGACTGGTGCTCAAATAACAACGGCATTTTCGCCAATTTTGTTATTTACTATTTATTTGAGAATATGAATTTTGAAAGTTCCGGACAATGAGGCAACTATTTAAGATGACACACTTAGCATTACTTAAAAACCTTGAGGGGTATGAGTTTTTGACGGTTTTTTGATGCGTTTTTCTGTAAGGCTATTGCTGGATGTAATTATTGGGAGACGGATACTTGGTCCTGTTTCCATTAATTTTTGATTTAATAAGCCAGATCGGTGTACTTCCTTATTTTTTTACGATAATGTTTTTTGCATGTTCCTGTAGAAAGGGACTGCAACATCAATGAAAAAGTAGTTTTGGCTCCTTGAGAGTTATCACAATATTTGGCCTGTTATGTTCTAGACTCTTGTATGTCAAAATTGTGCAATATAAATAAATTCTGACCTTTTCATTTTTCAACACAGGTTCAGGTTTATGTCCGTAGTATTATTAGCGTTATTATTATTATTATTATTATTATTATTATTATTATTGTTGTTGTTGTTGTTTTTGTTGTTGTCATCTTCATCATTATTCCAATTAGTTCCATCCTATAAGACAGAAGAATATTGATTTCTTGAAGTGGAATTAACGAAGTATGGAACTTCAGATATTGAGCATATTTCTACTATTTCGTCAAAAGGGATGAATTCGATGCTTCAGGTCTGTCTTGCATAACATGAAAAAGAAAAATGAACCTTCTCGAGACCTGGGGCTAAAATGTTGGGGCGACAGTTGGACGAATAGAATAAAAAATCTTTGTTCCTCGCCGCGATCCACTTGGCTTCCATTTTGCCACTACTGTATAAACGTAGTATACAGTTTACCTTGCCAACATTGCAAACTAACATACGTAGGACAAACTAAGCGCCCAATCAAACAAATAATGAAAGAGCATTCTAGAAATATTAAAGAATCTTCTCCACGACTTAATTCTTTATCTAGACACAGACTAAATTTGTCACAGGAATTTGACGTTGAGAACCCACTTATTTTAGACACAGAGGTCAGGAGATTCCCACGACTCATTTCAGAAACACTTCATATTAAGTTAAATCAGACTCTTAATACCAATGTTGAAATGAATGTTTTTACTAATGCCTATGACAATGTGTTATAAAAAATTAAAATTAAAGATCCGGAGAATGTAGATCCAGTATAGTAGTGAAGTTGGCACACTGCATATTCAAACGCCGTTGTTACCTACTATATATTGATAGCCTGTTGGTGTCATTCATTCCTTGGAAATGGAATGTCTGTCAACTGTTAGTTATCTGATATCACCTGTGGTGAGTGTGACTTAATTTCCTAATGTTTCCTGGATTGCAGAGGTAGTTCAATGGGATAGCAGTTCCTTCACTAAGGTGAGTGTCTATTTGGTATTGTATTGATTTTGTTGTGTTGTTTTGTATAAATATTATAAGTTTAAAAGGAACTCTTTTGTAGTAGATATGTTTGATTTTGAGATAATTTTACTCAATAGACTTTTACTTTTGAGACAATTGTAGTGTTTATAAACTATACTAGGAATTACACTAATTGATACATAGAATAACGGTTTCTGTGTCCCATTATTTTAGCACCTGATGATGTAACAAAACTTGTTACGAAACGTTGTGCAATTACTGAAATAAATTATTGTCGTAAAAACTTTGGATACTTTTATTTGCAATTGTATCTTATATTTACAGCAGCAATGCAGAGTTGTCGGCACAAACACTGAGGTTTTCCTTCCGGATTCTGTTATGAGATATGCGAGCTTCTCTTTAACTGAAAGATGTTTAAGGAATGAACGAAGTACTAATAATTATGAGAACCGAAGAACTTGCATGACAAGATAATAAAAGCATACTCACGTATGTATTTGAAGTCACTCCTATGGCAACACATTCCAATCTTCTTTTGGCTTTTTGTTCTTTTTCTTCATGAGCATTAGGTACAGTAAATATAACGAATCAAAATAACAGCTAATTTCAAGTAATAAATGTGAATATATTTTTTTTAAATTATCGCCATGTTTTAGAACATTTAATTTGAATGAAAACTCCTGATTGTTTTGAGAACCGAATGCGTGATTGTCAGGAAAAATAAATTAATGAACTTAATTGCTTATATCCCTCGATCGTTCCTGGTAATAATTATTGCAACGTTTATTCTAGTCACGATTTTTGCACGCGGAGGCATAATGGAAGACAAAGGATCACACAAGGCCAAACTCCTCATTAGTGTTTTTTCTAGTGGACATCAAGATCAACAGAAACGCGATGACTCGTCGGTCTTCCCTTTTTGCCGTCTCAATTTAGGCACTATACAATCTGAGTTACCGGCAGAGGTGGCTCAGAGCATCAACTGATATCACTGCCGGACCTCGGCCCAGGAGGTCCTAGGGTTAAACATTTTGTTTACAACAGACGGTGAAAGGGTGTTCGACACTAACTAGATAACAATGTCGAGTTATGTCGCTCTCTGGAGGAGAATTGCAGCGACCGGCTGCTCTGATCGGTAGTTTTCCGTGGTTTCTCCGATCAACGCCAGGCGAATGTCGCAACAGTACCCTACCAAATGGGCCTCGGACCGCGCGCGATCTGTCCTTCCTCTTCCTTGTCCTATCCTCTCCCTTTACACACACACTTACACTAACATGCACTATACTATCACATATTCCGGGAAACCGCTCGGGGGCTTAGAGCTTGAACCGACTTGGGCGGTGCCCCGCTGGTGGGAGAGTCCTGGTTAGGGGGAACCCCCACTAGCCGACGGTAAGTCAGCGCCGGATCTCGCCATCCAGCGGGAGAAGATCACCGCCATCTCCCGAGAAAAAACATGCACTACACTAACAGGACTAATGCTCGAAGCAGTTGACGCGCCCGGAAACACGAAAAAATCAATCAATCAAAAACTAGAGACCGGGTTTTTACGTAATTACGTATGTTTTGTTTTTCTACTTACGGTCCTCAAAATAGGGATCTTGTCGAATCATCGCCCTCCTAACATTATAACCAATTGTTTCGTTACATATTTTTATATATTTAGTTCTATATTACCCATTTTACATATTTTACCATATTGACAAAATTTATTATGCAAAGAAGTATTTTTTTTAAATCAGTATTTTTCGAACATTATTGGTAAAATCTAGGTGAAAAGTATTATTGACGACATTGATTTACCAAAATACCAAAACTACCAACTTCCTACCAAAATTTAAAGTCGTAACGAAGCTCTCCATTGGGTGACAGTGTCCCTCTCTGCAGTGACATCAGTTGATGCCCTGAGCGACCGCTCCCGCTACGCACCTTGATGCCGATGAGGAGCCGTCCGAGGGCGGAGCGCTCCTCGGCGCCCACGAACTGCAGGGTGAGGTGCAGCTGCGGCGGCCCGGCCGCCCGCTCCGCCTCCTCCGCCGCTGCAGCCGCGCGCCGCGGCCGCCGGCGCAGCTTCCGCCGTGGCGCCGCGCGCCACCTCCGCCGGGGGCATTGCCGCGCCGCCGCCGCCCGCATCGCTGCTCCCACGCTGGTGGCCGTGCTCTGCGGGCGAAGCGACAAGCGTCAGCGCTGCTTCCTGTCCAATAAGCAGTGCCGGAGTGCAGGGTTGGTTTGGTTGCGTTTTTTCGTATTTCCGGGCGCGTCAACTGCTTTGGTCATTAGTCCCGCTAGTGTAGTGCATGTTTTTTCGAGATGGCGTGATCTTCCCCGCTGGATTACGATCCGCGCCGACCTACCGTCAGCTGTGGGGTTTCAACCAGGACTCTCCCACCAGCGGTGGCACCGCCCAGCGGGACAAGCTCTAAGCTCCCGACCGGTCTCCCGGAATATGTGGTAGTGTAGTGCATGTTAGTGTAAGTGTGTGTGTGTGTAAGGGGAGAGAAGAGGAGAAGGAAGAGGAAGGACAGATCGCGCGCGGTCCGTGGCCCGTTTGGGAGGGTACTGCTCCGGCATTCGCCTGGTGTTGATCAGAGAAACCACGGAAAGCTACCGATCAGAGCAGCCGGCCGCTAGAATTCTCCTCCAGACAGCGACTGAATTCGACCCAGCTGAAAAGCTAGTGTCGAAAATGCTGCCGCCGTCAGGACTCGAACCTAGGACCTCCCGGCGAGAGGCGCTGCAGTGACATTAGTTGATGCACTGAGCTACCGCTCCCGGTCGGAGTTGAGGGGTGGATCCAGTCCATAATTGGAGAGGATCGTAGATTTTGGTGAAATAATAAACATATTTGTTATTATATTTGTGTTAATCTAACCCGGCGGCTGAGGGTAATAACTTGAAGATAGAATTCGGCACGACTTTTTGCGTCATTCTCTGTCCTGCAAAAATAGAGTTGTAGCTTTCCTTTAAAATCGTACCAGTTTCTGTAGCTGTGTGACAAAGTAAAGCTCAAGCAGGCGGATCTTGCTAGTTACGGTGAAGAGAATATGTCATGTGCGCCTCATCTCGCTCTTACCCTCATGCATGGGAATTTAACTAGGCCCAGGTAGGGGGACACCGGTAGCTGGCCGGCAAAGTCGGACAACCACCCAAAACGCCAAATACATACACACATACTAAAATTTGTAAAAACAAGTAAAGAAGAATGGAATAACCTCATCACAACTGTGAGGTTGGACGCGATTGCACGGCCACCCGCGATACATAGCTGTCCTAACATGCCCCTTGTCCGTCAATCCGTCAATTCACAAATGTTTGTCTTCTTTCGTCAAAATTTCTTGTACACGAAACAAGTAGATTTTTCTTGAACAATACCGAGAAATATGCATATTTATCGCTTCCACTCTCTATAATCAGTAACATGTGAACATTAGCAAAAAAGAGAAATCGTCAAGAAACTGCAACGCAATAACGAAGCGTTTCGCGGCAAAATGACATATTGCTCATCTAATTGGGGGTTTGGTGATGTGTGGCTTCTTTTTTCACCTAAAATGACTCATCTACACATACTATCATTTAAAAAAACAGTGCCAAGGTGGTATGTTATTCGCTACCTTAAAAAGTTACGCAACGTCTTATTTTAATGGCTGGCGTTCGGATGAGTGTTTTCAAGGCCAAGGCTACTAGCGAAAGAAACATCGCGCGCCGCGATGAGTCCGTGCGTGTGAAACAACCTTGGTCCATCACGCTGGCGACCAAACAGCGAATCAGGGGCGCCCAGACAAAACGAGAGGCCCGCGGCAATAGATTCACGGGGCCATTTCAAGAACTAAACAGAACTAGCGTCCCCGTGCGAGAAATCTCGCATGTTAAACCCCACCCACTTCCGTTTTTCCATTTTCATATTAAGCCTGTAATGTATACATACATTCATTTGAACTGCAATTGGGTATGACCCGGTGGCAGTTAAATAACAATAATTACAATAATACCTTATGCTTCAAGACATGCTTCATGCCTCATGTATCTTTTGCTTCAAGACCTTCTTATTCTGTCACTTGTTCTATATGTCTCCTTGTATTTGATAACAATAAAATACACCCTTGTCAATACAAGCTATTATTATTTAACGTTATTACCGAGCAGGGAGGTACACCCGTGTAATTCAATTGCGTGGAATTTCAAGCAATTAGTTTAATCTTGCATTCAGTTGCAGATGCTACACATCTCTGAGCAGAAGGGGTAATATCGAGAAGCACCGGACAAGTAAAAATGTAATAGAATGTTCAATATCTCATCCTGTAGATTACGGATCATGAGAAACGTTTGTGTGATGCCTCTGGTCTTAATATTTTAGTTTTTAAAGCCCTAAAATGCTTCCTTTAAAAATTATTTAACGATATGTATTACAAAATACGGCCGAGTGTTGCGGGTTGCATTTGACATGAATATTTAAATGCGTTTTTAAACAAATCCTTATAAAGTCAATGTGCAATTCGTCACGTCTCCGTAAAATTATATTTCTTTAGAAACTTCACTTATAAAAATTGTTTGCGTATGAGAGCCGCAAAAGGTATGTATACTACTGAAATAATATAGGAGACGATTCTTCTCCCCATGCAACAGAAATAACCTTAATTGGTTTATTGAAATTATAAGTGGAATTTTTATGTTTTGAAAGAAAAATCTTCTGGGGCCCGAGAGGACTATTCGAGTCCTCTTGGCCTGGGGCAAGTTGACCTAGTTGTCCTCCCCACTTCCGGGAGCTCCTATACAGAACCAACCTTAGTATACTCACTCTGAAGGAGGAACGGTCTGTGCCTTCCGACATGGAGCTGTAGGTCGAGTCTCGGCTCTCCATGCGGCCAAGTAAAGAACTAGCTGATCCCACTGTGAACAAAAATGTTACGAAATAATTAGAGAAACTTTTAGTTTTACGCCTTTCCTCCAATGAAATTCAGGAGTTTTCATCTAGGATGTGATCATAAATTGTAGGGTAGTTCAAAAATGTTATTTCTTAAAGTTCTTTAAGAACGGAACATACATTAATTTAAGGTACGATTTATATATTTTATTACATAGGTTAAAATGTGTTACTGACAAAAGTTCTGTTATATGACTAGTATTATGCAGACCAAGAGCCACATTTCATTCATTCTTCAAAGTTTAGGTCAGTAGATATAGTCTTAAATAAAAAATTGAAATAGTTTAACTATTACATTACTAGACATCGGATGCTTAGGGAACCGCATATTTTATTTTAACGAATGTATTTAAAGGTTGATAATATAAGTGCACAAATGACATAATATGAATTTTATAATGCTTATTTTTGCTTTTTTTTAGCATAAATCCCTTTTTTGCATAAATACCTTTTTTTTAGAATCAATATTTTATAACCAACCTTTTTAAACCAATTTAAAAAAAAAATTTTTTTGAAAACATCGTCGTTTGACAATACACCAAGGGCGAAAAAGTGTATATAAATGTAAATTCCCAGGTTTCAGTGTCGCTAATGTTGTTTCATTGTTAATGTTTGTGTTCTAAAATATACTCCCGTCACATCAGTAGATGTTGAGAGATCCTTCTGCCCATTCAAACTGATTTTGTGTCCCAGTCGTCGCAAATTTGAAATTGTGGTCCTTGAAAAGTTATTGGTAATATATTGCGATGCAACCTGTTAAGAATAAAATGTAAAAGAGTTGTAAATATAAAAATCAAGTTTTACAGTAAAATGTGCGTACTAGTTTTGTGCATTTATGTTTACAAAATAATATAGACAAAAATTACAAAAACATTTTCATTTTATCGTGTAGGTAGCTTATGACAGTGCCTTTTTCCCCTTATTATTGACATTTTCACTGCCTCTTTAGGCGCCTAAAAGACGATTTTTTAGTGCCTAAACACCCGATATCTATACATTACACTTCAAGAGTTCGTAACATTCACTTTTCTAAATGTTAGTTTTTTTTATCATCTGTCCTGACTTCAAAGTGGACGGCTGACCTTACCTCATGAGATGTGAGATTGTCAACTTTTTGGGGGATGTGGTAGTTATAAAATAGGGGTGAATTACCACACCAATCTAGGTGACTGGTAAAACCTTTGCGCTGATGGATTCATTTTGCTGGTTGTGTAGTGAGTGCACTCCCTTGAAAATAATTGGTCGTTTGCGTAATTAATCAACGGGAACGCAATTGTAATACTTGTAGCACAATGTCCTGAATCTATTAATCTGCGTGAGTAGCCGAAAGTTTGAGCTTAAGAGATAGACTGTTATAAAGGATGATAAAGTATATGTATTACATAAGACACGTCGGAAACTAATTTTCTTTTTGGATATTCGAGGTCGAGCCTTATGTGTGGTTTTTGGCATAGATTTTATTAAGGAAAACTTATACCGAGTTGTGAACGCCACATTATGGGGTGTTAAAATATTACTTCCTCCTTAATATTACAGTGTTTTTCTTTGAGACGTTAATTTCTGAAATACGTTAGTTATAATTTAAAATCTTCAAGTAATAAATAAATCATCCCTTAAAACACTCAAACAATTATTTGAATCTGGTAATAACAATAATAACTTTTACGTCTTGCAATCATATTCTGGGTCCATGACACCCCATCCCATTAGGCTTTTCGTCAAGTTTCTCTTGATCCCTTGAGCGCCTGCAGAGATGTCCCTTGTTTTGCTTGTGGGCAGTAATTGTAAAATCACAATTGGCGCACATTTCCTTGAGCACCAATTTTGCTTTATGTGAGAGTATTGGAAGATTTAGTTATTTCATCATCAGTACAATTAAAACAAATATATAGTTCGTTTACTGATGCCAACAGATCTATTACATGAAGATATAACGTTGATTAATGAAGGTGAAAACGAACTTCTATTGTTATCAATTTTTTAATGACGCTCGTTCCTATCTTTAATCATAATTAAATAGCATGTCTAGGAAAAGAGCTCATTCAGGAGCTCAAGATAACATGCAGAATGGTTACTACCCCCATACATCACACACAATTTTTGTTGTTTTCGAACAATTAATGAGTTAAAAACTAGAAGTTCTACATCTGCATATCTTTCTCACGTTAAATGTAATATTTGCAACTTTTAAAAATTCAGATTTTATCGGAAATCGAACCTCCAGCATTTTTACTAGTGTATTTAGCACTCTGAGGAAAAATGTAAAGAAGAAATTTGGAGCCTTTTTTAGGGGAAAAGAAAACCTTTCTTTTAAAAAATTGCTTTTCTGCACACAAAATGACGCAAAAACGACTCAAAATTTGAAAACAAATTTACTTGATTATATTTCCAGACCTATTTTTGACAAACGGATTTTATTACGAAATAAATCAGTATCATCAATAATTTGGTTGCGGGAAGTTGCCGAAAACATTACAAATTTTTGCAATTTTATGAAAATTCAAGTAATTCAATGAAAATCTTTCTTCTACTTGAGTACTTTCTTCTATTGTTAGAAGAATTTTGAAGAAAACATTTGTAGCCGTTTTTGAAAAAAAAAATTAAAATGGAGTTGGAACTTTATGTAAAGTACCATAAAAATTAAAATATCCGTTTCGATTTGAAGGAACCATGACATCAAGATCGATTTACGACTTTAATTTGGGCATTTACTTTTAAGCGTGATTTCTGTCATGTTGGAGATATTTTTCTGGTTTATTTCCGATTAGGCAAGAGGTTCTCGCAGCTCTCTGGAAACCATGTAAATGGTTCAACATAAAAATTAAATTCATTTATGATTCGTATCTGTAAAATTATAATTAAATTGTCCCTGATGTTTGTTATATTCATTTATGAAATATATAATAAGTAATTAAAGTTCAGAGAAAAAGGGTGCCCTGAAAAGTATTGCACACCCTTCTTATTTTAGTCCTCGCACGTCTATGGTTATGAGCTGCGCTTGATTTCTAAAATTTTAGGTTCCGAAAGTTGAATGTTCCGTTCCGCGCTAACCTGCGCATACAGCGCCCCCTACCTGTGTCATAGTAGTTGGAGTCAGGCCGCTTCAGCATCGAGAGCTTCATGAAATCGCCGCCAGAGACCGTCGCCATCAGGCGCCGCTGGCGCCGTTCTCGCTCCTCCTCTGCAACACGCGCGCCATCTTCAGGCAAAGTTCTACGGCACCTCCGCCTTATAGAATAGAAGGATTTTCCTAAGGATGAGCCAAAGTGACACTTCGCGTAACAAGTGAACATCACATGTAATTCAGAGAAGTATCCCTCCGCCGCGACAGCTGTTCAGTTACGCCCCTTCGTAGAGTGCTAATGGCTCCTGTGAAAACATCTCTTTGCAGAAGTCTAAAAGTTTCGCTGAGGTATATGCACGTACGCCAGTCCAGGAAATATTTAAATTTAATTACGTATGTGGAAAATTCCTTAACATGCTCTCACACTCTAAAATAAAACTGCACGAAGTCTTGGCCAAGGTCTGCCAAGGTCAATCGACGAACTCCAAAACATTTCGAGTCAGAGACAAGTTTTGTTTTATAGCTACTACAATTTTTTGAGACAGAAGGACGAGATAGCTATTAAAATTCAGTTTGGTAAACATACGCATAAATAATATTTCATAAACTGAATATGGTATAATTTCTATTCAAACATTGTTTTAAATATTTCAATTTACAAGTGGATTATTTTTTAGAAGAATAAGAGAGAAAATCACTGTAAATACATTGCATGTTTATAAAATCGAATAACAAAGATAGGATTACAAGGCTTATTCTTATTTTATTCTAAAATTATCAGGTGTATAAATTCTAAAACTCTAGCTAGAAAGGGTTATAGTAGGAACAATTTTGTACAGTTAGCACAGGATATTGAGAAATTTAAGAGTTTAAATTTTTTGTTGCATACTCAAGCTATCAGGCTTATTAAGTTTGGCTGCAGAAACAAAGGAATGCTAAACTCTTAATTTCTTAGTAAACAACCGCAAGTCCTCGCCATGAAATCCGTACAGCTTACGCTAAACCCTCTCCAGAGCCGGATTGGCTCACGAGTAGCATCAGAGCGAGAGTTCGCAAGTGATACATTTGATTGGATCATTCACTGATGTTCATGTAACAACATTTTTAGGTCACTCAATTCAGTGACCGCGAGCGGTAGCTCAGTGCATCAACTGATGTCACTGCAGCGCCTCTGACCGGGAGGTCCTAGGTTCCCACACCCCAAGGCGCGGCAGGATTTTCGACACTAGCTTTTCAGCTAGGTCGAATTCAGTCGCTGTCTGGAGGAGAATTCTAGCGGCCGGATGCTCTGATCGGTAGTTTTCCATGGTTTCTCCCATCAAAACCAGGTGAATGCCGGAGCAGTACCCTAAAAAAAGGCTCACGGACCGCGCGCGTTCTTTCCTTCCTCTTCCTAGTCCTATCCTATCCTCTCCCCTTACACACACACTTACACTAACATGCAACATGCACTGCACTATCACATATTCCGGGAGAACTGTCGGGGGCTTAAAGCTTGTCCTGGCTGGGGCGGTGCCCCGCTGGTGGGAGAGTCCTGGTTAGGGGTAAACCCCACTAGCCGACGGTGGGTCGGCGCGGGATCTCGCATTCAGCGGGGGAAGACCACCGCCATCTCCCGAGAAAAACATGGACTACCCTAACGGGACTAATGACCAAAGCAGTTGACGCGCCCGGAAACACGAAAAAAACAAACTAAACCAATCAATTCAGACATTTAAATGAATTGAACACAAAATTAAGTTCATTATGCTACGCGTTCAGAATTCTTGCAAATTCAGTCACCCTTCATACTGCTCGTTGTGTAAATTTTGCGAATGTTCATTCCCGCCTGAGATATGGCATAGTATTCTGGGGAAATATATCTTATTGCTTCCAGACTTTTAGATTACAAAAACGAATTGTACGAATAATAACCAAATCCCACCCACGTGATTCATGTAAGCCTCTCTTCATTAATCTAGGAATTTTACCATTACCTTGTCTGTTGATTTACGAATCAGTGGTTTTTGTCAAAAATGACTTGCTTAAGGGCGGGAACATATTTTTAGAAAATACCGAAGTCAATTAACATAACACTCGACGTAGAAATCATATTCATCAGGTGACAGTATCAACAGCTCATTACAAAAAATTCACATACAATACATGTACATTATTTTACAACACTTTGCCAGATGACATTAAAAACGATTAAATTCGATAGAAAAGTTTAAATCCCAAGTGAAATCTAGGTAACATTAAACAAAGATACATAATGAATTATTTACCACTTGGACTGTATAAATAACCTGTAACAAGTATTGTACTGCAGCCTCCGAGTCAATGACCCCCACTCGATCAGGTTTTTCGTCCAGTTTCCCTGATCCATTGAGCAAATGCTGAGATGGCAACTTGTTTTGCTTCTGGACATAATTTTTTTTTTAGTTTTCAAACTTTATGTAGTATATGACTCAGTATGGGGATCACAGAATTTTAAAAATGTGCACAGAATTCACTTCTCCCTATAACACGTCATACGCAGTTTCAACTGTTTTATGACGTAAAATAAAAAAAGACAGCGATTGATACAAAAGTGGTTCCATAAGAAATCGTACACATAAGAAACCATAAGTATTCAAAAAGAAAAAAAGAAATAGGATCTTAACGTCTCCTAAAAACATATTCATCTAAAAACTTGCGGTCTAGTTAATCATTAAACAACAATATAATTTTCAAAATTTAAATGAATTAAATGCCTTACACCATATCCTTATATTAGCAAATCTATCATAAAAGTCTCACAAACTGTAGTTTGCAAATGTTGCATGAAATGTGCAGTTATGCGTGAGGAAACCCTTGCGTAGAAGATAAGAGATGCAGTGTGTTATCTGCTATACACTTATCTATTGATTGAATTACCCCTTGCCTATGTGGTGAACTGGTGTCGGAAGGTTATCTCTTATGCCGTTGTAACATGGATGCCAGCAAAAGCGTGTGAACGACGTGCCTTTGTTGTGCAACAATGACAATGATACCATGATAACCATAAAGCAATGGTCGTTTCTTTTCTTTAACAAACTATAGTCAAAATCTGTCTTTTAGCGACATTTTTAGTAAGATAATAATAATGGAGGCTTATACTTAGGCTTGAGCCTCCTGAAATAAACACTTGCGTTTGAAATTCCTATTTTTTTTCGTCAAGGTCATCATTCTGGAAATTCATCTTTCAGAAGAATATTCGAATATTAAATTGAGAAACTGAAGAGGAAATGACCTCATTGTTTGTTTTATCGGTGTTCCGATTTAAACATTCAATATATTGTGACTTATATTCATTTATCACGATACTTTCAATCATTAAAAAAAGTTTCCAACCTTCAATTAGTCAGACGGTCTTTATTCTGAAAGCTGACATTTATTTGTTCTTTCTCTGAATTTCATTCATCAGTAAAATCAATAAAACAAGTACTAATATGACCAGAACTGTTCTGCATGCAATATCAATTCACAAGCCGCGGATTTTCCCAACGTGTGCGAAATTTTTTTTCTTCAAATATCTCATGACCTATCACTTTGCGTACAGATGTTTAATGGACTGTAGTTTTCTTTATATTATTTTATATTGTTAACATTATTTGGTCATGTAATACAGCTTAGCGGTTTAAAGAATTTAGTAGCAAGGGCCCAACAACTAAAATGGAAATGGAGTGGTCGCGTGGCAAGATTAAAAGATAACTGATGGAGCTATGTGTTAACAACCTGGGACCCAAGACAGGGAAAAAGAAGAAGAGAACGTTCTAATCAAAGATGGGCCGATATCTTTAAGAATGTATATGGCAACATATCGTCAAGAATAGCAAGGAACAAGGAAACATAGAAGGCTCCAGAGAAACAAACGACACACAGCATTAGTGAAAGGAAGTGCTAAATGTGAATAAGTGCAAGTGTAAATAGTTAAAGTGTAATTGTTTGTGTAAAAACTGAAATAACCTTAAGTCTCTGAAGGTCTGGAAGGACTGAAGAGATAAGTTGAACCACCACTGTATTCTGACAGCCCTTGACGCCACTGTATTCTGACAGCCGTGACTGCCCTTGCCCTTTTAGGAATTCAGTGGGCGTACATCATCATCGATAAAGCTTAGAGTTGAAGTTTAATGAATCACTTTCGTGGAGAAGTAAATAATCTCTAAGACATTTCGAGAAATACTCAAGGGTACAGCAAATGTTAGTTGTACAGAAATTATAAAATTGTAGGCGACACATGCGCCTCAGATCCACCAATTTAAATTTAACTGGAAGGGGAACTGGAAGTTTTCTTTATTCCTTCAATATTTACAGATGAAATTTACTGTCACATCATTTCTTTGGTTAGATAAATTAAAGAGAATAGGTTATTTATTTGAAGCAACCACGATAATTTGATTTTTAATCTGTTATTAATGGGTTTCTTTTAAAAATTGACTTCCTCATTTCTTAACATCAAGGTCATCGTTTTGCAAGATTCCTCTTACAGAAGATTTTGTGGTGCATTTTGCACCCATCGTCTCAATTTCCAGAAACTCAAGAGATATTTATGATAAATGTAATTATAGGACAACATACGCACTAAGTATATAAGAACCATTACAAGTCAGCTCTAAAGACATAATGAATCTGGTTGATAGTCTAAACAACATAAAGCAGTATTTGTATCTTTAATAATGAAATATCCCTGATAGAAAAGTGTAAGTATATTTTTTAGTAAATTGACTTTAAGTAAATATATTCTCTAGTTAATGTTTTCTATATTCTCTATATTTCTTTCTAATACATATTTATATACGGAGTTATATATGTAGTATAGAGAAAGTTATGTGATACTGCGGAAAATCGATTTCGAGATTTCAACGGAAATACACGTTTTGGGGTCCCTTGATACCAAAAAGATGTTTTGTTTTTTTTTGAAAATGTCCGTTTGTCTGTCCGTCCGTCTGTAAACACTACTAGCGCCTAAACCATACGTAGCATTTTTTCAAATTTGATAAAAACACCTGTTCAACCGGCTCTAATTGAAGCTTTAAAATTTTGAAAAACAGTCTTTAAAATTTGGGGGTATTTTACATAAAGCACCCGGTCATTTTCACACTTTTCTCAAAAACTACTCCAATTTTTTCTTCAAATTTCTTGTAATAATAAAATAAAATACACTTATAAAGGTGTAATATGTCCGATATTCACGGTTAACTATGAATTTTCGAAAATTGCAGAAGTTTGAATTTTTTCGGCGTCGCTCTACAACTACTAAATTGAAGACAGATATTTTCCTGACGAGTGAAATTTGCTGTACATAAATAGTTCTTTCATAAAGGTCATGTAGATTTTTTGGAAATTGTAGTAATTTTCGTGTAATAGTGCGTGCAATATTTGCAATTTTAAAAAATTACAAAAAAAAAAAAGATATTCTCAAAAACGGCTCCAAATTTTTCCTTTACATTCTTGCTAGGGATACTGAGAAATATACTTTATCCGATGACATAAACGCCATGTAGCTCTATTCTTTTATTTTTTCAAAAATTACAAAAATTTAATTGTTTTTACATGTATCCCGCGTCGGTAATATTTACATTAGACGCAACATCTTCACATTATTATTTTTATGAGTACATAAGCTTTAAATAATGTCAAATAAATTGGTTTCGCCGTATAGATGCAGATGTTCTTCTACATTATCGCCTCTGAATTTGTCAGTACTGTCACAATTGTTAAAGCGTGTAGAATTTGCGACTGTTTTTGGCGATATTTTCGTATGTATAAAGTGCAATATCCAGAGATTATAAATGAGGAAGCTAAAGCTGGTACTGAGGGATTACATCCTCAAATATCAAAGTATTCATACGAAAGAGAGTATGAACCCTTATTAAAATGGAAACGAGAGAAACACGTAATCGTGGTAAATGATTTTTTTCTGGCTTATCTCTATGAAAAGGTATTACACTTTCATGAGTAAAATAATTGAAGGTAACTAACTTTATTTGTACAATAGTCCCAGACAGTGAAACCGTCAACATTATGGAGCAAATATTCAATGCTAATGTCAACCCTAGATATAAAAGATAACATTTTGGAGCAAATATTCAATGCTAAAGTCAACCCTAGATATAAAAGATAACATTATGGAGCAAATATTCAATGCTAATGTCAACCCTAGATATAAAAGATAACATTATGGAGTAAATATTCAATGCTAATGTCAACCCTAGATATAAAAGATAACATTATGGAGCAAATATTCAATGCTAATGTCAACCCTAGATATAAAAGATAACATTATGGAGCAAATATTCAATGCTAATGTCAACCCTAGATATAAAAGATAACATTATGGAGTAAATATTCAATGCTAATGTCAACCCTAGATATAAAAGATAACATTTTGGAGCAAATATTCAATGCTAAAGTCAACCCTAGATATAAAAGATAACATTATGGAGCAAATATTCAATGCTAATGTCAACCCTAGATATAAAAGATAACATTATGGAGCAAATATTCAATGCTAATGTCAACCCTAGATATAAAAGATAACATTATGGAGCAAATATTCAATGCTAATGTCAACCAAAAAAAAACCCTAGATATAAAAGGAAACGTAGATGTCAGGCAGTATCACAGAGTTTTGTATTAAAAATTAATAAATATTCTTTGTCAATGTGTCAACAGTCATTTGTACATTGTTTTGTTTACTTGACTTTGCCATAGTAATCGCCCTCTAAAATTCATTCTTGGCTTAGGCCACCAAAGCTCATCTTTGTGGCGTATAAATGTTCTGCAAAATACTGGTTTTTGAAGTGTGGATACGAAAATAAAAACCACTTTTATGGACAAGTAAATTATCTCTTTGTGCAGTCATCTCCCCAGGAGGCGACTACACTCAGATCGGAATGACCGGGCGTCGACTCCCGGAAGTGAGTGAGTGGTGTGGTGGGTAAATGTGAGGGAAAGTGCGAGGTGGGTTGGGGGCGGAGGCCGAGGCAGGGCAGCGGCCGAGCTGCCCTTATCACCGCAGATAAGCAGGAGAAAGCGGCTGGGCGCACCGGCTGGCCTGCCTCGGCCGACGCGTGTGACTGACAGCTGACGGCGTCCCCTCAGAACGTCGCACTGCTTACTCACAAGTGTTTCCCACGAGCCCCTCGTAATTAAGAGGAACGCAGCTCTGAGAACGTCGCGTCTAAATTAAAATAACATTATAATAACTGGTGTTCGTGTAAAGGGAGTAAACTTAAATATGAGTCTAAAGAAAAGTGGATGATATTTACTGTAATCATTGTAAAGCAGATAATAATTCAAAAATATTAAAATTTTCTAAATTTTAATTCTTTATGTGGTTTACAGACTTTGTCATGTAAATCTCCTTATGCAACGAAACTTCACCTTCACAAAAATTAACATAGTAACTCTGTTTACCTGTACACGATTGTATTTATGTTCGACAACGATTGCAGTAGCTTAAATTTTTTTAAAAAAGTAAAAAGAAATAAAAAAAGTAAAAAATAAAAAAGGAAAAAAGTTTTAAAAAATAAAAATAAAAAGTAAAAAAGTAAAAAATGTAAAAAAATTTAAAAAGTAAAAAGAAAATAGAACAAACTTTTGCTATTCTCAGGAATTTGAGTTTAAATACCAGTACAGCTGGGCAACTTCATCCGATCGTGTCCTATTCACTGCGTTCCTCAGCAACACTCAGCGTACTTTGCAAACGAGTTCCAATGTATTGGCTGGATTAGCAAATATTTGAAAAAAATATGAGGATAAAAAATGCCACGCCATCTTCAACCCCTTTCAAAGTAGACTTCTATTACCCCTTACGTAAAAAAATACGACGGGGCCTGCAAATGGTAACTCGTTGCTGGAAAAAGCTCATATAAAAGTCCTAATCTCCTCTGATTCTAAGCACGTGAACCTGCAGTACTCGTGATAGCCTTCTTCTTCTTCGTCATCTTCTTCGCCTTCTTCTTCGTCTTCTTCTCGTCTTCTTCTTCGTCTTCTTCGTCTTCTCGTCTTCTTCTTCTTCGTCGTCTTCGTCTCTTCTTCTTCGTCTTCTTCTTCGTCTTCTTCTTCTCTTCTTCTTCTTCTTCTTCTTCTTCTTCTTCGTCATTTCGTCGTCGTTCGTCGTCTTCTTCTTCTTCGTCGTCGTCTTCTTCGTCGTCTTCTTCGTCGTCTTCTTCTTCGTCTTCTTCTGCGTCTTCTTCTTCTTCTTCTTCTTCGTCTTCTTCTTCTTCTTCGTCATCTTCTTCGTTTCTTCTTCTCTTTCATCGTCTTCATCTTTTTTGCTCTCGCATCCCAATCTCTATCATTCCAGTCATTCTCTTTTAGACACATTGTTTGCATATTTTAAAGACCTGATTCTATCTTTTCTCTTTGGATCTACTGCTGTTAATTTAGTCTAGTGGAAACCACTCATAAACCTCTCTGGCCTATGGGCAGCATTCAAACCATATATACCATATCTAGTCAAACCTTTTTACATTATGACCATACCATTTCAGCCTTCATGTTTCTGTTTCGAACATAACATTGAACCTGCATTGGCCCTTCATTTCTAATGTGTTCCGTTTTTGTTACTCCAACCTCTTCAATTTGTTTATATAAATATTTTGTGTAAAAAGTAGAGATCGTAGAATTTCAGTTTGAAATTTATTCTTTTTAGTGTCTTTGTCTATTCTGTTCAGTATCATCGTGCTACGACTTCGGTTCCTAGCGGCCAAAATAAGATTTTTCTCGAAAAGAAACCCCAAAAGTATAATTTTCTTGTTACTTTATACGTGAAACAAGTCCTTTCTAACTGCATGTCAAGCGTTTTAATTAAAAATTATAATTACAAAAACTATTAAATGAAGTACAGATATGTCAACAATTTTACGTAAGTTTATGTTCTCATATGTTTTATGATTAGTCATTGGCGGGATATGCTTTCATCCTAACTCTTGCTACAAGTCTGGTATAGTATATATCATTTATTGTTTTTAAATTATAACCTTGTTTAACATATCATAGAATTACCTTACATTCAAAATTATCAGATATATGAACATTTTAGTTGATTTATGTGACTGATTTGTGTGTTTCTCGCTTTTCAACGAAATTAGTATTTGAAATATAACGGGAATACTGTAATTCTGTACTAATTTGTTTTCTTCTCATTATTTTCACTTCTCTTATTACTCTACTCCACTTTTAACATAGTTTCTATTATTCTCATCCGCGCACCTTTCACAAAACCGAAGGTCGCAAGAAGAACCTCTCGTGCTTGAGATCTCGCAATTTTCAGGCATTCCCAGACATCTTAATGCTTGCCAAGCCCCTGAGACCAGCAAAACACTCATCAACACACTCGCTGTTATGTTGCACACATGCGGTACTCATCATATATGCTCACGTGAACGCGCTCTTCCTGGTTGCGCGTAAGTGAGTGGAGACGAAGGTCTTTTTTACGCACAGTGGCTCTTACGCCATGGGCGTCTGTGTAGTCACGTAGTGTGAGCGCTGACACAATCGCAGAGGCCGCAGTTCACGCCTAACTCACGCGAGCCACCGCTCTGTCGCCGGAGGAGAGAACGTTGCATAATCTTTCTGAAGCTCCTACCCCCCTTCCCCCCCCGAAACATCTTTGTCTGCGGGCAAACGCAGAGGGAGGCGTGCACCCCCTCGGAGTCGTATGTGATGAAACATTTTATATCCATAAATATTTTCAATCCTTAATTTTACCCTTTTAAATCTGACAATTGTGTGTTTTGAAATTATTTAATTTAAATCGCTTTAGTAACAGCTTAGGTTATTAGCTAGTACTACGCATAAGGAAAAAATATTTTTTTAAAATTATAACTATCATACAATAATAGTTTTTACAAAAATATTTCTTACAAAAATATTTCACAATAAATTGAATGAAATTGAATGGCTCAGTGGAAAAAGGGGCTATCCCACTCCGATATAGTTCTTCCTTTTCCTTCTCTTACGCTTTCCCCTTACACACATTTACACAACACTACCACACATGCCGGGAGACCGGTCAGCAGCTTAGTTACCTGGTTGGGGAAAACCCCTCTAGCCGACGGTAGGTCGCCGCCGGATCTCGCCTTACAGCGGGGGAAGACCACCGCCACTTCCCGAGCAAAACACGCACGGCACGTACGGGACTAATGACCTTAGTAGTTGACGCACCCAGAATCACTAACAACCAACCAACCAAACAAACCAACCAATGCGAAATAACCAACAACCAACCAAACAACCAAAACCATCTCATGATCCTGTGGCGAATCACCGCAGCCACCTCCCAGGATATAGGATGCACAAAATGAAAAGTATAATACCCTTAGCAACA
This sequence comes from Teleogryllus oceanicus, assembly GCA_964035755.1. Classification (NCBI taxonomy): domain Eukaryota; kingdom Metazoa; phylum Arthropoda; class Insecta; order Orthoptera; family Gryllidae; genus Teleogryllus; species Teleogryllus oceanicus. The sequence continues at coordinate 31,498,537 of CAXIVR010000002.1, forward strand.
GAGGTGCCCGCAAACATCCATCAACTACACACACACATAAAATTTGTCAGACCCAAACACTTGACTCGTGTCTCTCTACGAATTTCGACGCGCTGAAGCCAGAATTGCGCCCACCCTTCAACTTTTTAATCTCGAAAAATCCCTGTAAAATAGTTGTTGTTTTTTTTGGCGGGTGTTGTTAGACCCAAAAACTTCACTTATCTTTCTCTACGTGCATCGGTATGCTGAAGATGAATTTGAATTCAGTATTCCGCCATCACCCTCCAATTGTTTTAATCACAAAAAACACTTTGGATTTTTTCGAGGGTTTTTGCAGACCCAAAGACTTGACACGTATTGAATGATCAAATTGTCAATCAAATTGTCTCTATGAATGTTCCCGCGTCAAACCCAAATTTGGAGGGTCGTGGCGCAATTCTGACTTCAGTTTCGGATTCAGCGCGTCGAAATGCATAGATTGATTGATTGATTTTTTCGTGTTTCCCGGCGCGTAAACTGCTCTGGTCATTAGTCCCGTTAGGTGGTGCATGTTTTTGTCGGGAGATGGCGGTCATCTTCCCCTGATGGATGGCGAGATCCGGCGCCGACCTACCGTCGGTTAGTGGGGTTTCCCCCCTAACCAGGACTCTCCCACCAGCGGGGCACCGCCCCAGCCAGGACAAGCTCTAAGCTCCCGACCGGTCTCCCGGAATATGTGGTAGTGTAGTGCTTGTTAGTGTAAGTATGTGTGTAAGGGGAGAGGATAGGACAAGGAATGGGATGGACAGATCGCGCGCGGTCCGTGGCCCATTTGATAGGGTACTGCTCCGGCATTCGCCTGGTGTTGATCGGAGAAACCACGGAAAACTACCGGTCAGAGCAGCCGGCTGCTAGAATCCTCCTCCAGACAGCGACTGAATTAGATCTAGCTGAAAAGCTAGAGTCGAAAATCCTGCCGCCGTCAGGACTCGAACCTAGGACCTCCCGGTCAGAGGCGCTGCAGTGACATCAGTTGATGCACTGAGCTACCGCTCCCAGTGAAATTCACAGAAAAACATGTGTCAAGTCTTTGGGTCTGACGACTTTTTTTGTGTGTCTGGGTTTTCTTTGACAATTTCGATCAATATTCAGTAGATTTCATCTATCATGAGGGAAAATATTTCGAATTTTAGAAAATACTTTTAAAATCTTTTAATTAGTATTGCTTCGTTGAACACTGAAAAGACAAGAACATTATTATTCATTAGGTAGATGACTTCGAAGCGAATCGAAAACAACATAGAAAATAGCTAATGTGTAATTTGAGAGGGAACTAAGACTCACCATTGCCAAATTTCCAATGAATGGTAATTAGTTTTATCGTGGCGTAGTATTTATCGCATGAAAAAGAGTTCAGTAGTGTTCGTCACGTGGTCTGGCGATATGAAGTCACAACAGAGGACACTTTCACGTACATTCAAGCTGGGTCTTGAGTACTGAGTTCGCTAGCCCCTGGTGCAAGTTTTAACCTGGTATGGTTTCAATGGTCCCTGGTTAATTTTCTAGTCGCCATGTGAGCTTCCCAGAAATACTAAAAATGAAGTTAATACATTCGTTTAACTCCATAAACTTTATTTAAATCCATTAACTTTATTTACAACCCTAAACCTTGTTTTTATCCCCCAAACTTGTTTTTACTCTAAAATCGTATTGTAACAAAAAAGTAATTTTAACAAAAATTTTAAAAAAACATATTTAAACCAAAATGTCACTTGGTGTTTATTAAAAAACTTTTTTTAACCTTCGTTGTCTTTTTTATCATTCTTATTATTCAAGCATTGTCTTGGTTGTGGAGCATCAAGGTGGAAAATATACTTGGCGGGTGGCCTATACAGTGACCTCAGGTCACGTCTAGAAAACGTTTGAAAAGATTGGAGGAAAAACTATCTTAACCAGCACATTCAGAGATATGTAATGGCCCTATATGATGAATAAAATTGTTGGCATATATTTTTTTAACCAAATCATTTTCTTGTTAAACGGGAAAGGAATTTAAAAACAAATACAATTTAACAAGTATTATAAGTCATTAAGGTACATGGTATTAACTAGGATTCGACAACAAAAACTATGATTATACATGAGGTAGGTCGGAGCCGGATCTCGCCATCCAGCGGGGAAAGATCACAGCCATCTCCCAAGAAAAAAACCTGCACTACACTAACGGGACTAATGAACAAAGCAGTTGACGCGCCCGGAAACACGAAAAAATCAATCAATCAAAACCCTTAATTTATTTCGGTAGTGTATTTACAAATTAAAAATTAATTTGAAAGGATTCCGGGCGAGTCAACTGCTAAGATCATTAGGCAAGACGTTCGGGACTGTACGTGTGGTGCATGTTTTATCGCGCGATGTGGCGGTGATCATCCCCCGCCGGAGGGCGAGATCCGGCGCCACACTCCCCGTCGACTTGCAGGGTTTTGGGCCAATCAAGTTGTTTTCATCAGCGGGGCACCGCCCCGGTTGGGGCTAGCTCCGGTCTCCAGACGTGTGTTGTAGGGTAATGCGTATGAGTGTGTGCGTAAGTAATTCATGAGGAAAGGGCAAGGAACGGAAAGGAGAGATCCAGCGAGCGTTCTGTGGCCCGTTTGTTAGGGAACTACTCCGGCAATCGCCTGTGTTGATTGGAGAAACCACGGAAAGTTACCGATCAGAGCAGCCAGCCGCTAGAATTCTCCTCCAGACAGCGACTGAATTCGACCTAGCTAACAACTAGTGTCGCAATTTCTGCCACTGACGGGACTCGAACCGTTGATTCTGGTCAGAGACACTGCAGTGACATCAGTTCTTTCGGGTGAATGTCATTCGGAACTGAACTTCTAGATCTCTTCATTACATTTCCTTGTAACTTTTTTAAGAAATTAAGTTAAATTTTCACCTGGAGGAGACTTGAAAAATCTTCCCTTTGTAAAATTAATTTACTGACGGTAGGCAAAAACCCAGAACTGACAGCGGGTAACCACACCAGTATGTATCTAGTGTCGAAAATCCTGCTACCGTCGGGGATCGAATCTTAGGACCTGCAGCGAGATCAAATGCTGCCCTGAGCCACCTGTGCGGAAAGGAGAATGTCACTCCGCAGTGCGTCGTTCGCGTGGAGAGAGGCGTTAAAAAAGAGAGAGAAAGTGTAAGAGAATGAGTGACAAAGAGAAACAGAAAGAAGAGACAACAGAGAGACAGAGAGAGCAGAAGAAAAGAGGGACAGAGAAAGAGAGGACAGAGAAAGAGGGACAGAGAAAGAGGGACGGAGAAAGAGGGACGGAGAAAGAGGGACGGAGAAAGAGGGACAGAGAAAGAGGACGGAGAAAGAGAGAGAGAGAGAGAGAGAGAGAGAGAGAGAGAGAGAGAGAGAGAGAGAGTGAGCGGGTGCGGCGTCCCACCTGCGTTGAGCCACTCGTAGCCCCAGCAGCCAGGCCCCACGAAGCACACGACGACGAGCAGCACGAAGACGACGACGAGGGCGGCGATGCCCATGGCCGCCACCTTGCCCCACACGCTCAGCACCAGCACCATGGCGGCAGCTCAGCTCTGCGCACAGCCAAAGAGCACACTTTTTTTTATTTAAATCTGTAAATTTACAATCTGTTCAAAACAAGAACAATAAGTAAATATGATGTTAGAAAATACAACTTGCATGGAAAGGTCACCCACTGGTGATCTTCCTTTATCATATTACACATTACAGTATTATCACTATTGTCATTTTAAAATTTATTTTGCAAATCCAATGGTTTGAACTTTTTCAGTCTTTTGACATCAAAATTCTTGTCCAGTAAGTTTAAGGCTAGTACATATTTATGGTTTTCTAGTTTGCTGACATATTTATGGCTAAAATTTCTAATTTCTTGTTGTACTGTTGGCATGTTAAAATCATTATGTAGCACATCGTTTCGGACGTACCAGGGAGCACCAACAATGTCTCTCAGAACCTTGGATTGGAATCTCTGTATGATTTGAATATTTGATCTGCAGGTAGAGCCCCAGAGCTGTATGCAGTATGTCCAGATTGGTTTCAAGAATAACTTGTATATTAAAAGTTTATTGTCTGTAGCCAGCACAGATTTTCTTCCTAGCAGCCAGTATAGTTTTTTGTATTTCATTTGTAGTTCCTTGCGTTTGTGTAGAATATGTGCTTTCCATGTGAGTTTTCTGTCTAGGTGTACGCCTAGGTATTTGACAGTGGTTTCTTGCGGTAGATCATGATGATTTAGATGTACAGGAGGACAAGTTAAGAGCACAGTTTGTTTCCGTTATTTTCTCTTATCCGGATGCCTTTATTATAAGCTGAAAGCATAGGCTTCAGCGACCGGAGTCAGTATTTATTTGGCTGTCTGGGAGACCCCGCGTCCTAGGCACAGGTGCGAAAATTTCGGCCGCCAGCGAAATGCACGGAGATGGACTGCACACGAGTTTTAGCGCATTTCGCCCTGAGGAAGGTCGTTGTAAGGTTGATATAATGCCGAAATATACACATGCACTGGGAAGTCATGTCAAATGTTAACATCAGATAAGACAAAATGTTTTGCATATATTACAACAAGCTAAAAAATAACTGTGTTCGTTAGTAATGAACGATACACTTGCGTGCAACGCTCGTGAATGATCGACCAACTTGCATATCTCTGCTCTCTTTTAGCATATAATTGTCTCTTCATAGTTATAAATTATTAAGTAAGTTTTACTGTACTTAATTAAGTATTTTTATTTGCCTGCAACAAAAACCGTAATAACTGTATTATGTTACGTTTGGTGCGTGAAGAAAAATATACAATCATTGTCTGGAAGCATGGAATTAGTCTGGCATTTGTTCTGTGGATCAAGAGAAACTAGATGGACAACATTGATATCAAGTGAAACTGGGGGAAAGAATCCATATTATGTTTATTGAAGCAAAATAATAACTATGACAATGATAAAGTATTAAACATATTTAATACTTTATCATTAAAATTCACGAATCAAATACTATAAAAATATAAGGCATTTGGAACAAATCATCGAAGAATCACTAAATGAACATTTCGTATATGTTTCGCTGTACGAAATAAGATCACATTCGTAACGAGAAAACTATAAGCCGAAAAAATTGGAAGCAAAATAACTAAATTCCGAAATAACTGGTATCAAAACACGCAAAGGATAGATAATACAAGACTACCTAAATCAGCATTACTTTATCAACCGCATGGAAGAAGAGACGTGGGCAGACCCAAAAAACGATGGAAGGAAAACTTGTAAAGACGGAACAGGCTCAAACCTAATCCACGAAGTTCAAAAGAAGAAGACATTTCGTACAACAAAGAAAATACCGACAAATTACAAAATGTTTCAAAAGGAGAGCTATATGTGACGGCTATTGAAAAGTGCTGCGATCAGTATCCTTCTGTCGGAGTTCCTAAAAACAGTCGACTTCACTTGTCGATTGTGGGAATTGAGATAATCCACACACACATATAAGAACTAAAGGTGTCATTAAATGAACATCTATGGGCGAGTAAAGTAAACAGATCTCGCCATATAAAGAAATAACGATTCTAAAACTTTGTCTCTTGGCTGTCCGGGACAAGCCGCGTCGGTTTGATCGTCGCAGACATTTCGGCCAACATATTGTGGCCTTCCTCAGAGCGTACTGAGGAAGACCACAATATGTTGGCCGAAACGTTAGCGACGATCAAACCGACGCGGCTTGTCCCGGACAGCCAAGAGACATACTCCGGCCGCGGAAGCCTACGTAATCATTCTAAAACTTTGTTTATTTATGAAGAAAATATATTTACTTTATAAATATTTCGTAAATTGAAGATTTACGGAACAATTAGTTTAAGAGTATAATTATTTTAAAACAGGAGATGTCGCTCAGGGTATAATTTGCTGTCGCACCGCCTAAAACTGATTAAGTTAATACGTGGATTTTATTTCGTCCAAAGGAAGGGAATGAAAAATTCAGTGGTCAGCATCACTTCTGATTAGTGCTCCTTGTAGCCAGTGGCACAATAACAGATTGATAACAATAATAACTAAACTTTAACCCGCAAAGACAGCGCACACAATTCACACCGATGCTTCTGGTACTGCCAGATCCCCTTCACTTGGGACCCTAGAACGCTTGGAATTAATAAATCAACTGAAAACAAAATTTGTTGGCTGAATGAAATGTTTATGCGAATTAGGCTTCTGCGTAAACAGTCGTGCTAACCCTAAATACTTATAATAATCTGAATAGGAACATAGGAAATCTTGTTGAAGAGTGACAGAACGTTCATAAAGCAAATCACGTGAATTGTCTCGCAGCATCTTCAGCTACTTATCTTTTTATCGGAGCCTCAATTCAACCTCATATCGTCATCAGAGCTGTACTGGCGTTCGTAGAAAAAATATAACTTCTTTTCCATTTGGGTCGTTTCGAACATATCTTACCTGTCCAAATACCTAGCGTCTAATGATTACTACAGTATCGGAGATTCTAAAATCTAAAATATTTTACTCGAAACTTGGCTGACCAGGATTCGCTGTGACCTAGGCATAGTTTACAACTTTGTATTAGCACCGGTTGTCGAGGCCTACGCTTTAAAATATCATTGCTTTGATGTATATGAAAGAAACCATATATTGACTCCACAGATTATCGCCACCTATCAATCCCATGACGTTTTATATTTGTTCACGCCAGGAAATAAATAGTTTAGAAAAAGTTTCATAGATAAATATGTACTTGTCTTGTGATGGCAGGTTTTCCCCCTTCAGGGATTTTTTCCCTCAGTCGTACCTTATGGTCTCTTCTCCGCAGCTTTGATGGGATGCATTAGTGGTGAATGTCAGAATTCGAAAGGCTAGAACGCGGTTGGATGTAGGTATTGTAATGGCTTAAGACCTTCCGCCTAGCCACGTAGTTAACAAGTAATGCAGTTATATATTTGTAATAATTATACTATTATATATATATATATATATATATATATATATATATATATTTTCTCAATATTTATTACTTAATATATTTATATGAAAAATGTTCTGTCTTTAAAAATCAAAGATCAAAAATATTGGAGTATATTCAAGAAATACATACAGAAAAAAAATTAATACTAATCCGTAATAATTACCTATTAAATAAATTTCAAAAATTGTGCCAACACAACGAAAATATTTTATCCGTAAATATTTTTCTCTGTTGGCGCAATTGACTAGAATTCCACTTCATAGAGCGGAGATAATTCCACTATTATGTAGGCTCATCCCGGATAGCGTAGGTAATACAAATTCCGACCGCGGAAGCGTACGCAAACGAAAATTCCACTAGTGTTAATGAGGAACGCTGCCGATGCGCTGGCGCTATCTATGAAGGCGCGTGGCCACATCGTGAAACTTTCCTTCTGAGGCCTCGAGGCCTTCCTGTTTCGAAGACACACGAGTGCTCGCCGCGCCAATGTGGAAACGACGGCGCCCACCTAAATCTGCCTCTGCTTTCTGAGCATCATGAATTATTCCCACTTCGACATAGGTAAAGAGCATCCCGTAGAAACTCGTCTCCGCAACCGACTCCCCTTCCACATCTTCCTCCTGAAACTAAGATAATGAAATAAATAGTCCTCCGACCGGGAGGTCCTAGGTTCGAGTCCTGACGGCCGCAGGATTTTCGACACTAGCTTTTCAGCTAGGTCAAATTCAGTCGCTGTCTTGTGGAGAATTCTAGCGGCCGGCTGCTCTGATCGGTAGTTTTCCGTGGTTTCTCCGATCAACACCAGACGAATGCCGGAGCAGTACCCTACAAAACGGGCCACGGACCGAGCGCGATCTGTCCTTTCTCTTCCTTGGCCTATCCTCTCTCCTTACACACACACACACTTACACTAACATGCACTACAATACCACATATTCCGGAAGACCGGTCGGGAGCTTAGAGCTTGTCCCGGCTGGGGCGGTGCTCCGCTAGTAGGAGAGTCCTGGTTAGGGGGAAACTCCACTAGCCGACGGTAGGTTGGCGCCGGAACTCGCCATCCAGCGGAGGAAGATCACCGCCATCTCCAGAGAAAAAACATGCACTACTAACGGGACTAATGACCGAAGCAGTTGACGCGCCCGTAAACACGAAAAAATCAATCAATCAAACAATAGTCCTCCCATAAAAAGTCAACAATATGTATTCCTCCACTTTATCATTCGCACTACTTCAATCTATGTTTAATGGAAGGTGGCCGTAGCCACCCCCTTCGCATATTTTCGTCTAAGAATGGTCGCTCCTAACAACTGAAAAGCCATATGGCTGAGCGTTGTATAATCAGCTCACTCTGTTAAATAAATAATTAAAATAATGAATTATGAGCATTGGATTCTTCTAGGCCGTAGAGAATAATGCGTAACAACCTCATACACAAACAACGTGTGTAAGTGAAAGTTTTTATTTTTGTGGTGATTTGATTAGATATAATCATTGAGCATCTTTTAACCTCCTCCTCAACGTTTGAGCGAATTTATAAATAATTTGATTTTCAAGATGTACACAGGCTTATATATTATTACATTGATTTCTATTACTGGTATTTTTCTTATTGTGAAATTACTAGTCTTTTTGTAAGAAAGTTGTATTATTATTATTATTATTATTATTATTATTATTATTATTATTATTCAATGTTGCGTAGTGAAATGAAGTGAAGTGAAACGTATTTAAAGAAAAGAGATTTTTGTTCAGTGTGGTGAAGTGAGATGAGGTGGAGTGGTGTAAAGGCTTGCGTGTTGAAATTATATCTTATTTGTACTTTAAGTCAAGACAGGCTAAAAGAATGTCACATTACGGTATTATGCCACTACGTTCTCACACTTATTTATATAATTAATAATAAATCTAAATCTACTTGTAGAAGGCTAGCTCAGTATCCGGCGTTACTAGTCTAGTTCTTGTCCTTGAAAGAAGAGTAGGTACAATGTTATATCAATGATGCAGTATTCAATTTTAACATCGAATGATGGTGTAATGATTTACACGATCCCCGATAGTATGCGTTTGGATAATAAACAATTTGAAAACATTTACAGCAAAGGCGCCATAGTAAAAAAACCGATTGGGGAAGAAAATAAAGTGAACCCGATACTTGTGCAAGTTTTGACCATAGACATTAGATCCGGCTTTAATTTAGGAACATTTTAAAAGTTATCCCAGTAAAATCGCGTCAGGCAATAAGAAGTGATTGAAAATTTCGTATTTCGTATATTTGTGTTAAGGAGAATATTAATGGAGTCCATTGTTGGAGCGATGAAACGCTTATAAAGAAGAGGGTTTTTCGAATACTGCAGGAGAACGCGATAAGATATCAAATTCAGACTTTCGGGGGGAAAAAGAAGAAAATTAGTGGCATCATGCAAAATTTATCCAATTTAAATATCTTGACGGGAAGTATCAAAATTTTAATAAAACAAATAAATTAATTCAAGCAAAAGTTTAGCAAGAAGAAGCGATTAGCGAACAATTGCAGTGCGTTCCGTTCACATCCAAAAACGGAAAATAGGGAAAATAAAAGGAATTTGACCAAAGGAAAACAAGAGGAAAACATCGAATTTTAGGAAATTGCCGGGAGAATTTTATTAAAACAAAAACGGAAATAAAGTGTTTCGGGAAACGTTAAAAATTAAATATTTTGTGAGAACCAAAGTGACGCGATCGTCAGTTATCAAGCGATCGGGAAAAGTGTTGAAGAAAAATAACATTGCTAAGTTGAAAAAAAAAAATTGAGAGAACGTGCCTAGACTTGGTGAAGGCAAGACGTGTATTCGCGTAGGCGATGTTTGGAATTTTTTTTTAAGTGCGGAAGTAATGGACAGAATTTGCAATAGTAACTGAGAATACTTCATGTAAATTATTTAATATTTCGTGACAAGGAATTTCATAAAAAAGGGGGGGTTGGAATTACTGTGAAATTCGGCAACGCCCGTTAGACTCGCGAGAGCAAACGATAATGAGCATGGCCGTATGAGAAATTTTGCAACGATGGGGAGCGCGACGTTGCATTTACGATTAGTGGCGCGAAATTCAATTCGGGACTCAAGAGATTTTCAAATAACTTGGTATATTTATGAAAAAAGGTGGCAGCGTGAATTCCGACATGTTACGTGAACAGTGATGCGTACGCGAGTGTGTTCCGGAACTGGTGGCGACAACGGGAGGCGCTGTTGTGCGTGGATAATCGCACAAAACACCTGGATTCTTCGCGGAAGCAGCATCATACGTGAGCAAGTATTTTGACATTTGTTTTTTTTACGAAGTGAAGAACGCTCTGTCGAAGATCAAGTTATGTGATTAATAGATTTTTAATACGTAAATTTCGACAGAATGCATTCTGGGGTTTTAATCATATGTGTGAATGGCATTTGTTTTTTGTTTGTTGTAAATAATCTGTGTGAATGAGAAAGTATATGTCCATGTTTCGTGTATTGTGGGAAGAGAATTATCTATTTGTTGTTGTTTCTTTTGTTGCTGGGTTATGTCGATGTGTGCCGTCAGAGGCACCAGTGCTATTACAGCACTAGATATTGTGAATTGAAGGAAAATACGAGAAAAGAGGGAATTTGAATAAATTTCATGGCCACCTTTGGGGTCATGATTTGTAAAATCAATATGTGTAGCACTACAACTGATCCACGCACGTGAGCGCAGTACCTTGCTCGCGTCTGTACAGACGCACCGCAGACCACGCCCAGGTGAGTCAAAAGGCCAGGTAAGCTAGCAGACGGGCAATTGTGAGTAGGAGAACGGGAAGATTATTATATGTGGCAACCCAACGCGAGGCTAGTGTTTGTTTGTTTGTTTATAAGAAGGGCTAGAGCAGGGCAATCTATTACAAGTAGCAGTTTAACGTGCCGGGCTTGTGGAAAGTATTACAAGTGGCCGCACAACGGTGGGCTCGGGCTAGACCGGTGTACGGACACGGCGCCGCCGGCACCCGTTACAATGGTCACGTAAAAATTGTCTTCAAGCACATAAACACATTTTGCCAAAGTTCACTCGTGAAAAGAAGCATGGAAGTTTTTTCTTATTTGTTCCCATATTATTTTCTTTCAATCCCCCCTTCCGGGTTTATTTTCCACAATTTAGTTCAAACAGTATCTTCCATGACAGGGAAGTAATATTTGGTTATAATATTAAGGTTATTGCACCAAATAGGGTGAAATTTTAAAAATAATTATGATAAAATATTCTCGAATTTATTATTTGAAAAATATTTATGACTGGTGGCTGCTCAACAAAACCCCGCAAATAGTGCAGTCGATAATTCATTTTGCCTTGGAAAAGGTGAGGTACAAGATTTTATTTTTATTTTCTTATATTGTTATTTTTAACAAAACCCTAAGTTTTATTTATTTATTTATTTATTTATTTATTTATTTATTTTCGACAAAAAAACAGTTAAAAACTGCGTATGACGTGCTATGGGGAAAGTGAATTGTGTGCACATTTTCAAAATTCTGTGATGCCTACACCAAGTCATATACTACTTAAATTTTGAATTTTCAAAGGGAGAAAAAAAACAAAAACTCCCATGTAGTAAAATCTATTTTCAAAAATAAATAAGCAATAAAATTTTGAATTTTGAAAGGGAGAAAAAAAAACAAAAAAACCCAAAATTTTCAAGGAAAAAGAACTTTGAAAGGGAGAAAAAAACAAAAAATATCCCATGTAATAAAATCTATTTTCAAGGATAAATAAGCAATAAATTTTGGCTCTTATTACTTCCTGCGGCGACAACATGGAAACGATAATTTGAATAATTGTATTTCCCACCGAATTCTAGAAGAAGTGCACTGAAAAGGAAGTTACATTTATGTCCAGAAGCAAAACAAGGGGCCATCTCAGCATTTGCTCAATGGATCAGGGAAACTGGACGAAAAACCTGATCGAGATGGGGGTCATTGACCCGGAAGCAGTAGTACAATAGTTGTTACAGGTTGTTTATACTCATTTATACAGTTCAAATAGTAAATAATGCGTTATGTATCATTTTTAAAATTAATGTTACTTTTCTTGTGATGCTCAGTATAGTCTCTAATTGTATAGAAACAGTTATGCAGCAGAAACGATTTCACTTGGGATTTAAACTTTTCTATCGAATTCAATCGTTTAATGTCATCTGGCAAAGTGTTGTAAAATAATGTACATGTATTGTATGTGAATTTTTTGTAATGAGCTGTTGATACTGTCACCTGATGAATATGATTTCTACGTCGAGTGTTATAGTAATAGACTTCGGCATTTTCTGAAAATATATTCCGCCCTTGAGCAAGTCATTTTTTACAAAAACCACTGATTCGTAAATAAGAAGACACGGTAATGGTAGAATTCCTAGATTAATGAAGAGAGGCTTACATGAATCACGTGGGTGGGATTTGGTTATTATTCGTACAATTCGTTTTTGTAATGTAAAAGTCTGGGAGCTATAAGATGTATTCCCCCAGAATATTATGCCATATCTCAGGCGGGAATGAACATTCGCGAAGTATACACAACGAGCAGTATGAAGGCTGACTGAATTTGCAAGAATTCTGAACGCGTAGCATAATGAACTTAATTTTGTGTTCAATTCACTTAAATGAACGTTCCATTTAAGGTTTGACTGAATTGAGAGACCTAAAAATTTTGTTGCCTTAACATCAGTCAATGGTACACTGTTCATTTTCAATGGAGCACATAATTGTTTATTTGAAATGGAAAACTGCATTAAAATCGTTTTCTTTTCGTTTACTATTAATTTGTTATTTCGGAACCAATTTGAAACATCTGATATTGTACTATTTACGGTTTCTTTATTGCAAAGGATGTTCGTATCATCCGCAAAGAGAACCGTTCTTCCGTTTCGAATCGTCGGGGCATTCGTTTACGTAAAGTAGGAACAGAATAGGGCCTAAAATCGATCCTTGAGGAACTTCACATGCAACGGGCAAAGAGTCGGAAAGGTGCATACGTAATGTTCCATCATTCCAGAAAGGTATTTCAACTCTCTGAGATCGTCGTTTAAGGTACGAACATAACCAATCTAGAGCAATACCACGAATTCCATATGAAGGTAATTTGGAAAGTAAAATGTTATGATCAATGACGTCAAAAGCTTTTGAGAGATCTAAAAATAATCCAATAGGTGCCTCGTTTTGATCCAATGATGAGGCGACATCTTTAAGAAAAGAAAATATAGCTGTTTCCGTTGATTTTGATTTTCTAAATCCATGTTGGCAATCTGAAAGCGCGTCGTGTTTAGTGAGAAAGGTTTCCATTCGTATGTAAAAAAGTCTCTCTAATATTTTTGAAAAAACTGATAGAAGAAAAATTGGCCGATTATTTTGAATTTCATTTTTGTTGCCTTTTTTGAAAAGCGGCTTAATTTTAGCTGTTTTGAAAATATCTGGAAACGTGCCAGTGCATAAAGATGCATTAAATATGTGAGTTAACGGGTGTATAATGGCATACGCACAAGTCTTTAACAAAGAATCCGGGAATTCATCTAAACCGGACGAATATTTATTTTTTAGTTTACCGATTATTTTGAGAATTTCATAGGAAGAAGTTTCGGAAACGAACATTGTGTCTACAATTTTGGGTGAACTGTCTGTTTTTGAATTTTGTGCCTGAAGACCTTTAGTGAGATCGGCAGCAATTCTCGAAAAGTATTGGTTAAAGAGACTAGCCACTGTTGCCGGATCGTTTACATTTATATCGTTATATTTTAAAACAACATTCTCTACGGGTTTTCTAGTTGATTTGGTAGTATTTTTTATTATATTCCACAGTTTTCCACCACAAAATACTTCTGGAAAACTTTTGATAGTCAAAAAAAGAAACAAATCGCGGACATGTTTTGTGTTTTGTGTAATAACTTTTTAATAGTTGATCTGAGTGTGAAAAATAGTTATATACAATTTTAAAGGTTATAAAATTCTCTATAAATTTTCTTTTTAAAGTATTTCTCGCGAGCAATTATTAACAGAGATTTGAGGTTTCAAATTTCATAAAATTTTCCTTTTAATTTGGAAGATGCCCAAAATTACTAATGGTTTCTCTAATGTAGTATTTTTGAATTCCTAAGGTCGTATCAGCAGTAGGACTTAAAGTATTTCTTCTCTTACCTTTAGACAGTGGTTAGCGCATATGTATACAATGCGCTAACCAAAAAATATGTATTTTCAATCGAATTCGCTTCGTTGTACTTTGAAACTTCATTTGTTGAAACGTCTTTCATTCTGTTAAATACTCAAAACTAAATAATGAAGCATTCTATCAATTGATATTTGACAGCGCAGATTATAATGTGACCACATTGGATGGTCTAATACTTCTCATGCCATGGAAGAAATAATGACCATAATTCTCGAATTTGCTATCGAGCTTCTTCTACGCCCAAATCGTCGTCAGTTACGCGAGTTATTTGCTGATCCCATTCGTGTTGGCAGTTTTCAACTGAACTGATTTTTGATACCAAGGAAAACTTTGTATCCCTGAGAACACAAGTTCTGTGTGTACGGGACAGTACTTTTTGCGATTCAGTAAATTCAGTAGTATTCTCTTTCCCAGTCGAGAGACAATAGGTTTCGAAATTGAAGTATCTATTAATCTATTATTTCATCTAAGAGCTGTTTATTATATACCTGGTAAAGACTGCACACTTTCCTTTCCAGTTGATCTACAAATAAATTTTGGATTAATATATTTCGCATAAAAGGGTTGAGGTACAGTCGCATCGTCCCACAAGAACACTTTTTGAATTGAACACATTTTGAGTTATTTCTCCTTCACCACAACCACTTCACCTTCGACCAAACTGCCCTCACATATAAATCAAATGCACACCTAAATACCGACATACAATTTATTGCGAACCCCCCATTCAAAAAGAGTGCAGAGTGAAACGAGCGATATAGCCGCAATGAAGACGGGCTATTAGTAGCGATAATGGGGATAAGGTGTGGCCAAGATTTAATATTTCAAAATCTTTTGTAAATAATAATCTCCTTAATGTCCTTTCATAATTATAATATATTATTGCTTTAATCATTTTATTATTATTATTATTATTATTATTATTATTATTAATATTATTATTGTTATTATTATTATTATATTATTGTCAATAGTAATAAAAAATTAGGAGTATTTAATAGAATAAAATGACGTTCTTGTTAAATGTAAGTAAGTCGTGTTAGTTGCAGAATGCAGGACTATTGTTTCCCTTACCTGCACTTTGAAAAGCGACTTTAACCTCAATAAGTATTAAAAATATTAGTATTTAATCGCTTTTTATTTATAATAACCTTCGGAATTAAAAAATACTACATTAGAGCGACCGTTAGTAATTTTGGGCAACTTCGGAATAAAAAGGAAAATTTGAAGGAAATTTAAAATATTGTTGCTCTGTTATCATTTGCTTGAGATAAATAATTCAAAAAGCAAATTTGTAGAGAATTCGATGGCCTTTAAAATTGTATACGTTTATTTTTGCGCTAAGATCTACTATTGAAAAGTTATTCCGCCAAAACCCAAAACTGCACGATTTTTTTGTTTTTTGGTTACCAAAAGTTTTCCCGAAATATTTCGAGGTGGAAAACTCAAGGTTTCCTTACTAATAACAATATAAACAAAATAAAAAATAAAATCTTCTACCTCTTCTTTTAGCTCCCCATCAATTGCACTAAAAATGTTTTGTGACAAAATAGCACGCACACAATTCAAGAGCAACAAATAAAATACTTGCGTATAACAATGCAATGAATTAAACAGTATTCATGAAGACTGTAATAAAGAGGTGTAATTTTATCATAAAGCAGTTATTTTCCTACGAAAAAAGTCAAAAAATTTGCTGATCCATAACGCATACAATTTATGACGTGTGGTCTCTTTTTGGTGTCTTGCTGCCGGAAGATGACAGCTGTGACACACCCAGTATGAGAATTTTGTCGGTACGTGCAATATGAGAATATGCGGAATAACTAAATCAAATATTTGCATTTTTAGCCAAAATCGAAATTGTTTAATTGTGCTTGGATTTTTCCCGTGTTCCTGGATAATTAACGAAACTAAAGACACCTCTACCACAGCCGGAAGCTCTATATTTTTCGTTGAATTTTTCCTTGTATTAGAAATTAGTAATATAGATGTTTACACCACTGCTTTGAAAATAATTGACATTATACTAAACTCCGTGGTGGTAGCCGATATCTTGTGGTAATCCATAATAGGTATGGGGATAATCAAACCACAATAGAAAAAATAAATAATATATATTTATTTTATGCCGAAAAGTACCTTTCGGGAACAATATTTTTCCATCCTCAGAGGGCCTAACAAAAAGGAAAAATTGAGTGATTAACATAAAGAGGAACAGTGATTTAAAGAATAAAATAGACAAAAGAAGTAAAATGAATAATACAATGATAAAATTTTGAAAAAATAATAAACAACATTGAAATAACGTACTGCCCAAGCAACGTGTGTAACACCTAAACATTTTAAATAAAACCAGAGGGATATTTTTTTCTATTGTGGTTTGATTATCTCCATACCTACGACATTATACTTTTACTTCATGCAAACATTAATATTCTTCTTTGGCATCCCGTGCTTATTACTAACCCTATAATCTAACAAGGAAAACGACTATTTTACTCTGAGGTTATTTTCTGACACGAGAAGAACGACGTATCTGCAAAAAATGTGCATTGAGCAAGTGCTACGCCGTCTGGTAGAAAGCATGGACGCGAAAGATAAAACAAGCGATGTGACTAATCAGCTAGTTAGAAACGCAACAAAAAAAGCAAAGTGCCTGGAGTCAGTTTTTGCCGAACAACAACAACAAAAAAAACCTGCGTACCTGGAAGGCGCAGGGCGTTCTGTCGTCAGAGCTCCTTTCACTTCTCGGATGACGGCAATATCGCCCCACTTTTAAACGCCATCCGACCACTATATACGCGGCGACGGGTCTCCACGCGAACCGTAGCTGCACACGGAAATGCCGAAAAGACCACAGGTTCAGGACGTCCCCTCCGGCAATGGGAGTCTCTTACTGTGCAGCAGGTGCTGGTTCGCCTCTGCACCTTGATGAGAAACTGAGTGATTAAACGTCACTCAACGATTTATATTTGGTGATGTACTCGTTTGTTTCAGCTTGAAGTGTGTAAAAAAAGGCGTCTCTTCAAGATATATCGTTCAAAATATAACTTTGAGAAAAATTCGAGTTTCTAAATCAAAACTTCATTTTTATCTGTAATCTTGATAAAAAGAACTTCTCTTTGCAGCAAATTGTCGAAATTTAAGAAAAATTAAAGCGAATATGTTAGGATTTTTTTGACAAAATTATTCATTCTTGATAAAAGTTCGTTAAAAATATATTTATAGTTTCAGATGGAGAATTCACAACTATCCAGTGAAGTTTGCAAATATATTAAATTGAATTGAAGAAAAGAAAAAATTCATGTTCTTATTTTATGGGTTAGAATACGCTTAGTATTGCATTTATATTCTAAAATACGTCCAGAATATGAGTATCTTCATTATGAGTTACACATGGTTTCTCGTATCAGTCTTGTTCCAATATCACCGTTATTTTGTTCGTGCACCTGCAAGCGGCTTCGGTCGCCTTCCCGGCCGCGTACACACTACCCGCCGCCAGCACCTGGTGGCTGCCTCACACAAACAACCTCCCGCCCCCGCGCCCGCCCCCGCCCCCGCCCTCCGCGCCGCCCCTCGCGCCATTCGCCCACTCGCCCCTGCACGTGGGGGGCACCCGCCCGCCCGCCCACGCCTTCCCGGGCGCAGCTGTGTTGGCACAATTGCGGCGCGGCGCGAGGCGGCAAGGGGTGGGGTGAGGTGGGGAGATGCGGGGCAGGAGGGGCGGGGAGAGGCGGGACGGAGCGGCGCGGGGCGGGGCCGGGCGGGACGGGGAGGGACGGGGCAGGGAGGGGCAGGGCGAGGCGAGCGGGCGAGGCGGGGTGGGTGGGGGGGCGAGGTAAGGCGGGATGAGACGGGGCGAGGCGGGGCGAGGCGGGGCGAGGCGGGGCGAGGCGGGGCGAGCGGGGCGAGGCGAGGCGTGGAGGGCGGGGCTGAGCGGGGCGGGGCGGGCAGGGGGGGGGGGGCCGCGGGGGGGGGGGGCGGGGGCGGGGCGGGCAGGGGAGCTGCCATAGTGACACCTCGGGCGGCGCGGCGCCCCTGCAGTAGACTTCGCCTGTGACTCACCGGACGACCCTTCAGGAGTCTCGGTGGAAATGAGAAACATCACGCACGAAGGCTTGATAGAGCCACTGCAGTGAATCCGGCCGGGAGATCATGTGTTGCGACATTAGTTAGATAGCCTTCTGAGCTATATGAGATAAATATCTGTAGTTATATCTGGGGGGGCGGATTTTAATGAAATGTCATTATTTTTCTTTTGACTTTAGAACAATAATTAGTATAGAAATTAATTTTATGTTATGGCAAAAAGAAATTTTATGTATGCATTTTTCATCGATTTCGACTAATAAGTCCCTTTTTACCTTTTTCAGTCATTTTTAATGCATTGTTCGGTGATTTCATTGATTTTAATAGCATTATAATGGTACTTGCTTCAAATAATATTTACAAGATGCAACAAAATGTTCTCCACAGAATTCTTGAGTAGCCTAGACGATTCCTTGGCTCGCAAATTGTGACGTCAGCCGTTGCATGAAATCTAAGATTCCTGTGACGTCTATCGGCGCCATTGTAGGTTTGACCGATTTCGCGATAAATAAATGGAGAGACTTGTTGGTAAAGAACAGTCCAAAAAAAGTTTACATGCTGAGTTGACTTGAAAGACAGGAAGAAGCCTCGATTACATTAGTATTATATCCAACAGCTTGAGTTCTTCATCTGAATTGGTTTTGATCAAATTTTTACGTCTTCTTTCTTTGCTTTTAAAGTATTTTAAATGTTTTTAAAATTCTTTAAAAATATATTTAGACATTTCATTTCGCCGATCCTCAAATTTATATTATATAAGATTTACTTTTTTCTGTATTTCGAGAAGAAATTTTAAAAACATTTTATTAATCATTTTTGGCGAAATTTCAGGTCATCAAAATCCGCTCCCTACGTATATGAAATTTGGCGGCGGTATGGAGGTGAATTCTAGAGGCTGGCTGCTCTGATCCGTACTTTTCCGTCGTTTCACTGATCAGAACCAGGCGAATGCTGGAATAGCACCTTAAAAATTCTCCATGGACTACGGCGCGATCTTACCTTCTTTCTCCTCACACATATACCTTACACACCAGGGGTGTTATTCAGGAGCGCAAGTCCCCCCCCCCCAATGTTGGTACAAATTTAAGATTCAAGATTATACGCGCGGGATAATGTTCAGGGTTACCATGTGAATATCCCATATATATAAATCATCTTTAAATTATATTTTGCTTTTAAACGTTATTTACTTAAAAATTAAACAGTTATGAGTCATAACACTCGGATTACCTCTCAAAAAGAAATAGTACTTCTCATTTATTATACCCATAATACATGGTGCTCAAATTTCAAAATATAAAATAAAATCCAAGCAGCTACAATATAATATTATTTTATATACATACATTACATTTACAAGTTATGCATCAAATACATATTGTGAACAATACAGATTATTAAAACATAAATTGTTTAATATATGCATACTGCATACAGATTTTCACACATTTATATTAATGTTAATATTATTGAAACAAAGAGAATTGAATTTTTTAAACGTAATTTTAAATATGCACAAATAATACTAACTCCGCCCCAATCAAAGATCCGAAATCTCGCGTCTGGTACACACACACCTCGTGTAATCGAAACGACGCTGTTTAAACAATGTTATTAAAAATAAATTAACTAAATACACCATTTTGTTTTCTTCCAACACTCCGACATTTTTGATATTCCACTCATGTGTGACACTTTGGCTTAACCAGTCGAAGCAATGATGCACAACTTGTCAAATGACTCCATTGACATTGCATTCCCATTGGCTGCATTGGAGATAATTTCATCTCCGGGAGCTGCTTAGCGTTATTTTTCTTTTCCTTACGTTGCGAAATTGGACTTCACGCTTGTTCAAGCCCGAAAACAGATTGTTCTAGGCAGTTGTTCCAAAATAACTTCATGTACCCTTCATGTTTGTTTGCTTTTCACCAAGAAAATTAATTTCGTCACAATAGCTAGGAATGTGCTCAGAATAGGAAAATGTTTAAACCCCTTGCCCCTCCCCCCAAACATTAGCGTGAAAGGTATATGAGCAAGTTATTGAGAAATTACATTTCCTTTTTAATTTCTTACCCTTGCTTCGTAAGAAAAGGTTTAGTAATCATGCACTGAAAAACGGGGAATATTCGACAGAAAAACTCTTATTGTCGGGCCCTGGTTATGAAAAAGTAGATAAATTTTGTTCGTATATATAGTAAACTACTCCCTCCAACATATTGTGTAGTCAGAATACATGTTTTACGAGTCCTTGATACTGAGAAATCGATTGATGCGAAAACATGTCTATCGACCGTTAGTCCGTTTTGGTTACGAAAAGTATTAAAATTTTCAAAAAAATTTACATGACCTTAATGAAAGAATTAATTATAGACCATAAATTTCATTTGAAGGAAAAATTTCTATCTCCAACTTTGTAATTGTAGGAAGACGCGGAAAAACATTTTTTTTTTTTTGCTTTTATCGAAAATTCAGAGAAAAAATTAACCCTGAAATCTGACCTATGCCACCTGTATAAGCGTATTTTACTATATTCTTACAAGAAATTTCAAAATAAAAAGTGTCGATTTTGAGAAAATTTAGAAAATGTCCCAGGGGCTTCAAATAAAGTAGCCCCAAATTTAAATGAATGTTTTTGAACATTTCAAAGCTTCAACTATAGCCTCGTGGACAGGGGTTTCTTCAATTTGGAAAATCTAAGCATAAGTAGTGTTCATAGACGGACGGACTTTATGGCATCAGTTGACTTTTGGGTATCAAGGATCCACAAAACAGGAATTCTGGCTACACCTCGTGTTAAATGATCTTTTTCTTAATTTAGAAACTGGATTTGTTCACATTTTCGTTATCAGGGCCAGGCAATGAGTTTTTTCTGCCAAACGTTCGCCGTTTTTTCGCGCAGCATTACATAACTTTCTCTAGTCCGTAAATACGTATGTATACGAGAAAGTAAAAATTAACTACAAGTACTACAATACATAACGAGTAGTAAAGAAGGATTTTTCATATCAATGAGGATTCAATCGAATGATTCTTATCACGATCAGAATATTGAACTGATTCAGAGAAACCAAATATAGCAGTCCAATATAACGTTTTGATTTAATTGCAAGCACTTTTAATTTCAGTGAGCACATAGTCAACCATTAACCTGCCTTAATCTAAAAGATACCGCTTCCAATGCCAACCTGAAAACAGACAACCGTAATAACTAGTCTCATGTCAATACTTAATCTGCATGTAATGCATCTATTTAATAAGATAGATAACATTAACGCTTGAATCACTATTAGTTATTTCGTTAGCATTGTGCAATTTTGTTCAGTTTGGAAAATTAAGACCAAATATAAATGAAAGTTAAGAGTTGAACCTAAAATTTCTTCGCATTATTGAGGTCTTTTACCTTTACTTACACATTCTTTTAGGTTCGAACCACTGAATGTGTGTCACTAAATTGACTGTGATAATGACCCACACTGAAACTGGATCATCGCTTCTATTGCTCTCATTTTGTTAGGTCTTCTCAATACAGAAATCCAGATGGCAGTTAATGTCATTCTAATACCCGATAGGTGCCACGTGTTTGATTTACTCATCCAACGCACATGTGAATCCAGAAATGCTACGTAGTGACCTCTGATTGCAGCCATGACCTCCTTCCGTATCCTCCGTTCATATAGACAACCATTTGTATCAAAACGCAATTGGCACCGAGCAAATCGAGGACAATTTTCCGCCGTATTGTCCCACGGTTCCCAAAAGAAGCTCGTCATGTAGAGTAACGGTGATGTGATGAAAGAGGAAAAAGCAGAGCTTTCCAGTGACCAGGACAACCATCCGGGGCCTTTCATCTCTCTCATAACGTGGTGGAGACCATTACAGTGGCTGCTCTCCTCCATCACCTTCTTACAGGAACTCAAATACCAACTGCAGCCAACAATACTTAAAACATGCGTGGCTGCTGCGTGGATTGGCGAGACGCAAGCAGGCACGTAATGTTAAAAAAGTTCCCGTCGATGATTGCGCATATATATATATATATATATATATATATATATATATATATATACACACACACACACACACACACATTGGTATTTCTCATAAATAAGCTAATTTTGATGTCCGAAAATTGGCCAGCCTATTCGGCATCTCTACCCGGCGACACCAGCGCTTCCTATACTACGAATTAGTATTATTGTATATCCTATAATTTAGCCTATAGTACACGAATAGTATTATTCGCATACCTTTTCTTGAGCTCTCGCTTCGCTAGCAACCAGAGGAGTAAAGAGTTTGGTTATTTTCTCAAAAGGAATTTTAGATCAAATTTGTAGTACGTTTTTGATGCAAAAGTTTCTATTACACGGGAGCGAACATATCTTGTTATCTTATTTTGTCTGCAACGCTCCTTGCTATAATTTATTCTTAATTCAACTAATGTTGGCAAAAGAGTGGGGGTACGTATTCCGGGGCTCAAGAAAACGTGCGCATATAATAGCACCCTCTAGATTCGTCTGCGGTTTTGATGGAGAGTTGCAAGGCCCTGCGGCGACCGAAGCCCACAGCTGCGGCATTGCTGGCTGCACCGCCTGTAATCCCCGGTGAACCGGCGGCCTTTTAATCACCTAAATCTCCGGCAGATGGCGCCACAATCCCCGCAGTCACCACGCGAGGCCTGCCTGATAGCGAGTCACGCGGATAACGGGCGCTGATTTTTGCTGTGTGCTCTGGATGTTCCTCGGTCCATTTCATTTTGAGATTCCCGAACAAATACAATTAGTGTCAATGGGCTTTTGTAAATATATTATTCCAAATCCAATGTAATCTAGCTCTCACTGTTATATCTGAGTAT
Organism: Teleogryllus oceanicus; assembly: GCA_964035755.1. Lineage (NCBI taxonomy): Eukaryota > Metazoa > Arthropoda > Insecta > Orthoptera > Gryllidae > Teleogryllus > Teleogryllus oceanicus. The sequence continues at coordinate 31,521,642 of CAXIVR010000002.1, forward strand.
TACAGCTGTTGTTTTGAACGATTTACATACAGGACGTACCGGGAGCGGTAGCTCAGTGCATCAACTGATGTCATTGCAGCGCCTCTGACCGGGAGATCCTAGCTACGAGTCCTGACGGCGGCAGGATTTTCGACCCTAGCTTTTCAGCTAGGTCGAATTCAGTCGCTGTCTGGAGAAGAATTCTAGCGGGCAGCTGCTCTGATAGGTAGTTTTCCGTGGTTTCTCAGATCAACACCAGGCGAATGCCGGAGCAGTACCCTACCAAACGGGCCGCGGACCGCGCGCGATCTGTCCTTTCCATTCCTTGTCCTATCCTCTCCCCTTACACACACTTACATTAACATGCACTACACTACCACACATCCCGGGAAACCGAGCTTGTCCCGGCTGGAGCGGTGGGAAAGGCTTGTCCCGCTGGTGGGAGAGTCCTGGTTAGGGGGAAACCCCACTAGCCGACGGTATGTCAGCGCCGGATCTCGCCATCCAGCGGGGGAAGATCACCGCCATCTCCCGAGAAAAGATTATGCACTACACTATCGGGACTAATGACCAGAGCAGTTGACGCGCTCGGAAATACGAAAAAATCAATCAATCATACAGGACGTATAATTATTACAATAAAACAAAGGAGAGTACTATTAAAAGCCATTTTAAAAAACAATGGAGTATACTGTTAATCACCATTTTGAACAAAATTTACGGAATATAACAGTGCAATCAAAATATATAATAAGTTAAATTCTATATTGAATCTACGAAACTCCACACTGTCCTTTTCATTTGAATTTAAACACATAGATCTAGACTGACGTAAATGCCTTCGTAAGAGAAGTCTTACTTAGCAGATAGTTATAAAACTGACATTTTACTGCCTGCTACTTTATTATATACTGTTTTCCTACAGTGTAAATCCGCACATTCCGTAGTTGTCGTCGAAGTACAATAGACCCTTGGATAGCGAGAGTTTTGCAAGACAGGCAAAAACTTTAAACATAATTTAATTCATGTACGAGCGATGCTTTGCAATATAAGTGAAACTGATTAGTCTCCCATCCCCCAACCCGCAGTGGAATTGTGCGTACCGCCATTTTCTCACAATCAGTTTTGTAGTTCGATAAACTTGGGAGCAGTGGCTTGATTGATTGATTGATTTTCCGTATTTCCGGGCACGTCAACTGTTTTGGTTATTAGTCCCGTTAGTGTAGTGCATGTTTTCCTCGGGAGATGGCGGTGATCTTCCCCCGCTGAATGGCGTGATTCGGCGCCGACCTACTGTCGGCTAGTGGGTTTCCCCCTCACCAGGACTCTCCCACCAGCCGGGCACCATCCCAGCCGGGACAAGCTCTAAGCTACCGACCGGTCTCCCGGAATATGTGGTAGTGTAGTGCATGTCAGTGAGGAGAGGATAGGACAAGGAAGAGGAAGGAAAGATCACGCGCGGTCCGTTTGGTAGGGTACTGCTCCGGCATTCGCCTGGTGTTGATCGGAGAAACCACGGAAAACTACCGATCAGAGCAGCTGGTCGGTAGAATTCTTCTCCTGAATTGGACCTAGCTGAAAAGCTAGAGTGGAAAGTCCTGCCACCGTCAGGACTCCAACCTGGGACCTCCCGGTCAGAGGGAGCAGTGGCGAATTCTCCGATACACCGCGTATACCGCCGGTATACCTAGTAATTCGAGGTGTATAAAAATATTTTGATAATTCTCTGAAAATTTATTGATATGTTGAAAGCATTAAAACACATGCGAAAAATAACTTTTTTGTTATCGTAAGCCAGTCTTCCGCATCCGTTAGCGCTATGAAGTGCGGTAGAGTGGGAAGTTTCAAACGGTTCTTAATGCTGTCCAGAGGATTCGCTAGCTCTAGCAAATGCACCGCATGCCAGCCGCGATAGCCTAGGTCTCCACATGGTTCCAAGGCGGGGAGCGGGGAAGATGCGCTTCTGAACGGTCGGTAGGCACCGCAAAATATTGCGGTGAACAGTACTTCTCTGACCGTTCGTAAGCTACGCTTCTGTCAATTTTTTGTGAAAATGGATTGTGTTAATGATCCAGTGGTTGATTGATTTTTTCGTGTTTCCGGGCACGTCAACTGCTTCGGTCATTAGTCCCGTTAGTGTAGTGCATGTTTTTTCTCGGAAGAGATAGCGGTGATCATCCCCCCTGGATGGCGAGATCCGGCGCTGACCTACCGTCGGCTAGTGGGGTTTCCCCCTAACCAGGATTCTCCCACCAGCGGGGCACCGCCTAAGCCGGGACAAGCTCTAAGCTCCCGACCGGTCTCCCGGAATATATGGTAGTGTAGTGCATGTTAGTGTAAGTGTGTGTGTAAGGGGAGAGGATAGAACAAGGAAGAGGAAGGACAGATCGCGCGCGGTCTGTGGTCTGTTTGGTAGGGTACTGCTCCGGCAGTCGCCTGGTGTCGATCAGAGAAACCACGGAAAACTACCAATCAGAGCTGCCGGCCGCTAGAATTCTCCTCTTGTCAGCGACTGAATTCGACCTAGCTGAAAAGCTAGTGTTGAAAATCCTACCGCCGTCAGGACTCGAGCCTAGGACCTCCCGGTCAGAGGCGCTGCAGTGACATCAGTTGATACACTGAGCTACCGCTCCTGGTCCAGACGTTAGTGGTTTGTGCAATTGTCTTATTGAACAATTATTAAGGACAGAATTTCATACTATTGAGATTTCAAAAAAGCTTAAAATAAAAGTCAATGGTAGAGGTAGCTTCCATAAAGTGCAGTTTACTTGAAATAATGTTCAGGATTTGCCATTGCTTTGGATTAGGCATGCGAGAAACTTTTGCGGATCGGAGAAAGAAACTGTAGCGGATGAGAATTTCTCCCATCCTTTCCGTGCGAGAAATTGTTTTTCCTTCACACTGTGGATGGGAAAGGGGGAAGAGGGTCTGTCTTTCTTACCAGAAGACACTACAATTCTCATGTTCTCACATGTGTTGAAGGTTACGGATTGACGAGTAATGCAGTCGTGTTCCTTGATGGCAACGATATGCCTATTTAAACAGTGACACTTCAAGGTCATGAGCAGGAAGGAGATGGAGACATAATCGTCCAATCGGGAGTTCAAATACCAAAAAGTCCAATATCGGGAGTCCAAAACCAAAAATTAAAGTCGTAACGAAGCTCTCCATTGGATGACAGTATCCCTCTCTGCGTCCAGCTCGTGACCTTGCCGTGCCATTATGTTTAAATCGGAGTATTCCTCTGTGTGGGGTAACTTGATAACGCCTTCTGTGGCAAGTCCTGCCCTCTTGTTTTATATGAATCAATAGTTTTGTATTGCGAACGAATCATCTGCATTTCAATTATTTCTTAATGGAAAATTTGCTTCGATGCACGAGTGTTTTGGATTATAAGCACATTTCTGGAACGGATTATGCTTGCAATCCAAGGTTCTACAGTTATTTGATTTTATCAGAGCACGGTGGTTTATGATACACGTTTCATTAACTGCTTATCACGCCGACACTCAGCTAGTTGTTATTGCATATTAGATTCCTTGTCTAAATCTTGTCGTTTGCAATTATTGTTTCAGATGGCAGACTTTATTCCGTGTGCCGTATACAATATACCGCAATGTGATATCTTCCATTAAAATTAACTTTTACAAACCATGTGTTTTATTACGATTTATGCTTGCCAATAATTGAAATTAACTTACGTCAGATACGAATCTGAATGACTGCAGACATTTTCCTGTGTGGATAATGTGGAAGTTTTACACTTGTTCATTCGTTTTCTGTGTTTGCTGTTCTTCTCTTCTTTTAAACGACACAATTTTGGCGTTGATTGAATCTGTTTTCTGTAATTATAATAATGTTTATATTGGTTGACACCTTGGACATTATCATCTTTATATACATTTTAAACGTACTCTGGTATAACCTTTTGATTTTACGAAATGCAGCGCATAATCATACAAAAAGGTGAGAAAATGATTCTCATTAATATTAAAGAAATTAAAAAAGGAGAACACAGGTGTTTTCAGTAATACCAAATGTGCAAAGCAACCTTTTCTTCATCACTTACACCAACACGTGAAGCATGTGACCCCAAATCTATACGTTTATTTTGGTCCGTGCCACTCCGGTTACCATAGCGCGCTCTAGAGCTTGGGCGATTACTTTTCCGTAACACTTCCTCCGGCGGCTTCATTTGTTTTCTCTTTCCGTCCGGAACTGCCTCCCCCTTCCACCAGTGCCACCGCACCGCACAGTGTACCCGCGAGGCATACCTCCTGTAATTTACATTTCAACTAGCGAAAAACAACAACAAATGCTTTAGTAATAAAAAGATAAATTAAATAAAATGAATACGCACCACTAGTTTTTTCAAAGGCCTTGTAAATTATTGTTGTACACCACGTGACTGGCGTTTGTTGGATATTAACCCAATAGGGCCCAGAATAATTTTGTGCGCATAGCGCTCGCGGATTGTTGTCGTGCGTGTACAGGAAACGTTGGAGCTAGGGATGTGGTCTTAACAGCTAAACTGTTATTTATTAACTGTTAACGTTTCGTAACTGTTACGCGAAATAATAGTTATTTAGTTTATCCTGTTATTGACAGTTATCGGTTGAAATACATAGAACTGCAACCTACTGGGCCTAATCCGAACTACTACAATCTTTTGTGGCAACCATTTTGTACGATAACAGCTTCACTGCAGCTAATCAATCATGATTTGCCAGGGTTCAAATTATATATTAATTAATACATAATTCGTCATTATTCCACACCAGGTGCCACAATAATTTTAATTTTATTGTATACACTACAACAAGATGTTTGTCCTTTGAATTAAGTACGTCCAATATGTTAACTTATTTCTGTTCCATTTCTGCTTATTTGAGATCAACTAATATTTCCCTAGGTCCGATAAAATAAAATGGGTTACGGTCAAATAACTCACATTATAATACTTGATATTCGACAGTCATTAACACTTTAGCTATAGGTAAGCAAAAACACTGTTTCTCCTCATTCTATTTGGCATTCGTCACTTCACTATGCACAAGTTGCATATTTGAAAGAATATTTGCAATCTGAACCCGAATCACTTTCATTTTAGTAATATTCTATATTCTATACACATTCGCTACACATTATATGAATTACTATTCATCCTTGGCAGTTCATCCAGTCTCGTTCAAATTAGCTGCTTTTCTGTCCAAACATGTCAGGGAAAGTTGTGCAAGGAAGCTCCGTAAGTTCGTAAAGCTCTACGGTGCTACCAACGTTATTCGTTTTGCGTGGTTTAACTCTTAACAGTCGCTACAACTGCTTTAACTCTTAGCAGTCAGCCATGTTAGGTTTCCGGCCATGGACCTGTTATTTTTCAACTGTTATTAATAACAGCTATTACGAGTAAGCTGTTTTTGTGATGACAGTTATTGAAGAAAAGCTGTTAATTGTGGGAATTCTGATTTGGTGTTGTTGACGTTCTTATAAGAAGAAATAAAAGAGGTCATCTTCGTCAACATATTAGCTTTATTAAGATAGCCGGCTTTCGACGGCTTTGCCGTCATCGTCAGTCTCGCTGCTGTCAGCAAGAGTCGTCCCACTTTTGCCGACAGCAGTGAGACTGACGATGACGGCAAAGCCGTCGAAAGCCGGCTATCTTAATAAAGCTAATATGCTGACGAAGATGACCTCTTTTATTTCTTCTTAAAAGCTGTTAAGCCCATCTCTAGTTGGAACCCTCTGGTTGTAGGTTTTTGCAACATTTGGTGCTAACCAATTGTTGTGTCGCTAAATATTTGCTACTAGAGCGCTTCAAAGCGCAAACCTTTGGTTATATGAGCATTTTGTTCTATCAGAAGAAGCAAAACCGTTAGAACTTACACATGGGTTTTCTAAGGTGACAGCTGGTGGTATTATCACCAAGACTTTCTGCGTCTTTCTCGGTCCTGTCGTAAGATATTGCGTGACCGTGACCGTATCAAGAAGTGCTTGCAGATTAAACGACTCTAGCGACAAGACCGAGAAAGACACGAAAAGCTATACCGTATTCCATCTTGAAGATAATACCCTCAGCTGTCTCGTTAGAAAAAATCAAGTAGAGCTACATACTCCCCGTCAACTTTGATGCGAATCAGACACCGTTTGCTTTACACCAATGATTTGAAAACCTTTCAACCAACGAAAAACAACAAAAAATGTGTTATTAATAAAAATACAAATTGAATACAATTAATACGCAGCATTAGTTTGTTCAAAAGTCTTGTAAATTATTGTATTACACCAGGTGTCTGGTGTTTGTTGGATATTAATCTTCAATTCAATGGGGGTTGGAGATGATTATTAGAATTTTGCTACAAAATAACATATTTTGAAACAAATTTTACTCAAATTTTGACGCAAATTAATGCCAGATTTAATTTAAGACAAGCGTACTTTTCTGAAACTTTTTTTACTTACTGTATTTAGATAAACGTTCGGATTCAAACTATTTGGGCAGAAATTATATTTCTTTCGAATTTGAAATTTGGTCGCAGAAATCAGATGTACATACTAGATGTTTTGTAATACTACTTTCTCTTGTTGATAAAATTATTCTGTTTACAGACACTGCGATGCTATTAGTACTTCAAACGAAATTAAAAGAGAAATTATGAAATACTCCACGATTTTCAATTTTTTTAATAACAATCAAAATAATAGAGGTAAAATCTGAACCGCGAGAAAAAATTTTGAAAGGAATATGCATTCTGACACTTACAATAATTATTTAAAAACCATTCGCCCAACAGTTTCTACAAAACAATTTCTAAACCATCAGAAAAAACTTAAAACTGCTAAAAAATTATTAATGTAATCCGAAAATAATTATTTTCACTACAATAAAATTAAAGTTTTGTTTTTCGTTCCATATCTATTTCATTGACTTTGTTTTATAATTTTCAGAGTTTCAGTATTGAAAATCAGATAGTTTCTGCAGCAACATTAAACTTGAGCACTAAACATTTCGACTAGGAAAACACCATCCGTAGATAATTTTTTTTAATTGATCAACTTTTACAGTGTAGTCTACTAACTTACGAACTTTTTTAGAGCAGCAATTACAATAAATTACTTTTCCATTTTCCAGACAATCGTTGTTTACTATCCTTTGTTTGAGAAGTTCTGCACTCGAAGCTTTAGAATAAACCAATTTAAAACTTAATTTCACGCTTAAGAAAATTGTGTTAATCCTCTGTTGCACGCAAGCAAACAGAGAGCCTGCTCTGGATTATTTTCCTCCCCCTTTGTCAGTTATCAAAAGATATTGAGTTTTGGCTTCGTGTATCTTGCCACGTAACATATTGCGTTGATAATTCATTTCGCGATAGTTGCTCCCCGTACGTGTACTCGCGTCGCAAACACAAGTAATGTACCGGAAGGTTAAAATGTGTAGTTTAGCAAAAAAAAAAAAGCCACCACCAACAACAACAACAAAAGTCACCCACGAGCTATCAGGATCAAAGATCAATATACTATTTATACAAAATGTGCATCCGTTTTAATATTCACAAATTATGCACAGAAATAGTACTTAATATGCTAGACAGAAGTCTAAAAATGCAGTATTAATTTTTTTTAAAAGTCCAAATATGTATTATACATGAATTTCTCCAAAAATTCTACCAGAACGTGCGAACATGCACGGAAAAAGTATGCATTTTTAAATAAGTTTTTCAGGAAGCATTTAGCTACAAATTTTGAAATCTCCCCGATGCTTAATTTTTTTTAATTGATCACCTTTTACAGTGTAGCCTACTAACTTCTTTAGAACAGCAATTACAACAAATTACTTTTCCATTCTTCAGACAATCGTTGCACAATCGGCAAATGCCGTTTCATTTGCATTGAAATCCTGTCTCTACTTATAAGGTAGGACTGTATGAAATTAATCAAATCACGCAAATATTAAAATAGGTTTCACTGAAATGTATATTTATTAATCAATGTATTTAGAAATTAAAGACAACAATTTTTTTAGGATTTTAATATCATTGTGAAAAGTGTATTATTTGATCACTAAATACATTCACATCTGTATAAATTCATCACTAGATGCATGTTACACATGTTGTGGTCCCTTCCCAGTATCTACCCCACCCCCTCCCGGTAACAATGAGCGGAGGTTGCGACATCGGGCACAATGGAGTGCCACCTATTATAGGCGCTGACAAAGTCCTCCACCGGCTAATTTCCAGCTGACATGTGCGCTAGTAGGAATTAGTATGTGCATACCAGAAATACGTACCGGTGAAGTGGAACGCAGAGTCGGAAAAGACCCAAGAGGTTGATGAGACTAAAAGTATCACTCCCTTAAGAGAGGTTGCTCAATGCATCAACTGATGTCACTGCAGTGCCCCTGACCGGGAGATCCTAGGTTCGAGACCCGACGGCGGCAGGATTTTCGACACTAGCTTGTCAGCTAGGTCGTATTCAGTCACTGTCAGGAGGAGAATTCTTGCGGTCGGCTGCTCTAATAGGTAGTTTTCCGCGTTTTTTTCGATCAACACCGGAATGCCGGAGCAGTACCCTAACAAACGGGCCACGAACTGCGCGCGATATTTCCTTCCCCTTCCTTGTCCTATCCTCACCCCTTACACACACACTTACACTAACATGCACTACACTACCACACATGCTGGGAGACCGGTCGGGGACTTAGAACTTGTCCCGGCTGGGGCGGTGCCCCGCTAGTGGCAGATACCTGAAACTCCACTAGCCGACAGTAAGCCGGCGCCAGATCTCGCCACCCAGCGGGGGAAGAACACCGCCACCTCCCGATGAAAAACATGCACCACACTTACGGGACTAATGACCTCGTTAGTTGGCGCGCCCGGAATCACTAACAATCAATCATCCCCTTAAGCAGCGTTTCTTCGAAGCATCAAAAAATTACCACTAGTACCTTTCTTTCAAAGAGCTCATTCTTTTATCTAACTGAAATTACAGAATTTGAAGAATAATCCACCAAAATTGAAATAGAATTTTTTTCCTCTATGTGTCCGAAGCTTTAGAAATAAGTTAGAACAATATGATAGTAATAGACATTAAATGAGTAAGTGCTGTGAAGTGCGGTGAAGTGCTGTGAAGTGCTGGTCAGTGTAATTCAAAGCAAAAACAGTGTAGTGTATTGTAGTGCAGTGTAGTGCAGTGCAGTTAAGTGTAGTGAACGCGATCAATGAATTAAAAAAAAGAAACTTAGCCTAGCTTGTATCAAATTTTAGCATCACCTACATATAATTATTGGATATCATGACAGAGTTGAAATATTTGTTATAATACTTAATATTAGTGATAGTATGATTAGTGCATGTTCGGTTTGTACTGTACTAATTTACTATTATTATTGTTATTATTATTAATATTGTTATTATTATTATTGTAATTATTGTTATTTAACTGCCACCGGGTCATACCCAATTGCAGTTCAAATAAATGTATGCATGTACAAGCAAGCAATCGCGCGGCACCGCCGTCAGTCAAATTCGCAGCCCACGCAGGACACGACCTTTGTTTCCACAGTGAAACTGAGTGACGTAAGGTTATTATCAGCAAGGTGCCTACTCCGGGTCCGCTACCCTCACCTCAGGGGAGACTTCTTTAATTATGACCTTTGGCCGACGATATTTTTTCAAGCTGCCTAGTGTTGGAATTTGTGGCGTTGAGGCCATATAGTCTTCTCCAGAAGGGAAATAATTTTCAACACGTCGTATTTCCTACGTTCACTATAACCGAGTTTTCTATATCCGAGTTCACTATATCCGAGTTCACTATATCCGAGTTCACTATATCCGAGTTCACTATATCCGAGTTCACTATATCCGAGTTCACTATATCCGAGTTCACTATATCCGAGTTCACTATATCCGAGTTCACTATATCCGAGTTCACTATATCCGAGTTCACTATATCCGAGTTCACTATATCCGAGTTCACTATATCCGAGTTCACTATATCCGAGTTCACTATAACCGAGTTCACTATATCCGAGTTCACTATATCCGAGTTCACTATAACCGAGTTCACTATATCCGAGTTCACTATAACCGAGTTCACTATATCCGAGTTCACTATATCCGAGGTTCACTATAACCGAGTTCACTATATCCGAGTTTACTATATCCGAGTTCACTATAACCGAGTTCACTATATCCGAGTTCACTATATCCGAGTTCACTATATCCGAGTTCCTATAACCGAGTTCACTACATCCGAGTTCACTATATTCGAGTTCACTGTATCGAGTTCACTACATCCGAGTTCACTACATCCGAGTTCACTATATCCGAGTTCACTATATCCGAGTTCACTATAACCTGGGTCGACAGTATGTTTAAGGTCGTTGGTTTCGGCCCAGTGTGCAGCGCTGCACGTGCGGCAGAGCGTCGCGGCGGCCTTGCTTTCCGTCGCTTCGGTCGCGCCGCCTGGCTGCCTCGCGTGCTGCGCAACGTGCGGTGCAGTGGCGTAGCGCGCTTGCCAGGCAGCATGCGAAGGAACGGCTTGCTTCGGACGTTGTCCTGTGGCAGAGGCCCTCCACCGGAACAAAGGGTCAAGCGGGAAGGTTCTGCTAGGTGTCGTTTCTGTTTTTGTGGCTGGGGTGAATAGCAGGAAACAAAGGCTCCGTTTCTGATGGTCTATCTGTTTTGGTGTTTTTAACTTAATTTTGAAATTGAAAATAAAGCAAGTTCCTATGACAATAATGCTGCTATGGGAATAATGCATGTACCATGCTGGAAAAGTCGTATTATTCAATTCAATTAAATTCAATTCTTCCCTTTTTCGTGGCATTGCTCAGGTCAGAAGACCTGCTCTTCCGCCTGACCACGCAACTTCTGCTACGCAGTTCCCTCCATCGTCTATTTTAGGAAGAAGCCTATTTTAGGTCCTTGACGCCGAAAAAGTGGATAATTCTTGTCTTCTATGTAGAAAAGCACATCCTCTAACACTATGTGAAGTCAAAAACAATTTCGTGGATCATTGATACCGAAAAATTGGTTACGGCAAAGTAATCAAAGTGATCATAAGCCTGGCACTCTGGGATAAATTTGTATACCAATTTAAGTTAAAAGTAAAATCTTTTCTGCTGCAACACTGTTTCTATACAGTTAGAGACTATACTGATTGTCAAAAAGAAAAATAATGTTTACTTTAACAAAACCAACATATAGTATAATGAATTAGTTTACATTTGCATTGTATAATTTAAAAAAAATACTTTTCATCGTTTCAGCGATTTTGAAAACAACAGTGTCAGCATTCCATATTGTTCCCTGCTACACTAATGCATGCGTTAAAGCCTCGCCAGAATCGTGGCGTTGTTAGCGATTTATTAAAGAATTTCAATTCATATTTTATGTGATATATAATAGAGAAAAGATTGTATCGGCATAATTTCCCCTTCTTTCAAATTATTTTTATCGAGCAGAACGTGCAGTAACACTTTCTCTTATCAGACGTACAATATATAAAGAATTTTATTTTACCACGAAAACCCTTCCACTGAAAACAAATGGACTCCTAATGATAAGAATGCTCTTATCGATAATATTATTTACCAGGAAGCCTGTAGTTAAAATATTTTACGTAAGAAAATACTTACATGCGCTATTACGACCATAGCGAAAGTGGCATGACCCCACACACAGGCCAATCCATTAACTGAACCCGGCTTTAGATTTGAAAAATATGTAGAACGTTTTTACAATATTTTTTGTTCATAGAAGACTTTTTAGTATCAGTGGACTTCCTCATATCAGTTAATAATATTGAGTTTAAAATACATAAAAAAATTTAATTTCAACAAGAATTTATATTAACTAAATATACTTTCAAAAACTATTGCCATATATCCAGTTATTAAAATTGTATTATGACTATTCATTTTCATTCAGAATAACAGGAATGAATTTTAGAAATTAACATCATGAATTGTCTTATTTTATAACGTGACTCGCGTGCGTTCGTATCTTCGAAGAGCATTGTCGCCTCAAATATTCTATAAACATACGGTAAATAATGAAGGTTGGCTCTTTCCAGGTGGAAAAAATTTGCCACCGTCTTTCCCCTCAGAAGAACATATGTTTCTAATGTAATTTTGCTGAGACACACTTCGTTTCTGCACAGCAGTTCCTCTTCTTCTATAACGTTCTAAACGTTCGAAAGTACTTAATGGAAGTTGATGTTCTGAAGACCGTTCTAATATTTTGAAAAAAAACAAACTACATTTTTGGATAAAAAAGAAGAAAAATTTGGGAACTGACGAAGTTGGGGTGCAGATTCCGGCATCCCGTATTGCGCGCGTGCCTGCGACCGTGGTCGATTCCAGGCCTTTGCCCTGCAGCCAACACGTGTGTCAGAATAATTCTGACAAGGAGGAGCAAACATTCAAGACGTGACATGTGCCCTCTATTCTTTTCCAATAAAAATGAAAAAATACAGCACAAAGTTTACTCTTTTCAACACTGTCTTTAACTCAACGGATAGAGTACTTCTTAATGTATAATAATAATAATAATAATAATAAAATAATAAAATAATAATAATAAAAAATTGTCTTTATTAGTGGCGAGGCTCAGGCCATTAGGCCTGCTCTTCGGCCTAACCACATGAAATATTTACATTATTTCTTATACTATGAAAAATATCGAGGAGGGCATATTTTACATTTATACAATGTATTGTAAGACATCTCACTTTTTTTCTGGAAATAATATTCTAGGAAAAACAACAGAAGAACTCAATTTTCGCCAAATAGACATGTCACCTTTAGAATGTTTGCTCCTAAACAACGAGTGCACTGCAATTATTTCATTGCACTCGTTGTTTGCATACGACGCTAACGACCTCTCAAGCCCACAACCGCGCATAGTCTTGGAAATACCCACAAAGTTGTGGTATTATACAGACTGCGACGAAATTGAACAATTACAAGTTGCCGGAATGTAAGCTTCTGAGTTCAAAACGGTAAAAGGATTAGTCATTGCTAATATTCCGAAGAACGTAGTGGTATTTTCCCACACGAAAATTTATTTCCCAATTCAAATCCCACACGGTGATTCATTTCGTGTTTTGTTTTTCACACGAAGTGAATCATCCTATGTATACAGTTCCATCAGTAAGGCATGTAAGACCAATAACACACATAAAATAAATTGCAGTTTTTGAGGTACCCAAAAATTACAACCTTCTCTGATTATATTTTAGTAACAATCTTCCAATTTTGATTCCTGAACAAACCCTTTCCGTCCACCCCAGCGCAGGGACGGATTTGCACATGGGCTGAACGGGCTATAGTCCGGGAAGGCACATTTTGAGGGGCGGCAAATTTTCCTTCTTTTTTTAGGGCTTTTATCCAGCCGACAGCCGGTTACCCTTTACGTCCCAATTGGACGCATATTCGACCATACACCAGACCAACATACTTGCGGGCTCCTCTGATCTGGGATTAGCAGAACGCGAGGCCCTCCGCGACAACACATACAAAGTCAAGGGACAAACAACCATGCCCAAGGTGGGACTCAAACCCGCGACCCTTCGGATCGCAGCGCTGAGTCGGTACTCGCTCTTAGCCACCTCGGAGATCCAGGTCGGCGGAAAATTTTCCCACAATTGTATTTTGAATATTAATTTTTTTGGGGACAAAAATTGAAAATAACCCATATTCTATATTTTTCTTTCTTAGATTCTATATTATTCCATTTATGAAAGAGTGAGAAATCATTTTCGGTATTAATTTCTGCTTCAACAGAAACGGCATTAGCCACGATGTATATTGTTTAATAAGTAAAAAATATGCGGAAAGTATTTATTCAAAAATCATACCCTAGGTTTTTATAAATATTATAAATTCTCAAGAGACGGCAAAATTATTGGAGTCCAGGGCGGCAACCTGTATAAATCGGCCCTTGCCCCAGCATAGCTCCTGCGATCATTGTTTCACGCCATAATGGGCCATCCATAAACTAGGTGAGGGTTGTTTTTTTTGAGGGGGGAACAAGCGAATCTCTCCTAATCTTACGTGGGGGAGAGAGGGGTCTCGGCAAATATCACGAATTTGTTTCGCTAAAAACTAAAAAGGGCTATATTGCGATAAAACTGAGACAAGTTAAGTAAAACACGTTTCTAAACTAAAATATAGCTAAATCTTGACAATAATTTTTATCGTGGTTAGTGAATGTTACAATAAGTAGTTAGTTACTGAGAAAAATAATCTAACAAAAATTACAAAACTTTTTAACATTAATGAGATAAATTGCATTACCTGTGTTTTTACAGAAATTTTAAAAAAAAATTACCAAGCGTTTTTAGAAGTGCAATAATATTCATTATAAATCAGTCACTATATTTTCTAAATACTAGTCATATCTACTCTTAAATAAATATAATTAAGAAATGCTATTATTTAAATAAATCTCAAAGAATCAATCACAAATTAGCGTATTTACATTAAAAATACGCATTTTGAAAAATCTCACCTGAGATTAGAAGGGGGAAGGGGTCAAGCCAAATCTCACGACATCTCACCAAGAGAGGGGGGAGACGCAAAATCACCAAAATCACGTCCCGTAATTTATGGATCGCCCCTAAAGCCCCGGAACGCACAATGGTGGCGCGCGGGAGGCTTTGACGTGGTCCTGACCCGCCTCGCGTCTCGCCTCGCGTCTCGCCTCGCGTCTCGCCTCGCGTCTCGCCTCGCGTCTCGCCTCGCGTCTCGCCTGGCGCCTCGCCTCGCGTCTCGCCTCGCGTCTCGCCTCGCGTCTCGCCTCGCGTCTCGCCTCGCGTCTCGCCTCGCGTCTCGCCTGGCGCCTCGCCTGGCGCCTCGCCTCGCGTCTCGCCTCGCGTCTCGCCTCGCGTCTCGCCTCGCGTCTCGCCTCGCGTCTCGCCTCGCGTCTGGCCTCGCGTCTCGCCTCGCGTCTCGCCTGGCGCCTCGCCTGGCGCCTCGCCTCGCGTCTCGCCTCGCGTCTCGCCTCGCGTCTGGCCTCGCGTCTCGCCTCGCGTCTCGCCTGGCGCCTCGCCTCGCGTCTCGCCTCGCGTCTCGCCTCGCGTCTCGCCTCGCGTCTGGCCTCGCGTCTCGCCTCGCGTCTCGCCTCGCGTCTGGCCTCGCGTCTCGCCCCGCGTCCCGCCTCGCCTCTGGCCTCGCGTCTCGCCTCGCGTCTCGCCTGGCGCCTCGCCTGCGTCTCGCCTCGCGTCTCGCCTCGCGTCTCGCCTCGCGTCTGGCCTCGCGTCTCGCCTCGCGTCTCGCCTCGCGTCTCGCCTCGCGTCTCGCCTCGCGTCTCGCCTCGCGTCTCGCCTCGCGTCTCGCCTCGCGTCTCGCCTCGCGTCTCGCCTCGCGTCTGGCCTCGCGTCTCGCCTCGCGTCTCGCCTGGCGCCTCGCCTGGCGCCTCGCCTCGCGTCTCGCCTCGCGTCTCGCCTCGCGTCTGGCCTCGCGTCTCGCCTCGCGTCTCGCCTGGCGCCTCGCCTCGCGTCTCGCCTCGCGTCTCGCCTCGCGTCTCGCCTCGCGCCTCGCCTCGCGTCTCGCCTCGCGTCTCGCCTCGCGTCTGGCCTCGCGTCTCGCCTCGCGTCTCGCCTGGCGCCTCGCCTCGCGTCTCGCCTCGCGTCAGGCCTCGCGTCTGGTCTCGCGTCTCGCCTCGCGTCTCGCCTGGCGCCTCGCCTCGCGTCTCGCCTCGCGTCTCGCCTCGCGTCTCGCCTCGCGTCTCGCCTCGCGTCTCGCCTCGCGTCTCGCCTCACGTCTCGCCTCGCGTCTCGCCTCGCGTCTCGCCTCGCGTCTGGCCTCGCGTCTCGCCTCGCGTCTCGCCTCGCGTCTCGCCTGGCGCCTCGCCTCGCGTCTCGCCTCGCGTCTCGCCTCGCGTCTGGCCTCGCGTCTCGCCTCGCGTCTCGCCTGGCGCCTCGCCTCGCGTCTCGCCTCGCGTCTCGCCTCGCGTCTGGCCTCGCGTCTCGCCTCGCGTCTCGCCTGGCGCCTCGCCTCGCGTCTCGCCTCGCGTCTCGCCTCGCGTCTCGCCTCGCGTCTCGCCTCGCGTCTCGCCTCGCGTCTCGCCTCGCGTCTCGCCTCGCGTCTCGCCTCGCGTCTGGCCTCGCGTCTCGCCTCGCGTCTCGCCTGGCGCCTCGCCTCGCGTCTCGCCTCGCGTCTCGCCTCGCGTCTGGCCTCGCGTCTCGCCTCGCGTCTCGCCTGGCGCCTCGCCTCCCGTCTCGCCTCGCGTCTCGCCTCGCGCCTCGCCTCCGCCTCGCCTCGCGTCTCGCCTCGCGTCTCGCCTCGCGTCTGGCCTCGCGTCTCGCCTCGCGTCTCGCCTGGCGCCTCGCCTCGCGTCTCGCCTCGCGTCTCGCCTCGAGTCTGGCCTCGCGTCTCGCCTCGCGTCTCGCCTCGCGTCTCGCCTCGCGTCTCGCCTCGCGTCTCGCCTCGCGTCTCGCCTCGCGTCTCGCCTCGCGTCTCGCCTCGCGTCTCGCCTCGCGTCTCGCCTGCGCTGCCTCGCTCTCGCCTCGCGTCTCGCCTCGCGTCTGCCTCGCCTCGACTCGCGTCTCGCCTCGCGTCTCGCCTCGCGTCTCGCCTCGCGTCTCGCCTCGCGTCTCGCCTCGCGTCTCGCCTCGCGTCTCGCCTCGCGTCTCGCCTCGCGTCTCGCCTCGCGTCTCGCCTCGCGTCTCGCCTCGCGTCTCGCCTCGCGTCTCGCCTCGCGTCTCGCCTCGCGTCTCGCCTCGCGTCTCGCCTCGCGTCTCGCCTCGCGTCTCCCCTCGCGTCTCGCCTCGCGTCTCGCCTCGCGTCTCGCCTCGCGTCTCGCCTCGCGTCTCGCCTCGCGTCTCGCCTCGCGTCCCGCCTCGCGTCTCGCCTCGCGTCTCGCCTCGCGTCTCGCCTCGCGTCTCGCCTCGCGTCTCGCCTCGCGTCTCGACTCGCGTCTCGACTCGCGTCTCGCCTCGCGTCTCCCTCGCGTCTCGCCTCGTCTCGCCTGGTCCTCGCCTCGCTCGCGTCTCGCCTCGCGTCTCGCCTCGCGTCTCGCCTGCTCCGCCTCGCGTCTCGCTGCGTCTCGCCTCGCGTCTCGCTCGCGTCTCGCTCGCGTCGCTGCGTCTCGCCTGCGTCCGCTGCGCACGGCTCGCTCTGCCGGGGCGGCGCACCACGGGTTCCGACGGCGCGCCGCGCGGCGTCGCGCCAGCCGACGGAGCGGCGCCGCGCCGCGCACGCTCGCCGCGCGCCGCGGATCGCGCCGTCGCCGCGCCGTCCGCCGCCCGCCGTCCCCCGCCCGCCTGCTCGCTCTCCCAATGGCGCAAAAGCGGCGCGCAGCATCCCGTCAAGAAAAACTCACGTGGTTGGGAAACAGTGGCGAAGTTATGTGGTGGGTTAGGGTTGCCGTAAGGGTAACAATGGAATTAGATTGGAAAACAGTGGCGAAGCTATGTGGGTGGTTAGGGTTGCCGTAAGGGTAACAATGGAATTAGTTTGGTTGGGGTTTAGGGTTGCCGTATGGGTAACAATGAAAATCAGAACATCCGAAATATACAGGATGTCCGGGCAGGAAACAACGAAACTTCAAAAATAAGATCTTAAGGTAATTTAAAGAATATTTTGTCTAATAAACTACTTGGATTGAGTGTGTGCTGACCCCCAGCTCACACCCGTTTTCGCTCGAAAACACCGTGCAATTACAATTCCAAATTGTAGCAATTAGCAATTAAATGGAACTAAATCATTTGACATATTTCATTCGGGTATGTTGGCATGGCTGTTCCGGCTTGACACTTCAGGCCTCCTACGCCTGAAAACGTGTTATTCATGTAGACTGCAAAATCTTCGTGAATGCATGAATTGTGAATCTTTTAAACATCAGATAATAGAATGCGTCAACGCATTTGGAGTTTTAAATAAGCATTCAATATCGTTTAATTTGTATATCCTGTTGCTTTAGGAGGTAAAGACATCATTAGAAATGCTTAGGGTTTTACCAAATGCATGGAATTGCGACCTCTTCGGGTATTTTCTGGTCGAAACGTTCTTACAAGAATTCACATTAAATTTGTGATGAAGCTTTTTTGTATTTTATCCTTAAATAAAAATAATCAATTGAGTAATATAAAAACTAATTCTTAAAAGAAGGCGAAATTTGTTTTTCTTCCCCAGTCGAATGAAAAAAATCTGGAACCACAATGTATTGCTTAACTCTACTATTACCAAGTTATTTCTAGTAACAAGATTTACCAATCATGGGCAAAAAGTGCTTATATCTTTAAGTCCTTATTATGACTATAATATTGTAATTTGATATTTTTATCTTGTGATCATGAATAATTTATAATGAAATTCAAACGATTTGAAATACACATTGTTACATATCAATTAAGGTAATTAAAATAAGTGTTGGATAATCTTCGACATTATTAAGTTTCATTGTTCATCATCACTTCTATAACTTCTTCATTTAAACCACTATCAGTCATCCTAATCCTTTTCAACAACACGTAAAGGATAAATACAACCCACAAGTACAAGCATCAGCACTGTATTGCTTCGACAATGGATGACGACCACTACTGTGTTGCCAAAGTAAATTAGTTGCCTTCATATATTTTTGTCACAAATTCCACCAACCATGGACAAAAATTGCCCTTGCAGAAAAATATCGCATTTTTTAAAAATCTTTAATATTATTGCGCAGATTTATATGTTATAACGTAGAATTAGGTGTTACTAACAAATAGAACAAAAATTAAAAAAATCTGAATCTATTTAAAAGAGTATATTGTTTTTGAAACGAACTAATGGGCACTTTTTGCCCATACTCGACAAAACTCGGTTACATTAAATAAACCAAGTTTAGTTAAATGAAAGCAATGCAGTAAACGTAGTTGCTGCTCGTTATTAAAGTCATCAGGAGTCAGTTGTACTGTGACTGGCGCACGTGCACGGCAACAGATATAAGCGTTGATATAGAGCTTCGCAGGGGGTCACAGCGGTCATAGAAAACGACCATGCGATCGTTTTGACTTCACCATAATTAGTCTGTGAGTGAACCTGCTATTAACACTGTTTTCAAAATAGCATATCAACTCAAAAGTGTTTGAAAATGTGCGTCGTGTGAACGCTTTCGAGAAATGCACTGTTTTCACCTTTTAAGTTCTGAACATATTTCCCGGTCATTATGGAATAACTCGACAAATCATATCCTTTCTTGCGAACAGTCATTCGGGTAATTCGTTGTTTTTACCCTGTATAGTAAGTATAGTAATAGTAACTCACCCTCAGCTCTACTACTATCACTGCAAGCAAACGGAAAGCTCAACAAAATATGCGCATAATGAAGCTACATTTATGTCCAGAAGTAAAACAAGGCGCCATCTCAGCATTTGCTCAATGGATCAGGGAAACTGGACAAAAACCTAATCAAGGTGGGGACCCGGAAGCTGAAGTACATTACTTATTACAGGCATATTAAGTATTTTTTTTTAATTATACAATTTTTAATGTTAACTAACTCATAATGTATCATTGGTTTGTTAAAATAAACATTATTTTTCTTTTCGATGATCAGTATGGTCTCTAATTGTATAGAACCAGTAATGCAGCAGTTTTTACTTTTAACTTAAATTTGTGAACTGACTTAGTAACTAGTAAAGTAAGGTGCATTGTAGTGTATGGGTTGTAGTGTAGTGTAACTAGTAAAGTAAGGTGCATTGGAGTGTAGTATGTGGATTTATTGTAGTGAGCTGTTGATATTGACATTTGATGAATATAATTTCTATGACGTGTGCTGTAATTATAAATATCATATTGCATGAAAATATGTTCCCACCGTTAAGTAAGTCAGTTTCGACAAATATGAATGAGAAGGTGATGAAGATGAATATGGTGACGAAGAAAAGAAGATGGTGTTTTGAGACTCTGGGGATCAGGGGAAAAGTGATACGCCCAAGGAACCCTGCTGGGAAGTCCGCTCCATCCACGAGAACTTGCATTGACCGGGAGCGGTAGCTCAGTGCATCAACTGATGTCACTGCAGCGCCTCTCACCGGGAGGTCCTAGGTTCCCACTCCCCACGGCGACAGGGTTTTCGACACTAGCTTTTCAGCTAGGTCGAATTCACTCGCTGCCTGGAGGAGAATTCTAGCGGCCGGCTGTTCTGATCGGTAGTTTTCTGTGGTTTCTCCGATCAACGCCAGGCGAATGCCGGAGCAGTACCCTACCAAACGGGCCACGGACCGCGCGCAATCTGTCCTTCCTCTACCTTGTCCAATCATCTCCCCTTACACACGCACTTACACTAACATGCACTACACTATCACATATTCCGGGCGACCGGTCGGGAGTTTGGAGCTTGTCCAGGCTGGGGCGGTGCCCCGCTGGTGGGAGACTGCTGGTTAGGGGGAAACCTCAGTAGCCGACGGTAGGTCGGCGCCGGATCTCGCCATCCAGTGGGGGAAGATCACCGCCATCTCCCGAGAGAAAAAAACATGCACTACACTAACGGGACATGACCAAAGCAGTTGACGCGCCCGGAAACACGAAAAAAGCAATCAATCCACTTGCATTGGACGGTCATCGAACCCGGACCACAGCGGGGGACGAGGAGAATGGCGCTTTACTAGGGATCGCTCAGAAAAATAAAATAATTATGTAATTCTTGAGAATTGTAAACTAATTTGAACAATTACCTTCACTCGTCTTGGAAGTGATTTGTGGTCAACTCCCCTCCTATAATGCATTTTTTATTTTTGACAGCAAAGCATTTCCTGTATTTCTTGACCCATGAGCCAGTTACATTTTCCTTGGAATACATTCCTTAATTTTTTGTGCAATTTATTCCCCGTCGATAACAAATCTGTATAATTTCTACATTATTCTTGACCAAAAATGAAATATTAGTGTACACCTTAACACCTTTAACTCGTCGACCTATTTTTCTGATTTGTTGAAATTGTAAAACAAAAGTAAAATTTGGCTGCTTTTGACTAATTCTGGTAAATTACTGAAATTATCTGACGATTCATTGAGAGGGGAATTGAATTTCGTAAGGATTGCGTCGAAAAAATGTATTTCGAAAAAATGTTATACCAATCCAACTTTCATTGACGTATTTAAAATATAAAAAATACCATTCCTCGATAGCATGCTTAACTTTTAGCTAACAATTTTTAAAACTTCACAAAAAATAGTGTACCCTTCAGAATCACAAAAGCATGCCTAAAAGTAGGGCATTTATAAATTTTCATATGGAGTGCATATTTACATTTATATTTGTTATTATTTTTACTATCAAACCTGTCAATATGGGTTTATTTTTTTAGAAGGTTTAAGTTTGAGCATATAATTGTGTGAATTGTTTTGAGTCTTAGTTAACTTCATATGAAATAGAAGATGAAATATTTGTTATAATTATGGTTTATAGAAGTTTATTATTTAATCGATTGACAGCGTCTCGTCTCCCAACTCTCTCCTCCTGTTTGCACAACTGAGATGATAATCGATGTCGATAAACAATTGTTGACAATGGTGTCTATTCTTAAGAAAAGTAATTTTAAATGGTGTAATGCCAGCAAAATTGTTATCCATAACAATCACGTAAAAAGCTATAAATAGCTAATTCAGGATTTTTACAGATAGAAGTATACGATTTGCGGAAGCTTCTACTACTTTAATTTTTGTTTATGCACCTATAAGTACACTCAGAATTACCTGTGTTAAACTCTTGCATGACGAGTTTTCTATCAGTCGAGGTTTAGTCATTCTGCACTCTATATGTTGACTTCCTAATCTATCACGTTGCTTGGCATCATGGTGATTATGGTTGCACCTGCTAGCAGAATAAGGGGCCACATTTGGGTTATAAGACCAGGAAACGTAATTTTTATACATAGTACATGAGAGTACTTCCATTTCCTTGCCCAGTTGTGTAAAAAATAGTTAATATTATAGTTCTAATGATTTGAAAGCGCAATATGTAAATAATATTGAATTAGAAGGAAAATAGTAAAGTACGCAGTAGATCCACTCGCACTGTCACAAATTCAGAAATGAAGAGTCAATAAAATAGGTAATGGGATACGTACATTTTGAACCTCAAATCAAAAGTTGTAAAAAAAACCTACAAGCACCCCTCAAGAAAAAAATATTCTGCCAAAAGTAGAGAAATTATCAAATATATAACAACGCGATGCCACAAAAACGCAAAAAGAAATCCACAGTATCATCACTACGTACACAAAACAAATCCAACAACGACGATATTTTGAATACAACACCTCATGGAGCCATCATTCCATCGAAGTGACATCTCGCCATCCACCCGCCACTCACAGCCTCTCAGCTCCAACCCAAGGAGGACGGGGTGCAACCCGCCACTCCCCTTTCCCTGGCCATCCCCTCCGGCGTCCGCGCACGCGTCGAGCCCACTCACCTGCGACGGCGCCGGGCGTCGGGGTGCCCCGAGAGGCGCGCGGAGGCACGCACGGCGTCGCAGGGCGTCGCGGGGCGTCGCGCGCTGTCACCGCCGCCGGCGCACTGCCGCCGCTCCGCGCACCATGGCGTCGCCTCCGCTGATTAGGCGCCAGGTCGCGCTGATAACGCCCCCCCCCCCGGCCAGGCCCTGCTGGCCACGGAAGCGCGACGCGCGCGCCCGGTTTTCCGCTCCTGCGGTTGCGACGGGGCGCAGCGAAGGGCGTGGGTGCAGCGGCTGGTTTTAGGGGAGACAGCGCACACAAAAAAATGAAGGGAGAAGCTAAATAAATCAATAAGTAATTAAATAAGTAAATAAATAATAAATAAATGTATTTGGCATTTTGAGTCGATCTATCGATCGATCGACTGTCGGACTTCGCCGGTTAGCTAACGGTGTTCCCCATGCCTGGGCCTACTTTAATTCCCTCGTTTGAGGTTAAGAGAGACACGTGGTGAACATAGCGTGCTCCCTTCACCATACTACCGAACATCACATGCCCGAGCTTTTCTTCGTCACACAGCTATAGAAACTGAGACGATTTTAAAGGAAAGCTACAACTCTATTTTTGCCCCGACTGGAAATCGAACCCATAGATCGTACCTCACGAAGCTAGAACGCTGCCCTTGAACCACATTAAGGGAACTAAATAAATAAATAAATAAATAAATAAATAAATAAATAAATAAATAAATAAATAAATAAATAAATAAATAAATAAATAAATAAATAAATAAATAAATAAATAAATAAATAAATAAATAAATAAATAAATAAATAAATAAATAAATAAATAAATAAATAAATAAATTCCAATGATGGCAACGCGTATTCTTATAAGATGTTGCGTTTATGTGTTTGATGCAGCCCTTGAGGGTTAATTCCCTATCCAATCGCAATTCCTTTACGGGTGTTGTATCGATGGCATCGACCCGTTCAGGACGCGCCCGGAAACACTAATCAACCAATCAATGGTTTTACAATTCCTTTGTGTGAATATTATGCATGAAATCCAGAAAATAGTACAAAAGCTTTTTTTTGCAAATGAGTAGCTAGAAATGTATATTTGCTTTTCAGATTTCTGGGCCACTCTGTACAGATGGCAGATCGAATAATCGGCTATTAGTAGGCAATAGCGATTATTTCTTATAAGACCCATCGACCCAGTTAGCCGGATATTAATTTATTGGAAATAGCAGTTGAAGATTAATTTTAATAATTGAATTACCGTAATATTTTCCTGGCGCCCATATTCTTATATAAATTTGGAACGGGTTACGTTGAATTAATATTAATAATATTAGAAGGGCAGAGGAGATATTAAATTTAAAAAAATAAATTAGACAGTTTGTTTCAATATATATATATATAAAATTTCCTAACATTTTGTGATTACATAAGTTCTCACTAGTGATTTATGTCATTTTCGGAGAAACAGTCATTTTCGGGACAACAGTTTGAATAGTTTTTGTTACTGGTTAGACATGAATAAAATTGCAAAACTATAAATAATTTCCATGTTACTGGTTTCCTGTGCACTTTTCCGACAGCCTAAAACCGGAAATCATTTGTTGCCACAAAAGGTGTAATTTTGCGGAAATAGATAAAGGAGTGGTGTTGTCATGTTTCTAAGATAATGCAAAACCGATCAATGTTTTATCATTTCCTTCCGTACTCAATGTCTTATATTCCATGCAGTATGAAATGACAAATATAATATATGTATGTAATAATAATATAATATATGTTATTATTGTTTACGGCATTATTCTCCCTCAAAAAACCCTTTTAGAGGTATTTTGAATATATTTTTTTAAATTATCTAGTATAGAATATTTCCAACCAATAACCACATATCGTGAATAATCTTCAAATGACAGAAGCAAGTGCTTTAAAATATAAATCCTAATGTCATTCTCTACAAGAAAGAACCCATGTCAGAAATCATATGTATGGTTTCATAAAGCTTGCCCACATGGAAATGAGGCGACACTATCATAACTGACATACACTATCAAAACCAAACTGCCAAAGAAAACACAAATCATCAGCGCACATAAGTATTTATGATACGAGTAGTAAATTTTGCATTTTAATTTAGAGTGGGAAATGTTTTAGATATACATAATATCCTATGAGCAGAATAAAATAACTTTAAAATAAAATGAAATAACATAAAACCCTTTTACTACGTGTGCCATACATTATCTTTTAGGCAGCCTTAATGACTTTCCTATTATTTTAATTCAAGTACACAAACTATTTAATTGG
Source organism: Teleogryllus oceanicus (assembly GCA_964035755.1). Lineage (NCBI taxonomy): Eukaryota > Metazoa > Arthropoda > Insecta > Orthoptera > Gryllidae > Teleogryllus > Teleogryllus oceanicus. Next base: position 31,546,340 of record CAXIVR010000002.1, read on the forward strand.
GTACCATGCTACGTTAAGATCACTTGTAGCAGATCAGAAGGCAGTATTTTGTTTTCGTTGTTGAATTCATTGTTTCATCTGAATATTTGAGCATCGTCTCACTTTTAGCACTATTATTAAAATTGAACTTTAAGTGTGCATCTCCTGAAAGAATCGCTTTTACTAGTGGGTGCCTAAATACCTTTATTATAGAATAGTACATTATGAAACGATGATATAATCATGTGAATTTATGTGACTCGTGTGAAGTTTACGACACTTGCTCGTTCCTCTCGCGTATCGTAATATCACATACCCATTACATCAAGTTTCATACGATAGTTTTTCCAGGACTTTTATAAGTTAAACATTTATATTGAATCGTTTTGTGGCTGTTGACACGCAGGATTCAGTCAAGGCCAGTTCCCTAACCCTACCCTCGTATGCAGCGGCAGGTATCGGGGATTACCAAACCGCCTGCGAGGGAGTCCTGCGCAAATCAAATAGGATCAAAGTAAAATTACAGTCCAATTTATTTTAAATAATATTCCACCAAATACAAAAATTTAAAACTGACAAGCAAAATATAATATCAGATGGAATTGTAATGTCCACAATCGAACGAAACATTTATTAGAACGGTTCTCAATTATTAATCAAGTACCAATACTTGGTCGGTAAACTTCTCTGTGATTGATCAAGAATCTATGTCAAAGATGATTGATTGACTGATTTTTTCGTGTGTCAACTGCTGTGGTCATTAGTCCCATGAGTGTAGTGCATGTTTTTTCTAGGGAGACGGCGGTGATCTATCACCGCTTGATGGCGGGATCCGGCGCCGACCTACCGTCGGCTAGTGGGATTTCCCCTAACCAGGACTCTCTCACCAGCGGGGCACCGCCCCATTCGGGACAAACTCTAAGCTCCCGACCGGTCTCCCGGAATATGTGGTAGTGTGATGCGTGTTGGTGTAAGTGTGTGTGTATGAGGAGAGGATAGGACAAGGAAGAGGAAGGACAGATCGCGCGCGGTCCGTGGCCCGTTTTGTAGGGTACTGCTCCGGCATTCGTCTGGCGTTGATCGGAGAAACCACGGAAAACTACCGATCAGAGCAGCCGGCCGCTATAATTCTCCTCCAAACATCAACTGAATTCGACCTAGCTAAAAAGCTAGTGTCGAAAATCGTGCCGCCGTCAGGACTCGAACCTAGGACCTCTCGGTCAGAAGCGCTGCAATCAGTTGATCCCGGTCCTATGTCATAGTGAAATCTGTATCGTAATGAGTATCATTATGCAACTCGTTGCAGCCATCAATTGACAGCATCACACACTTTGAATAGAGAAATCCACAAAATTTCTCTCTAAACATAACGGTCACATGCGAATGAAATAGCATGTCCGGCCTTTCCGTAAATTAACCCGAATGACTTCTGTTCTTTCATCGTTCCCGTATATTCTCCTTTCCACTCCGTGGGAAGTTTGCTTTCTTTTCGCATCGGTTTGCCGCTCTGCGCACTCTCCCGTATCGGAAGTTCTTTGGCGTGACCATTGCGTCACGCGCACGAAACGAATCAAAACAATCAACTCACATTTTCGTATATTGTTGAAGTGAAATACAGTGGTACGCCAAATTAAGATACTCACTACGAAAAATCATTTTTAACAAAATGTGTGGTAGAAAAGTATTTTGATGAATGTTTTCACTGACCGGGAGGTCATAAGCTTTGACTCCCGATGGTTGCAAGATGATTTCCTCACTAGCTACATAGCTATTTCGAATTCAGCCGCTGTCTGGAGGAGAATTCAATATGCCGGGTGCTCTAATTGGTAGTTTTCCGTGGCTTCTCCGATCAATACCAGGTGAATGCCGGAAAAGTACCCTAAAAAACAGGCCATGCAACCTTTCCTTCCTCATCCGTGTACCCTCTTCATCCCTTACACACACGCACATACACAATTACACTGGTATCGTAGGCTTCCGCGGCCAGAATCATGATCTGGGCTGTCCGGGTAACGCCGCGTCGAAGGCTGGGGTGCCGACGTTTCGACCGACATATCGCGGTCCTCTTCAGGGCTGTACTGCAGTACAGTCTTGCAGTACATGTACTGCAGTACAGCCCTGAAGAGGACCGCAATATGTCGGTCGAAACGTCGGCACCCCAGCCTTCGACGTGGCGTCACTCGGACAGCCCAGATCACAATTACACTGACATGCAATACACTACCAGACATGTAGGGAGACCAGTCGGGAGCTTAGAGTTTATCCCGGTGTGAGGTGATGCGATGATGAGGTGATGAGAGTGGAAGATACGTTGTGGGGGAAAATCGCGCAACCTCGCCCCGCAAAGAGCTCGTGGCTCATAGCGAGGTCGCTAGCCTTTCACCACTGAGATCCGGGTTCGATTCTCGTCGAATCTCATGTGAAATTTGTTTCAACAAAACGATTTTGGCTGCTTCACAAGGGCTAGTCCAACGCGCTATCCTCATTCCTTCCCATTTCTGGCCGCTGGGTAGTGACGCAGGAGCGCGTAGTAGTAGGCGCGTACGCGGAGATTCTATCTGGCTGTCCTCTTGAAACTGACTTACATTCATATATACTCTCTGCTTACATAGAGAGAGGTTAATGGAGGATTACTCCGCGCTCAACGCTCGACACGAGGCAAAGAGACGCATTGCGTCGATAATGATAAAATTAAGGACGCCAAAAATTTAAGTAAACCTGTCGTGATGGTTGGCGCCAGATATCACCATCCTGTGGAGGAAGATCATCTCCATATCCAGCGGTAAAACATGCAGATGTACAAATGATGATGATATTTACCTGATGATGATATTACACCTGATGATATTTATGACCTCAGTAGTTGACGTGCCCGGAATACTATCAATCAGTGTTCTTACAATTTCTTTGCTGTTTGAATATTATGCATCATGTCTAACATGTTTACATCACAAAATATATTTCATAAAGCCCAATTTACTTTCAGATACTAATATTTTGTGAAACTGCCACCAGCACAACGATCCTACTTGACATACTGGGAATGCACTTTCTTGTTAATTCTTTCAAGTAATGTTTCAAGCCGTATCTACTCTTTCTAAAAGAATATTATTACTGGAAATTGATCGTTCTTTGCTTATTTTTTTCTCCAGAGCCTTCCAAATGTTTTCAGTCTAGATCTACCAACATCGGAATATTTTTGACATACTTGCGGATATACATACCGCTTACAATTTTGCGATTCTGAGAATAAAGAACTGAACAAATTAATGCAAATTACCACGAAAAGAATTGAAAAAAATGAAGGTTTCTCTTTCAAACGTATATTCTTTTGCGCTGAATATTATGTTATGGGGAACTTATTAGGAATGCGTTGGGATTTGCTTTCAATAAATACCTCTCAGATGGATTATTGTTACAATGACGATAACTGTTCGAAGTGTTTATCTTAATTTCACATGAGATTTGGAATTATCTATTGTCGTAATTGTTGTTCAATCAGTTGTATATATTTGTACATCTGCTGTTCTTGAACATTCGAAAATAATGCGTTATAAATGCTAACTCGAGTGTAAGCTCGTTGGTTATGGGCCAGATTCACCTAATTTTACCGTTATATCCTCACGTCTGACACAGAAGAACTTGAAATTACTCACCTTGTCTATCGCTTGTACCGGAAGCGGTAGCTCAGTGCATCAACTGATGTCACTGCAGCGCCTCTGACCGGGAGGTCCTAGGTTCCCACTCCCCATGGCGGCAGGATTTTCGACACTAGCTTTTTAGCTAGGTCGAATTCAGTCGCTGTCCGGAGGAGAATTCTAGCGGCCGGCTGCTCTTATCGGTAGTTTTCGTGGTTTCTCCGATCAACACCAGGCGAATGCCGGAGCAGTACCCTACCAAACGGGCCACGGACCGCGCGAGATCTGTCCTTCCTCTTCCTTGTCCTATCCTCTCCTCTTACACACACACTTACACTAACATGCACTTAACTACCACATATTCCAGGAGATGGTCGGGAATTTAAATCTTGTCCCGGCTGGGGCGCTGGTGGGAGAGTCTTGGTTAGGGGGAAACCCCACTAGCCGACGGTAGGTCGGCGCCGGGTCTCGCCATCAAGCGGTGAAAGATCACCGCCGTCTCCCTAGAAAAAATGCACTACACTCACGGGACTAATTACCACAGCAGTTGACGCGCCCGGAAACACGAAAAAATCAATCAATCAATCAATCGGGAGACCAGTCGGAGTTTAGATCTTGTGCGGCGAGAATGGATTTTGGAGGTTGAGGGTGAGGGGCGTGTGGCGCCGGGTTCATTGCCGATTTTACTTCCCGCCGCCGCCGCCGCCCTCCCTGGCGCCCGCATCGCGTCCGCGCGCGTGCGGGCCACCGGATGTCACGGCCAAGTTCGCAACTCACGCCTCGCGTGCCAAATGCGCTTTGCTGCTTTCTTTGCCGCTCGGAGGTTGCGACTCGCGATGTTGGCACGCCTGTGTCATCCCGTTCATATATTTATGTGTGGTATAGGGTGTGTGTGTGTGTGTGTATGTGCGTGTATGAGAGGGAGAGAAAGAGAGTGGAGGAAGACAGGACGAGAGGAAGGGAGAGACGAAGAGAGACAGACAGACAGATGCAAAGAGAGACAGAGACATAGAGACAACGAGGGAGATATGTACGCAGACAGAGAGGACACAGACAGACAGAGAGACAGAGAGATGTTATATTTATTTTGTATTTGTGTGAATGTTGATGTATAATATTGGTGTCTACTCAAAGTGCATATTTTATGTTTGATCAGAAATAAGTCGATTACAAGTGTTTGTAACAGTAATTCTCGTCCTGACTCTTTTATTAATTAGTTTTCATTAATTTATTGTTTAGATTCTTACAGTTCTTTAGCACCAAACAAAACAATAGAGATTTTCTAAGGAGCCGCAACAATTGTTTCACGAAGTAGACGAGTACGGGATTTCCGGAAAGATGATCAGCTCGTAGCACCATCCGGTCTAGGTACTGTGCAACAACTTGCATGTCCCGGGAGAGGTGGCTCACTGCATCAACCGACGCCATTGCAGAGCCTTGGACTGGAAGGTCATAGGTCCAAGTCCCGACGGCACGGCAGGATTTTCGACACTAGCTTGTCAGCTGGGTCGAATTCAGTCGCTGTCTGGAGGAGAATTCTAGGGGCCAGCTGCTCTGATCGGTAGTTTTCCGTGGTTTCTCCGATCAACACCAAGCGAAGCCACCACCCGGAGCACTACCCTAAAACGGGCCACGGATTGCGCGCGATCTGTCCTTCCTCTTCGTTGCCCTATATTCTCCACTTACACACACTTACACTGCGCTAACACATATTCCGGGAGGCCGGTCGAGAGCTTAGAGCATGTCCCGGCTGGGGCGGTGCCCCGCTGGTGGGAGATACCTGATTAGGGAAACCTCGCTAGCCGACGGTAGGTCGACGCCGGATCTCGCCATCCAGCGGGAGAAGAACACCGCCACCTCCCGATGAAAAACATGCACTACACTTACGGAACTAATGACCTCAATCGTTGCCTCGCCGGAATCATTGACAACCAATCAACTTGCGTGTGGAAAGAGTGGTGGTGAACGTAGGGTGCAGTATTCGTCAAAGAGGCAACCTCTTCGGAATCTATAGAAAAAATGGTGGAGAATCCGAATCAGAATAAAAATGGATACATTCATAACGTTTGAATAACATACGTCTGATTTACATTTATGAAAGTAGTAATCGGGTTCACTAGACCAAGCCTTAACGAAGAACTTTCTTTTTGTCGCCAAGAATCTTCAGTTTCAATATTGATCATTCATCTTTACGGTACTGACAAACAGGTGTTGAGTTCCAGGGAAAGCTACTTTCATCTCTTCTCGACTTCTTGACTCATTTAAATTCAACGTTTCACTTATATTTTCTTTCGTGTTTACCATCACCAATTTCAGCTTAGTCTTGGAGTAATGATTACCTCAGGACACAAGTTACGTATCCTCGTCATTCTATACATATTAAATCCACCGGTTTATAAGAAGCCATACGTAACTTCTCCGTGCAGGAGATAAATCTTCGCAGCACATAAAAGTTTTTAGTGTTGACTCAGAAGTGCATATTCATTTTCCGAAAATGTTTCGCAGCACATTTGATATGAAGATAAGAACTATTTCACAAATATCATATGTCTAACGTTGATTAGTATTTTGCAACTTCCATTTCTACAATATTTCAATAACGCTTTCTCGATTATTTTCAATTCCAATGTTCGGAGAACTATTGTAGACAATATTTAATGATATGATTAATAAGTTGAATTTATATAACTAGTAGTTTCAAATGTAGTTTCATTGATTTTTCAGAAAATTTTTAAGTGTTTAAAGTTAATTCGAATTTACCACTTTTCTGGCGTGCAAATCAGAAAGATTTGTAGATTTGTATTTTAGTGTTAGTCACAAGACTGTAAAAAGTTAGTGATTATTCGAGGAATGTTAGTTTCTTAAAATTTGCACTTTCAAAACGTTTGAACAAAAAATGTCCAGTGTTAATAAATTGTTCCACTCTAATAACGTGGCAATACACATTCATGTGTATTCCACTCGCTTCCCGTAGTAATCACCAACGTTATTTCTGTAGTACAAATACGTTTTGCGGCCCTCACACTCAAACACTCATTTTGACACCTCGTAACAAACGAGGTATCAATATTAATATTTTATTTAAAAACTCATCCAAAATTAGGCTAGGCGCAAATACATTCCCAAAAGCAGGGATTGTTAATTTTTCCGTGCACAACTGCTTTGGACGTAGTGTATAAGTGTGTGAGTGTATGTAAGGGAAGAAAAGGAAGGGGAAGGAAAGATCGCGCGCGGCCTGAGGCTCGTTTGTTATGATACAGCTTCACATTCGCCTGACATTGAGAAACCAAGGAAAACAACCTATCCAAGCAGCCGAACAGTAACATTTTGAAGCAGCGGCTGAATTTAACCTAGCTTTGTAGCTAGTGGAGAAAATTCGCCACCGGCGGGTCCCGAACCCTGGAACCTCTCGATTACGGACTCTTTAGAGACATTGAGCTCAGTGTCTCTAAAGAGTCATTGAGCGACAATAGGCTAAACTCAACAGGACATGGTGCGTTTCAGTATCTTAAACCTGGACTTCCAAGATTTCGAGGTAGTATGTTCCTTAGGGTTAATATATAACATGACGTGCTTCTGCTAAATTTTCGAGATTTGGCTCTTCTTGATGAGGATCGTAGCCTCTCCCCAATGAGGATCGTGGAGAGACTCAAATTCTAATGCAACACGTTTCGCTAAAAACATTATCTTCATACAAATGTTGGGGTGGGGTGAGGTTACACATGCGAGAAATCTTGCATAATGCATTAGTTCAGTTTCAATTTGCCTAAAACGCATCAATTTTTTTATGTGTTAACAAAGGTGAAATTCAATTTTTCCGGTGATCCGTTAAGTAAATGATTAATTACAATTAAACATTATTTTTAAAGCATGTATTTGTTAGCTGAGTGTCAAATGGAGTGAGTGGCATGTACAAAATTACGTCGAAATGTTTGCCATCGAAGATTAGAATAATTATCAATATGATAATTTTGAAATTTTTAATACATCTTCCATCTTTAATTCATATACATCTTCCGTTGTGCTAGAATTGTGAGAATGGCTAAACTGAACAAATGTCATAGAAAAAACCTTGTCCTCTTAAAGTTATTGCTTCTTCCATCAACAAAACGTGATTAAAAAAGATATTGCAAGGAAACTATGAATTGATTTTGACTTTCAATCAGAGCTGAATTGTCCTGTTATTCACATTATTGTTCATCAAGTATTCTGGAACGTGGGTAAAGCACACAAGAATATTCTCACACCAACGAGACGAGCTGTCATCTGGAGAGCCAAGACAATGTAGGTCGCAATGTAGAACTTTAAAAGCACTATAACAATCGTTAATCAAGATCCTCCGATTTCTATATGAGAAAGCAGCAACTCATTCTGTAGGTGGAACTTTTTATGTGGAAACTGCACATGTGCTTTCCCTCGTGTGCACGTGAATTTCCTTGAAATTCAGGCAGCCGCGTCCCTTTGTATTTCTTCTTTGTGTGAATATGTCTATTTAAATTACAGATTTCCGATCCTTTCGATCGAACTGACGTCAATTTTACACTTCATTGTAGATACCGGAAATAATAGAAAACCACTTATTTTCTTTGGTTTAGTTTCGAAGACATATTTTGCGTTTAAATCACTTGACTTCTATCAATACACTTGTAAATGTTTATTATTTATAATAATTAACGTTACTTTATAGTATCTCGTGTATGCACTTTAAATTGATGTAAACAATGATACGCATTTAATACAGTAAGGATAGTCACTTTTTTTCTAGGGCTTTTATCCAGCCAATAGCCGGTTACCTTTATCGTCCCGATGAGACGCATATTCGACCATACACTAGACTAACACACTTGGGGTTCCTCTGATCTGGGGTCAGCAAAACGCGAGGCCCTCCGCGACAATACATACAAATCTCAAAGGACAAACAACCATCCCTACAAGGCGGAACCGCGAACTTCGGACCGAAGCGCTGAGTCGGTACTCGCTCTTAGCCACCTCGGCCAAGTCACATTTACAAAGTGGTTATTACCATTGGCACATACAGATTTACATTTTACAGATATTTTCAACAAAGATATTAAAATATGTCAGTATCGATTACAATTTGTTTCTGATGTTGTCTTTTATGAAGAAACTTCTGACTGCAAAAATCTATTGTGAGAGTCTCGCAGAAGCGAACTAGCGAAAAGAACATGAGTGACATCCGTTTTCCTATTCAGAGTTATTATAAAAAATTTAGAAGTAATGAAATTTGAGTTTTTTCTCTCCTACGTCTTTTTCTTTTTCGAGTATCGCCTTTGTCTGTTTCCTCTTGCACACATTTTTCTCAAGCTTCCCACGGTGCGTTCTACTTCATCTTCCACGTTGCTTAAGTCGATTTCGCCACCTCCTACCCTCCTAATTACCATCCAAGGTTCTCGGTTCTCATTCACGCAAAACTGTACCCGGTTCAATGTATTCTCCCCTTCGTTCACGGAACCTACATCAGATGCATTGAATTATCGATCATATTTAGATTGGGTCCCTTTCTTTCACAACTCTTAATCATGGAGAGATGTCTGTGTAGCCAGACGGTGCTTCTGAAAACGTTTTACTTCACCTGTCCGAACATCAAAGGATCCATTGAATTCATTCACTGGACCACATGTTGCAGTAGCGTTACGTGGTAGAATTCTATGAAGTCTAGTCAACGTTGAACCCAGATGTTCTATCAATATGTCATTGCAATATTCACATTTTATTCTTCCATAAATAATATATGAAACATTAAATACTTCCAGAAAACAGAATGAATACACCATACAACATATTTTTCATTGCGGAACATTAACTAGCGGAAGTAAGAACTACCTCACGAAGAATAAATACTCAACACAATTTGGCTTACAAAATCCTGACAGTCAACATGACTGGCGTTTTCAAAATCGTTAGCCTTAATACCTTGAATAACCTATTATGACAAGTAAAGTGAATGAAGATGACTCGAAGATGAAGAAGAAGGTGAAAAGATAAACGCTCGCGCACACCCAACAATCACACACTCACACGCACCACGCACACACACACACACACACACACACACACACGCGCGCGCGCGCGCGCACGCAACTTCAATAAAACATTATAATAAAGATATTTCTTGATGGTTACTATTATTGAATATAATATTCCCTTGTGAATATGTACGATTTCCCGACTCCCAACTATTTCAAAAACTCTTCTTTTTAAAACTATCTATTTAAAAAACGCGTCTTTTTAAATCTTTACGCATTCATCAGTGCTTTTGGTCTTCCATCTAGATAATTCTATTCTTAGTATTTTTCTTTTTGTGTTAATTTATAATACATTTTTCAACGCAATGATTTCCCCCACTTTTTATTCAAAATGTATTATCGTTTTACTTCACAAATTTTCATTTATTATCACGTTATCGTAATAAATCAACTTCTGTGGTTAAAATCTCATTTTTTAAGTTTAGATCCTGCGTCGGGTTTTGATATTTGGTACTTATTTTCTATATCAGTTCTCGTACATCATCCTTTCTTACAAAATCTTCCGTATCTTATTATTCGAGGTTCGTCTTATTATTCTACCTTATCTACTACTTATTACTACCTTTTCTACTTATTATTCTACCCTATCTCTTCTACCTCATTAAAATTTTTATGTCTGTCTAAAACGACTTATCCGGTAAAGGACAAATAGGTTCATAGGACTTAGAAATCTGAAGAGGCGAATTGAAATCTGAAGAAGCGAATCTGCAGCCGCTGAGGCGAATTGAGAAAATTACTCTGAACGTCAAAGGAGCGTTGGATACGTCAAGATATATTTGAAGTCATAACTAGGGCCCGGATTTTAATGACTTAAAAATCAGCGAAATATGCAAGCATTTATGACCTAAAACCTATATAAATATGACGCTATACAAGTTTATTTTTTAAAAATTCCTGTTGATTTTTTAGGTATAACGTAAATTCAAAATTCAGTCAAGAACATATTGTAAGTATGGTACATACGGTTTGCAAGCTTTGGAACTAACTAACATTTTAAAGAACTGCTTGTGTTTGTATAAGAAATCAAATACAGTACAACAAAACCCACGAAACAAAACGTTTTGTTTTACTACTATATACTTCTTTTTTGATGTTTTCTAATTTCCTCTAAGTCTTCAGTTTCTAGAGAGTTGCATTAGATCACAAGGTGTATTTTCAGGTTTTCCATTAGGTAGTTTCCAGGTAGTTTTGTATCTGAGAAAACGCCTCTCCACATTATATGACTCATGGAAGAGAATTTTAAGGCGGCAATGTCACTGCAGTGTAGCTTTGGTTCATTGCCTTCAAATGTTGCGACATTTGCAGAAATTATATCGCTCATTTGGCACATTACAGAATATCCAAGATTTCGCTGAAGAACACGCAGCAATTTGTTGTACACTTTCTCAGCCACATTACCACGAGCTCGACTCAACTCACTCCGTTTAAATTCACTTACGTTTCAAACAATCTTTCGTGGTATAATTGTTGAGTTTGTTTGTGACAATATTACTTGATACATTGTCATGCGAGACACATTTTCAAGCTTTTTATTCTAGTGTCCTTAAAAATATGACATATGTATGCATTTTTGGCAAAATTTGGCCAAAATATGACCTTTTACTAAAAACTGTCCTTAAGAATATTGCAAATATACGCATTTATGGCAAGATTTGGCCAAAATATAACCCCTTACTGAAAACAGTGTAAATATGACTTTATATGCACAGTAAAAATACGGTTTTCTAATCGACAATACCTGGATTCGTGCACAAACTGTTTTAAAGTTCACCCGAAGGTTCTGAAAAAATATATGACTTGTCATTAAAATCCGGACCCTAGTCAAAACAAGTTAGTTCGTCGTTAGATTTACTTGAATACAATTCTACTTGATAGTGTATTTTATTTGACAAAATAATGTACTACATAAAAATAATATATATTTTATTATTAATAATTTATTTTTATAATCTATTTTATTTATATATAATTTCAATACTTCAGTAAAACTTATTCAATGCGGCACGAGTATAATGCGGAACAGTCTCGTGTGAACATAAATTGCGGTCCTGCCAAATATATATTTTACTATTAAATTATAAATTCTCACCAAACGGAAAAAATATCTTGTCCCTAGAGCTTCCACATTGAGCAGTTTTACTGTATATACACCCAAGAAATTTGTAATATATTATAAATATATTTTTCATAATATTTAATTACTTATTTCGTAATTAATATATTACTCATTTCCTAAGCACATACATTGCTTTTCCCGTGGACTGGAGAATCTCCTCAATAATTTTTTCAAGTAGGAAGCATTATCATTTGTGTGACTGATTAAAGATTCGATTTACATGATAGGATGTGGTAGTGATTGGCCATTTTCTTCTTCGCCACAATTATTACAATCTTTTCATCCATGCCCTTCGCGCGGGATTCAAACCGACAGCGTCTCAAGTCCCCCACAGCCTTCAGTACGGAGGCCGGTATGTTGAACCATGAATACCACGCTGTTAGTGGGAGGTAGTAGTAGCTCATCTTCGTGTGTGTGTGGTGGCGGGCGCGGGAGGGGGGGGGGGGGGGGAGGAGGGAGGCGGGGCGGGGCGGTGGCGGTCGGGGCGGCGGGGCGGTGGGGGGTAGTGGTGGGTGAGACGGAGGCGGTCGGTAAGACGGTGGTGGTGGAGGCGGTGAAGGTGGTTTGGTTTGGTTTGTTTTTTTCGTGTTTCCGGGCGCGTCAACTGCTTTGGTCATTAGTCCCGTTAGTGTAGTGCATGCTTTTTCTCGGGAGATGGCGGTGATCTTCCCCCGCTGGATGGCGAGATTCGGCGTCGATCTACCGTCGGCTAGTGGGGCTTCCCCTAACCAGGACTCTCCCACCAGCGGGGCACCGTCCCAGCCGGGACAAGCTCTAAGCTCCAGACCGGTCTCCCGGGATATGTGGTAGTGTGGTGCATGTTAGTGTAAGTGCGTGTGTGTGCAAGGGGAGAGGATAGGACAAGGAAGAGGAAGGACAGATCGCGCGCTCCGTGGCCCGTTTGTTAGGGTACTGCTCCGGCATTGCGGGGGTGGGGGGCAGGGGGGGGCCGCCCAAAGGGAAAAGGGGGGGAACCGGCCCCGGCTCTGGCAGGCACCGCCCCGGTGGAAGGGGTGGTGGCGGGAAGGGGCCATGGCGGCGGCAGCGGGGGTTGGCGGTGGTAGTGATGGCGGTGGTGGAGGCGGTGGTGGGGGGGGGGGCGGGGTGGGGTGGAAGGGGTGGAGGCGGCAGCGGTGGTTCGCGGATGCGAAGGTGGTGGTGGTGGAGGTGGAATCGGTGATGGTGGAGGCGATGGGTGAGGAGGCGGCGGTCGGGAGCGGTGAGGCTTCGCGTGGCGTCCGGAGAGAGTGAGCGGCTCCGCGCGGGGCCTTCCTGAGGCGGTGACCGCGTGGCCCACATCGCGCGGTTTCACTGGCGCGCGCCCGCGCCCCGGCCAGTCGCCCGCGCCACCGCGGGGCCGCCACACCTCGCCTCCTCCGACGACATGGCGGCCGCCCTCCGACTGCTCGCCGCCGCCGCCGCCGTTGCCGGCTACTGGCTGCTGCTCGCCCCGCCCCGTGAGTAACACTCCCTCACGGGGGCAACAGTGTTTAATAGTTTAGCTGTGCGCCACCGGAGGACGGCAACAACTGAGATCTACTAATGATTTCATCAATACTGAGAATCACGAAATTACTGCGCGCCTCCACGTGCTTCCACATTCTTCCCCACGCCCCCCTGCCCTCGTCTCAGCACTCATCATTGAAAGGCAAGGATTTTCAAAAAGACAATGACCGTAGTGCCGATGCGGGAAATCTAAACATGGGTGTCCTCTGAAAGGTGTTCGTGTTGAAATGTCATGATCACGGTGGTGAGATGAGTAGTGAGTGAGAATGAGAGAGGAAATTTGTGTCTGAAGATGGAGATGAGGGAATGAGAGGCAGACGAAACGCCTTGTACCCCTTTGTCTACCTTCAATTCCACTTGCATCCCATGTGTACGGAACCCCGACCTCAGTGGTTGAAGGGAAGCATGTGGTGTTGTTGGCGTTCTTATGAGAAGAAACAAAAGAGGTCATATGTGTATAAGAATATGTTAACGAAGATTACCTCTTTTATTTCTTCTCTGCAGCTTAGCTGATACCCATGAGTATTAAATGCACAGCACTGAGAAGCACTACGCATTTACCTCTACAGGAAGTGACAATGAAAAGCTCTTGAGCGCGTTTTTTAAATTTTTTTCGTTTTGTTTTCTTTTTGTTTTTATTCGTGTGTGAGCGTTCTTAAGGAGTGTGTCCTCATGAGAGTCACTTGTGAGTAGTTCCGTCCTCGTGTGAACAGAGAATCGTTGGTCCATTATGGCATTAATATCATCTCCATATAATGGCCCTCTTTATCTGTGCTAAATGTTCAATATATTCGAATTTCATACGAATGTAAAATGATGCTTGTGTGTGTTATGGAGAAAATGCAATAACAGTGACAATGAGTGATTAAAGACAAACAGTTTGCACCGAATTGTGGAAGTATCTCACGGGTAGAAAACCTCAAAGGAAATCTGAAGAGTATTTGACCTTGATGGAATTTTCACATCTGGCAACCTTCTACCTCTAAGAGCAACTCGACATATTCCAATTAAAGCATTGAGTGTAAACTGTGCGTGTACAAAAGAAACTGGAAGAAAATGAAGAACGGGATATGTGAACAAAAGTGATTTGTGTACTCATCGCTCCATGGGTCTAAAAAGGAAACTACTTTCTCTTGATGTAAAATATCTCACACAATGCTACATTTTGTTGTTTTTACTTTCTCGTATAATACATATGCATGGAGGAAGTTGTGTATGGCTGCGAAAAGTCGATTTCCAGATTTCAACGGCAATACAGTTTTTCGGGTCGGCTGAAATCGATATTTTTTATCCGTCTGTCCGTTTGTCTGTCTGTGCGTCGGTCTGGTCGTCCGTCCGTCTCGTCCGTACGTCGTTTATAAACAATGCTAGACCCTACACTATTTGTAGGATTTTTGACAAAACGAAAAATCCGCAATTATCTGGACTGTTTCAAAGCCCTGCAAGTGTAAAACTAATTCTTTGAATTTTTGAGGTACTTTACATAAAGCCCATGGAAGATTTTTAAACATTTCTGAAATTTCTGATTATGAAAATGATCTCAAAAGTTTGCTCCAAATTTGAGACAAGTGAGAATGTCGAATTATATTTATAAAGGTAGCACATGTAGTTTTTTCTAAATATCTCACGTTAATATTTACATCATGGGTATGTCTCTTACATTATCGCATTTTTTATACAATTGCTTAAAATAATTTCTTATTATGTTTCTCGGAAACAGTATTCTGTGAAATTGAGCTTAAAATTATCAAAAAAATCAATAAATTATCAATCAATAATAGTGCTCCAATAATCTCTTGTAAAAAACTGACACGGAAGGATGTTGCAAGCCGACGGGAAAGCAGGGTATGCAGCAAGTGTCTGCGAGTTAATCCTAGTTGATGAAGATTTTTGCTCTATTAATATATCTACTTACATATGACTCTTCATTTCATTTAAATAATACTTCTGTATGATTTACTCGGTAGTCAATAGCAATATTATTCAAATTTATTTAGAAAAATTAAAACTTTAAATCAATTTTCACCAGAGGTTGAGGGACAACGATGTTACAAAACAACGATATCGTATGCTCTTTAAAAAAAGTGTAGACGTTTATAAAATTCAGATGAGTTATAATAGTAATAAAGAATTACATGAGGATGTGAATTTGAATATCATTCTCTGGCAGATAGAGAAAGGGATATATTCATCGCTCTTAGCTTTTGAGAAATAGAAGCTGCACGTCTACTAAGGATGAACTGACCAGTATGGTGGTCATTTTTTCAGTGTCCATTCCTGAAATATCGCAGCAGGAAATTCAGAGATTGTAACTTGTATGCAGAATAACGCAGTTAAAACAAAGCGTGTCATTAATATTAACGGAATACAACTGAGATACAGAATCTCTCATCTTCTGAAAACGGAAAGGAACATAAATGGCTGGATTTTTAAATAACTCTGTAAAGGAATGTATAACCAGCTGTTAAAAAAAGGGGGAAATTCTGCTTGTAAATACCACTGAACAGTTAGGTTGTAAAGTTTTTGCGAGAAATAACTGCGCAACCACGATGAAAATTGCTAGAAGGCTGTTGAAAGAAGGTTCAGTTTATGCAGTAAATATTCAGTAATAGACGTTTTAGTCTACGATTTTTACTTAGTAATTGGTTCCATTACAAAATTTAAAATTTCAGATTTTCTCCATGGAATAACGTGAAAAAGTTACTTTTTGCGAATATAATATTCGTATGTTATTCGAAATCAAAGGATTTTAATTTTCATAACAATAATTTTCATAATATTTCGTGAAATATTATCGCTTTTACTTTCTTGGCTTGCTACTTACTTTCGTAGGGAAAATAAAGTATTGTAATACTGCCGAAAAAAACTCGTATTTGTAAGGCCATGGTATCGAAAACGTAGATAAGTCTCGTTCCTTCATGTCGTACATTACTTCCTCTAACATGTTGTGAAGTCAGAAACCATGTTTTGTAGGTTCTTCATACCTGTAAATTGGTTGACTGCAAAACGTCCGTCGCTCCTTCCGACTGTTGTCCGAAGCACCGACGAACGGATGGACAAATTCGTCGTCCTCCGTCGCCTTCCGTCGTCCTCCGTCTGTCCTCCTCGTCCCGTGCTTCGTTCGTCCTCCGTCGTCCTCCGTCTGTCCCTCGTCTCCTTCGTCTGTCCTCCGTCTGTCTCTTCCGTCTGTCCTTCCGTCTGTCCTCCGTCGTCTCCTTCTCCGTCGTCCTCCGTCCGTCTCTTCCGTCTCTCCGTCGTCTCTCCGTCGTCTCTTCCGTCGTCTCTCGTCGTCCTCCGTCGTCTTCCTCCGTCTGTCCTCTCCGTCGTCTCTTCGTCTCGTCCTTCCGTCTGTCGTCCTCCGTCGTCCTTCCGTCTCGTCCTCTCTCGTCTGTCTCTTCCTTTCGTCCTCTTCCGTCTGTCCTCCGTCTGTCCCTCTCCGTCCCTCTTCTCCTCTCGTCTCTTCCGTCTGTCCTCCTCGTCCTCGTCCTCTTTCCGTCTCGTCCTCTTCCGTCTCGTCCTCTGTCTGTCCCTCCGTCTGTCTCTCCGTCTCGTCCTCCGTCTGTCCTCTCCGTCTCGTCCTCCGTCCTCCTCCGTCGTCCCTCCGTCTCGTCCCTCCGTCCGTCCCTCCGTCCGTCCCTCCGTCCGTCCGGGGGCCTGCCTTATAGGTCAGGGAACGGCCTTTAGAGAACTAAAAATGTTTCATCGCCTATTTTATACAAAGGTGTTATTACCATCATATTAATGGTTATGTGAGCAGATTCCGATAGCTCAGCCATAATAATAATAATAATAATAATAATAATAATAATAGCAACAACAACAACAACAATAATAATAATAATAATAATAATAATAATAATAATAATAATAATATTTTTGTGTCGGGAGCCAGGAATTCGAGAATACTTCTGATTAAGATGTCTAAGCCATCGAAAGCTTGTCATAAAATAAATGAAATATTAGAATTCACTTTTTTAAACAAATATTTTGATGCCCAACAACTCATCGCCAATTAACTAATATTAACATCTCCGTTTATTCAGGCACACGCAGAGGAAATCCCGTTGTGCATTGCGTATTGCCAATCAATACCTTTCGAAGTTTCCCCCACAGCATACCGCTCAAGATTTGCCTTGGCTGATCTCCTGGAAAGAGGCTTTCTCAAGTGGTGCCGCGTGGTTGCGACAAGCGGGAACGCTCAAGGTGCCTCTGCCCCCACCCCGCCCTCTTGACTACGCAGTGGTAGAGGACGACAAAACGCGGCAGTAACTAACTTAAAAGAGTCATTTGTGTATGCCCAGCTTATGGTTTGCTGAATTCGAATATGATGTAGACATTTTAAATAAAAGTATCCGTATTGATAACCGACAGGAGAATACTCAGAGGAAAGAGGTTAAGACATGAAACATTCTCGCACGCATTAAATAAGATATATCTTTCATTTCCACGGCATTGTCTTTCTTCTATCATTTTTATTTCTCATATATTTTCGATATTAAGAATAGCATGTGGTAAAAATGTATATCGTCAGGAATCCAAAACGTACAAAGGGAGGAATACAAAACTTTATTACTTCAATTATTTCTTGTACGCGCCGTTTTCAGAGGCGGTCTTGTTTGTTAAATGTAAATAATTTTTTTTGTTAATCTAGCCGCAAATAACGTGGTAGGAAAAGGTTTCGTTTATCGAAAAAGTTGTATTTTTTGGAATAGTTTCGAATATAAATATTTTAAAAACTAAAAACTTGTATATAAAAAATATTATGAGTATTCACTCCCATTAAAATTTCAAAATAGTGCTTATTAGGATGATATATTTGCAAGGAAATATTATACATACTGTACTGTAGGGACAGCGGAGATTTTGTGGTAATCCATGATAAATTATCAGGGTTATAAGAGATATCAACCACAATAGTAGGCTATATAAAATTACTTTCCGGAAAATTAAGCCATACACGTGTTTCGGGGAATTTTTCCCATCACCAGTGGCTCTACAATATATAATTAAATTCGCAAACTAACATACGAATAGCTATGTCTTACCAGAAAGTACACATCTATTTGAATTTTAAATTATTTAGAGTACGTACCCAGGTAATACCAAGTAAATATTATCCACGAATTAATATCTTGGAAATAAAAAGCATGTTATGTTAACAGATTTCATTAAATTTTCTCCTTTCCGACTCAGATAAAGGTATTTTTTTTACAATTGAACTTAGTTTCTGAAAAGTAAATCCCGCTGAGATGGCTTAGCCAATCAACCAGGACACCCTGGGTTCGAGTCCCGACGGTGGTAGGTGTTTCGACGCTAGTGGGGGATACCCCACTAGCCGACGGTGGGTCGGCGCCGGATCTGGCCATCCAGCGGGGGAAGATCACCGCCATCCCGAGAAAAACATGCACTACACTAACGGTACTAATGACCGAAGCAATTGATGCGCCCGGAAACACGAAAAAATCAATCAATCAATTACACTAAGATGCACTACACTACCACACATGCGGGGGGAAGTTAGAACTTGTCCCGGCTGGCGCGGTGCCCCGCTGGTGGGAGATGCCTTGTTGCCGCGCGTTGATCTCCCGGGTCCACTGTGCTCGGAGTTCCCGCTCGTCCGCTCCCACCGAGCGACGCAACGCAGCGGAGAAAGTGCAACGCGCTCGCTTTGAGCCGCGGAGTGGGAGGGAGGGGGAGGGAGGGGGAGGGAGGGGGAGGGAAGGGGAGGGAGGGGCCTGGGAGGGGACGGCGAATGGCTCCACGCGCCGCCCACGTGGATGACGGCTTTCTCGAACCTCACCGGATCTAGTGATGGCGAAGTTTACCAAACATCGATACATCGATGTTTCGATACATAGCTAAAGGGTTTCTAAAGCTAATCGATGATTCAAACATCGATTTCTTAATTATCGACTAAAAAATATGTTACTTCCTATCCATTTTTAATTACAGTAAGTAAAAGGGATATATTTTATTATTTGGTTACCAGTTTGCGAATCGATGTTTCAAACATCGATTTCTTAATTATCGACTAATAAACATGCTACTTCCTATCCATTTTTAATTATAGTAAATAAAAGGGATATATTTTATTGTTTGGTTACCAATTTGTTAATAGTATATTAATAAAAAAATTTATCGAATGTAAAGAAAAAATTAGCAATAAATAACATGGTATTTCGCTACTTTACCCCATAGTCACTTCCATTCATACACCATCGAAGTAAAATCACCTAAAATTCCATCAGATTGCTTAGGCGGAATGTGCAGTATGATAAAGAGGATGACGCAAAACAATGGTATTTCTGTCCATTGCTGCTACTCTATAACGTACCTTAACCCGTTTTTTTAATTAAAATTAAAAAACATCGATGTTTTTGCAACGAAATATTGATGTGAAGAAAACACCGAAAGCAAAATATCGATATCATTATACGATCACACGTCTTAATACACTAACCCCGGAGTCCGTAGCGGAAGTCAGAAAGTGGAAAAATGATTGATTGATTATTAGTTATTCTAGGCGCTTCAACTACTAGGTTCATTAGTCCCGTAAGTGTAGTGCATGTTTTTCTCAAGAGGTGGCGGTGGTCTTCTCCCGCTGGATGGCACCGGGAGCGGTAGTTCAGTGCATCAACTGATGTCACTGCAGCTCCTCTGACCTGGAGTCCCGACGGCGCAGGATTTTCGACACTAGCTTTTCAGCTAGGTCGAATTCAGTTGCTGTCTGGACGAGAATTCTAGCGGCCGCCTGCTCTAACCACGGTAGTTTTCCGTGGTTTCTCCGATCAACACCAGGCGAATGCCGGAGCAGCACCCTACCAAACTGGCCACGGACCGCGCGCGATCTGTTCTTCCTCTTCCTTGTCCTATTCTCTCCCCTTACACACACACACACTAACATGCACTGCACTACCACATATTCCGGGAGGCCGGTCGGGAGCTTAGAGCTTGTCCCGGCTGGGGCGGTTCCCCGCTGGTGGGAGAGTCCTGGTTAGGGGGAAATCCCACTAGCCGACGGTAGGTCGGCGCCGGATCTCGAAAAAAACATGCACTACACTAACGGGACTAATGGGCAAAGCAGTTGACGCGCCCGGAAACACGAAAAAATCAACCAATCAATCAATCAATCCCGCTGGATGGCGAGATCCGTTTGCTATCTGCGATTTTCATATCCAGGTATCTCCCACCAGCGGAGCATCGCCCCAGCCGGAACAGACTCCAAGCTCCCGACCGGTCTCCAGACATGTAGTGCGTGTTGGTCTAAGTGTGTGGAAGAAGAGAGGATAGGACAAGGAAGAGGTAGGAAAGATCGCGACCGGTCCGTGGACCGATTGTTCGGGTACTGTTCCGGCATTCGTCTAGTATTGATCGGAGAAACCACGGAAAACTACCGATCACAGCAGCCGGTCGCTGGAATGCTTCTTCAGACAGCGCCTGAATTTGAACTACCTGACAATCTAATGCCGAAAATCCTGCCACCGTCGGGACTCGAACCTAGGACCTCCTGGCCAGAGGGACTGCAGGGATGTCCTGAGGCATCTCTCGCGGTGAAACGTGGAACAAAAGCCCGATCCAAGAGCATTTGTCGATCCAAGATCGATTGTCTTTAGACACTTGATCAGCGGTGACGCTGTCATCCAATCGGGAGCTTGAACGTCACTATAGTGACGTCACTATGGTGTAGATCAAGTTCCCGATCGAATGACAGTGACACAGCTGATCAAGTGTCAACGGATATAATGTTTTAATCCAAGTATAAGTTTTAGTTTAAATAAATTAAATCGAATGAATGCATGCTGACCCGGTGATTGCGGAACAAACACCATTACAACCTGGTCAAAATAATATAATGAAACCATTTAAAGCATGTCAAAAAGAAATAAATGCGTGTCTTCATCCCAACTAAGGGCAATAAAAGATAACATCAGAGTCAGAAAGAATTAATATGAATGTTAGGATATGCCAACACTTTGTGAACGTGACAGTATCTTTGTTTCAAATTCTTCTGAAACGTTTCATCGATGAAAGCGACATAATTTGACCGGTAGTGCTTAACCCTCCACACCTCCTGTCTACATGCAAATTTTTCGTAATTTTCAATTGCAGTATTTTCCAGTATAATTTAAACAGAAAATATTCATTCCACAGAACACAGAACTTTGAAGAGGAAACATTATTAGCATACAACCCGCAATATTTGAATTTTTGTTTCAATCTCTATCAGCAATGAATACATAAATCAAAGGTCATATAATTTATGCCATGAACTAAGCCAAAGTATAAACCTCTCATAAATAAATCAATCAATAATGCAAATGCAAGGGGTTAATATAATTAATAGATACATTTAAAATGAATCCCCCCCTTTGCATTGTATATTTTGTACTGGTCTCTATATTCATATCGCCGTTGCATTTCATATTTTTTCAATTAATTCGAAAAATTTTAAATGCAGCCATTACTTATATAAATTCCCAGCTTTATCTTATTATTCTTTTATTTTCTTGGTATTTTATTAATGCTGCATTTTCTTTGTATTTGTAGATTGATGATTGATTGATGGCAAAACCGTTGAAAGCCGGCTTTCAAAATAAATATACTAAGTTGACGGAGATGACTTTCTTCATGTAATTACGTCAACACCACCGCATCAGAATACCCACAATCCATCTTCAGTGCCACAATAAATAAAAAACTAAATTTGTTATTACGTACTATATGGTAAAAAAATGAATAAATGTACCAATTAAACCAACACTGACATATAACTATTCACTACTACCTTGCACGAATTAATACAAATTAATTAATTATTTCAATATATATATATATATATATATATATATATATATATATACATATATATAATATTGAAATAAACGAAATATTTAACGTAAAATATTGTTTAATTTTAGTACTAACCACAAAGGCTTTAAGCCAATTAAAAAGAGATTGGTCTATCATTTATTCAATTGTTGTCATTACAAATTTTCTTGCAACGTTCTTCTCCAAAACTTCTTCCTATGAAATTCTCAAAATAATCGGTAAACTAAAAAATAAATATTCGTCCGGTTTAGATGAATTCCCGGATTCTATGTTAAAGACTTGTGCGTATGCCATTATACACCCGTTAACTCACATATTTAATGCATCTTTCCGAACGTTTCCAGATATTTTCAAAACAGCTAAAATTAAGCCGCTTTTCAAAAAAGGCAACAAAAATGAAATTCAAAATTATCGGCCCATTTCTCTTCTATCAGTTTTTTCAAAAATATTAGAGAGACGTTTTTACGTACGAATGGAAACCTTTCTCACTAAACACGACGCGCTTTCAGATTGCCAACATGGATTTAGAAAATCAAAATCAACGGACACAGCTATATTTTCTTTTCTTAAAGATGTCGCCTCATCATTGGATCAAAACGAGGCAAAGCTTTTACGTCATTGATCATGACATTTTACATTCCAAATTACCTTCATATGGAATTCGTGGTATTGCTCTAGATTGGTTATGTTCGTACCTTAAACAACGATTTCAGAGAGTTGAAATACCTTACTGGAATGATGGAACATTACGTACGCACCTTTCCGACTCTTTGCCCGTTGCATGTGGAGTTCCTCAAGGATCGATTTTAGGCCCTAATCTGTTCCTACTTTACGTAAACGATATGCCCTCGACGATTCGAAACGGAAGAACGGTTCTCTTTGCGGATGATACGAACATCCTTTGCAATAAAGAAACAGTAAATAGTACAATATCAGATGTTTCAAATTGGTTCCGAAATAACAATTTAATAGTAAACGAAAAGAAAACGGTTTTAATGCAGTTTTCCATTTCAAATAAACAATTCTGTACTCCATTGAAAATGAACAGTGTACCATTGACTGATGTTAAGGCAACAAAATTTTTAGGTCCCTCAATTCAGTCAAACCTTAAATGGAACGTCCATTTAAATGAATTGAACACACAATTAAGTTCATTATGCTACGCGTTCAGAATTCTTGCAAATTCAGTCAGCCTTCATACTGCTCGTTGTGTATACTTCGCGAATGTTCATTCCCGCCTGAGATATGGCATAATATTCTGGGGAAATACATCTTATAGCTCCCAGATTTTTAGATTACAAAAACGAATTGTACGAATAATAACCAAATCACACCCACGTGATTCATGTAAGCCTCTCTTCATTAATCTAGGAATTCTACCATTACCGTCTCTTTTTATTTACGAATCAGTGTTTTTTGTAAAAAATGACTTGCTCAAGGGCGGGAATATATTTTCAGAAAATGCCGAATTCTATTACTATAACACTCGACGTAGAAATCATATTCATCAGGTGACAGTATCAACAGCTCATTACAAAAAATTCACATACAATACATGTACATTATTTTACAACACTTTGCCAGATGACCTTAAACGATTAAATTCAATAGAAAAGTTTAAATCCCAAGTGAAATCGTTTCTGCTGCATAACTGTTTCTATACAATTAGAGACTATACTGAGCATCACAAGAAAAGTAACATTAATTTTAACAATGATACATAATGCATTATTTACCGTTTGGACTGTATAAATGAGTATAAACAACCTGTAACAACTATTGTACTACAGCTTCCGAGTCAATGACCCCATCTCGATCAGGGTTTTTGTCCAGTTTCCCTGATCCATTGAGCAAATGCTGAGATGGCCCCTTGTTTTGCTTCTGGACATAAATGTAAGTTCATTTTCTGTGCACGTCTTCTAGAATTCAGTGGGAAATACAATTATTCAAATTATCGTTTCCATGTTGTCGCGGCAGGAAGTAATAAGAGCCAAAATTTATTGCTTATTTATCCTTGAAAATAGATTTTATTACATGGGAGTTTTTTTTCTCCCTTTCAAAATTCAAAATTTATTGCTTATTTATCCTTGAAAATAGATTTTACTACATGGGAGTTTTTGTTGTTTTTTTCTCCCTTTCAAAATTCAAAATTAAAGTAGTATATGACTTAGTGTAGGGATCACAGAATTTTGAAAATGTGCACACAATTCACTTTTCCCCATAGCACGTCATACGCAGTTTTTAACTGTTTTTTTACGTAAAATAAATAAATAAATAAATAAATAAATAAATAAATAAATAAATAAATAAATAAATAAATAAATAAATAAATAAATAAATAAATAAACGTTTTACATGCCATGTGTGCATGATTTCTGTGTCATGATGCCTCTGTTTGTACATGACTTACCATGAATTTTTGACAATAATGAATTACAATTTGAATCCTAATTAAAACATGGATAGGGAATACCTTTAACAAATCTAATTTAACTTGAGTTAAATGAATAAAATACAAGTAGAACAATAAAATTACATCAAAACAATAATAAAAAAGAATAAACATTTTCATTACAAATACGAGAATCTACCACAAGCCAGCAGATGTCCTTACTAATATAAAATAATGTAATACAAATTAATAAAATAATACATATTTCTGTAATTAATTCAACAATTATTAAACTATAATTAATTAAATAAAATACTTCTTTAATGTTTTCTTTGCTTTTACATATAAAAACTGGTTGTTAATATTCTCATTCTTTTGTTTCTTTTATTGCAGTTGCCGAAGCGCTTATCGTCCCGCAAGAACTGCCCACAATTCTTTCAGTCATTTATTCAAATATACCTCCCATATTGAAAGGTAAGACCTGTAGTTACTAGGGATAGTGTGTAGTAGTTTTTTAGAAACAAAACGCCCACTTGCTGATGTAAATGCATTATTTACCATTTGGACTGTCTAAATGAGTACAAACAACCTGTAACAACTATTGTACTACAGCTTCCGGGTCAATGACCCCCATCTCGATGAGGTTTTTCGTCCAGTTTCCCTGATCCATTGAGCAAATGCTGAGATGGCCCCTTTTTTTGCTTCTGGACATAAATGTAACTTCATTTTCTGTGCACGTCTTCTAGAATTCAGTGGGAAATACAATTATTCAAATTATCGTTTCCATGTTGTCGCGGCAGGAAGTATTATTCTGAAGGACAACATGGTTAAGAACCAAAATTTATTGCCTTTTTATCCTTGAAAATAGATTTTATTACATGGGAGTTTTTTTTTCTCCCTTTCAAAATTCAAAATTTAAGTCGTATACGACTTAGTGTAGGGATCACAGAATTTTGAAAATGTGCACACAATTCACTTTTCCCCATAGCACGTCATACGCAGTTTTAACTGTTTTTTTGACGTAAAATAAATAAATAAATACAACAGAGTGCTTTGTTGATGCTACAAACTGCATGTGATATTGCACGCCGATGTCGCTTCTCTGAAACCCTAGATAAGAAATAGTATATTTGGCATGTTACATGCAGTTTGACTTTTATCTAATTAACCGGATCTAAGCAGGAGTCTGAAAGAATTGCAATAATAAATTGTGGGCTTCGAAATCAATCGAAAGATTGAGAAAAACAATCTAATATGAGTATAAAGGGCTGTTTGCTCGAGGAAGAGGAGACTAGGCAATCCTTCGTACATGTCTAAGTAAATGGTGGGAAAGGTATGGCCGAATAAGTCGGTGAAAAGTGCCCTCAAACCAAATCGATATTCGCGATGCTCATGCGAAAGAGAGTAAAAAATTCCGTAGATTCACAAAACAAATCACCGTCCTAAGGCAATCTGTTGCAGAGATACGTGTTTTGCATGTTGTTGTTTTTCTCAGCACCTATTGTGTGTATCAGGCTGAAAGAAATTGCCGAGATGGGAAAACATAATTTAATTCGAAGGTATTTTTGCCAACGAATTTTGACGCCAAATTCATATAGAAAAAAATTAATACATTTTTCAAATTCATTTTTGACGTGATAACGTTAGAGTACTGTCTCAATTTTTCCTCCTAAAATGCGTCTTATAACATTTTATAACATTTTTTCAGGTTTTTGAACAATGTGGACGGTAGTGAAAAAAAATAAAACCAATTTTTTCCTTTTAAATATTTAAACTTCGCGCCAAAATGTGATCGGATAAACTTATTTCATTAATATTTAATCAGTTTATATTAAAATTATTGAAAGATCTTACTTATTAGGATGATTTGGTACTTTTACAAACAATTGTTTGTTTTATGTAGAAATATTTATATTTTCGAAATGAAATTATCAAACCCCTTTTGTTTTTAAATTTATCTATTCTTTCTAATATAAATCAAGTTACTTGATTTTAGGTATATTAATCATTCACGTTTATAATATAAATCAAATTACTTACTTAACCATTGACAATTAGACAATCATAGACAATTAATCTTGCTTCAATAGCAAGAATCACGCATTTGTCTACTCAAAATTTCTGTTTTTTCAACATTTCTATTTAAAAATACCTTTTTAACAATTTTCGCCAGGTAACTAGCGTGTGCCAAATGTATGTTTAAATGATTGCATCTATGTGGGAGCAGCACCCGAGGGTGCCACTTCCGTTCGCACGTTGACAATATCGTTTCCCTCCCGATATTCCCATGGTGGAAAGAGATGGGTGGGTTCCTCCGGTGCACCCATTACTGCTCGTTCTGCACAGCACCAGTTTCCGTCACGAACTATGTGACCCTTTCGTTTGAAAGGCGAGCGCAGACGTCGGCCGCCATGTTTCATGGAGTGCAAGAAGTTGAGAAACATTTTTTAAGTGACATAAATGGACAATTTTCAACAGTGAGTGAATTTCAATTTTCGACCAAAAGTAACACGATGAAAGGGTAATTGCAATAAAATATTTAATATTTAAAAAAGTGCTTATCTGTTTGGGAGATACCAGCGCAGACTTGGTTATGAGCTGAGTGCGATGTGCATTTGTTCGCTGACGTCATCCCCACCACTAGTTGTGTACTGCTAATATAAGTGGAAGAAATATGAAACAGGAATGAACAGGGTTCATGCCCCATATTCGTATCCAATTTGTTCCCGCCGCATTTTCTTGCCAAATGACTTTTAAAGGCAAGTTTTATCGCTTCACTCGCCCGGATCCAAGTCACAGCGAGGCTCGGCCCTTCGGCCCTCGCGTTCACTATAAACAACCCAGAGTCTATCCACCGCATAATTACCAATACACTTTTATAAGAATATACTTTAATGGTTAAGTTCACTACCCTGCATTTCGTCAGTGCGGCGACAGACAAATAAACATCGCACAGCGCAAAACCCAATCTCCGCTCGAATGCTCTCTGTTTCTGTATTAATGACTTGTAACTGCGATAATTTTGGCATTTAAAATTCCCGCAAATATTATGACGCACTTTGGTGTCTGAAGCTCATTTGCTGAAGTCAGATGTGCAAGAGGCCGGCCGGGGAGAGCGGACGGAGAGAATAAAAGAATATTTATTCACAATGGGCATTTCATGGGTTCTAATGACCGTCAGAGATCATTAGAACCAGTCAACGTCCGTGATACAGGATTTCATTTTTTACCTAATTATAATTATCCATATTTACTTATTTACTGATTAACTAGATGTTAACGCTTTTTTTATCCCCCCATAATTCACTTTCGTAATACCCTCTCTCAATTCCCTTAAATTCAACTGATTTCATATTTCTCTCGTAACCACGATCCTCTCGACCCAGGTTAGTTGTGCAGTGTAAATCGAGCTCCGTATAGAATGCTGTAAAAGACAACGAAGTAAAATAGTACATAATGAAACGATGATGTAATGATGGGTATTAATACACTACTGTGGTATTACGGTACAAGCGAGAATGGTAAACTTCACACGAGTACCGAAAGCGGTAGCTCAGTGCATCAACTGATGTCACTGCAGCGCCTCTGACCGGGAGGTCCTATGTTCAAGTCCTGACGACGGCAGTATTTTCGACACTAGCTTTTCAGCTAGGTCGAATTCAGTCGCTGTCTGGAGGAGAATTCGAGCGGCCGGCTGCTCTGATCCGTAGTTTTCGGTGGTTTCTCCGATCAACACCAGGCGAATGCCGGTGCAATACCCTACCAAACGGGCCACTGACCGCCCGCGATCTGTCCTTCCTCTTCCTTGTCCTATCCTTACCCCTTACACACACTTACATGCACTACACTACCACATATTCCGGAGACCGGTCGGGAGCTTAGACTTTGTGCGGGCTGGGGCGGTGCCCCGCTGGTGGGAGAGTCCTGATTAGGGGGAAACCCCACTAGCCGACAGTAGGTCGGCGCCGGATCTCGCCATCCGGCGGGGAAATATCATCGCCATCTCCCCAGAAAATAAAACATGCACCACACTAACGGGACTAATGACCAAAGCAGTTGACGTGCCCGGAAACACGAAAAAATCAATCCATCGAGTGTATTAATACCCATTCCATCGCGTGGTGTTGCAGGCACGGACTCGCGCATCGGCCTGGGCTTCCGCTTCGGGCCGCACGCCGACTTCCAGGTGCAGCTGGAGCTGGGCCCGCAGATGTACACGCAGCGCCTGGGGCCCGAGGGGGACGCCAAACGCCGCCGCCAGGCGCCGCCCCGGTCGCCGCCCGCCGCGCTGCGCCTGCCGCAGCTGGCCCGCCGCCCGACGCGCCGCCCCGGCCCCGCCCCCGACACCCCCGCCAGCCGCTGGCTCACCGCCTGGCGCTCCGGCCTCGTCAACCCCTCGCAGGTGGGACACGAACCGAAGGCTTCTCTGGCTGGCCGGGAGACAGCTCACCGCGTAACGTACACGAATTAAACGTGAATTTCTTATGGTGAACTGCTGACACTGACAACCGATGAACATGAATCTTTCGTCACGTGTTATACTTATATCTATCTTCAAAGATAGATTGATTGATTTTTTCGTGTTTCCGGGAGCGTCAACTGCTTTGGTCATTAGTCCCGTTAGTGTAGTGCAGGTTTTTCTCGAGAAATGGCGGTGATCTTCCCCCTCTGGATGGCGAGAACCGGCGCCGACCTGCCGTCGGCTAGTGGGGTTACTCCTAACCAGGACTCCTAACCACTAGCGGGGCACCGCCCCAGCCGGGACGAGCTCTAAGCTCCTGATCGATCTCCCGGAATATGTGGAAGTGTAGTGCATGTTAGTGTAAATGTGTGTGTAAGGGGACATTATAGGTCCCGGTCCGCGCCACGTTGGCACCCGTGCCTACGACGCGGCGTCTCTTGGACAGCTAAACCGGTAGCGGTAGCTCAGTGCATCAACTGATGTCACTGCAGCGCCTGTGACCGTGAGGTCCTAGGTTCCCACTCCCCACGGCGGCAGGATTTTCGACACTAGCTTTTCAGCTAGGTCGAATTCAGTCACTGTCTGGAGGAGAATTCGAGCGGCCGGCTGCTCTGATCGGTAGTTTTCCGTGGTTTCTCCGATCAACACCAGGCGAATGCCGGTGCAATACCCTACCAAACGGGCCACGGACCGCGCGCGATCTGTCCTTCCTCTTCCTTGTCCTAGCCTCTCCTCTTACACACACACTTACACTAACATGCACCACACTACCACATATTCCGGGAGACCGGTCGGGATTTTAGAGCTTGTCCCGACTGGGTCGGTGCCCCGCTGGTGGGAGAGTCCTGGTTAGGGGGAAACCCCACTAGCCGACGGTAGGTCGGCGCCGGATCTCGCCATCCAGCGGGGGAAGATCACCGCCATCTCCCGAGAAAAAACATGCACTAGACTAACGGGACCAATGACCGAAGCAGTTGACTCTCCCGGAAACACGAAAAAATCAATCAATCAATCGGACAGCCAAGCATCTACCGACTTCGGCCGCGGAAGTCCGCGACACGCCGCGTCCTATGCGCGGGTGACAAAGTTTCGGCCGCCATTCTGCGACTTTCCTCAGCATTTCGCCCTCAAGAAGGTCGGAGGATGGCGGCCGAAACATTGCCACCTGTGTCTATTCTGCGGTTTTTACATAGCTGCCTCTCACCAAGGCCCGTCAACACGATGGCACGATTTTTCGCGTCTTTCTGAGCTGTGCCGCTAGGTGTTGCATTATCTCGACCGTATCAAGCAGTGCTGTAGATGAAGCGGCTCTAACGGTTTCTAATACCTTTTCAAAGTTTCTTTATTGGTCTTGATCAAAGAATATTCATGATTATACCACTACTACAGAAACCAGAACTATTTCATGTTATTGTAATCTTTCCCAAATATCTTTTTTTAAATATTTCTTGCCTTGTGAGTTTTTAGGAAAATGCCGTATCTCTAGATGTGCGACCCTAAATATTTGGTGCTAAAACGGCTTTGAATCTTTGTAAACGTTCAAAGAATATTTTTTGACCGGCATTCAAATATAATTTCAGCGTTTTTTTATAGAAACAGCATTAATGACGACTAATAAAATATTACTAAAATATTTGCCAGCGTATATATTGCGTTACATCTTCGTAATTGTTTCAAATAAAAAGAGAAAATACTTTTTGTAGCTTTTAAAATGTGAATGAAATTAACTCATAATAACTTCTACGTTCAATTGAATATTGAAAAAAATGATGTATTACATTAGAAAACATGGGGCAAAACAATTAAAACACAAAACTATTCGCGGATGTAAAATATTTATTAACAGGAAATAATAGATCACACAGTTACAATCTTTCTCCATAGTAGAGGTAAAATTGTTCATATGGATACATTTATTAAATGTCTTATCAATCTATTAAGATGGATGTTTCATCTTTTACTATCAATTATACTTCTATATATGTTTTATGTATGTGATTAAAAATACATCGGTTGTTCCTAAACAGTTGTAAATGCATATAACATCATTAATGGAGATGTCATCTTTGCTTCTTTTTTGATGCTGCCTTACATATGTGCGGTAGCTTCTTCAATTGCTCATGGTCATCTTTATTTTCAGTCACTTTCCACTCGTATGGTTCAATGGCATTTTTTTAGCAATATTCTCTTCCCAGCCAATTAAGTAATATTGCATTAAAGAGGTCCATTTCATCAGAAGAGTTGTAGTTTTTTGCTCTACAGTTATGTGATTATCGACCTTCACCATTAGTTATTGCTTAAGCCAGTATTTATAACAACATATGCGTCTCCGTCTTATTTTTCTTACCTTTTTTTTTTTGGTTCCTTTTCCCAAATTAATCACTGAACATATTCCCGTATTATGCTATCAACGTTACGGTGTGTGCAGATTTTCCCAGCATTCATCTCACAATGTGAGAGGTTTCTTGCATTCCAATTTATTTCACTCCAGTTGTATTTTCTCAGAAGTGTTGCAGATTTGATTATCTTCAACTGTTTTTATTATTTACTTTTACTTCTCATTTACAACACTATTCGGAAAGTAATTACTAAGTATTTTTTTCGAATCGTCTTAGATTTCGTCGTCGTCGTCATTGTTTTCGACGTCAATGTCGCCTTCTTTGTCATATCCCTCCAGCTCCTCCTCAATATCCTCCCAGTCGTCTTCATCTGGAATATTTACAAATGTGTTTGAGCATATCTTCCAACTATCCGCAGAGAAGTACTGTCAGATTGATAATTGACTTTCGAACGAGTATTTTTATATAAAATTAACTCTACAAATTTTGTAGTCAAGACTTTTTATCTCATTGCTTTCAGAAAATTTAACAATTTTGAAAAAACCGACATTGTCCAAAAAATGTATTCCTATAATCACGTCTAAGCTTTTTCAGTTTATTGACCCAACGAGAAATTTTGAAAAGTGGGACGTTTGAGATATTATTTGCCTTCATTTAGTGATGTGTATTAGATAATTTGATAGTGTGCGTTTACCTGTGCGAATGCAGGCGACGTACAAAGCAGCTAGCGTGGCTCCAAAGATCTCGCAAAGGAGAAGCTTTGTGCTCTGTCTTTCAACGCTCGCTCTTCAGTACTCTGTCGCTGAGGTTACCACAGCGAAGAACAACGGCGCTGCACGACAATGAGCATTGTAGCAAACCTGGAGACAACTTTTCATTGTTCGGCATTAGTTCCTAAAAAGAGTAATATTGCGACAGAAAACAGCGATTTTTCGCCAGAAAAAAACTCTTATTAACGAATAATTTGATAAATTTTGCTCCTACTAAAGTAGCATATTGCATTTTTAGACATGTTGTGTAGTTTATGTAGGATTTAAATAACTTTTAAAATATATCATGAGTCTCATTTTCGTTGAAATCCCTGATTTTACGAAAATTGAAAAATTTTGAAATTTATTCATTGTCTTCCTATAGCTAAACTATTGTTGATAGAGATTTTTTTCTTAATAAAAACTGTGTTCAAAGAAATATCTTTAAATAGTCAAGCAAAATTTTGTGAAAATGTGAGAACTTTCTGCGTAATTTTACTGAAATGTAGACGATTTCTTAACATTTCTTTTTTCTCCAAATGTTTTCCTTTCTCCAAGATTTCGCCAATTGTTTTCTTAAATGTTTCTCCTCATATGTATCAAAGGACGGAGAAAATGTTGCAGCTCCCTTTTTGGCAAACTCTTTTTTGTTTCAAAAATTACAAAAAAAACACAATCATTGGAAAAGTACAATATTGAAGATAAAGATTTTGGTCCTAAAGAAAATATGATTACGTAGGCTTCCGCGGCCGGAGTAAGTCTCTTGGCTATCCGGGATCGATCTGCTCGTAGCTATCGGGCTATCGATCTGCTCGTAGCTGACGTTTCTGAGCACTACGCTCTGAGGAAGACCACGAAATGTTGGCCGAAACGTCAGCTACGAGCAGATCGACGCGGCTTGTCCCGGATAGCCAAGAGACTAAAGAAAATATGTTCCAAAAAATAAGATTTTAAAAAAAGTCAGGTTCAACTGAAGAAACTAGTAGTTTTTGCGTAATTTTTGCTTGAAGTTAAGGAAAAAAATTAAAGAAAAAATTATCAGGTATAATTGTTTGAAAAATTGTACTTCAGGTTTGTTCAGTCCCGGTTATTTGTAGTACTCTCTGAAATTCCAAAAATTGCAAATGTTAGAAATAATGCAAGAAGAAAAAGAAGTATGTGATGTAGTAGCATCTCTAGTTATACAGAAAGAACAAAATAATATTTAATTATCGCGTTTGCGTAGTCATTCTTCCATACCGTTGTAATGGGTAGGCAACATTTCAATTTTAATTCCATTGTGACTATCAAAATTACGAAACTAAAATTGTAGTCCTCCTAATAAGAGTACAGTAGAACTCGCAACAATCTGAATCTATTTGAGGGGGGGAAGAAAATATCTTCATAAAAAGCTAAGGGCCTAACGTTTGGATACGATTGTAAAGCCCCCAGGCCACATACAGAGGTGACTGATTCATTTCAAAGCTCAGGGATTAGGTCAGTGCTTGAATTGGGTCCAAAACCCTTCCATATGCTCTTTTGCTTTCCATTTAAAGTGTAGTAATGCTGAAAAAATTGGTGTTGACATTGAGAAGAGACACTTTTTGCTGGATCCTGGATTTCAAAAAAGGGAATATTCAAAAATCGTCTTCGTCTGTGGAAAAATTAGCATCTCACTCTGCATGAATTTTCTCCAAAATTCTCTGGTTGATAAGACCGCACTCACTCTTCGATTTTGAAACTTCTTTTTTTTCTAATATTTTACATGAAGTTACAATGACATTTTCGAAATTTGCTCACAAATGACACCTATTGTTTTTATTGTTCCTTTTTTTTTTTGTTTGTTTTTAATGTTTTACTCGAATCAGGTTGAGCAAAGTGTGCTTATAAAAATGGTGCGTCATTAAAACTCTGAAATTTAGAAAATTGAACAAATTTAACATTTTTGAACCCCCTCCTACAATTACATTATTAAAGACAGATTTGGACTGACTGGAATTTTTTGGGTTTACAAGATATTCTTTATCATTTTGCGTAACCATTGAATAGAAAAGGCTGATGTTGTAGCTCCATTTTGTAGCACCATTTGTTGTTTTTTATTTTGAAGCTGAAAATAGGGGTTATTTTAATTTAGCAATCGGCAGTGCATTGAGGCACAACGGATTGCGGGCATTGCTGTACCCTGATGTCTAAAGACTGGATTATATGCAAGTTGCATATGCATGCATATTATGCATATTTTTAACAATCTGGCATATATCAGCATATTACAACTGTTAGAAGTTATAGTTACTACTGTCAGCATATTACCACTTAGAAGTAAATTTTTTTTCATTTGTTCCTTTCTTGGGACACCAATAATGTCTTCAAGAAATAACAAGACCAAAAAATTCCAACTATTTAATTCTTGCAACAAGAGCAATGTGTAGGTTCAAGTGAGTTTGTAACAAGAAGAAATTTCTCTCAAGAGAAATTGTTGTTTGTCTAAATATGACACCTTCTTTAACGGCACAATTTAAAAATTGCCCACATACATACATACGTATGAGAGAAGTACTTTTTGGGAAGATAATTTTGAAAAACATGTGGTAAAATGTTCCACAATCACTGAACTCTGGTGTGTCTAGTGAAGATAGTCATATGTAGCCTGTTGGTAAATGTAGTAGGTATTTAATAATAAATGCACTACAGGCAAAATTATTACTATTAATTATAATTTTCATTTTTAATCCATATTTCCTGAAGTTTTATTTCCTGCATATCTGCATTTGCATAAATCTCCATTTGCCTTCATATTTTAGAAAAAATCTGTATATATATAGTATATGCATATTTTTCCAAAAAACGCTTGCATATAATCTAGTCTCAACTGATGACCGGGCGATGGGCAGGGCGGAACCGATCAAGGCAAGGTAGGGCAGGTCCAGTATGGGCCAAGGAGGAGGGGGTCATAGGGGCCATAGCTCCCTCCTCTAAAAGGACTAGAGAAAAAGTAAATGGGAAAAGAGCAGGGAAACTAAAAATGAGAAACACAAGAAAAAATTGTAGAAACGTCTAAAATGTATTGATACAGTAATCACACTTTCTGTTCTTAGCCTTTTAGTTATGAATGAGAATACTAATTCTCACAGTATTTCAGCCCAGTGGTATGTATGAAAAATTTCTTCATCTGTTCTCCAGAGGCATGTCACAGCTCACATCTCTTTCTTACTTCACCTGACATTTAACTTCTTCGCTATTTTATTTGTAATTCACTAGTTTATTTGTAATGTAATAATTGAATATAGCTTTGTTTAAGTTCAACTATTAAAAGAGTTTTTGACTGTTACCAAACTTTATTTGGCAAAATTGATTTAATATTTATTTTGTTAGAATGAAGTCATTATTTAAAAACTAATATTGTGTATGTGTAGTGTCATATATACACTACAAAATGATATTCAAAATAATATTCAATACAAATATTTTTGTTTATTATTTAACAAAAATCTGTGATGCACCATCCCCTCCCCAAAAAAATGATTGGCTGGATGCACCCCTGCCGATTCAATGGAGCTGCCAGGGTGTGTATATTTATGTATATTTTTTAACTGAATACCACTAATTGGTGCCTGAACAAAAATGAGTAACTTATCTCAAGGATCATTTTATTTTTATGAAATGTCAGCTTTCTGATATTTTTTCCATTCTTGTTTTGCTAATCTTCTTTATTTATCATTATCATTCTCTTTCATCCTCTCTTTTTTATTTTTCTATCATTTCTTCTTCTTCTTCTTCTTCTTTTCATCTTCTTTATCATCGTCTTCGTCTTCTTCTTCTTCTTCATCATCATCTCTTTTTTCTTCTTCCACTCCTCCTTGTTTTTTTCACTACAACTTCACCTTCATTCCTTTTTTAACCTCTTTTCTTCCTCTTTTCATGTTTTTCATTTTTAAATATTTGAGTAGGAAACATATTTCTAATATATATTACCAGGACTTGATTTCTGGCACGTGTCAGAATAGTGGGAATATATTATTAAATTATATTATAAATATATATTTATATCTAGTAGATTACTAATTAATTTAGGATGCATTCCGATGCCTAAAATTTTTGAAATTGAGCACTGTATATTACTAAGCTGCCCCATATAAATATCTAGTACCAACCTGCCTCATCAGTCATTATTCACTTATGAAGAAGAGAAATACATAGGCTGTTACTATTCCCGATCTGCAGCAATTCACCTTTAAAACAATAATGGTAAATGTATATCTGAAAAACATTACATTTTGATGATACTTGTCTTTCTTCAACATGAGTATTATATAGTAAACAAATTCTTCCACCGGATGATCCAGCCCAAATATATCACACTAAAATACAATTGATCAATTGATTACACTCTGTTAGAGTTTAAAACCGTTCAAAAGCTTTATAGGACTATCGCTGTAAATAA
Source organism: Teleogryllus oceanicus (assembly GCA_964035755.1). Classification (NCBI taxonomy): domain Eukaryota; kingdom Metazoa; phylum Arthropoda; class Insecta; order Orthoptera; family Gryllidae; genus Teleogryllus; species Teleogryllus oceanicus. Next base: position 31,582,817 of record CAXIVR010000002.1, read on the forward strand.
CCTGGGTATTGATACTTTAAAATTGTTATTAGTATTTATGTTATTAGTAATTGTTATTAGTAATGTGGTTAGTATTTAGAGTTGTCAGCGTTCCGTCATTTGATTACATCTATTGATTATGTGAATGTATACTTTTTATCATAGTACTTTAATCCTACTACCTACATCACTTTATCATGCAGTTCCTACATTTTCTTTTTTAATTTCATTTTGGTTCACCCATGTTCTTATTTTTTCTTCAAATGAATTTGTAATTTTCTTTACGTCTTTATTTTTCAGAATACTCTTCATACACAACCAACTGTCACACTCATGAATGACGAAGATGTCTCATCCTCTGCTGAAAATGATGTAGTTGCTCATCTCACATCTTTATACAACAAAACAGAAAATTCTACATCATCTTCTACATGAACAAGATGAGAAACCAAGAAATCATTTTCATGTAAAAATATAAACTTTAAACTTTTTTTTTGAATGTACTTCATAACTCATCAATTTATTTCATAATTCATTCATCATTTCAGAATTCATATTGATAAACTTCTTTCAAATGTAAGCAGTGATATCAAAAATACTTACTTTCATTGAATATGTCAAACATGTAAATGTACAAATACATTTCAATATCTGTATTCTATAAAATATGTAAATATGTACAATATATTTATGTATATATGTGATTGTTAGGGTAAGAAATGTACTTGCATAATATAATGCAGAAGATTGAAAATCTGTAAATTAAACGCCCCATCTTCAAATTGAGAAACAATATAAACGTATGTGTTTATTGACATCTATCACTCGTGGATATCTGATAAAATTTTTCTAACATAAGTAAACATATTAAATATTGAAAAACAGAAATTTTTATTATGTCATAATAATCATTAATGATTAGAATAAAATAATGCTGAAGTAACACTAGGAGGAGTTTAGGCAGATCCTATTCCCTATACAGTAGGTACAGTGTGCAAGATTCAGTGTATTTAGTCTACCATGAATTCCTGATATCTTCATTTCTTTTTGGTCTTCCTCAATCCTTGCTCTCTTCTGCCTGTAGAGTGGTATGTCAGTATAGTCAGTATACATCGGTATTGTCGATTGGTATGTCAGTATATGTCACTAGCACTGGTAGTCTATTTTCTTCCATTCTTTGTTAGTTTTGCAACAATTTTCTTTGATATTTCTTTATGTTTTCTTATATATTCTTTTTCCTCTGATTTTTTTATCTTTTTTTATATATCTGTTTTGTTTTATTACTCTAATCAGATATCTTAGAATCATAATTTCAGTTCTAATTTCTCTAGGTCTCATTTGGTAAGACCTAGAGACCCAGTGATCTCCTGAACCAGGAGGTCACTGGGCCTGCATACACATGTGGGAGGAGGTATTTGGTATGCCTCCCTTTTCCTGGGCAAAAGGGTTGCCTTTCATTAAATAAATAATAAGTTTGGTGACCATGACGGGTGAATGACGAGAAATTCATGATTGTGGAATCCAGCCAGGCATCAACCACATAATGAAAACACTGCTAGTAGTACATTCCAATCCACAGTCTTTCATGCTTGAATACTTAGATATGTCTTTCAAATAAATTAATTTCAACAAAAGTAAAACAATTGCCTTTCCTAGATAAACACTAGTTTTATTAAGTTGCCTTGGTTTCTAACAAATTGGAGAAAAAATAGGAAGACTTATGACCCTTGATACTTTTAACTAATACTGAATAAATTTACTGATTTTGATTATTTAAACAAGTATAGATGAAGAAGCTTTATAAGTTTGTAAGTTTAATTCTCATAAATAAATTTCTCTAAAAACAAGTCACCTCAAAAACTTCAAGGTCAGTAATATACTTAAAACATGGTATGTAAGTTAATTATCCTTAGAGTTTCTTAAAAATAATGTGTAGGCCACCCTATAGAAAAACTTTAATATACGTTTAAGAATATATAACTGAAAAGATACTGAAATTAAAAATTCATAGAAAACCAATAGAATTTTGAAAATTATTGTTTATTCAAATCTTCACACAAAAGTTCACATTACTCATCTGTTACTTCATGATTTCTCTACATAATATCTGATTTATGAAGATATGTGTTTCTTTCTTGATTTCTGTTTTCATATCCATTATAGAATATACCAGGTAAATGAGATTAGAGAATGGTTACCACTATATGATATAATAAAGTACTTGCTCTTTCATAATTTCAATGTTTTTCAGTAAATCAGTGTTTTTGAGGACAAGACATGTACTTAATATTTTGAATTAGTGTCTTGATTGTGATCATGTAATCCCTGTCATGTTCTTTACTTAACACTACATCTTACCTATTCTACCTTTACAGCTTAATTTCATATTGTGATATACAATCTTTGGTCAAAGATAGTTTTCAGAATAAAATCAAGATTTTGTGCAAGATTATGACAATTTTTCTAACAATAGTGAAGTGCAACACAATAATTTTTTGTGTCACAGTGGATTGAAAATTACATTATGAAGATGGTGAATGCACTTCATGCAGCATCTTTCAAAAGGTTGTAAAATGAATAGGAGATTTTCAGTGCCTGCAAAAAACATATTTTATTAGAGTTGAGAATAATTTGATTTGATATTTAAGCATTTAAAGTGATGTAAACATGAATCTTAGATTTCTGATGAATATTGAAATTATTTTAGAAAAGAAATATATATATTTGGGCATTTTAACACTTAATTAAAATTGTATATAGGAAAAGGGAAGTTTTATCACTATCATTTTCTTGCTTATTTCATTAAGATATTATTTTATTATCAGCTGGATAATTACTGAAATCCAGATTTATATGCAGTAAGAATGTCTAAAATATGCTGAAAAATCTGTACTAGAATTATTTAAACATGCACATTTTTGTGTAATATTTAAAAATTGAACAATATTTAAAATTGACAATAAAACAAATATTTGTCACCAAAAACAATAGTCAAAGAAGTTCAATAGTAGAATTATAAAGATGGAACATTATGAAAGAATTATCAGTAGGAAAACAAATGTCTTGAAAATAATTTAAATAATATATAAACAGACAATATATTGTGATAAACAAAAAGAAATCAATCAATTGAATTAATTAATTTAATTTTTGCCATTAAATTAATTTATGAAGTGGAATGCCAAAGGTGAATAAACAAAACTGAGATATGTTTCAAATAATGAAGTATTGAATTATGAAAATGTGCACAGAATTCACTTCTCCCAGGAGCACATCACAGACAGTTTTTAACTGTTTTTGATGTAAAATAAATAAATATTGTAATAGAGGAGCAAGAAGGTGGGCAATATGTCTTATGTGGCAAACTCCTCTGAATAAATAATAAAAGAGTACTTATTAAAGATGATAAAGCATGCCAATAAAATATAATGAAAGCATAGCTACTGCACACTACAATGAAAGATCAAACATGTTGAAAGCTGCACTAGGAATTTTTGAATTTCCACTCAGAATAAATATATTTACTGCAAGTGTTATAATTGAAAACATCACTTTTCCAGGTGTCTTCTTCATCCATTCATTTATCTTTTTTATTTTAAGTCTTGTAACCGATATCTTGGGCATGTTTTCATATGATGGAAGCTCTTGAAACTAAATGACATCTCATTTCAGTGAGAGAAATGACACCACAAACACTTCATAAAAAGTTGCCCATTGCTGTTAAAACAATTCACTATCTCCAGTGTCACAACATGACAGGATATTTCTGAAATCGAGGAAACTATAAATCATAATCCCAGTTTCCCAATTTCAAGGAACATTTTTAAGTTCACTAAACGAATTCAAACAACACAGCATTTTCATACATATTTTAACTTAAGTCTACACATGAGAAATGATTCATCAATAGTAGAAAATACAAAAACTGTTACAAATTATTTTTAAACATTGGTTCAAAATGCAAAACTATGTAGTAAGGTCTAATCATGCAAAAATAAAATTTTCAGGCAATTTCTAATACAATGTTTATAAAAATTACTAATATTTTTCCAAGTAACAATTATCATAAAAATATTTCTGCACACAAATCCAGGAGCTGAAGAAGGCAACTGGACTTTCTGGCGAAAAGTAACATGGACCTAGCATCGAACAACGAACAAAATCGAAAACAACGAACAAAAACAAAACATAATGAATAACGGATAACACAAAATGGAAAATGAGGAAAAGAGAAAAGGAAGCGAAAATCGAAAAACCATAAACTATAAATAAAGAACAGAAATGACAAAGAAAGCTCTAATGATAATGAAGACGAAGACAGAGATAGTTGGCCCGTCGGCTCGGTCACTCGTCTCAGTATAAGCCTTCGCCTTTTCCTTCGACAACTGTCACAATGTTCGTCTTCGCTTTTTGCTCTTTGCCCTTCATTTTCGTCCTTCCTTCGACTCCGTTTTCATCCATGGTCTTCGCCTGGCATCGTTCTTCGCCTCGTCTAGTCCCGGCTGGGGCGGTGCCCCGCTGGTGGGAGAGTCCTGGTTAGGCGGAAACTCCACTAGCCGACGGTAGGTCGTCGCCGGATCTCGCCATCCAGCGGGGGAAGATCACCGCCATCTCCCGGGAAAAACATGCACTACACTAACGGGACTAATGACCAAAGCAGTGGACGCGCCCGGAAACACGAAAAAACAATCAAACAATCTTCGCCTCGTATTCGCCTTCTTCTTCGGCGTCGGGTTTTCCTTCGCTTCTCCTTCGCGACATCGTCTTCGTCCTAAGTTCTTAGTCTTTTCTTTCCGTTTCCTCCGCTCCCTGGTTCCTTCCCCTTCCGCTTTCGCCTTTTCTTCGCTCTTGTCTTTCGCCCACTCCCCCGTCGTTCTTCACCTTCGTACATCGTCCTCCCTCCCTCTTTTGTCTTCGTCCTTCTTTGTCTTTAACCTCCGTGTCCACCTTCGTCTTCGAACACGCGATTGAATTTTCTCGTGTGATGTACCCTACCATTACCATAGAGTAAAGAATTACCTCTTTAGTCTATGCCATTACCTACGCTAAAGCCCACGAAACTCTCAGGATGTCAAGGACGTTGTCCACCCAATAAAAGGTCATCTACTCTGTTGTTGTTGATTTTCTTCTTCTTCTTCTTCTTCTTCTTCTTCTTCTTCTTCTTCTTCTTATTATTATTATTATTATTATTATTATTATTATTATTATTATTATTATTATTATAAGTATTATTATGAAAACACAGACATACATAGGTGTTCTCGTTTACAAACATTTGTTTCAGATATTTTGCAATTTTCATTCACAGGTTCGCAGCGCATGCAAAAATGTTCTACGGATCCACGGCATTTCTTTTTATTGATAAAGTGACCCAACACTTACCTCCCCAAACGTGTAGAGAGAAACATCTGCGATGCGCAGAGCGGTGATGCGCGCCGGGCGCTGCGCGCGCAGCAGCACCATGCGCAGGTCATTGCGCAGGCGCAGCGGCGCCCCGTCGCCCTCCCAGCCGCACGCCCACGCCGCCGCCGCCACCGCCTCGCCCTGCGCACCGCCCTCTATAGCAGGCACTCCCTCCAACTCACAGCCAGTAGCAGAATATTATGCCACTAGTGTATAAGGTTGAGCTTTATGGCATGAGAACATGTTGCCCCGTCGCCCTCCCAGCCGCACGCCCACGCCGCCGCCGCCACCGCCTCGCCCTGCGCACCGCCCTCTATAGCAGGCACTCCCTCCAACTCACAGCCAGTAGCAGAATATTATGCCACTAGTGTATAAGGTTGAGCTTTATGGCATGAGAACATGTTGCCCGTCGCCTCCCAGCCGCACGCCCGCCGCCGCCGCCACCGCCTCGCCTGCGCACCCCCTCATGCAGGCCTCCTCCAACTCACAGCCAGTAGCAGAATATTATGCCACTAGTTCATAGGTTGAGCTTTATGGCATGAGAACATGTTGCCCCGTCGCCCTCCCAGCCGCACGCCCGCCGCCGCCGCCACCGCCTCGCCCTGCGCACCGCCCTCATAGCAGGCACTCCTCCAACCACAGCAGTAGCAGAATATTATGCCACTAGTTCATAAGGTTGAGCTTTATGGCATGAGAACATGTTGCCCCGTCGCCCTCCCAGCCGCACGCCCACGCCGCCGCCGCCACCGCCTCGCCCTGCGCACCGCCCTCTATAGCAGGCACTCCCTCCAACCCACAGCCAGTAGCAGAATATTATGCCACTAGTTCATAAGGTTAGCTTTATGGCATGAGAACATGTTGCCCCGTCGCCCTCCCAGCCGCACGCCCACGCCCGCCGCCACCGCCTCGCCCTGCGCACCGCCCTCTATGCAGCACTCCTCCAACGCACAGCCAGTAGCAGAATATGCTGCCACTAGTTCATGAGCTTGAGCTTTATGGCATCAGAACATGTTGCCCCGTCGCCCTCCCAGCCGCACGCCCACGCCACTGCCGCCACCGCCTCGCCCTGCGCACCGCCCTCTAGCAGGCACTCCTCCAACCACAGCAGTAGCAGAATATTATGCCACTAGTTCATAAGGTTGAGCTTTATTGCATGAGAACATGTTGCCCGTCGCCCTCCCAGCCGCACGCCCACGCCGCCGCCGCCGCCACCGCCTCGCCCTGCGCACCTCTCCATACCACAGGAGCCACTCCGTCCCCAACCTCCCACAGCCAGTAGCAGAATATTATGCCACTAGTTCATAAGGTTGAGCTTTATTGCATGAGAACATGTTGCTCCGTCGCCCTCCCAGCCGCACGCCCTCTCCGCCGCCGCCACCGCCTCGCCCTGCGCACCTGCCCTATATAGCAGGCACTCCTCCAACTCAGCAGTAGCAGAATATTATGCCACTAGTTCATAAGGTTAGCTTTATGGCATGAGAACATGTTGCCCGTCGCCCTCCCAGCCGCACGCCCACGCCGCCGCCGCCCACCGCCTCGCCCTGCACCGCCCTCCATAGCAGCATCCTCCTCCAACCCTCACAGCCAGTACAGAATATTATGCCACTAGTGTATAAGGAGTTGCTTATGCATGAGAACAGTGCCGTCCTTCCCCCGCACGCCCGCCGCTGCCGCCACCGCCTCGCCTGCACCTCTCCATAGCACAGCAGCCTCCATCCCAACCTCCACGCAAGGATGTTATGCCACTGGTCATAGGTTAGCATGGCGGAACATGCTCCCGTCGCCCTCAGCCGCACGCCCACCGCCGCCGCCACCGCCTCGCCCTGCGCACCGCCCTCTAGCGGCACTCCCAACTCACGCCAGTAGCAGATATTTGCCACTGTGTATAAGGTTGAGCTTTATGGCAGAACATGTTGCCCCGTCGCCCTCCCAGCCGCACGCCCACGCCGCCGCCAGCGCCACCGCCTCGCCCTGCACACCTCTCTCCATACAGCAGCCACTCCATCCCAACCTCCACACAGTAATAGGATGTTATGCCACTAGGTCATAAGGTTAGCTTATGGCATGAGAACATGCTGCCCGTCGCCCTCCTAGCCGCACGCCCACGCCGCCGCCGCGATAAAGAGCAACACAGCCAGTAATAGAATATTATGCAACTAGTGCATAATAATGGAAAAGTTGCTGAAAGTATTGAACTTGCAATAAATCTTTCAATTGTTTTGATAGCACCATCGCAATGATTGATTCGCGATGATTGTAATTTTAAGTGCAGGATAAGCAAATGGTTATTGTTTTTGGTATCCTTCGCATCGTGGACTACCCAAAATCCGCCTGTCGCTTCCACGCGAGGCAATGGAAGCTTGAGGTAGAGTGAGGTTTCTGAGATTTGGGTGGGGGCAGCGTGCTCCTATGAGGGTTTTGTTTGGCAGAGTCCGCACCTATGATCTATTCAAATACAGTCGCGTTCATATTATTTTATAAATTACTGTTTAGTTTGCTGGAAATATTTTTTTTTTTTAAATCTCTTCTTCTTGAGCGTGCATAATTGTGTCTTCAGTTATCAGCGTAAAACCTGTCTTAGACAACGATTAAACTCATAATCGGTGGTACACTACATGTTGCAGTTTTTCTCGTTCAAGAATATTTTGAAGCGGTAAAATGTGATTGTTTGGAAATATATATCACGTGTCCTAATTCACAACACACCGGCCGCCACCAGTAGAAAGGGGAGCTGGAGTGACAGCCTGTGGCGTTTTCTTTGAGTGTGCAAGTCGTGTGTAAACCCCAAGAAATAATAGTAGTTCATAAATTGTTTAATGTTAGCTTTATTGCATGAGTCATGTTTGAAAACGAGCGACGTTAGGCAGTTTCAAATTGTCGAATGCGTAACACATTATAAACGAGTTGCATACGCATTTTTGTATAACAGCATTATAAATTTACAGAGATCAAACTTAATTTCGCGAAACAACTTTCTTCTGACGTCTCGGTGCTTGACATCAACGGCCTCTGGAAATCAAATTCAAGATGGCATTGTTGACATCCGTCGAAAAACGGTGGTCGCTGTTCCGTCTTCTTCTACCTCCCACGATTCTCGCTATTGGCTGAATGTGTGATGACGTCATGTCGCGTTTAATAATGACGATGACGTCATGTAGCGTGCGATAAAATACTGGATTATGCACGATTCCGGGCATCGAAAAGGGTCGTTTATAATGACGGTATACAAAAAAACATTTTTTCGTTTGAATTTATTATATTTTTTTTAATTATTCGATCTTCCGTGCGATCTTCGACTTAGATCGGCACCAGCGCGTCCATCCAACGCAGGCAGTGCGCGAGCGCAGCTCAGGCCGTTGGCGAATGCCTCCAACGTCATCAGGTCGGATCGGGAGGCAGCAGCGCATGCGCGAGACGTGCCCCCACTCAAGGACAAAGCGTGCCAAGGCGTAGGATCTCTTTTTTACAGCCTGCTGGAGTACGAACATCCGTGATTCTCATATTCTCCGTTGCACATTGCCGCCTTTAGCGAATTATATGAATACTAATACTCATGAAATTAGTGTTATATTGTGATAAGGATAGTGAGAAAGTGGAACAATAGTTTTAAATACTTGCTTTCCTTCGCTGTCGTATGAAGAAAAAAAGCAAGTAATTGAGTAATGTACGATCGTGTTGCAACCTGATAATATCAGAATTTAATTTTTAAAACGAGAACTGGAGAATGGGAAAAGCGTCGAGCATGTCTTTTCAAATACTTTAAAATGTATTTTTCCAATCTTTGCAATAGAAAATACATTCTCATTGTTGTTATTTTGCGACTATCTTTCCCTCGTTCCAACATTATAATTTAAAATAAATAAGGATTTTGTTTACATAATTCAATTTTACTCTAAATATGTAAGCAAAAAAATTGTGGCGTGGGTTCAGTCGCTGTCTGGAGGAGAATTATAGCAGCCGGCTGCTCTGATCGGTAGTTTTCCATGGTTTCTCGGATCAACACCAGGCGAATGCCGGAGCAGTACCCTAACAAACGGGCGCGATCTTTCCTTCCTCTTCCTTGTCCTATCCTCACCCCTTACACTACATGCTTACCTCTCACACTTACACTAACATGCACTACACTAACACACATGCCAGGAGACCGGTCGTGGACTTAGAACTTGTCCCGTCTTGGGCGGTGTCCCGTTGGTGGGAGATACCGTGTTGAGGAAAACCCCGCTAGACGTCGGCGTCGGAACTCGCCATTCAATGGGTGAAGATCACCGCCACCCCCTATGAAAAAGCATGCACTACACTTACGGGACTAATGACCATATTAGTTGACGTCCAGGAATCACGAACCAATCAGTACAAGGGGGTTAACCCTTTCCTTCACTGCCAACGCCGTAGGCCCAGAGTGAGGAGACGTCGCTGGTGACCGCAACTGACCTGCTGGCGCACGCGCTCTCCGAAGAAGCAGATGGAGAACAGCTGCATCGCGGTGGGCGCCATGAGGGCGATCTTGCTCGCCACTTCCTCGGGCGAGGCGCCCTCCTGCACCGACAGCACGACACTTTTTGTAACATCTTTGCTAACACGAAAAGATCTAGAGGTGCTAAAACTGCACGTCATTTCTCGCCGGCGTTTTCACGCAAAATTACGCGAAAAGAACTCAAATTTTTGAAGAATTGTACGTGACCTTATTTCAAAATCTATCTTTAAGGAACAGATTTTATTCTGAAAAATATCTTTATATTCATAATTGTAGTTGTATCAAGACGCCGAAAAAAATTTGAACTTTTGCAGTTTTCGAAAAATCAGGGTTGCGACCTGCATCATCCTCTTAAACGCCCTCCACACTATCCAACAACAAAATTTAATAAAAAAGTTTTTCTGCCTAAAATTCGCCGTTTTTTTTCGCGCAGCAGTACGTAATTTTCTCTCTACTTCTTAACGAGAAAATAAAAATGCAGCCAAGTAACACGATGTGGCTGAGTGTCTTCGAACTAATGAAACTTGGAAATTTTGAGTTGAAAAGTCAAGACTGCGCGTTCGGATTTTGTTTCTTAAGTACGTTTCTGAAGTTCTCTTGAGTAATTACTAAAGTTTAAACAAGTAAATTAGCAATGTTTGTGAGCATATCTCTCCCAGCTGATGCCTTGTTGAGTGTGGGCCTTCCAACTTTTGTCTGATTCCCATTGCTTCATATCGATGAGATCTGGAAGTCCCTGTTGTCAAGTGTACTATATCTCTACCGCAGAGCACTTAATAGTTGTCTACGACCTCTGTGGGTTCATCGTTGCTCTGCCACGAGTTAACTGGCTGGAATTAGGTCGTATTCAGAGAGCTGGTTTCCTGTGAATCGTAGAATCTTGTGCCCCTGATGCAATCTAGTCTTACTAATCGACTCTTTGGAATGGCAAGGTTCCAACTGGTTAGAAACTAGACATAGAAAATGTTTTCAATGTATTGAAACATTGTGAAAGTTTTTAAGGTGTATTTTGAGGTGTGTAAATGACAGCTTCATGTAAATTTGTATTTTGCAACACTAACTTCTTTTCAAGATGGCGCTTACCCGTGTTACTCGATATGCCATTGAAAAGAAGACACTTGAACAGCACATAACTTGTACGCCCAGCCCCGCAGACAACAAGCTATTTGTATCATCCACCAACCTGAAAAAAAGAACTTCATTAAACTGCTAGTTACTACAGATATGACAAATTATTGGTACACATGAAAAGAAGAACTAGTCGTGGTTCAACCGCACGTACTACTCGCGCAACTTTTCTTGAACGATGGATTGAAGAAATGCAGGCGGAGTAGGGGTATTAGATAGAAAGTCGGCCACTGGAGCGTTTACAGTAATGACAACCTCTGGAAAATCTAAGTCAAACCTGCTACGTGTGCGGCCAGGTCATCGCTCTGGGTAGGCAACAGCAGGGACACTACATAGGAGTTTTAGGTGCCTCCCTTGAAGGTCCTGGACCAGCCTCAGACATTTCTTTAGATAACGGTAATGAAGCTGAACAACAGTTCATTTAAGAAAGCAACTAGCTTTGACTAGCTTCTGTTTCGCTCCAACGAACTTTTAATGCTTGGAATGTTGTCATCAGTGCTCGCTGCGAGCTTTTGCCTTCAAATGTTTATTACTCAAGGGATGGGGAAGCAAGGTCATCGTTCAAGAAAAGTTGCGCGAGTAGTACTTTCTCGCATCAGTAACGGTTACGTAAAATTATAATTCCGCAATTTTTGTCCTTATGAAAACATTTCTGACATCACTTCAAAAACTCATAACCAATCATAGCGTATTAGACATGAAAATTTAATTCATTTCAAGGTAATATATCGACACAAATTCCGTAATCCAAAAGTCCGTTCCAATAATGAGTCCGATCGTCTAATAATGAGAAGTTATTTTCAAAATTTCAAATTGCCATGTTGGGGACTTTTGCGTGATTGTATTGTAATTTGGTAACTCCCAAATGTTTATTGTAAAAGAAAGTTATAGCAAGAAGTGCAAGAAGCTTATAGTAACGACAAACAGGAAATTCAAATCTGCAATTCCGTACATTTTCAAAAACTATGCAAAACTTAACAAGTTGCATAACGTTCTTTAAAGATTTAATTTTGAAGAGCATTAAATTAATTAATTAAAATATCTGTAGCATCAATATTGTATTTTTGCAATTTTCAAAAACTCAGAGAGTTCTAGGATTTGGGCCATATTTTAAGCATAGTGTGTTCCATGGTGGAAATAACATTTATTTCGACCATGATAAATAATATTAATAACCACCATAAATAACATTATTTCCACCATGGTGTGTTCTATCTGCCGAGAAAAATCAAAGGAAACATTTGGAGGGGTTTTTGAGATTTTTTATTGTTTGAAAAAATAGTTCATATTTTGCGCAAAATTACACGGAAACTACTTTATTATTATTATTATTATTATTATTATTATTATTATTATAGTTATTATTATATTATTTCAAGAGTTGTCTTTGTACAATGTTGAAATTGTAGGAAGACGAACAAATTTTGAATTTTTCAATTTTAGAAAAATCAGAGATATAAACGATAATGAGACATGAACTAAGAGTTCTTTATGTTACGCGAAAACAAAATTTAATAAAATATGAAGCCATTTTTGGCAAAATGTTGTAAATTTAATTGAAGCTTGACGTCAAGTATCCAAAAAATCAAAATAGTATATGTTTCAAACTAGCCGGGCCTTTCTATACATTAGAGACTATACTGAGCATCACAAGAAAAGTAACATTAATTTTAACAATGATACTTAATGCATTATTTACCATTTGAACTGTATGAATGTGTATAAACAACCTGTAACAAGTATTGTATTGCAGCCTCCGGGTCAATGACCCCCATCTCGATCAGGTTTTTCGTCCAGTTTCCCTGATCCATTGAGCAAATGCTGAGATGGCCCCTTGTTTTGCTTCTGGACATAAATGTAACTTCATTTTCTATGCACGTCTTCTAGAATTCAGTGGGAAATACAATTATTTAAATTATCGTTTCCATGTTGTCGCGGCAGGAAGTATTATTCCGATGGACAACATGGATAAGAGCCAAAATGTATTGCCTTTTTATCCTTGAAAATAGATTTTATTACATGGGAGTTTTTTTTTTTAAGTAGTATGTGACTTAGTGTGTGGACCCCAGAATTTTGAAAATGTGCACACTATTCACTTTTCCCCGTAGCACGTCATATGCAGTTTTTAACTGTTTTTTTTACGTAAAATAAATAAATAAATAAATTCATTCAGACAGACAGATGGAAGGACAAAGTTTTGCCGTTGACCGTTTTTTCGTACTCAAGAACCGACAAAACTACACGACGTGTTAGAGGAAGTAATTTATTACGTATAGGAAAACAGTTTATTCAATTTTTCGTTATTAGGGCCCGAAAATAGAAGATTTTTCTGCCGAAAAAATCGCCGGTTTCACAGCACTCTTACAATACTTTCTGTTTACTAGATACGAAGTAAAATGAGAAAGTAAAAAATAAAATATTTATTTGAAATAACATTCAGAAGCAGAAAATATGGAAGGAATTTTCTCTCTTCTCTGCCGTAAACAATCACCACTGCTCTTTATTCATTAATATAGGAACATTGATTAATAAATTAATCTATTATTTAGAAAAAAGAATTGTAATTGAATACATTGTCACCAGAAAGAAGGAACGGGAATTTTCCTACATTGATTACCAAATGGATCAATAACACTTTTTTTCGTGCATTACCCTTCATACCGTTTGACTTCTTTACTTCAAATTTCGTTAATTTTTAAATTCTATCGTTATTAATGCATTAATAAAATGTAATAGTTCGATGTTACTCACATCGCTAATCAGGTTGACCAGAAGCGACCTAAAGTAAATAAATAGGATACATAAAACCTTTCTAATTTAAATCTAGTCTCACGTGAAACAACCCAGCTGCTGTCCCAGGGAATCTACTTTCAGAGAACACCGCCAACCAGTGGCCCGGGAGGGGGCTTGGCCTTGACGAGCAAAGGTATTGGACGTGACGCGTATGCTACGCACCTCAGCGCGGCCTGGTGGCGCCGCACGCAGGCGCGCAGGCGGGCGCGGGCCCCGTCGGGCGCGCTGCCGTCGCGCAGCAAGTGGCGCAGCTCGTCGGCCACCGCGCGCAACCGCAGCGCCACGTGCGCTAGCAACGTAGCCGACGCGCACTCCACGGTGGGGATGGCCACGATGAACACAGACGCCACCGTCCACTGCAAGTTTTCAAAAGTTTTGTTTTATTAGATGAGGAAATATTATAAAAATTTGTATACTTCAAGACATTATTGTAGCATTTTTGGGGTTGATGAAAAAAATATTTTATATTTTCTTCTAATTTAAATTTTTGGTCTGGCTTTTGTTCACAAACTTTTTTAAAAAATATTTTTTGGCATCATAGAATATTTCTACGAAATTTATATAATGGCAATATAGAATATTTCTACGGTTTTTTGTCAATACAAGTATACGCTGTAAATTTTATTTAAATGTGAGTAATAGTTTCCAAGAAAGGGTATATGAATCACAAATTAATTACCTACATTTTCAGAAAATGCTCATTCTCTACTTCAGCTATTAGAACATTTCCTAATAAACATTCCCATAAGAGAATGACGTCAGATAGTAACCCATTAAATTCAAAGAATACCAATACTACCAATTTCTGAATAATGTTTTTAACCTCAATTTTTATAACCCCAAATAAACCACAAATTATGCCGAATTATTTTGTTAGGTTTAAATGTTTTTTTTTTTTTTTTTGTAGCCGTTATATTTTGTTAAGTGTAAATTATGTACCAGATGTGTGCATTATGTACCAGAAATGTTTTGCCATTATATGTGGTGAGTGGTATGAATAGCCAAAACTTGAACACGCTTTTTCTTCAAAAGTAATTTTTTTTCATATTCAAGTGCATTTTTCTCAAAAAGTGTTTATCCTTCATATACGAAACCTGATAGACTTATTAAATGTCACCATTTCTTGCTTGCGAACTATAAATTAAAGTGGCATTTTCAAAAACTTCAAAATCTTGCTATTTTACATAGGAAAATTTTGAGAAAAATCTTATATTCTATTCCAAAATTTTGTGTTCATTAACTGTGCTGAAGGGAGTAGAAAAATAGTTAAGATTATCACAATTTTTATATCTAATTACATTAAAAATCATGAATTTTGTAACATTAACAGTTTCTGAGACAAACGCACTAGAATGAAGTACTACGCTTTCACTTCCCTCTCCGCATGTCTAAATAAAATAATTATTTATGATAAGACGATCATACATTAACCTTTGATTTTTAAACATTTGTCCTAAGCCATTGTTTACAAATCCTGGTATAAAAAGCCCATTTGTATTTTTTTCTTCAATTCAGAGATATAAAGCTGTATATTATGAGAAAATTTGAAGTTAAAACAAAGAAAAATATACCATCTCCCCTTAATATATATTTTTATATTACAATTTAATTCATTTTCACTCTTTAGACCGCATAGTAATCTTTACTTTTCTTGTGGATACTTTTTTCAGGGTTCTTTGCATTTTCAGTTTCAGTGTTATTGCAATATGGGTAGTACTGTGAACAATGTTCTTGAACAACACAACACAAAATGCTTTTTCTCATCATCTACAGTTAGTAGTGCATTAAAATATTAATTTAACAACTCTTTCAGCGCAGTCATTCACATCTTTCAACTTTATAAATACCCTTTGAACTTCTAAATATGAAGAGTTGCTTTTCCGGGGCATTCTTGAATAAAACTAGTATCCATCTTCAGACAAGACAATAGATATCTGCTTTTTGTTGACACACAGACGCCTATTGTTTTCAATAAAATGAAGATCAAATTAAAGTAGGAGATGTATAGTATATTAACGAATTAATATACAATACGGTCATCGAGATAAATTGAGTTTACCATATTTCTCCATCCAATTCTCAACAAAAAGGAATATATCACTCTTCTATGTGTAGATTATCTCTGGCTGAATTAGCTACTATTTTGATTTTGATTTGTACGTCCGTTTCATCAATTAAAGAGTGATATAACAGACAATTCTTCTAATAAATACCACATACGGCGTCTAATGTTTTTAGAGCTGGTTTTGCAATTGTGGATTCTATTCTTTCATTTCTTTTTTGGAACTTATTAAAACCAGTTCGGATGAACATCTCAAGTTGTTTGATACATTTTTGAGTACTTGAGGCTGTTTCCATTCGTTCGAGTGAACTCAGCTTGCAAACTTTTGGTTTGGACTGTTCTTTACCAGGAAATCTCTGTCTTATCCCGAAATCGGTCGAATCGGCAATGGCGCTGATATACGTCACAAGAATTACATACAATGGCTTTCAAAACAATTTCTGAGCGAACAAATAGAGTAGGCTACTAGGTAAGTCTGTGAAGAACATTTCTAACTCATAAATATTATTTGATATATGTTATTAAATGTGACATTAAAATCGATGAAATCAGCAAAAAAGATGATAAAAGTAAAAAATTACTTATTAGTCGAAATCGACAAAAAAATGACGTATAAAAATAGGTCATTTTCTTTAGTCATAACACAAAATGAATTTCTATTCTAAACGGCTTTGTTCTAAAGGGAAAAGAAAAAAACGACATTTCATTAAAACCCGCCCCTTAATGACGATTGTCATGTCTTTCGGTGGCGATTATCTGGCTGAAATGCCTCTTCTTCCTCTTCACAACTTATATCGACAGTGAATAAGTGTATAATACTGTGTCGTAGGCTTCCGCGGCCGGAATCGTTGAATTCTTGGCTGTCCGGAATTAGCCGCGTCATGGTCGATGGAGCTGACGTTTCGGCCATCTTGCTGTGGCCTTATTCAGAGCTATACTGCAGCAGTATAGCTCTGAAGAAGGCCACAACAAGATGGCCGAAACGTCAGCTCCATCGACCATGACGCGGCTAATCCCGGACAGCCAAGAATTCAAGTGTACAATACAACGCCAGCGCGTGATGGAGGAGGGGCGCCACGTACGTGCCAGAGGAAGGTGAGGGCGTACCCCAGGGGCCGCGAGGCGTCCACGGGCAGCGTGAAGGGCACGAGCAGCGGCGGCAGCCCCGAGGCCGCGTCGCGCGCCGTCAGCCACGGCAGCACCGTCATCGCCGCCGACACCATCACGTACCTGCGCCCATAACGACACGCTGGTGAGACTGCTCATTTGAATTCAAAAATTAACACGGTTCGGATTACTTTACAAGAACCGCTATTTGTTGTACATCACTCAAACGAAAAAATATATATTTTAGGGTCTTCGTGATTTTAACGAAGAATTATCTTATATATGTGTGTCATCTTGATCATAATGTAACTTTCTTGTTCTTTGTATCATCTTCATACTTAATTGACTCAGGTGTGATTCTAGATTTTAATTACTATTTACGCAAACTGACAGTTAATAAACTAATTATACATATATTAAAAAGGTTAGTTTGTTGCATTTTCAAATTTGCTTATCTTAAACTTAAGTTATATACTTGCCTTTAAATTTTGAAAAATTTTAAAGGGAAAAAAACTCTTAAAATATTTATGTTTCAAAAATAAATAAGCAATAAATTTTGAATTTTGAAAGGAGAAAAAAACAAAAACTCCCATGTAATAAAATCTATTTTCAAAGATAAATAAGCAATAAATTTTGAATTTTGAAAGGAGAAAAACAATCCAAAACTCATGTAATAAAATCTATTTTCAAAGATAAATAACAAAAATTTGGTTTATTACTTCCTGCCACAACATGGAAACGATAATTTGAATAATTGTATTTCCCACTGAATTCTAGAAGACGTGCAAGGAAATTAAGTTATTTATGTCAGAAGAAAACAAGGCCATCTCAGATTTGCTCAATGGATCAGGAAACTGGACGAAAACCTGATCGAGATGGGAGACGTTCTTTGTATCATCTTCATACTTAATTGACTCAAGGCGGTAGATTCGTAGATTTTAAATTACTATTTCGCACAATTTCTGACAGATAATAATAAACATAATTTATACATATATATTTTAAAACTTTATTTTAGAAAGTTTATGTTATGTTGATTTGTCATATTATATTGGCTTATCTTAGGAACTGATAAATGCAGTTTTAAACGGTGTATAAATATTGCCGTTTATTAATGTTTTTAGAGACTAACATTCGCTTCCAAAGACTTCCAGTTTGAAAAAAAAAAAACTCTTAAAATATTTTATGTCCTTCGGGCACAGAGCGCTGGGGGGCGAGGGCGAGGGCGAGGGCGAGGTGCCTGGCGAGGGCGAGGGCGGGGCGAGGGCGACGGCAGGGCGGCGGCGAGGCGAGGGGAGGATGATGACGAGGGAGCGTGAGCGAAGGCGAGAGTGAGAGCGTGGGCGTAGATGGAGGCGAAGGCGAGGACGAAAGCGAAGGCGAGAAAGGGGGCGAGGGCGTGAGGGAGGGCGAGGGCGAGGGCGAGGACGCAGGAAGGCGAGGGCGAAAAACGAGAGGAAGGAGGGCGAGGGCGAGGGCGAGGGCGAGGGGAGGGGAGGCGAGGCGAGGGGCGGAGGAGGCGAGGGCGAGGGCGAGGGAGGCGAGGGCGAGGCGAAGCGAAGGCGAGGGCGAGGGCGAGGGGGCGAGGAGGGCGAGGGCGAGCGAGGGGAGGGCGGGGCGGGGGCGGCGGCGAGGTCCCGCTGCAGCGCCTCCAGGCGCTCCACGCCCAGCGACAGACCCACGAACCTGCGCCACCAGACACTCTTCAATTGCTACAGCCTTTAGTCCCGTGAGTGTAGTGCATGTTTTTTCTCGGAAGATGGCGGTAATCTTTCCCCACTGGATGGCGAGATCCGGCGCCGACCTACCGTCAGCTAGTGACGTTTCCCCCTAACCAGGACTCTCCCACCAGCGCGGCACCGCCTCAACCGGGACAAGCTCTAAGCTCCCGACCGGTCTCCCGGAATATGAGGTAGTTAGTGTGCATGTTAGTGTATGTGTGTGTGTAAGGGAAGAGGATAGGTCAAGGAAGAGGAAGGAAATATCGCGCGCGGTCCGTGGCCGTTGGTAGGGTACTGCCCGGCATTCGCCTGGTGTTTATCGGAAAACCACAGAAAACAACCGATCAGAGCAGCCGGCCGCTAGAGTTCTCCTCCAGACAGCGACTGAATTCGACCTAGCTGAAAATCCTGATCGGGAGGTCCTAGGTTATACTCCCCACGGCGGCAGGATTTTCGACACTAGCTTTTCAGCTAGGTCGAATTCAGTCGCTGTCTGGAGGAGAACTCTAGCGGCCGGCTGCTCTGATCGGTTGTTTTCTGTGGTTTCTCCGATCAACACCAGGCAAAGGCCGGAGCAGTACCCTACCAAACGGGCCACGGACCGCGCGCGATCTGCCCTTCCTCTTCCTTGTCCTATCCTCTCCCCTTACACACACACACACACTTACTAACATGCACTATACTACCACATATGCCTGGCGACCGGTCGGGAGATTAGAGGTTGTCGCGACTGGGGCGCTGCCCCACTGGAGGAGAAACACGGAAGAGGAAACTGCCGTAAACAGACGTGTACGTCATAGGTCGGCGCCGGATATGGCGTTCTAATAGGGGTGGAATACCGCCACCTTCCAGGATAAAATTTATTAATTTTAGTAATTTAGTTATTAATTTACTAAGTTAGGCTTACTATAACAGGTATTATTTATTATTGTTGTTTTTTTTTACAAATGTTATTACTAGTAGGCTGATAATTACTACTAAATGTGTTGCTTTATTAAACATTAAATTATATTCAAAGTAGTTTTGTATTGAAGTGTGGTGACGTGTTGTTAAGTACAGTGCAATTGAGAAGTAGAAAAAAAGAGAAGTGCAAATGTTGTGAAGTGAAGTGCAGAGTAATAAAAAAAATCGAGTATTAGTTTAAAATAATTGTACAGGTTACTCATAAGACGAAGAGTTAATACCATTATGCTTATTTTTGCTCTTATTGTTAGTATTTCTATATTATTATTATTATTATTATTATTATTATTATTATTATTATCATCATCTTAAAATCATTTAATGTAAAATTGTATTTATATTTCTTATTGTAATATGTAAGTTGTAGTGTTCTGACACCAGATTGTAAAAATCTACTTGCAGAAATAATAAATGCCTATGTATAAAGCACGCTCTCCATTTTCGAGACTAATGACCCTAGCAGTTGCCGTGCCCAGTCACAATCAATCATCTGCAACCGAGCAGAGTGACCGAAGAGGCAACGCGTGACCTGAAGATGGCGCTGGAGACGGTGAGACCGGCGCCGAGCCCGTCCATGACGACGGCCACGTCGACGGCGGCGGTCCACGTCCAGTGCAGCCAGGAGACGACGCAGCCCAGCATGACGGCGCTGACGAGCGCCTGGCGCATGCGCACCCAGGGCCCGCCGCCCGGCCGCGCCCCCAGCGCGCGCAGCAGGCGCACGTGGAAGGCCAGCGGCCGCACCTCCGGCCCCTGCGCCACAGCAGCGCATGGTCGCATTCAGTCGCTGTCTGGAGGAGAATTCTAGCGGCCGGCTGCTCTGATCGGTAGTTTTCCGTCGTTTCTCCGATCAACACCAGGCGAATGCCGGAGCAGTACCTACCAAACGGGCCACGGACCACGCGCGATCTATCCTTCCTCTTCCTTGTCCTGTCCTGTCCTCTCCCCTTACATACACACTTCACTAACATGCACTCTACACTACCACATATTCCGGGAGACCGGTCGGAGCTTAGAGCTTGTCCCGGCTGGGGCGGTGCCCGCTGGTGGGAGAGTCCTGGTTGGGAAACCCACTAGCGACGTAGGTCGGCGCCGGATCTCGCCATCCGGCGGGGGAAGATCACTGCCATTTTCCGAGAAAAACACATGCACTACACTAACGGGACTAATGACCAAAGCAGTTGACGCGCCCGGAAACACGAAAAAATCAATCAAACAATCAAACAGCGCATGCTTCCTCGCACAGTGGACGCATTACCAAATCTACTATCAATCGAAAGGACATATAACGAAATAGACATTTTGCGAATCAA
The DNA here is from genome assembly GCA_964035755.1 of Teleogryllus oceanicus. NCBI lineage: Eukaryota > Metazoa > Arthropoda > Insecta > Orthoptera > Gryllidae > Teleogryllus > Teleogryllus oceanicus. The sequence goes on from CAXIVR010000002.1 coordinate 31,603,760, forward strand.
TCTGCCTCCATCCCCTGCGCAACTCCCCGCACAATAACAGCGCACGCTTTCTCGCTCAATGGATGCCTTACCAAATTTATTATCAATCGAAAGGACATATAACGAAATAGAAAATTTTGCAAATCAATCTGCATCCATCCCTGCGCAACTCGCTCACGCAATAACAGCGCACACTTTCTCGCTCAGTGGACGCGCTTTGAAGACCTTACACTCACAAATGTAGCAATGTCATCGGATAGGTTGTTTGAAGTAACTCGTACCAAAACTTTAAAGAAAAAATTGGAGCCTTTTGAAAAAAAATGTTTTTGAATTTTTTTAAATTGCAAATATTGCGTGCACTATTGCACAAAACCTACTAACATTTCCAAAACTATGTGCATGACCTTATCGAAAGAACTAATTATGCACAACAAATTTCATTTGAAGGAAAAATATCAGTCTTCAATTTTGTAGTTGTAGGAAGCCGCCGAAAAAATTCAAACTTTTGCAATTTTCGAAAATTCAGAGTTAACGGTAAAAATAAGACAAATGCCACCAAATAAAATGTATTTTACTCTATTCTCACAAGAAATTTAATGAAAAAATTTGGAGTCTTTCTGAGAAAATTTTGAAAATGTTCGAGGAGCTTTATTTAAAGTAACCTCAAATTTTAAAGAATGTTTCTCAAAATTTCAAAGCATTAATAGAGCCAAATCGACATAGGTTTCTTCAATTTGAAAAAGTTCGTACGTGTTGTTTAGGCGCTAGTACTGTTCACATACGGACGGACAGAAAGACAGACAGATGGACAGACGGAAGGACGGACGTTTTGTTTCAATTGGTTTTCGTTATGAAGAAGCCACAAAACCAGAATTCTTGCTACATTACGTGTTAGAGGATTTTTCTTCATTTAGCAACTGGTTAAATGCACTTTTCGGCATCAGAGCCGTCAATGAATTTTTTCCGCCGAAAATCCGTCGTTTTTCGTGCAACATTACATAACTTTCTTACACTACGTATATTACTCCGTATGTACGTACGTATACGAGAAAGTAAAAACTATTGAATGTGATTATAGGTGAACAGAGTATAGGTGATTATATTGGTTGGGAAAATTTTGTTTTACAAAATTGTAACATTCTCAAAATAACAATATCAAATTACGTCAGTATTTTTCTTCAAAATTTGTAGAGATAAAAATTATTAAAAATGAAAACTCCTTCGAAAGTAAATTATAAATCTTATAGTATTTTTCAAGATAGTTGGAATATATAGTTAAACACATTCGTAAATATGCTAGGTGAAGACGACTGGGAGGATATTGAGGTGGAGGAGCTGGAGGCTTATGAGAACGAAAGCGACAATGACGATGACGACAGCGGCGACGAAATCTAAGACCGAGGAACGTGCTTGTAATTAATTTATGAACAGTGTTGTAAATTAGAAATAAAACAAAAGAATAACTATAGGTGCTACAGAATGACACAAACTTCCCCGTAGTAAAGTTTTCTAATTACTTTGGTGTAGACTGGTACTGTACAGTATTGTTCCTCCTTCTTACCTGCTTCCATCTATTTCAGCACAAAGAAATTTGTTTTGAAATTTTTGCAACTTTTCGGTTTCCAAATAGTATAACCAAAACTATATTTCAAATAATTAAAATTTTAATATAAATTAAATAATTTTGGACATTTGACCTTGTTTCGAAAAAAGGGAGATCCCCTATTTTGAAACCTTATTTTTGGTGTGTTGTAGGAATCAAAAATAATTTTCTTGGTGTCACTGAAGAGCCCCAAATAAGCGAACATTTATGACGCAAGAATTTATGAGTTTTCATAAATTGGGGTGGTTTTGATATTTTGTTTTCTTATTTAGGGGTGAGTTTCGAAATGTTAAAAAGTAGCGCTCGGAAACCCAAAAAATCGACCGTAAAAAAATATTTTAATTTTGAATAAGTGAGGATGCCAGCTTTACCAGCCCCAATTTGATACCTTAATTTCAAGGTATTGGAAGGTAGCCACAATTTATGCAGGGGGCTGAAATTATCCCAAAATTATGGCGCAAGAATATGTCAGTTCTTCGAAAGTGAGTGTGCTAGCTTTAGAGACGTCCCGTGAGAAACAGCTTTATTTGTTTATTTTTGTACATCCCTGAATTTTGGAATGCTGGAGTCATTTTTTCCTAGAGCTCATAATTATTCTTAAATTTTGAGTAGGGTTTCAGAATTTTTCTGTGTGTGTGTGTGTTTTTTTTTTTACTTGTGTGTTTTCACCGTGAGAACCTATGTTAATTGTTTCTCTTTGTACAGCCCTGGAATATAATTGGGGAGTAATTTTTCCCAGAACTCATAATTATTCTTACATTTTTGTATGGTTTCAGATTTTTCTGTTTTTTTTTTTTTTTTTTTTTTTTTTTACTTTTGTGTGTTTTCACCGTGAGAACCTATGTTAATTGTTCTCTTTCTACAGCCCTGAAATATAATTGGGGAGTAATTTTTCCTAGAGCCGAAAATTATTCCTAAATTTTGGGTATAGTTTTGGATTTTCGAATTGATTTTTAGATTGATATTCTGAGTGGGTGCTGCTAGTTTAGCCTAAAGCTAGCAGCGCCCACGATTTCGGAAATCAAAAGAACCTAAAATTTGTAAATAGAGAATTTAATTAGCCCATAATTATGGAAATAGTTTCGTTGAGATTGGTTTTGGGCGCTGCTAGCTTTGCTCGTTGCCTGTGTCCTCACGTCGGCCGCGACTTACCTCCGCGGGCAAATCGGATCTTTGCCCGCCGTTTGCGTGCGTGCCCGCACACGAAATGCAGGCAAGAGTACTATACTTGGTTGGTTGGTGATTCCGGGCATGTCAATATCTTAGGTCACCAGTCCCGTAAGTGTAGGGCATGATTACTCGTGAGATAGCTGTGACCCCCCTCCCCTGGATGGCGAAATCCGGCAACGACCTACCGTCGGCTAGCGGGTTTCCCTAACCAGGATTCTCCCACCGGCACCGCCCCAGCCGAGACAAGCTCTAAGCTCCCGACCGGTCTCCCGGAATACGTGGTAGTGTAGTGCATGTTGAGTGTAAGGTGTGTGTAAGAGGATAGGACAAGGAAGAGGAAGGACAGATCGCGCGCAGCCCGTTTGTTAGGTACTGCTCCGACATTCGCCTGGTGTTGATGGGAGAAACCACGGAAAACTACCAATCAGAGCAGCCGTCCGCTAGAATTCTCCTCCAGACAGTGACTAAATTCGTCCTACCTGAGAAGCTCGTGTCAAAAATCCTGCCGCCGTCAGGACTCGAACCTAGGACCTCCCGGTGAGAGGCACTGCAGTGACATCAGTTGATGTACTGAGTTACTGCTACGGGTACTATATACTTAAGTTTTCATAACTGACGCGTGGGAGGCTTGTCTTCACGATGGAATATGGCACGGCTTTTTTCGTCTTTCTCGATCGTGCCGCCAGATATCGCATGATCGTGACTCTATCAAGATGTGCTGCAGATCAAGTGATATCTAGCAGCACCGAGAAAGACGCGAAAAAACCGTGCCATAGTCCATCGTGAAGACAAGTCGCTCTGCGCGTTATGTTACGAAAACCCAAGTTTAGCACAGGGGTTCCCAAGAACCCTTGGGGGTCAATGAAATTTTCACTGTGTGGATTAGGGTAACAGAATGTAAACCGGAGATTACTATGTATACCCAAAATCCCATTGATTGGCCTGTTAAAGAACACAAAACATTTTGGAACCATTGCACAACAAGGAAGATTAGAAATTCAGCTATCGAGAAGCGGAAGCGTTTTTGATTATTGAAAATTAGATATTTATCAAAATATCGGTGTACTAAATTTCTATATTAAAACATTTATTTACAATTCTTCGTGATATGCATGATTGTGTACGCTATTTATATTACAGAGAGTAATGTAAAGTGGTCGACGGAGCAAGCAATTTTTTGAAAGGAGTTGATGAAAGAAAATGAAATCCCTGGTGCAGAGTATAAATGATAAGTCGTCGCTTTTCCGAAATACCGTGGTAACACAAAAAAACTGTTTTGCACAAGAGACCCCGAATTAATATCCCCACAATTTTATTTGCTTCCGATTGATCGTTGATAAGAAATATTTCCTTGCAAGTTATATTAAAAAAGCGTGTCTTTTCATTTTTTTAATTTTTTAAAGCAGATCTTATGGAAATCTGAAATTTTGGGCAAAATTATTCCATGAAAATATATGACTTCCTCCGCCCATGAAATAGCTATACATCTGCTATCAAGCGGAAATTGGTACAGTGCCAGTGATAGAGACTTACTCCACATTAAAATCTTAATATTCGCTTTTTAGAGTTACAACACGATTCCTCAAAGGCGACGAAGTGTAAAAAATTGGCGTCTGTAGTCTCCCACTCCAAAACACTAATCTACGAGGAGGACATGTTTGTTGGAATTTACGAAGACAGAAGGAAAATGCGTTGTAAAACGAAATTAGCCATCGTCAATTCATAATAGCAATAGACCTTAAAAAATATAAATGAAAATATGTATGAAAAATATACATGAAAATGCAAATTATCGAAATGAAACCTTTTTCAGGAATTTTTGTTGAAATAGAAAATAAATTGAAACATTTTATATTCGCGGTACATTGTGAGGAAGGGTTTGAAAATTAGTGAAAATTAGTGCAAATGGATAGGTTTCCCAAATTGTTATTGAAACTTAAAAAAATAAGATAAATATCAATTTGCATACAATCATATTAGAATGTAACTTTTAATCGCTCTTTACATCAAGCTCTTTTAAATAGAAAAGATTTTATATAAGAACTAAATTTCGGTTTCTTTTAGAAACAAAGCTAGAGATTTTCTTACCTTTGTCGAAATATAGAATTGTTGTACTGAAGACATTCATTTACATTTGTGTGACTATTGTGTTTCTTACTACTGTGCTATCGAGTCGCAGGATATTAATACAATGCACGTAAAGGACGCAAGCGTCTGGCAAAAGCCGATTGCAACGATTAAAGGTCGTTACACTTTCATTTGTTCAGCGATCGAAGCTTCCATCAAATTCCATTTCCGAACTCCTTTCCAGAATAAATAATTCATCTTCGTTTGTCTTATAATGAGTACAGCAAAAAATTATCTGTTTTCTCTTCACTCCCATGAAAGTCAATTATAAAGAAAACTCTTGAGATTACTGGCAATGTAATGATTATACTGCTACAAATCAATTTTATCTCGGAAGAACAAACTTTCAGCGTAACATGGAATTTGATGGAAAATCTTTAATGTATCATATTTATTAAATACAGCATCAGGAATAAAGCATGAAAGGGGGGAACTGTTAACATCAACGAAATGCTTGCTTTGCTAAAGTTTTGCTAAAGACGTTAAAGGGTACCTTCAGAACACCCAGAATTTATTACGAAGGAGAGTAAAACTTACTTTTAACTAACAGCTGATTTTAAAGGACATTCTATTTGACGATAAAAAATCATGTTTGATATTATCTGTGTTATTGACAGCGATTAAATAAATTTTCTGGATATTTGACTTTTTTTAGATTTTTTAAAAATTTATTTTACGTTAAAAAACAGAAGAAACTGTGTATGACGTGCTATGGGGAGAAGTGAATTCTGTGCACATTTTCAAAATTCTGTGACCCCTACACTAAGTCATATACTACATGAATTTTGAAAATTAAAAAAAAGCTCTCATGTAATAAAATCTATTTTCAAGGATAAATAAGCAATAAATTTTGGGCTCTTATGATGCTCCATGATGTCCTTCGTCAGAATAATACTTCCTGCCGCAACAACATGGAAACGATAATTTGAATAACTATATTTCCCAATAAACTCTAGAAGACGTGCACAGATAATGAAGTTACATTTAAGTCCAGAAGCAAACAAGGGGCCACCTCAGCATTTGCTCAATGGATCAGGAAACTGGACGAAATACCTGATCGAGATGGGGATGATACGTTGTTGCATATCTCAATGAACCATATGTGTGGCTCTTCTGGCCAGTGTAAAAGCATTGTCTTTACATATCTAAAGGGCTTTAGCCCACAGAAAAAGTGACATGGCGTCCGAGTGAATCAGAATTCTCTCTTGGGAGCTGTGTGGTGTTTAAAGCGTTCATTTGTAAGAAATCCTAAAGTCAAAGTTTCAAACAATTTTATGTAAATAGAATATAACATAATTTAGCAATAGAAATATTCGTAACCATGGAAGTTACTTACATCTTACGTAATAAATAAATTACACTAATAAACTACGAACATTAATATACTGCATAAAGAATTATTGCTGTAATCTTGAATTCCTAGTTACGAATCAAAAGGGAAATATATGTTTGAGTGTATTTATTTCGGAATTACATCGTATATTCATTGATTAGTGTTTACGGGCAACTGCAAAGGTCAAGTCGTTGGTGGATCTTCGTCGAAAATTTTGTAAAACAGTGCATTGCCGAGATTCCTTAACACACCACCACACCACCAGGGGACAATGTGAGCTGGACTTGGCGATTGTGAAACCACGATCGGGATCAACTGCAGATCGGGTGAACCAATGAATTGTAATGCAGGTTAATACCTTTGCGTAGATTTCATGTGGGATTCATTGATAAGTAATTCCAGGCGAGTCAATTGGTAAAGTTACTAGTCTCGAAAGTGTAATGCTTGTTGTTTTTTATCGCGGGAAGTGGCTATGATGTTTCCCCGCTGGCTGGCGAGATCTGACGTCTACCTACATCGTTGTTATTGTTCTGTGTTTTCAACACATTCGGATCTGCAGCCAGCTGTAACTCTAGTAGAATAATTTCCTCTGTAAAGAGTTTGAGTGATATGAATGCTGAGAGAACATGCAAGAGTTTAACGTAAATTTTAGTAAATTGTATTATGGCTCTTTGTGAATGAATTATTTGTTCACTCTTTCTACAGGGAGGTGGTAATTTCTTTCTTCGCGATTTTGTTGGATAGGGTAACATGTGGACTCATGAGTTTCCAACGATAAATCCCTTTTTTCTGAGTTGTATTTCGATTGTTAATTAAGATATGTTTCTCAGAATATTTTACTTTTATTCAAAGTCATTTAGCTTATTCAGATAAATATAGTGAAGATTTTTCCGAGACCTCCAACGTTCATAGATAGAGATAAAACAACTGATTTCAGGAAAATAAAACCGACATACTTACTGATTCTAGCTGAGCTACGGAAACCCACCTATCGAAATTTTGGGAGGAAGGTTAACGGTGGCCTCACAATACAATGTGTCATTATACAATGTGTCAATGTGTTATTATAGTACACGTAATTTCTTTTAGATCCACCAAGAAATTCACGTAATAAAATATGTGAAAGTAATACAACTTTTCAATTCATTTCTAATACATTTCAATCTACTTGAAAAATAATTAATGATTTATTGCGGTTCATTTGGAAAGTAGATAACCTATAAAATAGTTCGTCTATATCAACAAAAAATAGAAAAATGTATGAATATAGTTCTTAGAACACTGTCTGGAAAAATAGTCCTTCTCCTTACTCGCCCACTTAAAAAATTTCGAACAAAAGAAAAATTTATTTTTCAAGTTGTAATAGGAATACGAGAGTTTCATCACCTGCAACAAATGAAAATGACAAACCAAATTACCAAATTTTCAGAAAGAAGAAAAAACCTTAAACAAGGACACATTCTCATAATTTATCCCTAACTTTATATTTTATTTCATTACAGAGAAAATTCGCAGTAATTTTGAAGAAATAAGTTTACAATTAAATATTAGTATTTCCAATTACTCTGGTTTGCGATGATTTTGCGACTGCAAATTAAACATGAGACAAATCTAATGCTTTATCAGTAAGTTTGTTTGAATAGTGCACATAAATTTCGGTTTTTAGAATTTGTTTCCGTTTTGTCTATTTTTTAATTGCCAATATAAATATTATACATGTTTTTTCCGTTGGTGGATCAATGGCGTTGAACTGCCAAACGTTTGGCAGTTCAACGCAATGACCACGGCCACAACCTGAAGAAAACATGTATATTGACTCCGGCAGTAAAGCCTTCAATGCTTTATAATATAAATATTGCCATAACTTTGTAAGACATAATCAACCGTGCCGTTTCCTATTTTACGAAATCAAAAAAATGTCAAAAATATAAACTTAATATAGAAAATAATTTGCTTCTTCTCATCATCTTGATCCTCCCATTCCAACTCCACCTTACATGATTTATTTATTCTTGTACGAAGTATCGACCACATACCACTATCAGTGAATATAAAATAATAAGCCCACAGGATAAAATACAATAAAATATAAATGCACGCACGTGCACACACGAACAAAACAATTTTAAACAACTTTCTACCAATGAAGTTACCCATCAATATCGCTGCCAAAATGTCCTCCATATTACATGTACGTGGAAGTAGTCTTCACGTCATAAAATTTCTGTGGTTCCTCCGATCAACACCAGGTGAATGCCGGAGCAGTACCCTACCAAACGGGCCACGGACCGCGCGGGATCTGTCCTTCCTCTTCCTTGTCCTATCCTCTCCCTTACACATACACACTTACACTAACATGCACTACACTACCACATACCCGGGAGACCGGTCGGAGCTTAGAGCTTGTCCTGAAGGGCGGTGCCCCAGGTAGGAGAGTCCTGTTTACGGGGAAACCCCATCAGACGACGGTAGGTCGGCGCCGATTCGCATCCAGCGGAGAAGATCACCGCCATCTCCGCGAAAAAATCCACTTTACTAACGGGCTATGACTAAAGCAGTTGACGCGCCCGCAAACACGAAAAATCAATCAATCACTTAAATGCCATAAAATTATCACGACTGATCACCGCCTCACTTACACGTACACGTTTTTGACATGCTCTACTTTTCCAAGTTGTGTTGACATCTCGTTAGTCCTCGATTCAGAGATTTCGAGATTGGCCAATCATCTTCATGACTCGGCGAACGGTCCTCTACAGATGACACGCAGTGCCTGAGGTGTTAGATACAGATCTAAGGATCGTTGAACATTCAAAAAAAGGTGCTTACGCTTATAGTTTTGTATTTTAGGTTATATTATTTCTTTCCTTTGCGTTATTAGTATTTATGATTTAAATGAACACTTATTAAATTAGTATAAATAATTTTTAACTAAACCAGAAAAATTCTATAATTCCAGGAATAAAATGATCAAATTACTAAAACTAATAAAACTCGTAATATATATAATTTTCAAGTAAATGAATTAAATTATATAATGCCAATTATAAATATTTTAATTGGTGTCACCAGGCGCTCCTTCCCTAGCTATATCACTGTATTGACCGACTTAAAATAGGGCGAATTAACGATTGAGCAACTGGGACGTCATAATCGAGTTTCGACACATTTCAGGGCGAGTTAAATTTCAAAATTTAACTCGTAACAATCGGTCTCATATTTAAGATCTCATATTAAGATTTCGAAATATTTTAGAAAACTATTCGTGGTTTTTGCGTAATATTGCATAAATCAAAAATTAGGTCGTAACAAAACTCCAAATTGAATAACCGCGCCTCAGATGATCAAGCGTCAAATCACCCTACGTTTAAATCGGAGTCATCAATGCGTTTGGCTCACCTCTCCAAAAGTGTAGAGAGAAACATCTGCGATGCGCAGAGCGGTGATGCGCGCGGGGCGCTGCGCGCGCAGCAGCACCATGCGCAGGTCGTTGCGCAGGCGCAGCGCCGCCCCGTCGCCCTCCCAGCCGCACGCCCACGCCGCCGCCGCCACCGCCTCGCCCTGCGCACCGCCCCCTATAGCAGGCACTCCCTCCAACTCACAGCCAGTAGCAGAATATTATGACCCTAGTTCATAAGGTTCAGCTTTACTGCATGAGAACATACTGCCCCGTCGCCCTCCCAGCCGCACGCCCACGCCGCCGCCGCCACCGCCTCGCCCTGCGCACCCCCCCTAGCAGGCACTCACCCAACTCACAGCCAGTAGCAGAATATTATGCCACTAGTGTATAAGGTTGAGCTTTCATGAGAACATGTTGCCCCGTCGCCCTCCCAGCCGCACGCCCACGCCGCCGCCGCCACCGCCTCGCCCTGCGCACCTCCCTCTATAGCAGGCACTCCCTCCAACTCACAGCCAATAACAGAATATTATGCCACTAGTTCATAAGGTTAGCTTTATTGGCATGAGAACATGTTGCCCCGTCGCCCTCCCAGCCGCACGCCCACGCCACTGCCGCCACCGCCTCGCCCTGCGCACCGCCCTCTATAGCAGGCACTCCCTCCAACTCACAGCCAGTAACAGAATATTATGTCACTAGTTCATAAGGTTGAGCTTTATTGCATGAGGACAAGTTGCCCTGCAGCCCTCCCAGCCGCACGCCCACGCCGCCGCCGCCACCGCCTCGCCCTGCGCACCGCCCTCATAGCAGGCACTCCTCCAACTCACAGCCAGTAACAGAATATTATGCCCCTAGTTCATAAGGTTGAGCTTTATGGCATGAGGACAAGTTGCCCTGTCGCCCTCCTGCCGCACGCCCACGCCGCCGCCCCACCGCCTCGCCCTGCGCACCTCTCCATACCACAGCAGCCACTCCGTCCCCAACCTCCCACAGCCAGTAGCAGAATATTATGCCACTAGTTCATAAGGTTGAGCTTTATTGCATGAGGACAAGTTGCCCGTCGCCCTTCCACCCGCACGCCCACGCCGCCGCCGCCACCGCCTCTACCTGCGCACCTTCTCCATAGCACAGCAGCCACTCCGTCCCAACCTCCCACAGCCAGTAATAGAATATTATGCCACTAGTTCATAAAGTTGCTTTTGGCATGAGGACAAGTTGCCCGTCGCCCTCCCTGCCGCACGCCCACGCCGCCGCCTCTACCTCGCACCTCTCTCCATAGCACAGCAGCCACTCCGTCCCCAACCTCCACAGCCAGTAATAGAATATTATGCCACTAGTTCATAAAGTTGCTTTATGGCATGAGGACAAGTTGCCCGTCGCCCTCCCTGCCGCACGCCCACGCCGCCGCCTCTACCTGCGCACCTCTCCATAGCACAGCAGCCACTCCGTCCCCAACCTCCCACAGCTAGTAATAGGATATTATATGCCACTAATTCATAAAGGCTTTATGGCATGAGGACAAGTTGCCCTGTCGCCCTCCTAGCCGCACGCCCACGCCGCCGCCGCCACCGCCTCTACCTGCGCACCTCTCTCATAGCAACAGCACTCCGTCCCCAACCTCCCACAGCTAGTAATAGGATATTATATGCCACTAATTCATAAAGTTGCTTTATGCATGAGACAGTTGCCCGTCGCCCTCCCAGCCGCACGCCCACGCCGCCGCCGCCACCGCCTCGCCCTGCGCACCTCTCCATACCACAGGAGCCACTCCGTCCCCAACCTCCCACAGCCAGTAAGATATTATGCCACTATTCATAAGTGCTTTATTGCATGAGAACATGTTGCCCCGTCGCTCTCCCCGCACGCCCACGCCGCCGCCGTCACCGCCACGCTCTGGGGACGCGCGCCAGCATATTCACTGAAGGCTGCTCCACACATTCGTTATTTGGCGAACAGCAAACAACCGCTCGCCGAATCCCTAGTAGTGCGGATGAGTTACTTGCTATTTGCCGAGTGACGAACATTTGGTTATTGCCTACTAACAGCGTGTCGATCTTTTGGACACATCAAAGGGAGCGAACATTCGCCGAACACTTCAGCTGCTCGGGATCGGGCGAGCACTAGATCGCTGCTCAGCGAATATCGAATGTATGTAGCCGTCTTACACCAGGGGTTCCTAGGAGTTTGGTGATATTAGAGAGTTTGTGCATGCCGTAGTGGACAGCACTATCGCTCTTCGTATATGCAAATGAAAAAGTGATGCGTACTTGAATATAGTAATACAAAATAAGATAATGGGGGATTAATGTAAATAATTTTAATTATTACATTAATATTAATTATAAAAATTAATATTAATAAATTATATTAATCCCTCGATTTATCTTATTTTGTATTTACTTGGTACTCTATTTTTATTTTATTTCGTTTATGTTTGTAGACTGATGATGACGGCAAACCAATTGAAAGCCCACTCTCTAATAGATACATTAAGTCGACTAAAATGACTGCCTTTATTTCTTCGTGTGATAACGTCAGCAATACTACATCGGAATTCTCAAAATTCATAAGAAATTAAGATTTAATTATAAAAATAAAATATAATATTTTTTCACCCAGGGGAAGTGAACACATTTGTCTATATAAAGTTTGGCCTCGTCGAAGACTCACTTGCTCTCGAACGCGATGACCGAACAGGCATATGATGAACAGCTGCAAGATCACGGGGCACACGAGCCCGCACTTGCTGGCGAGCTCAGACACGGATACGCCCGGCTGCAACACACATACACACACACAGGATATTCTCATCACAATCGAATCAGAAGCCAAATAACATAACGTCCATTCAATTCAATTTAATTAATACAATTTTTCAATAAATTTATAATACTTTTATTGTAATTTTTTTCGGCATTGATCTCACCGTCTGTTTTAGTAAAAGTGTAGATAGGTAAGTTTGTACCAATTGTTCATACGTTTTAAAAATAATATTTTTATAACAATTTTCTGCGTCATCGAGACCGTAAAGTTTGAGCAAGATAGGAACTCGTTTTTTATGTGTCTGTTATTACGTATGATTTAAGAATATGATGGCAAAAAATGATGTTTCGAGTAGAACGTCCCCATAAACAATTCAGAATTAAAAACGCCCGCGCCGCTATAAAATGTGGTGCTATTGGATCGATATCTAGCAGTACAATTCCGTCATTTTTGCATTGCGCAATTCAGTTCCTCAGTTGATGGGCGAGTGATGGGTTAAAGTAGGCGCCTCGCTCTTGTACTTTTGTGTAGGAAGCACCCCCACACAGGTCCCCTAAAGGTCTGCGGTTAAAACCTATTACAAATAAGAAATGAAATCTTGAAATTAAAATGTATCTCTAAATTATCAGAATAAGAATTCATTTATTTATAGACAGTTTTATTTCTGTCACGTTTGTTATCCTATTATTGAATTTTATTTATTTTAGAGTTTTATTTCTATTTACGTTTATTTAAGTTTATTATCCTATTATTTGGATAATAATCTTGTCCAATAATAGGATAATAAACTTATTCAATAAATGTGACAATGGAAATAAAACTGGCTGTAAATAAATAAATCATGAACCATTCTCCTGATAACATAAATTAAATAGACAGTCTAAGATACTAGCCTAAAAACGAATCCCTACACAGTTTTTGAGTAAATGCTAGTGTGCGGTTCTGTCACTCACGTTGAGACCACTTTCTGTAAACCAATCGAGACTTACGAGGTGTCCGCTCAACGCATTTCGGTCTCCAGGTGGAGAACTGATTTTTTTTCGGATCCGGACATCAGATTCACGGAAATTTCCAAAAGCGTGTTTTTTGTGTTTGGGCACTGCGATCGTAGTGAGTACATTAAACCAAAGCCACATAAATAGATCGATCTAGATGGCGTAGATTAAACCCCATAACCTCGTGATTATTTTCAGTCCACGACACCGTAATTTTCTTCCATGAGGATGGCAACAGTGTTGACAAACGAGCAATATTAAATTAATATCGCCCGGCAGTACTTGTTGTGAATTCTTAAGAGTGAAGTATTTCATGAGTATTGTTATAATAAATTTGCAAATTACCTTGGAACATATAATTTGAAGAACAAGTGAATACGAAGAAAACAAGACCTGTAAGTAATACTAGATAATACATTTTTAAGATTTCAAAGAAAGATTTTCAATTGAATGTGATTTACAACGTATTCACCTTATTAACATAAACATATAATACGTCGATAAACATTATATATATATATATATATATATATATATATATATATATATATATACACACACACACACACATCAGGTGATGATGAATGTCAGATGTCAAATGATCACAATCATATCAAGCAGTGCTGCAGATCAAGCGACTCTAGCGGCACGACCGAGAAAGACGCGAAACGCCTGGCCATATGTCATAGTGAAGATAATGCCCTCAGGCGCCACGTCAGAAATACCCAAGAGTAGGGAGCGTGTGTACAGCCGAGTCTGCGGGAACGGACAGACAGTGTGTGAGCGCCTCGTGTAGTAAACATACCTAGAAAGAAGATACGTCACAAGATTGTGCCGTATTGTGGTTTGGTGACGAGCTACTCGTATGTACATGGATGGTTCATTCTTTCTGAGCTTCGATATGCTCTCCTGGCAAAAATTTGTTAGTTGACTTTGTTGTCTGGTTCTAGTTCGATTATGGAAATTTTGTAAAGGTTTAAATAAACTGTGTTTTTGTTAAAACTCGGCTGATTGATTTTTATACATTTCATTAATAAATGATTAAATTTGAGTTTGATTTTCTCCTGACATTTTTGGCAGTTGACCCTACTTCATATAAAACATATGATTCAATTACATCAATTTTAATTAATTTTTTACAAGATAACAGAAGCGACAAAAGAATATGAGATACGCATTTTAAAATTCTCACAAAACGATGAGATATTGCGATTTAATCCGGGAATGCTCTTTAATTGAAAACTATATTTTTCAATATCATTACCTCTGCAAAAATCTTTATTGTAAGTATTAACCTTTTTGATATTCTATTTTATCATTATTAGAAAACAATTATTAAAAACGATAAATTCTGCTTTAAAATGGAAGTTAGTTAATTTTATTCGTGAAATTAATAAATATAATTATATATCTAACATTTAGAAAAATATATATATATATATATATATATATATATATAAATCTAACATTTAGAAAAATAAATTTAAAATATAACATTTAGAAAAGTGTTAAAATCTACTCCATAAAAATAATAGTGAAGTGAATGAGAACATGTTTCGCACTAACCCTTGTGACTCGATAAGCAACTGAGCAGAAAATGAAGGAGCTCGTCAGCAACTGCACACCAAGACCCACGTTCAGCAAATTGTCAACTTCCGAAACTAACCTGCAAACAGATAAATCTTTGTACTGACTCTTCTAAACTAGTGGTGAAACAGCAAGTACTTTCTCGTGGTATTGTTAATGGCTATGTGATATTATAATATGACAATTTCAGTCTTACACTTCAATTACTGTTTGAAAAATTCTTAAACAAACAAAGCATAAAAAGTACATATTTTACATTACGCTACCGCTTACGCAGTAGACAGAAAGTTATATAATGCTGCGCGTGCTACCAGTTTCAAAACGCTCTGTTCGTAGACGTCCGTTTGATTGGAGTATAGCCCTCTTGGAGGAATGCACGCCACTTGAAGATATTGTTACAGTCCACGCAGACACATCCATACGCGTAACGCATGTCCCTGTGAATTTCACAATGATTATGCCTTTTTGTACACAAAATGTTGCACTGCACTTCTTTGCTCCTCCCAATTTGACGACAGTAACACGTGCGCCATATTTGTTTCGTAGTTCAGGCCACACTCGCTAGAGCTGCACATGAAAAGAAAATACCCTCCACAGCGCGATCTTCAAATTATCTCGTCGCGCAATTTCACAATTCCAGTTGCAATACAAACAGAGAAAAAATATTGTGCGTTACTTTCCGATCTTCCCTAGTACTTTCAATAGATCTATGTTTTTATGATTCGTAAAGATCTGCAATTATTTTCCACAATTTCCTAACGGAACTAAATAGGCATTTGTCCTAAAATCCGAGGTCTAGACATTATATTAAATTAATGTCTACAATAAAAGGCATCGTTCTAAAGTGAAAAGAAACTTGTGATGCCTCAGAATGGCGCAGACTTTCTCGTAGTAAAGTTTTCTAATTTCCTTGGTGTGGACTGGCTTCACGGTCTCACCGCATCCTCTCACAAGTTCCCATCTATCGTCGTCCAAGTACATTTTTTTTATATTTTTTCAACTTTTCGGTTATCTAATAGTATAACCGAAATATTACTGCCAGAATATTAAGGAATAGTGAAACTTCCTAAAATTAATGAATGTTTTTGTAAATCGCAGAGCTTCGACTCAGGCCAGATTGACAGGGGTTTATTCAGTTTAGAAAAAATCGCACGCATAGTTTAGGCGCTAGTGTTGTTCTCATACACCAGACGGACGGACGGACGGACGGACAGACGGACGGTTTTGAAACAAACACTTCTTCGATATCAGGGACCCCGAAAACGTGTGTTTCCGTTGAAACCTTGAAACTATTTTTCGTGCAGCATGACATAACTTTCTCTTATTCTACGTGCATTACTCCGTAATACGTACGTATACGAGAAAGCGAAAAACAACAACAAAACACGTCATTAAAACGCACCGCAGCGCCTCCTGGTGGTCGCGGACGCAGCGGCGCAGGCGGCCGTGGAGGGCGCGGGTGGGGGCGTCGCGCAGCGCGCAGAGGGCGTCGGCCACCGCGCGCAGGCGCAGCGCCGCGTGCTCCACGAGGGCGGCGTTGCAGTAGTCCACGGTGGGGATCACCACCATCCCCGTGCACCGCGGCGGCCGCGCACTGCGCAAGCCACACGCACCAATACACATCGCCTTCTATGCTATTGCCAGGACTTCTATGTGAATACATGTTTACTAAACAAGCTAATGTCGATACTAAAACTGGGAGCGGTAGCTCAGTGTATCTACTGATGCCACTGCAGCGCCTCTGTCCGGGAGGTCCTAGGTTCCCATTCCCCACGGCGGCAGGATTTTCGACACTAGCTTTCCAGATACGTCGAATTCAGTCGCTGTCTGGAGGAGAATTGTAGCGGCCGGCTGCTCTGATCGGTAGTTTTCCGTGGTTTCTCCGATCAACACCAGGCGAATGCTGGAGCAGTACCCCATCAAACAGGCCACGGACCGCGCACGATCTGTCCTTCCTTGTCCTATCCTCTCCCCTTAAACACACACTTATACTGACATGCACTACACTACCACATATTCCGGGGGACCGGTCGGGAGCTTAGGGCTTGTCCCGGCTGGGGCGATGCCCCGCTGGTGGGAGAGTCCTGGTAAGGGGGAAACCCCACTAGCCGACAGTAGGTCGGCGCCGGATCTCGCCATCCAGCGGGGGAAGATCGCCACCATATCCGGAGAAAAAACGTGCACTACACTAACGGGACTAATGACCAAAGCAGTTGACGTGCTCAGAAACACAACAAAATCAATCAATCGATACAAAAGTGCATTAACTTTACGTTTCACAATGTGTAGAGTTGAAAAATTCTACTTTTCTTTTCCATATTTGGGGTTTTGGTTCATATTCGAATGGAATATTTTCCATATTTCTTAAAAAAAAAACAATCAGCCCATAGAGCATAAGCTTAACAGTGAAATTTCATTAAATGTTAATAATGTATTCCAACAAAACGAGCTTAAAATTTTTCAGTAATTCCTTAAACGTAGGAGTTTTTGTTACATAGTGAGAATTGACAATGGGAAGTTAAGAAACTGTTAATATTTTAATTTATGTGAAGAACAGAGTCCCTGAGAAGTCTGAGTGTCCTACGAGGCGAAGGGGGGGGGGGAGCGACGATGCTGTGAACTTTAGGATTTGTTTGTCATGTGACCTTGAGACCTCGATGGTCTGTGGGAAACGCAAGCTGTTTCAGTATCCACCTACCCTCTCTCCTTTCCTCCGAGGTTGCCAACCGGAAAATCATGACGTCAGGGATTTGGACGTCAAAATTCAACTTATACAGATAACGATTCTCTTATCAGTTACAATCCATTCAGTTTACTATGGGCTGGTTCAGTTCTATTAAGCCAGTATAAAATGCCAAAAGTAGCACAATCAGCCAGTATAAAATTAGAAGTTACATTTCATAATTTGAAGATGAAGGTTTATCAACAAACAATAATATATTATTTTACAGTAGTAATTTTAGTACAGTAGTAAGTTTATCACATTAAGTCCATATTTAACTCCATATTTTGATAGAAATAACTACATATATATTTACTTATTTCATATATTTTTAGTTGTATAAATCCGATTCCTGATTATTTCAGTAGTATACATACATTTTGCGGCTCTCACACGCAACCAATCTTTGTGAATAAGGTCTCTAAAGAAAGAGAACTTCACTGAGGCGTGACCAATTGCACTTTATGATATAGGAAGGAATTCCTTTAAAGAACGCATCTAAATATCCATGTCAAATGCAACCCCCAGCACCCGAAAAAATTTCTATCCTCATAATTGTAGTTGTAAGAAAACTCCAAATTTTTGTTTTAACTTGTGCAATTTTCGGTAATTAGTGTTTTCAACGAACACGAGACCTGTGCCGTTCTCTTAAATGTCCTTCACACTGTCCTACAACAACATTTAATCAAAAACGATGGAGCCATTTTTTTGATAATTTGGAAAATATCACAAGGGCATTAAGTAAAGTAACCCCCAAAATTAAAATATCGAATTCAAATTCAAGGGGTCACGACATCAGTCGAATCGATTGGGGAATATCAATTTTGGAGAAAATCGGCTGATCGGTTTAGCTACTAGCGTTGTCCACAGACGGTCATATGTTCTGCCATCATTCGACTTTTTTCGCATCAAGGACCCACAAAAAAAGGATTCTGGCTGCATCATGTGATAGAGGATTTATTCTAAATTTAGCAACTGGATTTATCCAGTTTTTCGTTACAAGGGCCCTGTAATAAGTTTTATTGCCGAAAATTCGCCATTTTTTCGCGCAGCATTACATGACTTTCTCTCTCTACTCCGTAGCGAGAAAGTAAAAACCAATATTTTTTGTTTCATTGTTCTTATTTTATGCGCTACAGTACCGTTCATCCGATTGCGATAAAACTATAGCAACTTACCGCTTACACTTCCGCGAAGAATTTAGGCATAGTAGTATAACGGGAATGTGTGTACGTCAATCGCACATGGAAGCAAAATGGGAGCGTTGTTGACAATAATTGTATGTGTTTATGCTGACTCGAGTGCCCGTGAACAAAAGCCCTATGGAAATAGGCGCACCCTCAAATATTAAGCGCGTCTTCGATGCGCGAATATCGGCAGGAATTATTACTTGAACCTTATCTCGTACAAGTAGATCAAATTTCTGCCAGACAGTATCGTAGCGAATGTATGCCCAAACTTGAGGGATAATGTTTTAACAATAGGATTCCTGACAATCATGTCCAAACCAGGAACAAAACCATACACGTGAGAAAGTCTTTCATTCATTATCATCTTTGCAGAGCGTAGCGTAAGACGTTATTAAGTATCACTATAGCGTGCGAAGTGTAATACATTGCAATAGCGAAACATTGCCTTGTCCTCTCCTCTAGTGGAATATAAATAATAATAGGTTATTTAACTTGGATTTCAACTAACCAAAATGCAAATTTTTCCACATCTGGGGTTGCCACTGTAGCGTCGTGTCGCTAAAAACCAGCGTGGGCACGCGGCGTGGTGTGCACCGGATGCGTAGACAAAGGCAGAAGCGATGACGCACGGGGTTTTTCTGACAGGGTGTGCGCATCGCTAGGGCGGAGGCAATGGAGGCGGCGGGCAGCGTCGCGTCTTCCTTCTTTGAGATCCTGGCAGCGGCAGCGGCAGCGTAGGTCGTCCGTGAGAGGTGCCAGCGTGCACACGGCGAAGGAGCCGGCAGTTATTGTCGTGACTAGTGAGACATGTAGTCGGTCTCAGGACAGGCGGTACTACGCACGGCGAAACATTAGGTAGTATGTTCCGGTGTGGTAGCCGTTGTAAATATCCCTCTTAGCAGTGGGGTCTATTTAGTTAGTTAATTGTATACAGTGCATTGGTTATTCGTGACTACGGTCTAAATTGTGAATAAACCTGCTGTTATTACAACCCACTCTTGTCTGTGTACTGATTACACCCGTATGACGCCACACTAATATACGTCCCTGATCGCAGCACAGCTCACCTCTCTGCAACAGGCTCAACAATCCACGGCACTCTTCACGTAGGCAGTAGATACTTTGATCGAGGCAAGAGCTCCCATAACTTAGTTACAAACTGCCTTCTCTGGCACTCGCAGTCCCTTATACAGTGTCCAGGCAGGAAACAACGAAACGTTGGAAATACGTTTTTATGACAATTTTAAGCATATATTGTGTAATATATTGAGATATACAAAATTTTCCTCTCTCTACATTAATATCTGCCAAAGATCTTCGCGTCCGGCTTGCTGGGTCAATTGGTCACGATATATTATAATCCTTATTACCGTTATAATGGATTATAGGATCCGCCGACTATACAGCGCAGCTGGGAATCTGAAATAGAATGATTCTATTCCTAGTTCATTTCTGTTTGGATTGACTAAATGAAAGATCACTTTCTTTTCTAAAGAACAAAATTCAACAAAGTTTATTTTTACGCTTTTAGCAAACAATTTAGTGAATTTACAATTTTTAGGCCTTTGATCAAGATATCTTTCAATTTACAATTTATACCGCGGTTAACTTATCTTTTCTTCGTTGATGTCCCTCGTAGACTTCTCAGTCGAAATATCTTGCGAGCTTGCCGTAGTCCAAAGTTCCAAGGAATCCTCTTCTGCCCCTATCCAAGCTGGTCTCAAACTATCAAAATTATCAGTCTCGATTACGTCCTATGACATAGTCCCGAACTCGATTACCACTCCCGACAAAGTCCCAATTTATACATCAATATTGCTTCCACATGAAAATATCTGCAATACATCACTTCTAAATCACTGTACATATCTAGATTGTACTCGTTCCCTCTCACGAACCTACGATCAGTTCAGAAGCGCGTTTCCGAGCAGAATTGAAATCTTCCTGCATGATTCATCCCTCGAAGACTTCGTATTAAACTACCTTCATTTTTTTCATAACATTTGACCGTCCTTCTCTCACCCAGCCAATCCATACGTTTGTTATATTTTGGTGTAGCTGACCGTCTAAACTTCTTCGCCCAATCCCAAATTTTCTACTTTCGGCACCAAGCCATCTCTTAATGCATTTAGAAAAAACAAAAACTACATTGTTTATTCACGGTCGTTGCTAAGCTCTAGCTCTCGTGATATTTCGTAATGCATGTTCCACCATATTGTCTACAAATAAATGTTAGTTTATTTTAACGTGACATATCGGTATGTCACAATATGCTTCGAGAATTCGAATTCTGAGCCACAATAAGCACTTAAAAGCTGCTTAAAAAATCTATGCAAACATTTGCATTTCAGAAACATATAAAACTCCAGAAACGTATAAATTGTTTATTATTTACAAAAGAAATGAATATATTTTTTCACAAAGAAAATATAAAAAATAAATAAAAAGCGATTTCATTGTGTAAATTGGATTTCTGTGTTAAATTTTCCTCGGACATCCTGTTGTCATGCGACGTCTCGCCCCGAAGCTCACCGTTCCGGTGGCTGCCTTCTGAGAGCTGGTGTGCCCTGAAAGCGCGCGCCCGCCCATTTCAATGTCGCAACACATCTAGAACACTCACGGCAGCCACACGTTATGCTAATTGAAATTATATTAATCATCACTTCAGGATTACGTTGTACGCGTGTCTCGGAAAGATCCGATGACCGTTATTTAAGTCATTAATTCAAATGGTTATGATTCCTCCTTCGTTTGGCTTGAGTTACATTGTACCTCAGAATATTACAAACTTTTAAGAAATGTAGGCGACCGAAGATGATAATATTTTCCCAATGGACGTGGAGCGGGAAGTTCTATTATATCGAACGCATTCGGCACACATATGCGACATTCCCCGAAATTGGTAGGCAAATAACCGTGAACTGGCGTTCAGCAGGTGAACGTTGTGACTCAAAATTTAGTGTACCTGCTGAACACGAGTGTACGATAGGTTGTTTACCAATAAGAGACTAATGACACATTTGTAACTTCGGTGTATAGTTTAGGCCTTATTTTCGTGGCGAGACTCAGGCCATCAGGCCCGTTCTTCCGTCTAACCACGCATATTTCGATACGCTCCTTTCACCACCTAGCGGAGAAAGGAGGTATTATCTTGGGCGACGAAACTGGCGGATCTCGATTTTGCTCAAAGGCTTCTTTTAGGCTTGAGGATCTTTTACATGCAGTAAATCTACTACATGGGACAGCAGGCTCTACTTCCCCTCCGAAGGAAGGCGTACGAGGCCTTAAAATTGCCCACGACTTCAATAGGGTTTGAACCCGCAAACTCGGGTACAACAGTCCGGTACGCTGACCGTTATACCACCGAATCCGTATATAGTTTTCATGGGAAAATAGTTTTTATATTCTACCTCTACATGACCTAGCTGTTTCTGATATTTATTCTGAGACTAGTGTACGTCCTACGGTACACTACACCTTACAAAGACATTACTTTGGGAAATTAATCGTATTGAAATTCCCAGGAGACCGAATAAACTGTATGTGTACAAAATCTGGATATGAAGTTTTCAGCAACAGAAAGTAAGAATATATCTGATTCAACGTTTGAATCCTCACTACCGAGAGTGCTATAGGAAATCAAGGTCCGAAAAAATAAGACACTAAAACCGTAGAAAAGTAATTTGAGACAAGCGGTTTCAATGAAACCCTAGGTCAAATGTGTTAATTTAACCCTAAAACACTAAACATATTTATAGGTACGTTATTACAAACTATGAGTCGAATCAACTCACTCAATATAAAATAAACGTAAATACTAAATTTTTGCTTTGGTTTTCCTTCGGTTTCATACAATTACATACTATACTATGGAGTGGCTGAAGCAATATGCAATTTGTAATTGTCAAAACAAGACAAGACAAAGATACCTTTTACTACCGATGAATAAGATCGATGCACAGTAAAACAGTTTCTTATTGCTCATCATGAGTAATTTCGACTCGCTGACTTTTCAAGATGATGGCACCACACCAACCCGGCAGAAATCAGAGACACAACCTAAGTAGGATCTCATGAGGCACTAAACAGTGGCACCTTAGGCGACCGGTCGGAGTGCTAGTGCATCATGCGGGGGCTGCGCATGTGCACTTATGTGCAGTATGTGAGTCGATGGACTAATGGTTAGTGTTCTAGGGTTAAAAGTATTTTAATCTCGTCATTTAGCAGAAATATGAATAATTTAAAATGAAACAAATTGAAATCAAACGACACAAAACATTTAAAAGTACAAATTGTCTAATTGAAGAAATCAGTGCAGTGGTCAGTGGTTCGTGTGAACGGCCAGCGCTGCGAACAGAAGAATGAATGAATGCCATATTTTACGTGGCGAGACTCAGGCCATGAGGCCTGCTCTTCCGTCTGACCACGCAAATTTCGTTACGCTCCTTTCGTCTACTAGGGGAGGAAGAAGGTATTACTTGGGCGACGAAACCGGCAATTTGGATTTAGCTCAAACGTTCCATTTAGACTTGAGGATCTTTTACATGCAGTACATCTACTAACATGGGACAGCCGGAATTACTTCCCCGAAAATTACTTCCTCGAAACAGGCAATTTGAATTTAGCTCAGTGGCTTCATTTAGGCTTGAGGACTTTTACATGCAGACACATATAACATGGGACAGCCGGCATTACTTCCCCAATTCCGGAGGCAATTTGAATTTAGCTCAGTGGCTTCATTTAGGCTTGAGGACATGCAGAACTTGATTTACATACAGTAAATCTACTAAGGCCGGCTTTACTTCCCCTACGACGGAAGGCATACGAAGGATTTGTTCGCCCTTAAAAACCCACGGCTTGGAATCGGGTTGGAACCCGCTAACTTGGGTATAACAGCCCGACACGCTAACCGTTACACCATCGCCGGCGCGAAGAATGGGATGGGGTGGGGTGGGTCTTACGTGCCAGAGGAGGGTGATCGCGTAGCCCATGGGCGTCGCGGTGTCCACGGGCAGCAGGAAGGGCATGAGCAGCGGCGGCAGCCCCGTCTCCGGGTCCCTCTGCAGCAGCCACGGCAGCGCCAAGTAGAACAGCGTCACCACGAAGTACCTGCGGACACGGCGCGGTCACAACCCTAAGCGGAAGCCAGGCTGCAAACGAATAGCAGTGTTAATTTCCAAACAGTAGCTTTATTGGTTGATTGATTGTTTCGTGTTTCCGGGCGCGTCAACGGCTTTGATCATTAGTCCCGTAATTGTAGTGCATGTTTTTCCTCTGGAGATGGCGGTGATCTTCCCCCGCTGGGTGGCGATATCCGGCGCCGACCTACCGTCGGCTAGTGGGGTTTCCCCCTAACCAGGACTCTCCCACCAGCAGGGCACCGCCCCAGCCGGGACAAGCTCTAAGCTCCCGACCGGTCTCCCGGAATATGTGCTAGTGTAGTGCGTTTTAATGTAAGTGTGTGTGTGTGTGTGTGTGTGTGTGTGTGTGTGTGTGTGTGTGTAAGGGAGAGGATAGGACAAAGAAGAGGAAGGATAGATCGCGCGCGGTCCGTGGCCCGTTTGGTAGGGTACTGCTCCAGCATTCGCCTGGTGTTGATCGGAGAAACCACGGAAAACTACCGATCAGAGCAGCCGGCCGCTAGAATTCTCCTCCAGACAGCGACTGAATTCGACCTAGGAGAAAAGCTAGTGTCGAAAATCCTGCCGCCGTCAGGACTCGCACATAGGACCTCCCGGTCAGCTGATGCACTGAGCTTCCGCTCCCGGACCAAACAGTAGCGTTTTCGTTGGTCGTGCACGACGTGTGTCAAATCAGTGAACTAAATTCGGTTCTTTTATAAAACGTGACAATCAGTGGCAACAATCGCAAATAGCCCAACATTTCATCTGGAGGCCCCTTCAGAGTCTCACTAATATATTTTCGTGGTTGTCTAGAGAACAGCGGATCTCAGTTTGAAAACCTAAAACCAATGATGGAGATTTTGAAATGAAAAAAGCACTTATACAATTAAAGAAACTACATTGTTTTCTACTCTTCGATGTACTAAATTATTAACATGAGAGTTTAATTTCGTCCTATCATTTTTGACAGATTGCCTCTAGTATTTTTTATAAGAAAAAGAATAATTCTTTGAGACAAATACGAATGACTTCTCTTTCAGACACTTGCGCCCTATTCGAAAGTAGGTATTTCAAATGATTTTGTTAATTCCAAAGGGTGTGGAATTGCTCCATAGATGAAATAAAAGCTATGTATCTTGAATGTGGCTTGGTGCCTACTAATAATAGTCTTATCAAATACATCCTCAAAGAAAACATATGATTCCGCAGAAAGTTTGTCTTAGCACTTGACACCGCTTCTGCAATACTGAATCAGATGCTATACTCATGTTTCCTGCTGTGATAACAAAAGAAGAGGAAACGAAAGGATAACAGTCCTAAATGCAGTCTTCCCGGAAAGCAAGACATGTATTTGTAAATATATGGAAAACCAGTAGAGTCACTGTTGATTAGAGGCAAAGTTCATAATCTGTAATATCAAATATTAGCGATAAGTCTATAATTTGACAGTTCTTTCAGACAGAAACCATTTAGCAATCAACGAAGTAGGTCACGCTACAATCGCGGAAGTTGAACTGTCATCACTTCCAAGTTACCGATGTATCATATTTGTGAATCACACTGCTTTATTCTTAAAAACCACTGGCCTGTGCTTTTGATTGAATTCTAGTACCCAATGAACGGAACGGGCACATTTTCGGTTAAGGGAATAAAGCATATAAGTACATTAATATTTAAATGTAATATAAGCAAATTGCAGTAAAATTGAATTGATTTCCCACGAGTTCAGTTCTCTGCAGTTTTGATTGACGGCATTGAAAGAAAATAGTATCGAGAACCTCGCAACCAACATAT
Source organism: Teleogryllus oceanicus (assembly GCA_964035755.1). NCBI lineage: Eukaryota > Metazoa > Arthropoda > Insecta > Orthoptera > Gryllidae > Teleogryllus > Teleogryllus oceanicus. The sequence continues at coordinate 31,629,543 of CAXIVR010000002.1, forward strand.
TGCTCTATTGAATTCCCAAAAAATTCGAAACATAGTACATAGGTACGGTAGGTAAGCTTGTTTGAAAAGAGTAGAGTCGACAAAGTATAATATTATGTGGGTACCTTGATCCATCATATGAGAACACCGCATGTAATGATAGTATTTATACCATTTTTTATAAGCAAACTACCACATTAAGAAAATGCTGAGAATATTGTGGTCGAGGTACAGTAATGTTCTTTGGCAAAGGGTTGAAGCTTCAATGCATGGAAACTAATTTACTGACTATCTTGCATTTTGAAAGATGCTCAACATGTCATTTTAAAAATATATTATTGCACGCTGAGAAAATATTGCATGTTTATTCGCGCACCATGTTCTGAGACATTTTAGTCTAAAATGGTCTAGGTGATGTAGAATAATTAACTCTGCCACGTGAAAAAATGGGATGCGACTGACAGCAAAGGCGAATGACATCCATTTCTATTTTTGTTTGATTTTCTGCCTTACATTGATATCAAGGAATTACCGTCATTCATTCGATGATAAAGATACAAGAGATAATGTATTCGTATTTGCCGCAATCCATTAAATATGTCAAATCGCTGGCTTCACGCAATACCATCACCTTAAAATAGTTGATTTTGTTATTAATAAGTTATACAAACATATTAATAACAAAAGCAGTCATGATAATCAATTAACCATTTTAAAGGAAATCAACAGAGGCACGCTGCTTATATTTTATAAAGTTATAGCTGTCATTGCCTGATCTTAAGGAAGTGAAACAAAGACTCAAAAACAAATAAATGGGTGCAACTTGAAGATGAGATGCATACACTTTTAAAAAATTGGTCCAACAATACAATATTTACCCACAAGCACAATAGATATTTTCTTACGGACCCCCAATCACATGGGGTGCACATCGGAAGAAAATCAAAATATTTGAAAAAAGTCATAAATTGTGTTCCGTAAAATAATAGTTAACGAAGTACTAAAAAACTGCTTGCTGTCATTAATGCTCTTAAGAAAGTAAAACAAAGACTCAAAAATGAATAAATGAGAGCAACTTCATGATGAACTACATACAATTTTTAAAATTTGAATAGACAACCAACATTTTCTCCCATAAGGTGCGCCAGTGGTTCACACGTAGGGATGTGGAGATTTTACTGTACATGTTTAACCAAAATCGGTTTTGTTTTTGCGTTTGGTCGCGTTTTTGCTGTTACTTTTCTTTCGCCCCGGTTACCACAAAACGTGGTGGAAAGATTTTTGTAAGCAATGTGGATAAATTAGTGACACTGTGTATGTCTTTTAGTTTAGTTACCGTGCTTCGTCGTAGCGAATTCTCATATTATCTTCATGGTGTTTCTGTAGAGACGACTCGTCTAATCGATGGACACTTTTTTTACGCAAATGTTGTTCCTCATTGGTCCACCAAGTAAATATTGGTAATTGAGTTGATTGGTATTGCTGGTTGGCAATGGGTTGATATGGCATAAGTTTCTAGTTGCTTGGGTGTACATTTTAAATGACTTAAGTTGAATTGATTGCACTGTTGAGATTTCGTTTACTCATTTTAACAAAGGCATAATTATAGTTTTTGTTCAACTACAAATGTATATACTTGTAAATGTGTTTGTATTCAGTGTATTGATAATATTTATATTTGCTCCTATTGTAACAAATGAGTACCTAGTATTTATGTGTAAAACTGCTACTTTTACTAAAAACGAAAACAGGAGCGGCAGTATCAAGTGCCGGATCTGCTGAGGTGAAGAAGGAAATAGATGTCACTGCAGTGCCTCTGACCGGGAGGTCCTAGGAGTGAGCCCTCGAAACCTAGGGAAATCCCTAGCAGGATTTTCTGCACTAGCCACAAAGTAGTCTAATTCAGGCGCTGACTTGAGAATTCTAGCGGTCAGCAGCACTGATTGCTAGTTAGTTTCTCCCAAAGAAACGGCATGAATCGCGCGCGATCTTCTCTTCCTCTACCTTTTCCTATCGTCATCATTTGCTTACATACACACACTTACACGCATTACATTACAACATTGGTCGGGAGAATAGAGTTTGTCCCGGCTGGGAGGTGCCCCGCTGGAGGGAGAGATCTGGCTGGGAAAAACCTCACTAGCCGATGATAAGTCGGCGCCTGATCTCGCCATCCAGCGGGAGAAGAATATCTTTACTTCCTGTGATAGACGAATGCACTACACGTATGGGACTAATAGCCAAAGTGTTAGTATACGTACCCGGAAACACATAATAATCAACCTAAAACCAAATATTTTTAGCTGGTTTTAGCGCTAATTTAGAAAAGAAAATGAAAACCAATGTAATAACCGAAAACCGGTTATCCTATACAGCGCGCCAGGAAAGTCGCTCCACAGCGAGTCGAATCAGAGTCTCCTATTGAAAATAGCATTTATGTTCCTAGCAACCAGATCACTGGGAAACAGGTGAAGGGAAAACTCTTCCAGCATCCACTATGGTTGTGGTGAGTACGTAATTTACGTTTTCTCTTGTTACAAACTGCAGCTCGTGCTGCAAAAATAATTTCTGTTGTTAACATTAAAAAATTAAATAATTCAAAATAAAAAATAAAAAGTTAACAAAATTAAAAACAATTAAAAAATCTTTATCAATTAAATATTGAACAATATAAAAATAAAAAAAAAACAATTCAAAAATCAAAATTCGAAAAAATTAATATTTAAAAAAAATTAAAAATTTCAAAAAATTAAACATTTCAAAAAAATTAAAAATTTCAGAAAAAATTTTAAAATCATTAAAAATTTGAAAAAAATTCAATAATTAAAAAATTTAAAAAATAAAAAAAATAAAAATTTCAACGATTTAAAAATTTCAAAAAATTAAAAATTAAAAAAAACTAAAATTTCAAATAAATTAAAAATGTCAAAAATTTAAAAGCAAAAATTTTTAAAAATGTAAAAATAAAGTAATAAAGTAGAAAAGCCAGCACTCACACGGCGATGAAGGCGGCCGTGACGCGCGCGGCCTGGCGCTCGAGGCGGAGCGCGGCGCGGGGCGGCGCGGGGGAGCGGGCGAGCGCGCGGCGCAGCGCGGCGAGGCGGCGGCCGCCCGGGCGAGGCGGCGGCCCAGCTGCACGCCCGCCATCACGCCCGCGCTGGCGGCCAGCCGCGCGCGCGACCACGCCCCGCCCCGCGCAGCAGCCGCGCGTGGAACGCCAGCGGCAAGCGCTCCGCTGCCGACATGCTGCGCGCGCAGCCCTTCGAATTGAGTTGAATTTGCCTTATTTTACGTGGCGAGACTCAGGTCATGAGGCCTGCTCTTCCGTCTGACCACGCAAATTTCGTTATACTCCTTTCACCAATCATGAGAGAAAGAAGGTATTACTTGGGCGACAAAACATGGGCGACAAAATTTAGCTCAGAGGCATCATTTAGGCTTGAGGATCTTTTACATGCCCCTCCGAAGGAAGGCGTACGAAGGATTTTTTCGCCCTTAAAAATCCACGGCGGTTTGAACCCGCAAACTTGGGTATAGCAGTCCCATACGCTAACCGCTACATCATCGCCGCCACCGCCCTTCGCGGGGCTGAAAGAGATTTTCTCTATTCCCATTGTGGAATGATGTCATTTGTTGGGACCGGAGCGGTAGCTCAGTGCATCAACTGATGTCGCTGCAGCGCCTCTCACCGGGAGGTCCTAGGTTCCCACTCCCCACGGCGGCAGGATTTTCGACACTAGCTTTTCAGCTAGGTCGAATTCAGTCGCTGTCTGGAGGAGAATTCTAGCGGCCCGGGTGCTCTGATCGGTAGTTTTCCGGTTTTCCGATCAACACCAGGCGACGGGAGGTCGGAGCCACGGACCGCGCGCGATCTGTCCTTCCTCTTCCTTGTCCTATCCTCTCCCCTTACACATACACACTTACACTAACATGCACTACACTACCACATATTCCGAGGAACCGGTTGCGAGCTTAGAGCTTGTCCCGGCTGGGGCGTACCCCGCTGGTGGGAGAGTCCCGTTTAGGGGGAAACCCCACTAGCCGACGGTAGGTCGGCGCCGGATCTCGCTATCCAGCGAGGAAAGATCACCGCGCATATTCCGAGAAAAAACATTTCACTAACTGGACTAATTACCAAAGCAGTTGACGTGCCCGGAAACACGAAAAAATCAAATCAAATCATTTGTTGGGTGCAACCTGGATACCCATTACTAGGGGGCGAATTTTAAGGAAATGTCATTTTTTTTACTTTGGAACAATGCCGTTTAGTAAAAAAAATTCATTTTATGTTATGACAAAAGCAAATGACTCGTTTTTATAGGTTATTATGTTGCATTTTTTGTCGATTGCAACTAATAAGTCATTTTTTACCATTTTCCGCCATTTTAATGCATTTTTTTCTGGTTTCATCGATTTTAACGTCATTATAAACGGTACTTACTTCAAATAATATTTTTGAGATGCAAGAAATGTTTTTCACAGAATTACTCAGTAGCCTATTCGATTTGTTCGTTTAGAAATTGTTTTGATAGCCGTTGTGAGTATGTAATTCTTGTGACATATATCAGAGCCATTGCCGGTTCTGCCGATTTTGAGATAACTAAAGACAGAGATTTTCAAGTAAAGCAAAGTCTAAAGTTTGCGAGCTGAGTTCACTCAAAAGAATGGAAGAATTGTCTATCACATCAGTAACATATTCAAAAGCTTGATTTTTATATCTGAACTGTTTTTCATAAGATTTTTTACGTCATTATTCTTTAGTTTCAGAGCATTTTCAACGCATTTAAGAGCATTTTCATGATCATTTTTAGTGATGTTTGAGGTCATCAAAGTCCGCCCCCAATTCATTACAATACAGAGTTCATTATGATACAGATTCTTGACCAAACACAGAGAAATTTACAACCCAGGTATTGTCACTTAATTCATCATTGAGAATCGTTCTACCAAATGTTTCGGTGGATTGTGTACATTAAAATTGGATTAAATATTATATTATACTTGTCAGTTTTCATTTATTTTAATTTTAGTAATTTCCTGCTGGAATATTATTTAAAATAAACTGGATCGTAGTTTTCTATTTGACTAGCGCAGTACTCCCTCACAGGCGGTCTGGTAACCAGAGTCACGTGCGGCAGCATGTGAGGGTAGGGTTAAGTGACCTTGGCTGAATCCTACATGTCAACTGTCACGAAATGATTCAACGTAAAAGTTGTACTTGTAAAAGTCGTAGAAACAGTACCGTATGAAACTCGATGTAATGGGTATTAATGCACTCGTGTGCAGATTACGATACTCGCTCGTATCGTAATCACTCGTGTATTAATACCCATCATTACATCATCGTTTCATAATGTACTATATGCGTTTCCCGATGCTAAGGGCTGATCCAAAGCGATGTTTATGCGATAGCCGATGCTATTTTAAGGAAGGAAGTTTAAACGATTGGTGATAATGCCTACTAAGCTATAATGAGAGACCGGATTTTTACGCAAATTTCTGTTTCCTCCATTTGTTAGGAACTACGCTCACTTAGAATCTGCACGAAATATCCAGTTTCCAAGGATTAAACATGATATTTATTTAAATACCACGCATCCGCGGCTGCCCAGCAGGTGCAGGAGGTGAACTCGGACGCCAGTGGAAAGAGATGCGCCTCACCCCCGGCGGATATGCTATGCCCTGCTTGCCTGCACTAATTAATTAATTACACAGACACACAAAATACAAATAAAATGTTGTCAGATCCAAAGACTTAACACATGTTCCCTTATGTATGTGAACTCACAGAATCCGAATCTCAAGCGAGAATTGCGCTACCACCCTCCGTTTTTTTCAAATCGAAAACACCGTGATATTTTTTTTTTTGTTTTCGGGGGTTGTTGTCAGACCCCAAAGACTTGACTCATGTTTCTCTATGTATGTGACCGCACTGAATCCGAATCTCAAGCCAGAATTGCGCCACCATCTCCAGTTTTTATTCAAATCATGAAAAAACACCGTGATATTTTCTTTTTTTCTTTTCGGTGGTTGTTGTCAATGAAATTTCGGTGGTTGTTGAAATTTTATTATTTTGTTTTTTGTTTTCCGGGGTTGTTGTCAGACCCTACGACTTGATATATGTTTCTCGGCGCGCTGAATTCGAATCTGAAGCCCGAATTGCTCCGTCAGCTTCCGAATTGTTAATTGTCATTTCCAGGGAAGCTTTTCGCGATAAAAATTCTGGAAGGTGGTGGTGCAATTCTGGCTTCATACTCTGGTTTATTGCATCGACATACATAGAGAAACATGTATCAAGTTTTGGGACTGACAACTACTGTGTCTGTAGTGTGACGAACCAACCAAGTATCGGGTGGTCGCACAAAGCAAAACATGCTTTCGGGGAATCACTTGTTGATTGAAAATAGATAGTTGGTCTACAAGGGCGTTGCCCGCATTTCGGGTAAAGATTCTTTACGTGTGCACCAATAACTGCACCTTCTTCGCGTGTTTAGGTGAAAACCAGAAGTATAATCAAATTTACAATTTTTATCGAAGATATTTATTTTAATATGATAATATCAAAGTGAAGTTCCCCGGAATGCTCTGGTATTCATCCATTAGATAAGAATTCCACCCAATCCCGCCCTGTTCTCCCACTTCTATCAATTCCAGAGTATTTCCACACCACTAAGACTTTATTTACCAGACTTGACTTGTATCCACCCCAAAACCCGTTCCACCTCATTCACTTTCTAACTGAAATAATTTTAAAAAATTTACTAAAGAAATAAAATACATTTTACCACGTCTATTCTTTTTTGTCGAGTTTCTGTATCATTCCAATACACAAAAGCACATTTCCCTAGAAAAATCATCCGTTAAAATCATATAATTAAGCACCAAAATAAGGATTTATATTTTATTGATTCATGATTTTTCTATTAACATCATATCTCTTAATAACTTAATATATTATCGCCTTATTTAAATAAAATGAATTTCCAACTTAACTTTGCAAATATCGTATTTGTGAAGAAAATCTGGGATAGGTTAGCATTCTCAAATAGAAATAGTGGACATTGAATGTCAAAAACAGCAAATCACAAGAGCAATATACATTGTCAATAGTTGTTTCAGTATCATTTGTTGTAATATTTCTAAATAATTAAATATTTTATTACGCATTATGCTGCTAATATATGACTCAGGAGAACACGTAGAGCTACAGTTCCCTGCTTTCTGTTCATTTGGTTGATATTTGAATTTTATGTGAGTAAACTATCATAGTTGGACTGCGTATTCTGCAAAGAAATTCTTGCGTGGGTTTGCGAGTGGAATTTTTTGTTTAAGAATGACATTTTGGGGTAATATTGATTAATCACACCCATGCTATGTTCGATTCTTAATGTGTCAAAAGTATGCGTGCTAAACTAGGGAGTACTCACCTCAATGGTACTATTTTTTGTGACACATATCATTGTAAATAAGTTAACTGTTACATGACAAAATATTATTATTATTATTATTATTATTGTTGTTGTTGTTGTTGTTGTTGTTGTTGGAATATAGTCAAACATAATATTATTAAGTTGAAATGAATAAATCAAAAACACAAATTAATATTCAAACTTGAATTCTGAAATGCCTACTTCTCTTTGCATGTCATTTGACAATAAATAGTATTCAATAAAGAACAAATTATCTCTTTATTATGACAAGATGAGGTTAATATCCTGATCAGAAAGTACCACAATCACAACATCCAGGGAATACATTTCTCTCCGCCGAGAGGACACTTATCGCAATTGATTTCTTTACGTACTTGACTGAAGCGCCGCCCAAGCTGTCAGACGCGAGACGTGGTACTTCCGCGAGAAAGCCGAGAGACAAGATACCTGCTATCTTTGACAAGTCTAGGCGCGTGGCGATAAGAAATCCGAAGAAGACACCGCTTAGGGGGCGGTGGCCTGTGTTAGTCTGATTGCGTTTAAATATGCTGATGGGTCATTTCAGTCGATCAATTTAATGTCAGATGATCCCAAATCCTTTGATGGATTATTGAATGCACTAAAGTGTGTTTTCTACTGTGGATATGCCGATGCATGTCAAAAACTAATGTAAACGATTTCGAATGCAGTTGAGACCTGTTATCTTTGATGAACGTCTTCTAGATCACGTATGCTTAATACCACATGCGAGTTCTTCCGAAAGCAATGCATTAGTTTGAAGCGAGATGGTCCGAGTAGAAAAAATAAAAATAAACTCATTACCCCCTTAGAATAAATCTGAGAGTACATTTCTCACCAAGAGAAATTTCTTTCATCTCTCTTTGACACGGAACCAAACGTTGTCTTAATTATTCTTAAAACGCCATGTTTACAATTAGCTTCAACACTTTTTTACCGTACCTTGAGAAACAACGCATGTCTCATCTCTTGAACCAATCATGGCAAAAGCTTTCCTTAAAAAGTTTCGGCTCTGAGACAACGCGGTATTCGGGTATCCTATGTAGGTGTAAATGCGGCAAGTCCCAGAACTCTTGCAAGTCCGATATCGACACGTGTTTGTCAGTTTATAAGATCCCCCTTCAGAACTCTCTCCTCTTCTGGGCATAGCAATGGTGCGTTCTCAGCAATCTAAATTTTCCGACACCTCCATTGATGCTGGGCGTGTTGATTGAGCGATATGGAACAGGACAAAGTTGATGAATGATCGCGTGCAATCTGCGGATCTTTGATTAGGTGAGTATTGTAATTGTAACCATTCTTTTTCACAGCGGTTGCGTCTCAATGAAGCGTTATACCTCGAGGCATTCCTGGGCAAGTTACTGACAACGTCCGAAAAGATAAATAAACAAATGACGTGTGGTATGTCTTCCTCCGCACAAGCAATAGGCTGCACATTGTTAAATTCTCCAGGTTATCCTGTTTAAAAACATTTTTCTGAAATGTTTTTCGTTTCTATAATCATTTGAGGCTAACTTAGTAAATCTCTGTGCTAATTTAAAATTTTGCGTACACGTACCACGCTCTCATTTTTTGCGGATTCGGTGGTATGACGGTCAGTGTACGGGACTGTTGAACCGGTTTGCGGGTTCGCCCGATCGAAGCCGTCGATTTTTAAGGGCGAAAAAATCCGTCGTACGCCTTCCTTAGGAGGAAAAGTAAAGCCCGATGTCCCATGTAGTAGATTTACTGCATGTAAAAGATCCTCAAACCTAAAGCCTCTGAGCAAAATTGAGATCCACCAGTTTCGTCGTCCAAGATAATACCTTCTCCCTTACGTGGTGAAAGGAGCGTATGAAATTTGCGTGGTTAGACGGAAGAGTTAGACGGTTACTTGATGGCGCGAGTCTCGCCACGTAAAATAAGGCATTAACTAAACAACAATTAAATTTTTTTTTTGCCAATGCTTACGCTGTATAAAGAAAGAATTGGAAAAAGGCGATTTTTAAACAAAAACTCTTATTACCGAGCCTGGCAACGAAAATGTGAGTAAACGTTGTGTAGTCATAATTCACGTTTTTCAACAAGTGCATTTGATTATCAAACATGTACTGGGGAGAGCGCCAAATAGCGGACGTACTAACGAAACCCATTCCTCGAGAGCGATCCATCTTGATCAGGTTGTTCGTCCAGTTTCCCTGATCCTTTGAGCAAATGCTGAGATAGCCCCTTGTTTTGCTTCTGACATAATGTAACTTCATTTTCGTGCACGTCTTCTAGAATTCAGTGGAAACATAGTTATTCAAATTATCGTTTCCATGTCATAATAACCAAATCCGTCCAATAACCAAAATAATAACCAAATCCCACCCACGTGATTCATGTAAGCCTCTTCATTAATCTAGGAATTCTACCATTACCGTGTCTTTTTATTTACGAATCAGTGGTTTTGTAAAAATGACTTGCTCAAGGGCGGAATATTTTTCAGAAAATGCCAAAGTCTATTACTATAACACTCGACGTAGAAATCATACATTGCAAGATGACATTAAACGATTAATTCAATAGAAAAGTTTAATTTCAAAACTGTTTTTCAGATGACATTAAACGATTAAATTCAATAGAAAAGTTTAAATCCCAAGTGAAATCGTTTCTACTGCATAACTGTTTCTATACAATTAGAGACTATACTGAGCATCACAAGAAAAGTAACATTAATTTTAACAATGATACATAATGCATTATTTACCATTTGAACTGTATAAATGAGTATAAACAACCTGTAACAACAATTGTACTACAGCTCGGTCAATGACCCCATCCGATCAGGTTTTCGTCCAGTTTCCTGATCCATTGAGCAAATGCTGAGATGGCCCTTGTTTTGCTTCTGACATAAATGTAACTTCATTTCTATGCACGTCTTCTAGAATTCAGGGAAATACAATTATTCAAATTATCGTTTCCATGTCGTCGCGGCAGGAAGTAATAAGAGCCAAAATTTATTGCTTATCTATCCTTGAAAATAGAGTTTATTACATGAGTTTTTTTGTTTTTTTTCCTTTCAAAATTCAAAATTTATTGCTTATTTATCCTTGAAAATAGATTTTATTACATGGAGTTTTGTTTTTTCCTTTCAAAATTCAAAATTTAATAGTATATGACTTAGTGTAGGATACAGAATTTTGAAAACGACACAATTCACTTTTCCCATAGCACGTCATATGCAGTTTTTAACTGTTTTTTACGTAAAATAAATAAATAAAAATGTCGCGGCAGGAAGTATTATTCCTTGACGAAGGACAAGATGAATAAGAGCCCAAAATTTATTGCTGATTGACCTTGAAAATAGATTTTATTACATCGGAACGTGTTTTTTAATTAAAAATTCAAGTAGTATATGACTTAGTGTAGGGATCACAGAACTTTTAAAACGTGCACAGAATTCACTTCTCATAGCACGTCGTACACAGTTTGTAACTGTTTTGACGTAAAATGACTGACTGACTGACTGACTGAATGAATGAATGAATGAATGAAGGAAGGAATCAATAAATAAATAAAAAATAAATAAATAAATAAATAAATAAATAAATAAATAAATAAATAACAAAAAACAAAAAAAATAAATAAAAAATAAAAAAAAATAAAAAACAAATAAAAATAAACAAATAAATAACAAACAACAAAAAAAAGAAAAATAAATAAAAATAAACAACAAAAAAATAAAAAAAAAAAAAACAACAAAAAACATAAAACAAAACAAAGAAACAAACAAAAACGAAAAAAAAAACAAAAATAACAAAAAATAAACAAGAACAAAGAAAAAATAAATAAAATAAATAAAAAATAAAAATAAATAAAATAAATAAATAAATAAAAATAATAAATAAAATAAATAAATTTGTTGATTTGAGAATCTGTTCAACCTTGTGGGAATGGTAAGGAATTGTAAATTTTAAATCGTCATTTATTCTTTGTATCTTGGGAAACCAAAATGTTTTTGTACTATGATTTGTGAGAAACTAATTAAAAATTTAGAGATGGTGTTGAAGGACAAACCTGCATTAGTTTCAACTCGTATATCGCGCACTTTTTTAATTAAGCGACTTGTGTATTCTTTGGCTCTCTCGAAAATGAGCGTTGCTATGTAACACTTGTTTTCTGGTTATATCAGTTTTGTCTTGTGCCCATCGAACTGACTTGATAGCAATAAATCATATTAATAGAAGCAGTGTTTCGTGTTTTATTGATTGACATTACTAATTACAAGGGAACAGGAAGAAATAGTTTGCGACTTCTTCGGAACTCTACTACTTTCTCAAATGCTGTGATGGAATGTCACTTGTCGGAACACTGAAGAGTAATAAGCCTTATATAAAACAAGAGATGTTGTCCTCCTCCTTTCGCGAAGAAATCTCTATGTCTTCTCTGTTCGGCTTTAACAGAGATAATGTAACAATGTCTTCTTATACGCCGGAAAAGAAGAAAGCTGCTTTGTTGATATCAACAATGCATTATGACACTTCTGTAACAGAACCTAGATGGCAATGCCAGCTATAATCATGCGTTCAAATACGTGCTTGCTATCCAGTTTTCTCTGGGAAATCTGGCATTGAATGCATGTTTCAAAGATTGCTGCAATTATATGCGTACGTTTTCTTGAGCCCCGGAATACCTACCCCCACTCCTTTGCCAACATTAGTTGAATAAAGAATAAATTATAGCCACGAGTAAACAAAATCTGATTATCAGAAATGTTCGCTCCCTAATAGGAACTATTTTGCTTCGAAAACGAACTACAAATCTGATGTAAAATTTCTTTGTCGAAATTACCAAACTCCCTACTCCTCCTGCAACTAGCGAAGCAAGGACTCAAGAAAACGTGCGCGGCTAACATCTGCTGTCCAAAACATTTTCCACAGAACGAGATCCATGAGGAAGAACCCCAATACTTGGCGACTATTTTATCTGAAAATCGCAAATAAAAAAGACAGGAAAGATTTGTAAAGAATATCTTAAACAAGTGTGCGTTGAACATTCACTAACATACTCGAAGTATCTTATCCACTCCGTTGTGTGAATGGAAAATATTGCACTTGTGAATGTTGAATGTACTTGTAAATATAATGTAGTGCGTATTAACATAAACAAATATTTTGTGTCATCTGTCATTACTTATTTGTAATCAATAAAACCACAGTTCTTGATATCTGGATAAACTTCAATGCTCAGCATTAATAAATGCAAAGTCACTAGCCTTTCACCCTGAGGTCTGGGTTCGATTCCCGTCGAATCTCATGTGAAATTGTTTCCAACGAAACGATTTTGGCTGCTTCACAACTGCTCCAACGCGCTATCCTTATTCCTTCCAGTTGTGCCGCTGGGTAGTAACGCAGGAGCGCGTAGCAGAGCGCGTACGGGAGATGCTACCTGGTCCTCTGACATGTGACTACGACGTGACATGACAGAGAAACTTTAAAAAAGTTAATGAAGGATTACTCCAGCGCCAAATGTTAATGGAGGATTACTCCCAGCGCCAAGTCTCAACGCCCTTAAGGGGCTTTGAGACTCGTTGCGTCGAATTTAAGACGCAAAAAATTTTTAAAAATGTCTATTATGTGATATGTCGACTTTCTATACATTAGATCTTCTAAAACTCAGGGTAGGTTGGTACACAAGTCTCTAGCGATTTTGGTTTGCTTCGTTTGCTCTCCTGTGTGCTGTGGGATACATAAATGTGTGTTATTTTTTCTAGAAGTTCTATTATTTGAATGTTTTATAATTTTGAATTGTTACGAATAGTGAGTTCCATGTTGCTGTGAACAATAGAAATTGAAATGTGAAGTGTATAAAATGGAATACTACTTCCAACATATTCTCCTCTGTGAGTTGAATTGAGAGGCGAAGGTTGTGGAGGCAGCTGGAATATTTGCACCGCATATTGGGACAACGTCGTCGGAGCGAGCACGCCTAGAAAAAGATTTACTCGCTTCAAGGAGGGTTGTTTTGTCTTGAGCGGCTTTCCACATTCAGAAAGCCCGTCAGGCTTTCACGAAGACCGTTTAAACACCTTAATTCACATATATCTACAACAGTGTTTCCGAGAATTAACAAATGTGATGTATTGGGACCATTCAACCATCGTGCGACGTTTGCATTCAGTGGGAAAGTTTCAAAATCGGGTGTATGGATACCGCATGCTCTAATCCAAAACCATAAAAATCATCAAAGGAACATTCCCCATTGATTAGCTTGAGATAAACATCGAAAATTCCTATTCAGTATCGCTACTAGTAAGGAGAAACAGTGCCTTTATGTACATTTAATAAAATGAAAGTAATAGATCAACGGAAGATGAAAGAAAGAATTTTCAATTGCAGAGGACATCAGCATTTACCTACCCAAATATAAAACGCTTCCAGGAACCACAAAAAATAAAACTTACAGTATTGAAGAAAAGAGAAACAGGAAAAGAACGAAAGTGAAATGACAGATAAGGAAAGTAGATAGAATGAAGCGGTAGAAAAGAGTGTAATTCATACATCTTAAGATATAATAATCATCATAAATGTGTCGATAAAACGCCAGAAAGTTAATTTATTATAATTATGATTTACAAGAAAAAAAAGTGTATGAAAAATGGAAATCCTTGAATCAGTAAATCGTCCATGTCATGTTCTTCACTTTCGATTTTGAAAATAAATCATGAAGTGTGATCCAGGATAATTCTGCAACAGGTGTTTGTAATGTAACTGTAGTGTTTGGTTCTATTTTCATTTTTGACTAACTTATTGTATAATTACTTCAATAATAATGCTAAATTAATCAAAAACTGTTTTCTGATTTTAAAAGTTTAACAAAAAGCTTCAGTCATAAATTTTCGTGGCTACTAATAATTATATCTAAACACGTAGTATTATTCATAATAATCTAACTGAAGAGGACACTACGAGTTACATAAAACTTATCCTCGCGAACTTATTTGGAATGAAATATCTCAACATTTGCAGTAAGGTATAAACCCAAAAACCTGCTTATAACAAATAACGTTACAAAAACAAAGTCAATATTTTGCTTAAGGGGGGACGTTTGCAATTGTTTGAACGTTTGAACAATGCGTGTTCACACTGTATATCTTATACACATCGAATATATCAGCATTGAGAGAATGTTAAAACGAAAGCTGTCTCTAACATTGGTGTATTTTATCGAACTAAAAGAACAACTCCTTTTCTGGTGGTATAAACAATATAATGGTCCTTGATATTTATTCAACTAGATAGCATGTTCCTTTGAAGGATAGGTATAAGTCGCAGCATCCGTTACATCCGGTACGAGGTGTGCTGAAAAATTGAACAAAAATTGTTTATGTTATTTTAAATTAAACGATAGAGTATTAGTGGTCTTATTGTACCTGTCACTGGACATCCATGAAAGATCAACACTTTCATATTAGCACAATGTAGAACAATGGTTTCAATTGCGAAGTCAGTTATTCCTCCACAGTCAGCGAGTTTTAATTCACTTAATGACTCAGAGCAGCTGCCTCTGACAAGCGCTAAAATTCCACGATCAGTAACCTTGAAGAAACATTATAATGCATGGTAGGTGACTATTCATCCAGATTGCACATGCTGTCAGAAACTATGCAAATTTAATCCACATACCTTGGTGGAAGATATATTTAGAGAGGTTAAATGTTCTAAATTTTTTAAATGCTTCATCGCAAGATCGGAAATCATACTGCATCCACTGATGTCTAATTCCATTAGAAATGGACATGATTTTCCCAGTACATTTATAACTTCGTCCGTTACACCATCACACTTACTCATACTCAAAGCGACGAGAGATGGAAAATTTGGAAACAGACTTTTCAACGCTGCAAGAAATCAGACGGTGTTGTATTCTTTTAAACATTTACGAAATTATCACAAAAATATAAAAACTAGGAATACAAAACCTGATGGACTTATTCCAACAAGTTCTCCACGACCAGAACAAAGATTTAACTTCTCCAATCTTCGACATATTGCAATGTTTTCCAGAGTTTCATCGCGGACAGGACATTCCCTCAAGTCCAATTCCAGAACGTCTGAATGCAACAAAGATTTCAAAGTTTCATTATTAATTTTTCCTCCTTTCGTGGAAGCTGTCAGTAAGTGAGTCTTCAAGTGTTCAGGAAGGACATTTAGGTTATCCAAATGCATGTCTGGAAACAATGCTAGTTTGCGGACAGCGCTGTAAAATTTTTAATGAAGGCTAGGTTAGTAAAACAAACAAATTATTTTCTAAAAGTAAACATCCAGATAAACTTACATATGAAGTAAACTTTTCACAGGAAAATCCTGTGCAACAGCATTTGAACCTTCTGATATACCAGGCATATTGTAACACGTTAGATTCGTAGGCTAGAAGAAATATTCTGGAACAAGTATTTAATTATTTTCACCCCAGTAGAAACCAATGAGAAATTATTTGCGAATAAGCATTGCCCATAGGGAGCAGCACAAATCTAATCCTATCAAAATTGTAATGCACATCAATTTAACATAGTAGTACATCAATAGCTTAAGATCATTCTACCATAAAAAAAGAAATCTGAATGTTGATTTTTTCTTCACTTGTTTCGTAAAGTTTTTGTTGACATGATCGTGTGTTCAACATATAGGGCAGTTGGTCACCATGTAAAAATTGTCTGTCTTCATAAAATAAGTTTTAATTCAAATTATTGTTTTACTTTTACTTTTTGCAGTCACTTCAAATCTCTTTATTCTATTCTCTGTTTATTATGTCAAAACTATTTTTAACATAATATCCTTTAGACTGCTTACAAATAGTTTACATAATAATTGTAATTCAAAATGTATTCGCCAGCATATTCGCCAGCATTAGGTGTGTCATTCGCATGTTAAACAGGGAAATATTTGAAGACCAATTTCTGAAAAAAGCAATTTTTTTTGTCTATATTTCATATAAAACTATTTTTGGAAAAACTCCTGTTACAATTTGTATTTACAAGTGTTAGATAAGAAAATGAGGGGAGAAGGAGACTAATAAATTTTAGATTTTTCTATGCTGAAATTTTCAATTAAGAACAAAGATTTTTAATTCATTAGTACACCATAAATTGGATTGTCAGTTTGTTTTCTACTTCGTCCTTGCACCTTCTTTTAGCACTCCTTTTCACACACTTTTTCTAATGTATCTTCTTTTCTTATACTCCTTTGGTCAATTGCTTTCATTGCCTTGGTTGGGAGTGAACCTCGGTCTACTCCTCCTTACATCCACTTTATTTATGTCATGATAAAGAGATTATTCTTTGAAACATTTGTAATATTTGAACCCAAAAGAAATTATTTTAAATATTAATTTCAGGTCCGAGTTCACAACATTCTCAAAATCATAAATCTTTCTAAATAAATGTTGATGCATGCAATGCAATTATTTTATGAATTGTCGCCAACGTTTGAGCACGTACATCACACAATATATGTAACAATGAATCACAACATATAGTATCACAACATATGAACAATATGGATGTTTCACAACATATGGTGTCAATGAAACTATGTAGAAAATAAAAAAAGACTCGGAAAGTCTCAGGGAAAAGGCTACGCCCAACTGTGTTCCAGTGGAATTTTAAGATAGAATTGATCTAATCAAGAAGAAACATAAGAGCTAACTATGCAGAAAAATAATTTAAAATAGCGGTGCTACAGAATGACACCGAGCTATAGGAAAATATTAGAGTGATAGTTATGACATAGAGTTAAACCTAGTCTCCTTATCACTTTAGTCTGAGCTACCTTTACGGTTTTCACCACTCTCTTTCCAACTGCTATCAGAGCCATTTTCTCAATTTTTGATTCCCAAATAGTAGAATTGACTTGTGCCTTTTCTAAAATTAAAGAAGAGATAAACCTAGTGTTATTTGCAAATTTTTACTGAAAAATGTGAAACCGTTTTGAGAAAATATCGTTTGAGCGTTTATAAAAATGAGCAATTTAAAACTCAGTTGCACAGAAACCGTTAATTTTTCAAGATTCTTCATAAGAAATCATTTGTTGTAATTGTACTCACAGATGCAAAACTGTATTAAATACCCTTAATGTAAATATTAACGGCGTAAGAGATATTTCAAAAAATTGCATTAGCTTAAGAATGGAATCAAATAATCAAAATGAAAGCAAAAAAAAGGTGTTGATGTCTTGTTGTTCAGTGACTGTAGCACTATCTGTACAAAAAGGTAAAATAAAACATTGGAGCCTGTTTTAAAAAAAATGTCGCTGGAATGTTTCTAAAAATTCATAACTTTGAGCTAATTTTCACGGAAAACTTTTGAGTTTTTGAGAAACTTGTGTACCTTTTGCCGAAGAGAAAATTAAAGAAAACCATAATCAATAAGATAAAATTACCAAAAACATCTGCCTCTTAGACTGATTTATTGTCTTGTATTATAATCATGTTATCTGTTTGTCAAAATTTATTGTTTTCACACTTCCTTAATAAGATCTTCAACTACAGCAATTCCAATTGATAAGCCAGTTTACGACTCTAATAAATTGAAGGAAAACATGAAATAGTGATAATATTTTCTTGATAACACAGATGCTGCTGACTTGCGAAATTTTAAAGCTTGAGGTGGATTTTGCCCCTTGCCTATTCCCAAGGCACATGAAATAGTAATTTATGGTACAAGTGGGTTTATAACTTACACTCACCAATCAATGGGTTACAATTGGTCCATGAGACATTGAGGTAAAATTTACGAGTTAGAGAATATTAAATGTAGTGGTAAAAATACACGTTGAAAAACTTCTGCAGCTCAAAATTATGTCTGTGTAATAAACAAAATGAAAAACGGGGCCATGATGATACATTAAAAACAAACAAGGCCTGACCTCTCGCTTTGTGAATACAACTGAAGTATGTTACGTACCAAAAAAAGACGTTGCTCAATTGCCAAAATCCCATGTAGATTCCAAAGCAAAAAAATATATTGAGGTGGTCCTCACTGCTTATAGCATTTTCCCTAGCAGTCTTTTGATTGATTGATTGATTTTTTCGTGTTTCCGGGCGCGTCAACTACTGTGGTCATTGGTCCCGTTAGTGTTGTGCATTTTTTCTCGGGAGATGTACATACAGTGTACAGGAGTACAGATTATTACAGTGTGTATGTACTTTACTTTTAGAGATATAATTGTATGAATATCACTTGTCAAAATAAACTATCGAAAATACTTGGATTTCTTAGTACTTTCTTGCTCTTTTTCACTCTCAAATGGGTGACCCATTCCACCTGCCGTGATGTCTCATTCTACCTTCACGCAGGGAGGGATGAAACATTTGACTCTCTTTTAGAACATACAAGTTACTCTTAAAGTAATGGAGATTTCTGAATTTCTATACAATCTATTAATATAACAGCAGCACTATCTAAAAAAAGCGAAATGTTTACCACCTCTGTACTGCAGGAACAAAATTAAACTGTGAAATAAGAAACAAATATTTATCGAAGCGGGAAGACTGGTCTTAGACAGTGGTTCCGCATCCGTGTTTTCCAAATTTTTGCAAAGAACATTCGGCTCATCAACAAAGAGTTTCTAATGGACAACGACCAGGAGCGGTAGCTCAGTGCATCAACTGATGTCACTGCAGCGCATCTGACCGGGAAGTCCTAGGTTCGAGTATTGACGTCGGCAAGTTTTTCGACACTAGCTTTTCAGCTACGTCGAATTTAGTCACTGCCTGGAGGAGAATTCTAGCGGCCGGCTGCTCTGATCGGTAGTTTTCCGTGGTTTCTCCGATCAACACCAGGCGAATGCCGGAGCAGTACCCTACCAAACGGGCCACGGACCGCGCGCGATCTGTCCTTCCTCTTCCTTGTCCTATCCTCTCCCTTACACACACATTACACTAACATGCACTATACTTCCACATATTCCGGGACCGGTGGGAGCTTAGACTTGCCCGGGAGGGAAACCCCACTAGCCGACGGTAGGTCGGCGCCGGATCTCGCCATCCAGCGGTGAAAGATCACCGCCATCTCCCGAGAAAAAAGCATGCACTACACTAACGGGACTAATGACTAAAGCAGTTGACGCGCCCGGAAACACGAAAAAACAAAACCAAACCAAACCAATTTAATGGACGAGGGCCTATCGTTTACATATAAATGAAAGCTGATTGAACCATGCGCAATTGGCAAAGAATTGGATAGACGAGTACACACTCTTTGCGATGTTTAAGTCACGAGGATATCGAATCTTAGCCAATACCACGGATTCCAAATGAAGGTACTATTGAGAGCAAAACGCAATTGTCAGGGGCCTCAAAAGCTTTCGAAAGTTCTAAAAATATTCCAATAAGTGCACCATTTTCTTTCATTGATTAAGCAACATCTTTAAGAAAAGAAAAAAATGGCGGTTTTTGTAGATCTTCATTTTGTACATCCATGCTGAGAGTCTGAAAACGCTTTATTTTCCCTGAGAAATGTTTCCTTTAGCATATGGAAAAGCCCCTTTAATATTTTTGTGAAAACTGACAAAACAGAAATTGGCGGATAATCTTGAAATTCATTTTTGTTGCTTTTTTAAAAAAGTGGCTTAATTTTTTGCTGTTTACAAAATATCTGGAATTATTCCTGTGCATATTGAAGCATTGGAAATGTGAGTTCACAGGTGTATAAAAGCAAGCGCACAACATTTTAATAAAGAATTCGGAAATTCATCTAAACCTGTCAAATATTTATTTTTTAGTTCACTATTCTGATGGTTTCACTGGAAGAAAATTTCGGAAACAAATGTATTCTGTCTTTTCCTCTGATAAGAAGTTTCTATAAGTATTTTAACTTACTTTGATGGTCCAAGAAACATTGATAACATGAAAATATGTCACTAAAGTAATGGAAATATGTAAATGATGATCCAATGCAGGCTAAATCAATGTTATTATTCCAATTCAGTTTTGCGTGAAAATATTCTACGTATGTCGTGTATTTTTCTGAGAAATTTTAGAGTGTAATTAATATTCGAAACAACTCGTATCTGAGGACATATACTAGGATGTAGAATCGAAGGTTATTCCTGATGAACTCGTATTACGAGATATAATCGATGTCAGATAGCCCAGAAGATAACCCATTTTCTACATCGTCGCGTGTCAAGTGTTTTCAACTGCGAGAACATCACGTCTTGTCGATATTTTGAATGCTCGCTTTCGGATGCCGTATCTGATGAACTCAAATTGTCGGTGTTTAGAAATTATGTAATTGAAATTAAATAAATTAAAGCTGAGATCCCTCACTTGAAATTTAAAAAAATATTATAGTGCTACAAGAAAGGCTTCCTTACAGTACGATGTATGAAGCTGATTTTATATTTATTTAAAAATATCCATCAAATTTCTCTTCATCGCATAACCTAATTCAGGTGAAATATGGCTCATACTTCCTCATTTCTACACGTTTACAAACTCTCTAAATTCGAAAAACTGCATTTCTTTGGTGAACAATATGTGATACATTGCAAAAGTGTAATAAGAGAGAAGTAAAATTTTACTACTAAAAATTGCATATAGTTAACTATACAGCCGGTATGAAAAGTAAAATATTTTGTCTTTAGCCGCGAAAAAACTCGCTCAGCTCAAGATAAAATCTTCCTCCTGTAAAATGACAATTAGATGTGTCACTTTTCTCGCGCACCGTCGATGTTTAGATTTAAATATGTTTAATATAAATAAAATCGAAGTAACAATTAGTGACCTCAATACAACTGCCTTTCTTTATCCTTATTCTTATTTATATTATAAAAATCATAAAAAAAATTATTTTTTTATGATTTTTACCTGCCAGTCCAGGCTAATCTATGGAACGCCATAGCATATTTAATTGGGTTTTCATTGAAAGAGAGAGTATTTTGTCTAAGGGTCCTGTTTTCAAATGTATTAATTTCCGTTATATAAAAAGAATGTTTTAACGTTTTTATACAAATCTACACTTATACTCTATCTTAATGAAATTTTGCACACGTGACCTTGAAAACATAAGAAAAAATGTCTACATGAGATTTCGTAAAAATGACCCAACTTTCCTTTTATATCCCTTGAACAAAGTTTAACCGCGAACTCCTGTTTTTTGTGAATATCTTGAAAATGGTGAAGAAATCTACTAAAAGGAATTATACGTTTTTGAAATTATACATTTTCTACAAATATGTTTCTTTTTTTCATTTCTATATTCATTACAAATAGTTTTGAAATTACGTTTACATTACAAATACGTTTTTGAAATTATACATTTTCTACAAATACGTTTCTTTTTTTCATTTCTATATTCATTTAAAATAATTGTCAATATTACTGATGTCATCGATCTTAATGGGTCGAGACAGATTTATTTATTAATTGAAGTTGGGGTCCATTGCGGGCTCCATAAGTTCGTCTTTAGGTTTTCGTATTAGCTTCATAATTGCAACGCCTGTTCAACGTGTTAGGAAATGGTTACAGTTTTCTTTTGTTTCTAATCTTATAATAAGAGACGAGAGCAATCATATTTGCTCTTGATAATTTATCAAAATGTGCAAATGTTTTCCATCATCTGCAGACGACTTTTCAACAATCACTAGAAAGAAACTTGAACTATTTTAGTCATCCTTTTGATTGGTTCATTGTAAACATTTTCGTGTCAATATTTTTCGCAAATAAAAACATTTAATGATCAATAATATTATTAAATAAAAAGTCATGGGACTAATCAAATGGTTCCAAATTCTCATAGGAAGAAACTACATTTAAAACTAACATTTTAATGAGCATGCACGCTCCTTCACGGAAACGGGATAAAAGCTATTAAATACGGAAGGACAGCAGATTGAACAAAAACAACATAGAAAATATTTATTTCACATTAGTAGTATTTGTAAAACATTTCTATTATTACACAGCTCTCTGTGAAGTACTAGTATCTTATACTAATGAGTAAATTACAAAGACGCATACTTTTTCAAATTTTGGCCGGAGAATACTCAATGAAGAGGATCATTAACTATTTGAAAACATCTTCGATTCATAGTGGTTCATTACCATGAACCATTAGCGACGTGCACTGTCAAGTCGATTACTAGTACTTACCAGAGCTATTAATGCCCTAAACGTACTTTATTTTCTAGCAACCAATGTTGTTTTGTTAATTCAATAATGCAGACCCCATCATCGTTTCCCCAGCCATATCTTTCACCCATTACATTCAAATTGCCAGTTATACCGACTACACCTCATTCCCAGTTTGCTGAAAATATTTCCCTCGTGAACAGTTCTGAAGACCCTGCATCCCAGCCTGCCTAACCATTGAATGTAGACTGTCATTATTTTGAACGTCATCCACCATCACGAAATTATCTTCTGACTATGTAACGTACACGAATTAAACGTGAATTTCTTATGATGAACTGCTGACACTGACTGATGAATATGAATCTTTCGACTCGTGTTATACTTATATATATCTTGAATGATTGATTTTTTCGTGTTTCCGAGCGCGTCAACTGCTTCGGTCATTAGTCCCGTTAGTGTAGAGCATGTTTTTTTCGCGGGAGATGGCGGTGATCTTCCCCCGCTGGATGGCGAGATCCGGCGCCGACCTACCGTCCGGCAGTGAGGTTTCCCCCTAACCAGGACTCTCCCACCAGTGGGGCACAGCCCCAGTCGGGACAAGCTCTAAGCTCCCGACTGGTCTCCCGGAATATGTGGTAGTGTAGTGCACGTTAGTGTAAGTGTGTGTGTGTGTAAGGGGAGAGGATAGGACAAGGAAGAGGAAGGACAGATCGCGCACGATCCGTGGCCCGTTTGGTAGGGTACTGCTCCGGCATTCGCCTGGTGTTGAGCGGAGAAACCACGGAAAACTATCAGAGCAGCCGGCCGCTAGAATTCTCCTCCAGACAGAGGCTGAATTCGACCTAGCTGAAATGCTAGTGTCGAATATCCTGCCGCCGTCAGGACTCGAACTTAGGACCTCCCGGTTAGAGGCGCTGCAGTGACATCAGTTGACGCTACCGCTACCGGTTATCTTGAATGACATTTTCCCACATTTAAGTAAGCGTGTTTTGACCAAAACTACATATTCTTAAATACGTAAGTAAAGCAATGGTAAAATTCCAATCTGAATGAAGAGGGGCTTGTAGGAATTACGTGGATTGCATTTGCTTATTATTCGTACATTTTCTATAATTTTAGTCTGGGTAGCATAGACTCGTTTCTCTAAAATATTATGCCGTATCTTAGGCGGGAATGAATTCTGAAAATTGATACAACGAATTGTAAGAACACTGGCAAAATGTTAAGAAATTCTAAATAATAAACTTTTAGAAACCAGTTCATTTACATGTTTATTACATTCAAGATTGTGTATATTCTGAATATTCCATTAAAGGTAGAAATAACCCTTAATACCAGCCGATTGTACATCTTTTCTAATAGCGTACACAATTGCCTTTTTGAAATACAAAACTGACCTGAAACAGTTTTTCTTTCGTTTTCTATTAATTTGTTATTACGAAACTAATTTTGAAGCTTTTGAAATCGTATCACTTCTTGTTACATTTTGGCAAAGAATATTCGTGGTGTCGACAATTTTCAATAATTTAGTAATATTTATTTAATTTCAACATAAAAGTCAAGTATCCCCTATAACAAAAAACCTTAACAATATCTCGATAATCCAGACTTAAACACTAATTATTTCTCCACAATTCATGATTGTCTTTAACTAAATCACTTTTTTTTATCATTTACATTTACAAAAAAGCAAATCTTTCTCAATTTATTCTAAGTGCCTTCTTTGTTTCCGTTCTTAATTCTATCTTCTTCATTGATTGTACTTCCGACTAAATATTCATATTTAATTTGTGTATATTTATCTTCGTAATTGTTCAACACGAACTTGTTCAACACTTTTCAAAATCCATAAAAATAAATTTTAATGTGATATGAACGATTGCATGTAGCGTTTTTCCGACAATTAGAATTCAGACTTTTCATTACGCACTGCCTGTCAAAGCGCGGAAATCACCACGCGTTGCCTGTGCTGACGATAAGGTCGAACTCCTGCATGAATAATCCAGATACAATTAATTATTGTAGTATACAAATTTCAAAACATTTTAAACATTTTATACGGTATTCCTTAATCAAATATTAGAAACTATCCTTTACATTGTATTATTCTTTAGTTTCCTCTAATGAATGGCTGAATTCTAATTACTTTTGAATCACTTTCAAATGTTACATAAGTTTCAGTTAAATACTTATCATCAAGTAATGAAATTTTCACTTAACAAAATGACTTCAATTTTGTAACGATGAGACTCCTCTATTCCTTCACATGTTTCACTTCCGTTCTCTTCTTCTGATAAACCTGAGGAGTCAGATGATGTCGACGATGTTGATACACGAATTACAAATTCTTCTATATCAACTTGGTAATTCAATGGCTTTCCACATCTCCTGTTTCAATTTTATAATATAAGTAAGAGCTTTAAATCTGATTATGAATAAAGCAACTCGGAGTGAAATTAGTCACTACGTAATAAAATGGTTTATTATCAATATAACTTGTGAAAATACTAGTTTATGCAAGTTGTTTATTACGCTAAGCTTTATTGCACGAGTAGATATTTTGAAAACGAGCGACCTTAGGAACAAGTTTTCAAATTTGTATAAATCCAATAAAGAAGCATTATAAACGAGTTGCATACGCTATTTTTTTGTATAAAAGCATTATAAATGTATCAGAGAATCAAGCTTAATTTCGCAAAACAACTTTCTTGTGACACCTCGGGTATTTGACATCTGTGCGAGAAAACAATGGTCGGCTGTTCCGTTTATCTCTACCTCCCTCCCAATTCTCTCGCGCTGCCATTGGCTGTATGAGTGATGACACAATCGTACGTGCAGTAAAATCTAATACGTCATAATTTGTGCCCTAAAATCCCCTATTATGAACAATTGCATGCAACAGAAATGGTTTATAATGCTGGAATACCAAAAATAATATTCAAGTTGACGAATGATAACTATGTCATTAACTCCTCTCTTTCATTCATTGATTGATGTTTCCGGGCATTAACTGCCGTGGTCATTAGTCCTGTTAGTGTAGTGAAGGTTCTAAACAAGAAGGTAGCGGATATTCCTTCCCAGCTGTACGTTGAGATCCATCGCCGACCTACACGTCGGCTAGTGTGGGATTTCCCCCTCCAGATATTTCCCCCAACAGATCACCGCTCCAGTCGGGACAAGTTCTAAGATTCCGACATATGCGGTACACTACAGTGTAGTGCATGTAAGTGCGTGTGCAAGGAGAGGATAGGGCGAAGAAAGAGGCGAGGAAGAGCGTGCGCTCCGTTTGTTAGGGTACTGCGCCTGCGTTCGCCTGGTATTGATCGATTGATTAATTTTTTCGTGTTTCCGGGCGCGTCAACTGCTTTGGTCATTAGTTCCGTTAGTGTACTGCATGTTTTTTTCGCGGGAGCTGGCGGTGATCTTCCCCCGCTGGATGGCGAGATCCGGCGCTGACCTACCGTCGGCTATCGAGGTTTCCCTCTAACCAAGATTCTCCCACCAGCGGGGCACCGCCCCAGCCGGGACAAGCTCTAAGCTCCCGACCGATCCCCCGGATAATATGTTGGAAGTGTGTGGTGATGTTGTGTGTGTGGTGTGTGTGTGTAAGGAGAGGATAGGACAAGGAAGAGGAAGGACAGATCCGCGCGGTCCGTGGCCTGTTTGTAGGTACTGCTCCCGCATTCGCCTGGTGTTGATCGGAGAAACCACGAAAACTACCGATCAGCAGCCGGCCGCTAGAATTCTTCAGCAACCTGAATTGACCTAGGTGAAAAGCTAGTGTCGAAAATCCTGCCGTCGTCGGGAGTGAACCTAGGACCTCCCGGTCAGAGGCGCTGCATCAGTTTATGCGATCAGTTTATAGGGACTCGAGCTCCGTTGGACTGCGCCTGCGTTGCCTGGTATTGATTGAAGAAACGACAGAAAACCATTGATCAGATATGTGGAAACACATGGGTGAGTTACTCCGCCGTATAGATGTTTGCTCGTTCTGCGCAACACCAGTGTGTCACAAACCACGTGACCCCAACATGGCCACTCCGTTTGAATAGCCAGACCAGACACTGGCCGTCATGTTGCATAGAGAGCGAGAAGTGTCGAGAAACATTTTGAAAGTGGTATAAAGTGACAATTTTCAACGGTTACCAATCAAAAATACCGTAATGGTGTACACGATCCAATATTTAAAAGAAATACTTCATAAATCTGTTTCAATGGTGGGATAATTTTGGTATCTGGCTGCATTTCAAATTCCCGCCAATTTCGTGACACAAACTGTTTCCTCAAGCTCATTGGCTGAAGTCGGATATCATGCCCATGTGATAAGAGAAGCCGACTGAATTTTCTTCAGACAGCGGCTTAATTCGACCTAGCTTGTGTCGCAAATCCGCCACCGTCGGTGTCGAACCTTACGGTCCCCCGCCTAGGGTCGCTGCAAAGACAACGGTAACGCTGGCTCAACGCTAAACTCAATTGGTAACTCCTCTCTTACAGCAAGTTTTCAGTTAGGTGAATTGCATCTGATGACTAGAGGCAGGATTTCCACGCAAATATAAGTTTTTATTTAAGCTTCGTAGAGATCTCAAACTTTGTAACTATATATTTCATGAAAAACTCGTTTAAAAACGCATACTTTTTCCGTGCATGTTTGCATGTTTTGGGAGTTTTTTTTTTTTTGAAATTCATGCATAAATAAAAAAATTAATACTGCATATTTAGACTTCTATCTAGCATATTAAGCACCTTCTTCTTATTTCTCTGCATAATTTGTGAATATTAAAAGTGACGCGTTTTGTATAAATAGTATTTTGATCATAGATCCTGAAAGCACGTAGTTACCTCTGGTGCTTTTGTTATACTACAGATTTTAACCTTCTGGTACATTACTTGTGTTTGCGACGCAAGTACACGTGCGGGGAGCAACGATCGCGAAATGAATTACAGGATTAATGAAATGTGACAGTATCGACATGTACATTATTTTACAACACTTTGCCAGATGACATTAAACGAATAAATTCGATAGAAAGTTTAAATCCAAAGTGAAATCGTTTGTGCTGCATAACTCTTTCTATACAATTAGAGACTATACTGAGTATCACAAGAAAAGTAACATTCATTTTAACAATGATACATAATGCATTATTTATCATTTGAACTGTATAAATGTGTGCAAACGACCTGTAACAAGTATTGTACTGCAGCCTTCGGGTCAATACCCCCTTCTCGATTAGGTTTTTCGTCCAGTTGCCCTGATCCATTGAGCAAATGCTGAGATGGCCCCTTGTTTTGCTTCTGGACATAAATGTAACTTCATTATCTGTGCATGTCTTCTACAATTCAGTGGGAAATACAGTTATTCAAATTATCGTTTCCATGTTGTTACGGCAGTTGTTCCTTGACGAAGGACATCATGGATAAGAGCCCAAAATGTATTGCTTATTTATTCTTGAAAATAGATTTTATTACATGAGTGTTTTTTTAATTTTCAAAATTCATTTTCAAATGTAGTATATGACTTAGTGTAGGATCACAGAATTTTGAAAATGTGCACAGAATTCACTTCTCCCATAGCACGTCATACGCAGTTTCAACAGTTTTTGACGTAAAATAAATAAATAAATAAATAAATAAAATTATCAACGCCATCGTCGCAAGATACGGAAGATACACGAAGCCAAAACTCAGTATCATTTGATAACTGACAAAGGGTGGGGAAAATAATTTAGAGCAGGCTCTCTGTATGCTTGCGTGCAACAAGTTTCTTAATTGTGAAATTAAGTATAAAATGACATATTCTAAAGCTTTGAGTGCAACACTTCTCAAACAAAGGATTGGAAACAACAATTGTCTGGAGGAAGGAAATGTAATTTATTGCAATAAAGAAGTAAGTAGGCTACACTTGAAAATTGATCAAATAAAAAAATATATCTACTGATGGGATGTTCCTAGTCGAAATGTTTAGTCAAGTCTAATGTTGCTGAAGAAATTATATAATTTGAAATACTGAAACTAAGAAAAATATAAACAATGTCAATTAAATAGACATGAAACGAAAAACAAAACTTTAATTTTTATTGTAGTGAAAATAATTATTTTTGAACTACTATTGATATTTTTTTGAGTTTCTGAGTTTTTTCGGAGGTTCAAGAATTTGTATTGTAGGAAGTATTCGGTGCATTTTTTAAAATAGTTATTGTTTGTGGTGGTACGCACATTCCTTCCAAACATTTTTCTCGAGTTTCATTAATTTTATTTTTAATGTTATTGAAAAAAATGTGAATCGTGGAGTATTTCACATTTTTTTCTTTTAATTTTGTTTGAAGTGCTAGTAGCATCTGTAAAACTAATTTCATCACCTAGAGAAAGTAATATGACAAAGCAAGTTCGTACTAAACCTGATATCTACAACCAAATCTCATATTCGAACCTATAACATTTCTGCCCAGGTAATTGGAACCTGAACGTTTAGGTAAATACGTTTTAGTAAAGTACGTTTGTCTTAAATTAAATCTGATATTAATTTTAGTCCAAATTTTATTAGAATTTTGTTTTAAAAAAAATTCTAATCTCTTCTTAAAAATTGAATTTATTTATTCAGATTAAGTATTCTAAAAACTTTCAAGTGGGCAAATATAATGTTCGAAAAAGTAGCAAATCCAACGTTTAAAGGAATTCTAGAGAAATATAAAAGATAGGACATCCCAGATCCTTAAAAGTTAAGAAAAAATGTATCTTCCTTATCTTCAGAAATTAGAATCGGTAGGTCTTCCTCTAGTCGAGTCATTAAAAATTGAAAATATTAAAGTGTCTGGAATTGAAGTTTGGAGAGTGGGTAAGACTGCTAGGGTAAAATTACATTCGAATCATGACTTGAAATTTCTCCGAAATTTAAAAACATTATCTGTGGCGACAAACCAGAAAACGCAGAATTGGCTTATTTTCGTATTTGAAGTACGCTCTAGTTACGTCTTGCGACGTAAAAAGGTCATTTCCCGCTTTGAAAAACAGTTTTTTTCTGACAAAAGAATGTATTTCTCATAGAACTGTTCAGAAAAATTATTAATTGCGCACTTTTAAAAAAAGGCAATATAATTAACTAATCAAGTAAAATAAAATTTGATTGTGCATGTTTTGTCCATTTTTACCCTACACCGTGCATATTTGGCTATTTGATAGTGCATGATTGCATGCAGATGCATTTGATAGTGCTTGAAAATCCTGTCTCTACTGATGACGCAGTATTTCAATTTCAAAATCCATCAACGAGTTTTAGAATTACCGTGAATTGTTCTCTTTGATGTGGCTCTCTCCGCTTGGAAATTACTAATTCACGAGATCAAAGGTTAGACTACGTCTTGCATCAAATGAGCGATGAAGAACGGTGGTAATTGAGAAATGATTGATGCATCCGCACAGATGACACGGTGGATTTTGATTTGACAGGATTATCTACACCCATTATTCCCAGCAGTTGGATGAGCACGCACGCAAGCTCGAGAACACAATCGAGTGCGCATATGCATTTCGCGGTAACTGTACTCGCTTTCAGCGACAGGTTGATAAACCCTTTGTTTTGTCTTTTAAAACTCAGAGATGCTTGTGATTGTCTGGAAGATGTCCATGGTCAAAGTAATAATTTGAGAGTGGATTTTAATGAAAGAACAAATCCTTTCACTATAAACAATAATTTTATGTTATAACAAAAGGAAATTATCCATTTCAACTTATTTTTGTATTTTCCACTGACCTCGACTAATAAGTCATTTTTACCTTCTTTCGTAATTTTTAAAATTTTTTGCTGATTTCATTCATTTTAATTGTACTTGCTTAAAATAATATTTACCATATGGAACTAATGTTCTACACAGAATTCCTGAGTAGCCTATTCGATTTCTTTGCTCAGTAATTGTAATATCAGCCTTTGTAAGTATTACTCGCGCAACTTTTCTTGAACGATGGATTGAAGAAATGCGGGCGGAGTGGGGGTATTAGTTACAAAGTCGGCAACTAAAGTATTTACAGTAATGCCAACCTCTGAAACATCAAAGTCAAACCCGCTACGTGTGCGGCCCAATCTTATACATCATTGGTGCTGCCAGGTCATAACCCTAGGTAAGTAACAGCAGGGACACTAGATAGATTTTTAGGTTAGTTAGTTAGTTAATGCCTTATTTTACGTGGCGAGACTCGGGCCATCAGGCCCGCTCTTCCGTCTAACCACGCAAATTTCGCTACGCTCCTTTCACCACCTAGCGGAGAAAGGAGGTATTATCTTGGGCGACGAAACAGGCGGATCTCAATTTTGCTCAGAGGCTTCATTTAGGCTTGAGGATCTTTTACATGCAGTAAATCTACTACATGGGACAGCCGGCTTTACTTCCCCTCCGAAGGGAGGCGTACGAAGGATTTTTCGCCCTTAAAAATCCACGGAATCGATCGGGTTTGAACCCGCAAACTCGGGTACACCAGCCCGGTACGCTGATCGTTATACCACCGAATCCGCAAATCCGTTTTAGGTGCCTCCTTGAAGGACCTGGACCTACCTGAGCCATTTCTTTAGGTAATGGTAATAAAGCTGAAAAGAAGTTCTAGACTATGAAAGCAACTAGCTTTGGCTAGCTTATGTTTCGCGCCAACGAAGTTTTCATTGTTGGAATGTTGTCATCAGTGCTCGCTGCGAGCTTTTGCCTTCAACTGTTTATTGCTGAAGGGAGGGAGAAGCAAGATCATCGTTCAAGAAAAGTTGCGCGAATGGTAGTATGCAATCGAAGGTTCCTGGGATGCCTACAGCGCCATTGTCTGTTCGGCCGAATTCGAGATAACTAAAGACAAATTTCCTGGTAAAGACCAGTCCAAACAAAGTCTGCAAGCCGAGTTCACTTGAACGAAAGGAAGACTCGATTACATCAGTAACATACTTGTATCCAACGCCTTGAGTTGTTCATCAGAACTGTTTTTGATAAGATTTTTGACGTCATTTTTCTTTACTTTCAGGGCATTTTTAAAACATTGCAAAAGCATTGTGTTGATCATTTTGGTGATGTTTTAGGTCATCGAAATACGACCTCGAGTAATAATTGAGATTATAAGAAATAACTGAAATTTTCACAAGTAATCCAACTTGTGCTTTGGAAATTCTCGAGATAAATTCACGACTCACGAATCGAGGATGTGTGCGAATTGTAATACTATGATCGCGTCGATGGCTTTGGAACAAAAGACAATCAAAATATACGTATATTGAAATGGTATTCTGAACTTTAGTTACATTAAAAAAAACTAAAACCCCACAATATACGATAATTTATATTAATTTTTATGGCGTAGTAAATCGTACAATCGTTTGTGCTGACACAATTTCAGCTAATACCGATGTCTATAACACTCAACGTAGTAATGATAGTCATCAGATGTCAGTATGAACATCCCGCTGCAAACACGTCACAAACAATACATGTACATTAGGTGAAAACACAGTGCCAGAAGTCATTAAACGATTAAATTCGATAAACAAGTTTAAGTGCCAAGTAAAATATTTTCTGCTGCATAATGTTTCTCTACCATTAGAGACTATACCGAGCATCAAAAAGTAAAGTAATACGTACATCTTGAACAATTATTTTGAATATTAATGATCACTTGGACTGTATAAGTCTAAACAACCTATAACAAGTATTCTACCTCAGCTTCTGGGCCAATGACCCCTATCTCGATCAGGTTTCTCATCCACTTTCCCTGATCCTTCGAGCGAATCCTGAAATGGATGGCCCCTTGTTTTGCTTCTGGAATACATTTAACTTCACTATCTGTGCAGGTCTTTTAGAGTTCTATGGGGAATAGTTATTAAAATTATCGTTCTCTGCAGGAAATGCACCATAATTCCTTCAGAAGAGGGATAATAGTAAAAATCTATAGCTGATTTGCCTTTGCAAATAGATTTTATTACACTGGAGCGAATGTTTCTCATCAATTCTTCCCAAAATGCTCATTTCATCTGTATCGACAATTCAACGTGTGTATGGTTAGGGTAGGGATCCCATAATTTCAGAAAACGTGCACAGAACAGAAGACACCTCTTCCCAAAGTACGACGCACACAGTTTTTAGCTTAAATAATAAAATAAATAGTTAAGTTCAGTATTTACTTCGAATTATTATCAAGATGAAAAGGTAGTGGCTTGATAGTTAAAAATGTCCAAGAGAATACTAGTTACTTTACGCAAAGTTGTGGAAGAGATACGAAGCTAGAAACTCAACAAACCGAAAGAAAGCAAATAGCATCGTAAATAACAAACGCCACGTGGCACGAAACAAACTTGGCTACCGAACAATACAGCAAGAAACGTACTAATACTCTAGGAAATCCTTACGAGCACTCAAGTGAATCAAATGTATATATTACTACCACTTAAAGGCGGCAATACCGAACAGGTGAATGAAATTTAAAAAAACAAAAAAAAGGGTCGATTGCTGTAGGCTATGGTGTACAAGTTTTTTAATCGCCACTATTTAAAAAATCACTGCCACTATTTAAAAAATCGCCAGTGCTATTAAAAAAAATTATACACATAGTTTAGGCGCAAGTGTTGTTTAGTGACGGACTGACGGACGAAAAGACGGAGAGACACACGGACAGACAGACGGACATTTCGAAGAAAAAAACGCCAAGAGGGGGCCATGGAGGTTTCCATCGCGCAGGAGACTCCAAAACGTATTTCCGTTAAAATTTCGAGATCGATTTTCCGCATCATTGCATAAATTTCTATTATACTGTATGGTTTACAAGTAAAAACAATTGAATGAATTTAATGTCATCAAAATAACAATACGCGCTTTTTAAATCGCAGACACATACTTGAATTTCATAACTGTAGATTGCTGACTGGCATTGCTTCTACTTTCAACTTAATATTTTGACTATTGTTCAGTGACTAAAATGTTGAAAATTTGAGAGTTGTAGATATACAGAAAATGATAATTTTAATTTCATGACTAGAATATCTCTTAAACAGAAATCTGTGAACTAATAGGTCTACATTAGAGAGTCCCAAAAAGTTAGTTCTTTTTTAATGCACACCCTTTGTAAATTAAATGTAAATTAAATTTTCTGTTCGTAGTACCATGGCAACCCTTGTCGACTTGCATCGAAAGTTGTCAGCACTTGTAGACGCAAGCTAGCGTATCGATGTGCTAGTAATTTCTTGTTATTTTGTTAGTAAACGCATCGTTTTCAAATAGTCAACATGTTGATGGGATTAAGCAGTTCTATAAAGAGAATATTAATAATAGGGGTATCATATATGAAAATCAAATAATTGGTTCACAACTTCTCTCAAAAACTGAATGATAAGTGCACGCCTTGGAACTATTGGGAATGAAAAGCGGCATGCTAAATATTTCTCTGCGCCAACTGCTTTGATTGATTGATTGATTGATTATTTCGTGTTACCGGGTCGTCAACTGCTTTGGTCATTAGTCCCGTTAGTGTAGTGCATGTTTTTCTCGGGAGACGGCTGTGATCTTCCCCCGTTGGATGGCGAGATCCGGCGCCGACCTACCGTCGGCTAGTGGGGTTTCCCCCTAACCAGGACTCTCCCACCTGCGAGACACCGCCCCAGCCGGGACAAGCTCTAAGCTCCCGACCGGTCTCCCGGAATAAGTGGTAGTATAGTGAATGCTAGTGTAAGTGTGTGTGTGTGTAAGTGTGTGTGTGTAAGTGTGTGTGTGTAAGTGTGTGTGTGTAAGTGTGTGTGTGTAAGTGTGTGTGTAAGTGTGTGTGTAAGTGTGTGTGTGTAGTGTGTGTGTGTGAGTGTGTGTGTGTGTGTGTGTGTGTGTGTGTGTGTGTGGTGTGTGTGGTGTGTGTGTGGTGTGTGTGTGTGAGTGTAAGTGTGTGTGTGTGTGTGTGTGTGTGTGTGTGTGTGTGTAAGGGGAGAGGATAGGACAAGGAAGAAAAAGGGCAGGTCGCGCGCGGTCCGTGGCCCATTTGGTAGGGTACTGTTCTGACATTCGCCTGGTGTTGATCGGAGAAACCACGGTAAACTACCGATCAGAACAGCTGACCGCTAGAATTCTCCTCCAGACAGCGACTGAATTCGAGCTAGCTGAAAAGCTAGTGTCGAAAATCCTGCCGCCGTCAGGACTCGAACCTAGGACCTTCCGGCCAGAGGCGCTGCAGTGGCATCAGTTGATGCACTGAGCTACCTCTCCCGGTGCCAACTGCTTTGACTGCCCGGTCCCAACTGCTTTGACATCATCTTATGAAACTACTTAAAAACGATTTCAATTAAAAATGATTCACCTTCTGATTGTAATGCAAAAATGTTTTTGAAAGCAGATTTACCAACGCTGATCGAAAACCCACCACCTGTAATTACTAAAACATCCAAATGGAAAGATTTCATTACTCCAAAATTTGTGGTGGCGCTTGATACGTGTCAGCCAAGTATTATAGATTTCGTGCATATTCTTGAAGCTATCACTGACGCACTTGGACATAATACTGACAAATTTTCAATAAGTACATATTCTATTAAAAGAATTCGTAGAAATAAACTGAAAGTGCTTGCGGAAGCCATAAAAGTTGATTTTCAAAATGAAGTAACAGACGTTGTGACTGTTCACTGGGACGGGAAAATGTTGCCTGCTTTAGGTGCTCGGAAATCAAAAGAACATCTCTCGATTGTTATTTCATTTGGAAAAGAAATGACGATCGGAAGCAACTGCACTGCTTCCGATCGTTCATGATCGATTGATACACCAACTTATTGGTGTACATAAGTTGGAAAGCTCTTCAGGAAGCGAACAAGAGCAAATATTCTTCTCCCGCATTCGTCACATACAGTTTTCACTGTTTTCTTTTAACCAAATAAATAAAATCAAGCTGTTTCGTACGCGATTGTCGACTGAAATCTTGAAGATAAAGTGCAAATTCTTTGTTGAGATACTACAGCTTCAAATACTTGTTGCATCAATGGTGCCAACGTGCTTCTAGAACAAAAACTTAACAGAGAAAAATTAATTTTTGCTTGTCGCCAGTAAGGACATGAATTGGTGTTAAAAAGTGCTTTCGAAGTGAAATCCAGTCAAGTGACAACAAGCCCTGATTGGCCACTCTTCAAAAATTTCGGAGATAACTGGAAAAGTGTGTTTCCTGATAAAATACAGTGCTATAGAGCAAAACAGACATCGCGCCTGAGTGCTTCAAAATTTGACAATATGCTTGGTTTTTACCGATCTGAACTGACCAAAAAAATAGATATTACTATCGAAAGTTGATAGAGCTTTATGATTACGTTTTTAGGCAGAGTGGAAATTTAAAATTCGACCTCCAGGTGCAATGCACCATGGTCAATGGATGGCGAGGGAGATTTATTTCTTGAAAACGTCATTGTTTAGTGCCAGTTGAAAATTAGAGCAAGAATAAGGCAACAAGCTGTTAGATCTCTGCCTATTCAATGCAACATTCCACGTCAAGCCATGGATACATTGCATTTTGGCAGAAAAAACACCTTACCAAGATGAGTTGTTTTCGAGGTCAATGAAGGCTTACGACAAGGTCGATACACGCATCTTGAAGGCAGATTTACAGAAGTTGAGCCAGCATTTATGGTATTTGACTGTTGAAGTATCTGTTTTGTCACTATTTGACGATGATGTGGACCAAGAAACCAAAGTAAAAATGGTCGTAAATATAACAAACGACAATGTGACAAACTTTGGTATTCGTTGCATCCAAACGCAGGAAGAACTTTTTGGTCCATATATGAGAAAATCTATGACTTCATTTCGGTCAAAAGCAATTTCTTGTTTCAACGGCTTAAAATTAATGACAGTTTTCTCTACGAAAGTTCCATTTTTTGGTCAAATAATGCTTCGTTTGAATAAGCTAGAAAGAAAGTTTCTATGCCTAGATCAGCAGATGATTCAGCTAAAAGAGCGGTCAAGTTGATGCAAGACTTTCGTGGTTTTATTACGGTTAAAGAGAAACAGAAGGAATTTTATAACATAGCGTACACGAGCGTCAGAAGTTTTTTCCTGACTAAAAAGCAAACTTTCAAAAGAAAATTTATAAAATAATACTTTCTAAATATTAAATAGATACAGTATATGATTTGGACGTATTCGTGCATTATTTACCAAATAAATATTTTCTAGAATCCTTCCTTATTAACCCAGCGCAAGTTTAATGTTTAGAATCAAGTCGAGGTATCCTTATCCAAACGCAGTAACATTTATTATTTGAGCTTTTGAGGCCAGACAAAAACTAGTGGAGCTGCAACAGCACGTAATTTCTCGCAATATTGTTAATGGCTGTGTAATATTATAATATAACAATTTCCGTCTTACATTTTCACTATCATTTTAAAAATTCTTAAAGAAACGAAGCGGAAAAAATACATATTTAAAAAAAAATTCAAATGCTTAAACGAAAACAGCTTTTTGCCATTGAATTCAGTGTTCTACAAAAAATGTTTCAACGATACGATGCGAATTTTAGCTGTAAATAAAAGCATTATATTAACGCGAAAGAAAAGGCAACAGTCATTATCGCCTGTTATCAGTGCGACGTTACAACTATGTCCGCAACAAAAAAAATGACCGCTAATTCGTATGGGATACACATTTTTCTAATTAGCGTCGTTGAAAGTGAAAATGGATAAAAAACTATAATAATTAAATAACCTTTACAGTCACAAAAATTACTCGGTTTTTACATGCATTACTTTTCATTCCCATATCTTATTAAGCAAAGCGAAACTCTCTATTCGTTTCCACATTTAACTCAATTAAAGGACGCAATTTAAAATAGGTTTTAAATAATTTTTAAAAGATTAATTTTAAATATTATAACAGAAGAAGAAACGAACAAAGAAATATGAAATAAAACACACATTCTAACTTACGTAGCATCTAACAGCCTAACAATACTACTCATTTTACGTTCACGAAGTACAGTAAATTGGAAGCGGGCGACTATATCTGTCGCCAAATTACACAAAAAATACCCATATTTTCAAAAACTTCAATATGATCTTATTTGAAGATGTTTCCGATGAATTTCATTTAAAAAAATGTATCTTCAAATTGTAGTTGTAAGACGATGGTGATTTTTTTCAATTTTCGAAAAACCTTCGTTTATAACCAACATGAGATCTACACCGCTCTCTTAAACGTCCTTCAGACTATCCACCAACAAAATTTCATCAGAAACGATGGAACTGTTTTTGAGTAAAAAAAAAAGTGTAAACAAAAATTAAAAATTGCCTATATTTCTCGCAAATTTACGCGAAAAATTCTCAACTTTTCGAAAAATTGTACATGACCTTATTTCAAAATCTATCTTAAGGAAACAGATTTTATTAAGAGAAAAAGTCTCTACCTTTAATATGTTAGTAGTAGAAAGACGCCGAACTTCTTTTTTGTTGCAATTTTCGAAAAATCAGTTTTCAGCGAAAAACAGACCTACACCATTCTCTTAAATGTCATTTACATTATCCAACAACAAAATTTAATTAAAAACGATGGAGCTTCTTTTTTTAATGTGCCAAATGATTGATGTAAAAAAAAACAAAAACAAAATTAAAATATCGGTTTCAAAATTTAAAGAGCCACGACATCATCCAGATAGATTGGGGAGTATCAATTTTGGAGAAAATAGGCTAAACGTTTTAACCGCTAGCGTTGCTCAGGGACGGACGGACGGACGGACGGACAGACAGACGTTTTGCCGTCAGTCGATTTTTCGATATCAAGGACTCGCAAACATTGATTCTGGCTACACCGCGCGTTGGAGGAATTTTGCCCCCTAAATTTAGCATCTGGATTTATCCACTTTTTCGTAGTCAGGGCCCTGTAATAAGTTTTTTTCGGCCGAAAATTCGTTTTTTTCGCGCAGCATTACATAACTTTCTCTCTACCGTGATAGCGGTTGAGAAGAAAAATAATAGGCATCGATTGAACGAAAGAATTTTCCTGCTTGGACACCAGGCTATATGAATCAGTGTGCTAAATCAGACCTAAGCAATGCGCAATGCCGTATTTCTCGAAAATCTTCTACACTTCGCGATAAGAAATCAAGATAAGACGTGTCTAGCGTCGGTCAAGAGGACTCGGAAGCTTAAGTTAGTGTGCAAGCAATCTCGAAGAGATTAGATACTACTCGAGATCGGTATTTCCGGACCGATTTAAAAAATCAGTGTTATACCGGGGGCATCAA
Source organism: Teleogryllus oceanicus (assembly GCA_964035755.1). Classification (NCBI taxonomy): domain Eukaryota; kingdom Metazoa; phylum Arthropoda; class Insecta; order Orthoptera; family Gryllidae; genus Teleogryllus; species Teleogryllus oceanicus. The sequence goes on from CAXIVR010000002.1 coordinate 31,668,284, forward strand.
CAACGTCCCTCAAATCCCTCTTTGGAAAATTATGATTTAATTTCTCCTACACTAGTGGGATTATCGACAAGAGGAAATTAATGTTATTCTGTGGAAGAACACAGCCTCCTTACCATAGTTCGATCACGCATCGAGCAGTGCACAATGTACGCCCCTTTCCCATCAAGCGGTTCAAAATTCAAAATTTATTGCTTATTTATCCTTGAAAATAGATTTTATTACATGGGAACTTTCTTTTTCAAAATTTAAGAAGTATATGACTTAGTGTAGGGATCACAGAATTTTGAAAATGTGCACACAATTCCCTTTTCCCCATAGCACGTCATACGCAGTTTATAACTGTTTTTTTGCTAAAATAAATAAATAAATAAATAAATAAATAAATAAATAAATAAATAAAGCGGTTCGAAACTATTTCAAGACCCCAACAAACTAGAATCACATGCGGTCAACATGGTCGACATACACAGCCTGCCAATACGCCAATGCATATTCTGCTTTTACATAGACAAAGAAAATGGAAGCGAAGTAACAAATATTCTGCCTTGCCACGAGTATTCATTCACAATATCTCTTTTAAAGGTCACCAAAGATCATTTTCCATACAATTTTAAAATCATAATTCTCATCAAATGGCACCAGCAACTATCTTAGATAATAATGTGCGGTGCGAAGAAACAAAAGTAGGGGGTATAATTCACACTTCCAAGCTCTCCATTCATTCCCAATGTATACTACGAGTGATTCTCATCTACAAATTAAGAAGATATAGGTGCAAAAAGCATCTCTGGTGAAATGACTTTGTCCATGTATGATTTAGTTTTTGAAAAATACGATTGGTATTGTTTTCTCCGAGAACGAAACTTCATTATAAACCAATCACCGTCGCAAATACAAGATACCCACGTCAGCGATCGGCCATTTATCTCATTATTTCACACACCAGTTCATTGTTATTTTTATACGAAAATGGCAACGTTGTGTTAAACTCTAATGATTGTTTTTGTTATTCACATCGACAATGGTAACCAACGGTATACGCCGGTGTTTCGTAATTCCAAACCTGAGTCACGTGCCTCGCCTCGAAGGCCTCCTCACACTGTGAGAAGTCACAGTTATTCTTGAAATTCTAGGTAGAATGATGGAATGGCAAATGATAACGCGTTTAAGTGAAACTTTTAGTCTTCTAGACGAGTATATCTGTTTGGTTTTCGTATACGTACTAATTACCCGGCAAAACGTGCGAGAGGATTATTGTTTTTACCAAGTCTTTCTCCCTCTTGTTCTGGTTTCGTTAGGAAATGAGGCTAGGTACTGGTCAAGGAGCCCCGAATCCAGAAGGTTGAGTATGAGTGGACCATTATAGAGGGTCGTATCTTTGGTTCGGCTATCAACATTACGAACAAAGGGAAAAAAGCGACGAAGCACTCTATGCGGAATAATTTTGAAAACTTTAAAGAATTTATCTTCAACACAATAATCCCACCTTTTCACGTCACATGCCCATGAAATTAACACGAAACCTTTTCAGAATATGCATTTTATTTACTGAACAATAAATAGAAAAAAGGTATCTAAAACTTGTATAACATTTATATCCAAGGAACAAAAATTCATTAGTGCATTGTGAATAGGCTCAACGGCTTGGTGTCACATTTCCTAAAGAATACCATTCATCAGTTTCTGAAGTTAAGTCAACACTACAGAGAGGCAGAACAACTCCACCGAGAAATTCATTTTCTTGTAGCGTATCATGATTCCAAACAGTAGCCTCCAGGCGACGATGACGTACAACATCTAAAGGCATTCGGTACTCCAGCTACAAACGAAAAAAATATATACATGAACATGTTTTCTATATTTTCATAAAAACAAAACAATTTTCAGGAAAAAGATCCTTTTCAATGAGATTGTGTCAAGTGGAATTCCACTCTGGTATCTCAAGAAATCTAATTATAGTTCAGAGCTACAGAAAGAAATTGTAAAGAAAAAAGATAAACACAAACTGTTAAAAAGAATTACACACCGTTTCCATAAATGTGGGATGACAATTTCTTTTCACAACTTTAGTCTTCCTCTTGGTAATTTTAGAAGGGTCTGGTTTCAGGTAAACCTTTACATAAGGTGATGGTTCTTGCCCACCAGCTACAGTAGGCAAACCTCGTGCATGATGCACCATCACCATTAAGATACCAGGCTGCTTTTGATAGTGAAATGAAAGCTTCAATTGGCCACGCACTTGCCAGCATTCTAACCCACTTTCCCGGCGAACTTTTGGCTCTGTGGACAAAACCAAGTGGAGTGTTTTTAATGCACCGACTGAAAATAACTGTTTACACAAAAAAGAGTGAAGCTCGGAGAGGCAGATCTAGAGAGGATTCTTCCCCAAATCTTAATAAACGGGGCTTTTACTCCATTTATTCAAAACAATTACCACATATTCACCATGTTATATTCCAGAGGAGTGTATTTCTATTATGAATACACATTTTTTTCAATAGAACAAAATTTTAACTTTTTATTTCAATAGGAATGAAGGAGGGGTCCAAACTGAAATTACCCCCCATCCCCTAAATGTCTTAAACCACCTCCGGAAGATTGCGTAACTGTATGTATATAAACTTAAATTGTTTTAAGTAATTAACAATGATGAGATAAATGTTTAGGGAGGGAATCCAACACTTAATTTTCATTTGGGCAAATAATATATTTTCCCTTAATTCTCATTTTTCTTTCAACAGTGCATGATGTGTGATGTACAGTCGAGAAACCTCAATCAGTAAGAGACTCTCTATGAAGCAAAAATAAAACAAAACCATGCTTTTAATTTTAATTTTAACTGATAATTATGAATTACTACATTTAATATGAAAGGCATACTATTAAAAAAAAAAAATTGTAATATGTAGTATTCCAATGCAAATGCATTATAGAAAAGGGATTTCATTAAGAATAAATTACCTTTTTTCTTAGCATGAATATTAGCTTCTTGTTGATCACGAAGAAGAGGATGAAAAAATGTGTATACCAAATCAGAATGAGAAATTTCATCAGCCATCATAAAAAGAGATTTCAAAAATCGTTCTATTTCCACTTTTCGTTTTTCAGCAACTTGCTTTATGTTCGAACGACCCATAGAGATTCCAGTAGGTAAGCTGAAATAAAAATAAATTTAAAAAATGCATGCACACATATATGCATTAGATGTATTTTGCCCATAGTTCCTAACAATTCTTTGATCTATCTCATCATTCATAAGAGAGAACAAGCATATGCTGTCAAAGATAACATGAATAATGTTTGTATTGAAATGTTTAGAATAGGTCATACTTCATTTCCATGAACTTTTATCAGTTGACAGTTCTCTGAAGATTACACTAAGATGATCCCACTAAAAATGCTTTATCAATACCATCACTAAAATCTCTTATCAATTATAGTGTCTGGAGAGGAAGAAAGACAGTAACAGATCAGCACCTTAAGCACTCATGACCAGTCTGTTATACAGCAGCAGAGATTCCACAAGAAGGTAAGACTTCATTCATGATTACAATACAAACTGCTATAACGTACAAACACTTTTCCAAATCAAATCACTTGATCAAAAAGTTAAAGATGCATATTTATAAAACTTTACGACAAGTGCATTAACATGCAATATTTTTTACTATTGTTTCTCTGATGTTAAAATATTTTGTTTCAGAGGGTAAATGAAGTGACTATAGAAGTCAGTGTAAATTCAAGTTCACTGCAATGGGAATTAAACTGCCATGGTTTCGTGCACGCATGACTGTAAAAGAAGGGCAGGTGAAAAATGCACAGTTAGTTGGAACTTACAATTACAAATTTGACTCGTACTTTGATCCAAATGGACATTCAAAACCTATTCCACTTGATGCTATGGAAGAAAAACGGAAGAAAGCAAAAAATGATGCATTACAAGACAAAAAACTTCCTGTCAATAACAACCAAAATAAGTTGGCAGAAAAGACAAAAAGCAAGACTGATTCAAATTCTGAAAAGAAAATATCAGGAAAAGAGTCATCAGTAAAAGAACACAAAACTAATCAAGTTTCAAAAGTGCGAGAGAAAAATATTACAAATTCGAACAAGAGGGTTGCTAAGAAACCTAAAAGAGCTGCTGCTGACGATTCAGATCAACATTTCCTAACAACATCAGAGGCAGGAGTACAACAAAACACAAGCAATGCCATTAATAAAGAAAACATTTCAATGAAGACTGATGAAGAAAAATTACAACCAGAAGTAGAAAAGGCAAGTCGTCAATTTAATCCAAGCAGTGAGAGTCGTGTGTGTAATGAAACTGACAGTGAAAATCAAAAGAACTTGCAAACTGATGATGAAACTGGTGTTCTCTTGAGTCCAAATGCATCAAACAATGGAACACACAAGTCTTTACGAGAAAGGCGAATACCAGAGAGCAATTTGGAGCAACTCACAATTATAATCCCGGATAGTTCTGATGAATTTGATGAAGATGATTTAATTTCTCCAGCTTTAGATGATTTTCATGCATATGATGAATTTGACACTTAATGAAAACAGTGCAAAATGAAATACAGTGTTCATTTTTCTTGCCAGTTATCACAATTGCCACAATGAAATGTAGTTCAACATGAATAACAATATGCTGTAGATTGAGTGCTCTTTCATTAGTGTTACAATGGTGCCTGCCTATATTTGATGCAATGTGAGAGTGATGTCACAGTGTATCAAGAATATTCAATTCAATTGAATGTGTGCCAAAATAAATTGGAGCCACAATAAAACATTAACGAACAAAAAGTTGAATTAATGTTCTAATAGTAGCAATCATTACTTCATAAAACACATATTCCTAAAGCACTAATTTAGTTAATTAATTAAGTAAATAAATAAATAAATAAACAACTGCTACTTAATTTCTTAAAAATAAATCTGTAATTTCTATCATTGTGTATTTTAATTTCTATTATTGTTAGTTGTTTGTTATCTGCTTGGTCTCCCAAAACATGTATTGTTGTATAATACACATAATACATTCTATAAATGGAAAATGTTATTTTTTCCTGTTCTATTCCTGCAGTTACCCTTTGCTCATTTATCCTTACATTTAGTAGAAATGCAAGTATTCTGATATCCCAAATTTGAATAAAAATGTTTCAAATGGCTCGCATACAGAGGTTGAACAAACTATGAAAACCTGTCATATATAAAATATTTATTTACTAATTAAGTGTTGGGCCATCATTTACTTTTAGACCAGCAATTGCAATTCATTGCATTCATTTACATTTTTTGCAATTCACTAAGGAGTACATTTACACTTATTCTATTGATGAAATTAACTTGAATATTGTTAAGTCTTTTTATAGATTTTGCCATTATTTTAATCACCAAATGAGCCTTAAAGAAACATGTAAATATGATTGTTAATAAATAATAACAACAGACAAGATGACGAGAACTTGTAAGGAATTGAACTCAGTTTCTGTACCTAGGACATTAGATATGCTTCTTTTTAGTCCTATTGTTTTATTTGTTTCTTTGATTTAATCTCTTTTTGCATAAAAATCCTACAGCACAAAGTTTTTTGATTAGTTTCATGTTATTTAGGTCTTCCAGATCCAAAAATATGATTTTAAAATACGATTATACCCATACATTGGTGTCTAATATTAACCATGCTCATATCATCAATGTTTTTATATTAAAATCTTTGAGAATAATTAACAATGCTGTATTTTTGTACAAATTAATTACTGGTAGTTTGACAACTTGTATTTGTTGAATAAATTTAAGTTTACAGCTATGTAAAAGTACACAAGAAATGTCTGGTTTGTCATTTCTCAATGCACTTTGTTTTGTTACATGTTGTTTACATGTTGTAACTGATACCGTTACTATTCAATATACTTAATTATTTATTTATTACATACTTTATTATTTAAATAAGTAAATGTCAATTATATCTTTTTGGTTTGTTGTAATTTACCATTGGACATCCATATAGTAAGAAATAACTACATTAACACATTCGACCCTGAGGGATTCGGCACATTATTAACTCCCATGTCCTGGGCAATATAGCTATTATCCCAAACGTTGTAAAACAAAAACTATTGGACATATCAGTTTGATATTGATAAAATTTTGTAGTATTGTCTTTTCTCTTTAAGTCTGTATTTTATGATAATTTGATTATAAGATTGTAGTGAAAATGGAATTCAAAGAAATATATGTTGTCAATTTTATATTTTTATGGAAAGTGATCTTACATACAAAATACGGGGGCAATGCAGTGAACTTCATATGACAACAATATTTGTGCACGATGATTACATTTTATTGAAGTTCAGAAAGTGTTTCATTAGCTTATCTATTTATTTCTGCCTTATTTTTCAAAATTTACTGTGGTAAAAAAATGATGAAAAATAGTCTAATTCAGTTGAGTCTTCATTTACAGGAAATTTTATTTCATTAATTTTCTCAAACACTGGTGATTGTTTTTCAGTTTTACAGCATTCTAAAGGAAAATGAAACTCTTGAATTTGAGGAGAGACACCAATAGAATCATTCGCATCATTATTTCTCCCTCAATATAATTTTCATTCCTCAAACTAGACAACAGTCCAGGAATAAAATCATCATTCTCATCCCATTATTCAATAACTCAAAATTTCAAATGTTGAGAGTCACTATGAATTTGACTACTGAATATATCTTCTAAACATCTGTACATGTTGCTTACAGCATGAACACTACTTACAAAGAAAGACAACACCCGCAAGTACAAATATCAAATTGCTTCCTGGAAAAAATTGCAAATACTTGTAAAATATAGAAGCCCACATTGGGTTTGTCCTGCAACCATCTTAATGATATTTAATAAGCGTATTCCAGGTGCCTACAAATGCCCGAGAGACATTTATATCTAGTCAAAGACGATAAATGTAGATAGACACATGACATTAGTCCATAGGACACAGCAGTAAAATGAAGATGATGTATCAGATACGTCCATAGGATCAAAAGTGTTAATTAACTGAAATATTTAATTATTGAAATATGTTATTCTTGATCTATAGTATTTCAATAAAATTAATAAACATCACTAAGTTGATATATTCATTAGTCCTGTAAAGTTTGGTAGGGACCACAAGTATTATTTGATGCTTTTCCTCCCCTCAGACAACCTCCAACCTCTTTGGCAACACATATGGTTGGTTGATTGATTGATTTTTTTGTGTTTCTGGGCGGGTCAACTGCTTTGGTTATTAGTCCTATTAGAGTAGTGCATGTTTTTTCTCGGGAGATGGCGGTGATCTTCCCCTGCTGGATGGCGAGATCCGGCGCCGACCTACCATCGGCTAGTGGGATTTCCCCCTAACTGGGACTCTCCCACCAGCGGGGCGCCGTCCCAGCCGGGACAAGCTCTAAGCTCCCAACCAGTCTCCCGGAATATGTGGTAGTGTAGTGCATGTTAGTGTAAGTGTGTGTGTGTAAGGGCAGAGGATAGGACAAGGAAGAGGAAGGACAGATCATGCATGGTCCATGGCCCGTTTGGTAGGGTACTGCTCCGGCATTTGCCTAGTGTTGATCAGAGAAACCATGGAAAACTACCAATCAGAGCAGCTGGCCTCTAGAATTCTCCTCCAGACAGCAACTGAATTCGACCTAGCTGTAAAGCTAGTGTCGAAAATCCTGCCACCGCCAAGACTCGAACCTAGGACCTCCCGGTCAGAGGCGCTGCAGTGACATCAGTTGATGCACTGAGCTACCGCTCCCGGTCAAAACCTTTGGCAGAAAACCCTCTTGCAAGACTGCGTAATTTGATCATGTGAACAAAATAAACTCGGGCATGATGCTACCAATAAAAACGTTACACTTACCTGTGATATTTGGCCAAGGGAAAAAGTATGCACAACTTCTGGTGAAATTCACAAAATTCTTTGTAAGATCGAAACAAATAAGTTGGATCTGGGTTATTAGCTCTTTCAATGCGTAGAATGTATACATAATACTTTTCAGGATCATATCTCTTCTGGTATCCATAAACACACACACTCTTTATGCGTCCCTCTTGCTGCATCCTATATAAAAGATAATAAGATATCATTAGAACAATTCTGCTCACTAAGCAAACATAAAAAGTTAGCAGAGTCATTTTTTTTTTTTAATTGGTTTTTTTAAGGTCGCATCAACATCTTAGGTCATTAGCGACCACTATTGCTGTAAACGGTATGGTAACTATGTGGATGAAACGATATGGTGAGGATAAGGGGGAAAGGACGAACACAAGTACAACCATGCCTGAGGCGGGACTTGAACCCGCGACCCTTCGGTCCGAGATCACTACGACACTACTGCCTTAGTGATCTCGGCCACCGGGCCGACTAGCAGAGTAAGCTGGTTATTTTTGTTTAATTTCAAGGAACAATTTTACACTCAATTTACATGCTTTCTTTTGACACACAATTCTGGAAACTAAAAAAACATGTGCAAGCGCAGGAACATCTAAAGCAATATTGCTTATGTTCAAGAAAACTTCGAAACCATTGTCAAAAGGAAGTACATAAACCATGTCTTAGGGTAAGAGAAACATGGATGTTACCAGTACCAGATTATTAGGGGACAATTCAATAAATAAGGTACAGATTACCAGGGAGTCCCTTCAAATGTACCCCATTTAACAAAAACCATTGGAGGGAGATATGTCCTCTCCATCCCCCGGGGTGGTACCCATGAAAAGAAATGAATTAACACAAGAAATTAACTAGCTTACAGCAGATTAGTCACAATGTGTTATTTCAATTAAAAGAAAATTATTTTCTTAAAAACAATGACTATTTTAAATTTTGAATTAATTGCTTATGCGAGTTTTATTCATAGAAACATGGCAGTATATTTGTAAGTGGCTATACTGAAATGTGAATAATTTTCAATGAGAACATGAAATTTCAATGACACATTTTTCAAGCATAACTATTAATCTCCTCTCTCTTCCAGGTATGCTTGGTCAATATCCTACAATAAACAAATCGAATAAGTTTCCAATACCATCAAATGGATTTGTCAAGTTTGTTTTAATACCTTGCGACTTTAATGTTATCTTACTGAAAGCTTAGTAACTATGATCAACAAGTCCAGCATGATGTAGCATTTTATTGTATGTACAAAAAAAGAAAAATTGTGATTCTTCTGGTTCTTTACTTATCCAAGGCTGGTCCCTAAACTAATTGAACTAGAGAAGGCTGTCAGAGAAACCCAGAGGCCAGTAGCAGTTGCCTCCGACCCTTTGCAGAGTGAAGTTCACACATCAAGTGAATGGCTATTAAGGGAGCTCATTAAGCATGGCCATGACCGTCCACTCAAAAATCCCATGAACTGTACACTCAAACAGCACTACATGATTAACGTATGCATAAAACTCCGTAAACCCGTGTGTGATGCATGATCTGGGCAGCTCATAAAGCTGATGCCATAGTTTCTGAGAGTCAAACGTGTTTTTGATAAGGTTGTAAGTTGTTTTTAACCAACTTCAGATCTATGTTTTACAGATAATAGGTTGACTGACAATTATTATAATATTCATAGTTTTTTAAAATTCTGTTAAACACAGATCATATGCCACTATAATTTAGAAAATTTGTATTTCTTTTTAATATATTTATTAAATTCTGATATAATTAGATAGAAGCTTACCCTTATTAGTAAAATGGTTGGAAAGAACCAATTTTAAAAGGAGAATAATAAATGTACAATAACTTGAATAGTGAAATACACATAATCAAGCTATTTTGAAACCATATCTATGCAAGACGAAAATTGGAGTCATCGTAATTTAACTATCAACAAAGGGGAGGGGGAAGAAGAAAAACAGAAAGAAACAGTGAGTGGGGGAAATCCACTAAGATGAGAGAGAATGAGACATCAAGTACCTATAAATTAATTTTAATAATTATTATTAATTTGTAATAGTAAATTGTCATAAAAATATATTTTAGTGAAAGAATTTGATTCCACTAGTCTTTAAGTTTGATTCAGCCTAATACGTAATGACCCTGACACAATTCTTGCATTTTTCCTTGGTTCTTGGTTTTGAATCTTTACCTTTTTAAAATCTATGATGTGTCCTCTTTCAAACCAAAACAAAAACAGACTCCAATTGTCATCTTGCATAGATATGGTTTTGATGATAGCATAGATATGATAGATTAGATAGTATTGATTGCATAAATATGACTTGATTAAGTGCATTTCACACTATTCAAGTTATTGTAAAAATTGTAAATATTTTATTCTATTTTATATTATACATTTCAAAAAATTTAATAAATTTTAAAAAAAAAAATAATGGTTTATGATCTGTGGTTAAAAGAATTTAAAAATTATGAATAATCAATTGTCAATCTATAATCTGTATTTCTCTTTAAAATTATTTCTTTGGAAAAATCTTTATTTCTCTGGAAATGTGGACTGCTGACTTATAATGAAGAATTAAAAATGGAATAAATAACTTTTGTATAAAACTGAATGCTTTTAATTAAAAATAAATTGTTTGTTTATTTGTGATTAAAAAGACATTCACAAGTAAAACGTTTTATCCGGTAATGATGTTTCAACAATTCCTTTTAACTGAAACATCATTTTTGTGTAGTGTTTCAGTGAAATTTGTATAACTCTTTTTTAAGTGAAATATTTTAATAAACTTTTTACAGTCTTTAATCAATTTGGGATCTTTATTATATTATATTAAAAATCGAATAGTTTACATGAATGTATCTACTTACGAGTATGTTCGTGGAATAAAACTGAGTAATTCTCCATCATTATGGTCTCCAGTGAATCGAAGTTGTGCCAAATTGTGAAGAAAGAAATTGAATTGGGTAAACCAAGATTTCAAAGAGCTTTCTATCATACGAGCAAACATAGCTGCAGCTTCTGGATTTGACAAACCAGGAAGAAGAGCTTTTTGAACATAATGTACAGCATCCATTGTTACACCGGGTATTCCTGATGAAGTCATCTGAAAAGAAAAATAAATTAATAAAGTATATACTACAAACCCTCGATGCTTAAGCAAACATAAAATTCACTTTTGCAAACATTTTCTCCTCAATATCTGTCTATTTAAACAGCCAGAATTCTGCAATGATAGTGCCAGCCTTCCACATAAGTGGTCCTGAGACCAATACCTGATGGATAAAATTTATTATCGATGATACAGCATCAACAACATGAAAGCAGCACTCTGGATTTAATGGTTGTTTTTGGACAGGAACCTTAATGAAGTAACCACCTACACTCCAGTAAACATCACCCATTCACAATTTAGGTCCATAACCTTTTAAGGCGAGTCAACATGAAGACTAAAAATTTTGGCTTCCATGGTTTTTAAATTTTATGTAAATAATTACAGATTTTAGAATGTTTTTATAAATAATTTATGATGTACTTGAATTGTTTTGTGCACAAACCCCTCATGTCCATTTTTTACAGAATTTGAGATATGTTGATCACATGATATAATATATAAAGACAATCGACTGGTATAAAAATGCCTCATGTCTGCCACAAACTGTGGGTGTAACATCTGGCTAATATTTTCGTATGGTGCAGAATCGGGTGCAAAGTACTTCAGTTTTTTCTTTCTCTTGAAATATAGTGTAGAGCAGACATGAGGGGTTTTGTGATTCAATTATAACTGAACATGCTTTAAAACATATTTTTTTTATGTCTGCATCTGTCAAAATGGCAAAGGGGTTTAACTCGCAAAGTTTTAAATGAGCGTAACTTTGAAACTAATTCATCATGAAGGCTATGGTTTTGTTAATATTTGTCATAAAGGTTCTTTTCGGGGGTAGCATGCATTGTTTTTGTATCACACATTTTGGTGAGACATTAGAAAGGTTTCTTTTGCATACTAAAAATGCAACTTGTCATCTAAAAACAAAGAAAGACTTGACATCTAAAGATGACATCACACATTGAAGAATGGTGAAAAAGTGATGTGATTTAAAGAGAAATCCCTTTTAAATTCTTTGTAACCAAATATATCTAGTGTTTTCATCAATTCCAGTATCAGAAACAATAATCCAAAAATCTTCCATGCAAAACTACACATGCAGAAACTCTACAACCAAATGCAGTATGCTTTTCAAAATGAAACCATCTAAACAATCACTAGAACTTACCAAACCAAATAGATTAAGAATCAAGTTTCCATGTTTCCTCACAATATTAAAAGCTTGACAGCATAAATCAACAAAATGATGAAACTTTGCAGATGGTTTATCACCACCATTTATCACATATGCCATATCAGACGTTAAAACAAAAGGGGTGCGGTCACTGGGAACAAAAGCATTCATAGAATGATTATTTCCAATGCATACACCAACAGTGTAATTCAACAAAGGACATTATTTCAAAACAACAACTTCAAATGCTTACCGCTTGAAATTCCCAAACATTTGGGCATCACCCAAAAACTTTCCAAAATCAATATGGAAAAGATGACCAGATGTTTTCAACATAATATTATCATTATGCCTGTCACATATTCCTAGGATATATGTGGCAACACTGTAGCCAGCACATGAAGCTGAAATATTGCATTCATAGTTATTGATACAGGCAAATGAAAATGGTGAAACTAATTTGCTACAAAATTGAAACTAAATTATTTTTCCATTTACAGTAATTTTCTACACTCTTTTCAGATTTGAAAGTTGTGGTCACTTCACTCACCAGTGAAATTTTTTACTGCTCGTTCATATTCAAACGCTGAGGGATTATGTTTAGCTAGCCATTCCGCAATAGGTCTGTCCTTAAATGACCCAGTCAGGCCAAGCTCAACTTGAATTTTTCGTAGTGTCTCAGCATTGGTAACCATTTCAATCATACCTAATAAGCATACCAAAAATTATATTACTTAGTTGCTATCTAACTTAACCCATCGTACAACTGCATACTACACTCACACCCACCTCGTTTGTGACCAGTAGGAACACAAGAAAAGGTTACCATTTTAAGATCAAGGCCTTCTTTCAACCACAATTTATCCATTATTCGCACCATTTGAATCGTGAGCATATCTTGCTGTAAGTCATCTCCAACCTAGAAAAGCCATTTCAAAAGATACAAGTGTGTCTACAGAAATTTGAAGACGCATAAGAATGAAATATTTAAAAGCAAATTAAATTATTTATTTTAAAACTTACCTTGAAGATGGCAGGAATTATGCCAGTTTCTATACTTTGAAAGTTAATTTTCAGAGGTAACGTGTTCGAGGGAAAATATGAACAAGAACGCACATGGATGCCTCCTACTTCTAGACTAGGACTCAAAGGTAAGCAGGTGACAGATTCCTCTAAAGTATGATGAAGAACTTGAAGTTCTTGTATAAGAACATTTAAGCGTAAAGTCTCCTTGGTAATTTTTATATTTTCAGCAATTTCATGTAGACTCTAAGAAAGTAAAAAAACAAGAAGACAATGATTTTTCGCACTAGAACAATGATCCTTAACTTAGGAAAACATATCCATTAAACTTATAAAAGTTAATTTACTATAATTAACACACTGGCAATTTCTTTTCCCCTGAAGGTTATTTGAAATCAATTTCCAATTAGCTTTCATAAGCAAATTTATGGCAGTAGTAGTAATAGAATGTACGAAGATTACTACTAACAAAAAACTCTCTGACTTATTTTGAACTTTTAAACTAATCAATTTGGGTGTTATTACATATCCTCACATATATCACGTGTAAAATCATCCAGTTGTTACATATATATCCATTTTCTTTATGAGATGGAATCATTTTGCAAATATCTGACAAAGCTGTAGAGGTTCATCAATAATCCAAAATTATCATCCTACATATCCATTTAGGATGTGATTCTGCATCATGGAAATTAATAGTTGAAAACTACAACTTGCAGGAAGGCAAAATACCCACAGATAAACAGGAAATTTTTCAATCAATCTACTCAAAATCAATTTGGCTCCATAACCTTCGACTCTTAACCTTTTCACAGCCAAAATGTCACAAGATGTAATTACCATCCTAGCAATTCCTAATGAATGAAAATAAAAAATCTACAAACAACTGGCTTCCAGGGAAAACTTTTCAATGAGAAATAACAGAAGCTTAACCATGATACTATTCCTTAAATGACCAAACTTGAATTACAATTAACCAAAAATGCAATGCAGGATGCTCATAAATTTTTTATGCTGTAATATTTTTCTATTTGGTTTTGCTTACCAGCAATTTTGGAAGTTGATTTAAAAAAATTGGCCAAGATATGAAAGAATGAGTCAATCTTTGTTTATAAAAAAAAATTCAAGAATATTGAAGAATACTAAATTTTTCACAAGACCATTAAATGCACAATTAATCCAAAAATTAAACTGACTACAGATGAGAGAGATGATGTGACAAAAATAATTTGGGCATTTAGATGTACATAAGCTCCCACAACCTATAAGTTAATTTTTATTTTCATTTTTTGTCTGTTCTTGTCACCATTTGGAACATACATAGATTTATTCTCTCTCTTCCTCTTCCTTTTCATTTGAAGGCATTTGCCTGACCTAGCCCTTTCTCCTCCTTTCTCTTGGTCTTTCTACATCTCCCCTACTTCTAGGGTTACATTGGAAGGCAGGCTCTGAATTTTGAATAATGTCATTCAAATAAATAAATCTCTTCTTCATAAAAACCAAGATACCCAATTTCATCCACAGTATCAGATATTATAGTTATTTACATCCAAATGCCTCAATTCATCAAAAAATATTATTTTTACATGACTTTTATACCTTTACAAGGAGTTGTTGAGAAAGAAACCTTTGTCGCAGGGCTTCACCAGAAATTGCAAGAAGAGCTCGAAGCATCAACTGCAGACGTCTGTGGTAACGAGCTTCTCCCAGGCCAGCATCATCCACAATACTCACTTCAGATGAATTCTAAATCAAAGAAATCAATTACACAAGCAGAAAGAAGGATTTATTTTACTAGGAAAAAATATGTAAACAATGTCATGTAGTAAGCTAACTACCCCAGAAAGTTTATTATTAATGAGCTAAACACAATGCTGGTAATTAACAGACAAATAAATATGCTTGTTATATGTTGCATATGATTAAAGTCTTGCAAGACTGAAAAAACATTTTTAAATATAGTAATTTTTCTAGCATAATTTCATATTCATAAAAATATAGGACATGACATCCAATTCTCAAAATCTATAATTTGAAGTAAAATACACAAAATTCAGATAATTCATCAATGCCCTACATTTAAGACAATTTTATTAAAAAATGTAAATTTTCAGACTCCTATTCATTTGCCCAATATTCCTCCTTTATCATTTTTTTATACTTTTGTGTCACAAATGAAACCTTTTAGTAAAATCATCTGGTCAGTCCTTAGTACTTTCTGTCAATTTGGTCCTTCCTTTCTAAGGAAACTCACTGGTTTGCTTCTTTCATTTTATCTTGAAAAACCTCATGTTATGCTTCACTTGTGTTAATCTCCCAAATGAAATTTAACTTAAAATATACTATAATTTTATTCATAATTCAGAACTGGCAATGTATACCTGTGGACACTGTCCTGGCAGAGATTGCATTAACAACCAATAGAGATGATGTGCGACACGAGGCGATGTGAGAGAACGTTCAAGCAAAAACCGAGCCAAAGGAGACGCTTCCCATGTCTCGTGTTTCAATGCTTGAACAAGTTGAGGCAAGTAGTCAACAAGTTCATCACTTCCCATGTTTTGCACCCAACTTACTGCAACCTTGCGCACTTCCACATCAGGAAAACTATAAAAACAAAAACAGAGAATCACAATTATTACTGTTCCAAAATTGCAAAGGTTCTAAAAGTTCTCAAGAAATCTCTTTCAAGTATCCATTGCTTTAATTATCAAAATTTATAATAGGCATAATCAATTTTACATTTAATATTAAGCATAATCAGTGTTACTGGTGTACCCCAATACACAGATTAGAAACTATTACACTAAAGTACAAACAAATTTGAATAGGAAGGAAATCTTTAATCACAGGGTAAAAGCTCTCAAGTAAATATACTTAGTTAAGGACTTGGTGTCCAGGAATTGTAGTTTACCTTGTGACTATAGAAATATCAATTAAATACCATACTCTATCATCAATATTCAAATATAAATCTGATACAAAAGTAGATAATAGTTGGGATTCTTCATAAAAAAACAAGAGAAAAATAAAACAAGAAAGCATTAGCAAGTTAAGTACTTACCAAGGAAGAAGTAACTGCAGAGCATTCACAGGGTCCATTTGACTCCATCCATGTAACATTGCATGGAGATCTCCCAGACAAGCCCAATCCCAACTATGAGCTGCAAGAAGCACTTTTGGCAATGCATTCGGAAGGGAATGAAGGTAATGTCGCTTCTCCCAAAATATCTCCCTGTCTTCTGGTGGAGTTCTGAAGATATTCAAACACCAAAACAATAATAAATTTTTGAGGACAATACAAACAGGAAAAAGATTTACCTCTTAATTATATTGATTTTTACTGTATGTACAGGCAACTTCCCAAAATATAAATTGCATAATACAAAGATGAAAAACACACAACTCTCTTTGTTTTCAATTTAAAAAAATTAATAAATAAAAAAAATACCAAAATTTTCTATATGTATTAAATTATTTGTTTGCTGAAAGAATTTCATAAAACTTCACCTTGCATATGTATCAGACTGGCTAATGTTTTCCAGTAAAGCTTGAGTATGACGATCCAAGCTATTAAAATCGTACTTTGGTGCGGGTACTTCAGGGTCAATGAGAGGCGGAAACATAACACGAGAGCCGTACTCCGGCACTTCAACCCCTAGAAACCAATGAGCATTCTATTAAAAACTTCTTCAGGGAATCTTAAAGAAAAACCTAATAAGGAAATTCTAGTCCATATATATAAAATTTTGAAGTATCTCTTACACAGTACAGGATCAACATCTCCGTGAGGTCGAGTACCAGGGGCAGGGGCTGGACCCAACCTCTTATCAGCTACAGCTGGCCACAGAGACAGCAGACAACTGCCTTGCGTCATCACACTGAAAACAAGTAACACAATATTCTTGAACCGTAACACATTGGATGAGAATTCTCATCATCTCGTGCCCAAATGGGGAGAACTTCTGATGAGAATTCATGCCATTCTGTGCTCTCACTTTCACGGCATCTATTATTGTTTTGAGGAAATATAGCACTTTTCTGAGAGATACTAGAGTTTTTGGAACCTTTCATAGCCCCCTACAAAAACTTTGGTCAGCATATTCCAAAGACTTTTCATGTTTTTGAACAGGCAAAGATTGTTGATTGCATCTCACCAGGAAAATGTAGGAATTGTGGTAGGACAGTGTCATATTGCACCATTCCACAATATCTTAGTAAATGACGATGATGATGATGATGATGATGATGATGATAGGAAAGTATTACTTACTACAGGAGAGAATAAAATATTTCAACATAATAAAAAATAAAAAATTAAGAATAAATATTGTGAGTATCAAATTATTTTAATTTTACCCTATGGATAGAATTCATTCCTTAAAAAACTGGGATAAACAGATGCCTGTGTCACTTCAACAAGTTTTCCAGATGATTCACAAGACTGGTTATACAAGGAAGCACAGTATTAAAAAGTATCTAGTTTCTTTAACGCAAGTGTTTTAGTAAAAAAATAAACAAAAAGAAGTACCCTACCCTTCACAATTGAAGAACTGCATAGCTGCCCATCCAAGTTCAATCTTTTGCACCTGGGGCTCACTTGGAGCATCTTTGGAATCATTGCCTTCTGGAGGGACAATAATTTGTCCATACACAACAAACACCAAACGAGATTCTCGAGGCAACATACATATATTTGTGCCTTCAAAATTCAACCTGAAAGGTAAAGTACTGTCATTATTTGCAATTCCTCATACGCATTTCCCTTTCTTAGTTTTGATTACTTCATATTTCTTTAAAGTAAAAACTACATGTGTTCAACAAAGTGGGTGCAAAATAAACAAACTTTCAGCATTATTAAAAGGCAAGAAAAAATAAAAAGTTAGATGCAGAATCCCAGTTTAAATTCAATCTCCCTTCATTTGTTGGAATAAAACAATTATTTTATTTTTGAAAAAACACAAACAAATAAGAAATAGTTACTGAAAATTGACTTACCAATAATCAAACATAACGTGTGCAGAAAAATTAGTAGTCTTCTTGGTTGGTCTTGTGAGAACAGGGTGTCCAACAGGCCTTGTGCCATGGTATATCTGTGCAGCAACTATAAACTCTTCATGATTCCACCCTTGTAGTAATCTATGTAAACCGCCCACATGAACTAATACAGGATCTAGTAATTCACAACTCGACTTTGTGTCTGTAACAAATGCACAATTGATAGATTTAAAAAACAAATAATGAATATTAGATATAACAAAGATAATAAAGAAAAGTGAGAGAGATTAGAAAAAAAATCGTAAAGCAGAATGAAAGTAAACCAGAGAGCAGAAGAAAATTTAAGAAACCTACTTAAAGATATGAACACAAGAAAAACAAAAACAACAAAAAATAAAATGATAAAGATGGGCAGAGAGTGCAGAAAATTGTAGAATTCAAGAAGAACAAAGAGATGAGAATAACAATGAAGATAAAGGCTACCATGCAACAAGTACGTAATTTGGAAATAACATCCATGCGCCCTATAGATATGGGTACATAAAAAATTCTCATTTCATCAAATAAATACATAAACAAATAAAATCGTCTTCATTCAAGTACGTACTTGTTGGCAATTCAGCTCTGGAACTAATTTGAAAATCAACTCTGAAGGCTTGACAGTAGGTCTCTACCAGTCCTTGCACAGCCACTCTAATATTTTCACAGTTAGCACAAATAGTTTCATGAAGTGACAATATTTCACTTCTACGAGATGACGTTTTACGCAAGGTAACCACAGAATAATCGCCATCCTCCCCAAGAATTTCTGGATGACAAACAGTCACTCCCACAGAGTCATCAGAAACCTAAAACAATAATTTAAGTGAGTGACTAAAAACACAGTTGCATTAATCAATACAATTTATTGATTCATGTGTAATAAAGCTACCAGAATGCTGCAAGGCTATTTCATAGACAAATATATCATTATTTTAACCTTTTAAAATTGCTAAAAAATACATCAAAATCAAATAAAAATTAACCAAGGCTAAATCCATAAGAACAATTGTCCTGGTCACTGCCTTCTTTCTCACCCTTATACTGTATTGTCGATATTCCACTTTCTAAACTGGAATCATATCAGACTAGGGAGCAAAAATAAATTAAATGAAAGAGCATTACTGTTGACTCTAAACATGATTTCATCATATTTAACACTACACAAAACTTGCTATTACAATTATTTCCACATCACTGGGAGATTTTTCTAATATCATTATCCGAATTACTAAATTTATAAATTGCACACAACTCGTAATCTAGATTACAAATGTTTTAACACTTTCATTTTCAATAAATTTACTATGGGGAAAAAGGATTGTGAACAGGACACTTAAGATACATATTAAGTAATATGAACAAAAATCAAGATGCTTACAGTTTGTGAAGACGGAATGAACTGTAAACATGAAGATACAAATGCTTCCACTGCTTCAGTTATTTCTTGAGTTTCAATGTTACCCATGAGTGCACATATAAGTTTAACTGTTTGCACAACTCCAGTTGATTGCAGAGATGGCATAAGAGTAGGATCATTCATGTCACTCATTTGAGCTGCAGCATTTTGCACACGTTCCATCTCTTTCTCAAGTGTTTCTGAAAAAGTTCAAGTTACAGATTTGGAAATATGACTAATAATAGGTGTGTTGAATCACTTCCAAGATTTCTAGACAATATTTAATAACACTTACAGTCTCTTGGTAAAACCCAAATCAATGCATTACAATCTATCACTCAACAACCAGTTAAAAAATTTTTTAATTTTCTTATTGGAAGTATCAACTATTCAAACAAAACACATTTAATGAAAATGTTTATGATTGATTAAACTTACACAAAACATTAATATACTTATGATAAATACTATCTTAAATATAATTTTTGGTATACTAAATCTAAGAAAGAAGAATGGGAGAACAGGGAGATCAAGGAAAGTACTACTATCACTACAACAAAAGAGAAAGGAAAAGAAAACATCTCTAGAGACAATCATTTTTTAAAAGGTGTATGAAAAAAATATTTACATGATTCTTCTAATGGCATTCAAATTTTTTTTATAAGCTTCATGAAATAAAGACTAAATAAAATCCCAGGAAAGAAATAAAATCATTGAAGAACAACATAGGTTCCCCAAGACAGGGTGGCGACTCGTTTCCCAGAACAAATGACCCTAACTTTGTTGGTTTTCCTGGTTTTTAAAAATGTTTTCTTGACAAGATTTGTAATTTCACATTTTAAAAAAATATTAAAGCTACCCTGATACTAGTTGATCAGCTCATTGATTTCACAGTGACAAAGTATGAATGAATAATATTTTCCCACCAAATAAAAACTAGTATTTTTAAAGAATAAAATACAGTTTTATATTTTATACAACAAATATATATTTTATATAAAACTCTCAAAATTTTCCCCAATTTCAAATGTTTCTTTTACAAACTCTCTGATCCCCCCCCCCGACTTTTCCAGAGCAATGATTTTCCTTGATTTTTCCTGATTTTCCAAGTTTTCCAGAAAGTGACCACCCGGTTGCTCTATCCAAACTTCCGAGGAAAAAACAAAGGAACACAACAGCCCAACATAACGTGACCAATCAAAAGTTGCCTGTGAATGTAGAATATTAGAATATATATTTGAATGTACAATATCAGAATACTCTAATCAAAAAAATACCAAGTATATTTTAGACATCAGTGCTAGTAAAATGAAATAAAGATTTTTGATGAAAAAAGATTCATGAACAAAGACTTTAGATGAAAATTAACAAAGATCTACACCAAGGATGCATGTAGATATTTCTCTTCATGTATCGAAAACACACGAGAAAAGAATAAATAAAGAAAATGCAAGAAGTCAATAAGACAACAAATGAAGAAATGATTGGATATAATATTTATGTATGATCGTTATTACAGATGGAAAAAACTGCAAACAAGTGTTCCAGATGGAATTTTTCTTTGAACAAAGAAACAATATAAGGCTATCAAATGAAAAATTAGAAATAATATAAAAACAACAAAATAATGAAAGATATGCTTTGTTCATTAGGGTGGTCTTTAGTTATAAGGTAATTTTCCAAAACTTAATTTTTTTCTTCTCCCACCCCATTTCCGTTTCATTGCACAAGAAAATGATCTGGGCAAAATTTCAGCCCAATCAAACAATTTCTAGGCGACTCCAAATGACTTAAATTTGAACTTTATACATGCAAAAAGTAAATCCATTAAAAAGTGGTAAAATCCACCGAGACCATTTTCTTTCTTTCCCAATGTTTGTGACTCATTCAGGCATCCCCAGCAATTGTTTAAACATTCTTAATCAAATTACTCAAGAAATCAATCAATAATTTCTTAAAAAACAAGAAAAATTAAAGAAATATTAGATCTTTAATAGTGAATGCACCTATAAGAGAAACCTACAGAGAATCTAGTCATTTCTGTGGAACTATTTGAACAAATGAACATCGAACATTATTTTTTTCCTAAGAGAGGATTTAGTAGCAGTTGGGTATTTTTTTTACGACCTTCAGGAACCATTTGTAAAACAAATTGTAGTCAGTTTAATTTTTTGTGATGATGTTGTTATAATTCTGAATGGACACCCATTTCCTCAACATCATTTATAACAACTGTCTTCTCAAATTTTTTAAATCCACTTTAACAAACAGGATCATTCTTCCACATTGAAGAGTTTTTAATGCAAAAATTTGCTCTGATAGAAAATCTAGTGAAGAAAGATTTTGTACCAAAAGACGAAAACTCAATGTTTGTAGAGAAAGTAAGATTATTTTTATGCAGAATGTATCTCTTTTATTGTTTTTTTTCTTCTTCCCCTTGTGTATCTTTGTCTTCTTCCAGAATAACAGAAGTCAATTTTGCATTACACTCCGTTAGGACACAGATGAATAGGAAAGCATGATATGGTATCTTCATTGATTCTGACAACAGAAACCAGGCTCGGATATACTCTCAAGCAGGAAATATAAATATTGTAGTGAGAATTTTGTTATGCAGATTTTAATTTTTATTAGATTTTTAACTATACTTACATTTAGATTAACTTATTTTTTAACCTCACAATTTGTATGTTAATTATAAAGTTAAAAGAATAATAATAATAATAATAATAATAATAATAATAATAATAATAATAATAATAATAATAATAATAATAATATTGTAAGTATAGTTAATAACCTAATAAAAATTAAAAAATGCAAAACAATATTCGCACATCACAAGCATTCAGAATTTCATGGTCGATGGGGATCACTTTAGAGTTGTTCAATTGACCTCAAATTTCACTTGAATTGTTTTTTTATTGATTGGAAGGAAATAGGGAAGTGGGAACTCAACTTTTGAAAAGTTGAAAAATAAGGACCACCCTACTGTTCACATTGTGAGGAAAGATACAATCTTTAGAAATTCATAGTGTAACCTCAAAAGGCAATATTCAAATATGGGGCACAAATGTGGAAAATAGGCCAAAAGAAGTCCAGAAACTTGGAAGTAATACAATGAATTATTTATAGCCAATCAGAGGTGATCATCAAAAAATTACAGAAGTACCACTAAAATCCAGACATTTAACAGAGGAAATAGAAATGATTTCAGAGGAAGCAAAAGACATGCAGGGTATGTATAAAAAGAACAGACATGCAGAAATAACCAAAGATGATGATAATCTATGAGCCTCAAGGCAATGGGCATATCAGAGGAAACTATTTAAACTTTAGTGATGTTTTCTTTATTAAATTTTGATAATTATACAGTAACTTTGGGATGAAAGAAGACAGATAAAAAAAAGAAAAGATCTTCCCTCTTTGGTGTAACTTTGTACTTACTTACCTAGTAATATAACTAGCTGATCATGAGAGATTGGTAGCACTGGTTCATTAGGTAATAAATCTTCAAGAGAAAGCATACTGTCATTATTGTCATCTTGTATCTAAAATAAAGAAGACAAATTTCAATTGTACTTACTTCTATCATATTTGACAATTTAAAATGGAGATTGAAATTAGTACAAAAACATTCATGGTAAATTCAAAACTGAACTAAATACACACAGTTCTACCAAGAGGCCTCTTCAGTTCATCCACATGCAGAATGGACAGTTCCACATCCTTTTCCAGTTTCAAACACTGGTGTACATGTTCATAATCTGCCAAGGATGTATGAGAGGTCAGGTACTCAGCTAAGCCCCATACTTTCAGCACGTAGTCTTTGGCATCTCCAGTAAGTTCCCCTTCCAATTCACATACCACATGCAGAATCACATGCTCCACAGTTGAATTTACTGGAATAAAAATGCAGAGATCCAAATATAAAAAATCATAACTCGCATTCAATTCAGCAAACTTCTTCCTATGACAAAGGCTTTAAGAAATGTATTTCCAATACGTAAAAGTCGCTTTTGTAGCAACTGACTAAGACAACCAAACAAAATATGAATGTGATACTTTTCTAAATGGAGTAGTATGCATTGAAAATTAACTTTTTTTCTTTGAAATGATATCTGAACAGAACTATTGAAAATACACATTACCATCACAGGTGAAAATGACTGGACTGCCTTCAATTTTAGAATGCACAATGAGTTTTATGCTTGTTCCCTCAGCATAGTAGCTATCAATGGTTGGGCTAATGACCAGACCCACATTCGTGTATTGGTCGTTGAAGGGAAATTCCTCTGCAAATACACAACTGACATGGTAAAATATTCTTCTGCAAAATTGTACATAACATTTTTTAAAATTTGAATACAAAAATTCCTTACCTCGTATGTTCTTCACCATTTTGTGGAATGCCTGAAGATCCACATCATGAAGAGCAGCTCTGCACTTTTGAACTTGGATGTTTTCGTACAACCTTGCCTTTATTTTACGCTAACCAAAAGAAAAAGAAAATAAAATAGAAACTTTATTTATCACCTCGCAGAACTTACTTAGAAGAACATGACATCTATTACATCAGTTACCTTCCTGTCCAAAGATGATCTGCGTCTCTCTATTGTGCTCCATGCAGCAGAATTGCGTGGTGGCAGTGGAGGAGGAGATGTGCAGCCAACTGGAGTGGTACTCTCACGGACAACAGCTGCGTACACTGGGTCTGACTGAGACCCATCATGAGATGGAGCATACATATAATCAAAAGGATCATAGGGATCATACACACTTCCAGAGCAATCTGCATCTTCCCCATCTGCAACAAAATTCCAAAATGATCAGCAATTAATCTTCTAAATTATTATCCAAAAGAAAACAAGTTATTTAAACAAGGGTAATTTTCTCCTCAATAACAAACAGAAAGATAATAAAGTTTAAACTGTAGAACCTGAAAAAACAGATCCCAACAACATAGGTAAATTATATCATTAACCTAATTTCCTATCGAAGGAACTCTAAACCAGTGAGACTTTCATGAAGTTTAACGTAATTTCAAGGAATTACACTTTTTAAATTTTTTTTTTTTTAATGTCAATGAAATGATTTCAAAGGGGTGTAGCTCAGACTAGCTCTTGGCACACACATACAACTTGCATGTAAAAATTGTGAATTAAAATAGTTACTTCTGTAGTACTTCTGAACCTAAAGAAAACATCATCATCATCATCATCATCATCATCATCATCATCATCACCATCACCATCACCCTTAGTTTAGGAGCGGTGCCCCTGTCCTGTTAGTGGTAGTAAAGCAGTATTCCGTCATGTGGTGAAGTGTTCCTGCTGATGCCATCTTCTAGTCAGTCTGCCTCTATCCCTGTGCCATTCGGTCTATAGTTTAATGCCATCCGTGGTATCCTTTGTTTGTCCATCTTCTCACATGTTTTCTCCATTTTCTTTGATAATTTTTTATTTCTTCTATTAGTTTCCTGCTTTCAGTTCTTTCCTATTAGTTTCATTTCGAATTTTGTTTCAACTTGCTATTCCTAACACTGCCCTTAGAATTTTCTGTGGGCTACTTCTAACTTCTGGTTTCCTTTATGCCTATTATCCACATTTCTGAACCATACTTTAGCATCGGTTTTGATGTAATATGGATTTTCATCATTGTTTCTTTTCTCATAAGTCCAAAATGTCTCTTTGTTATTCCATTGTTTCTATTATATTTTTTTATTTTTTCTTCTACATCCTCCTAGTACAATCCAATTGAATTTCCAAGATATTTAAAAGTGGTAACTTGTTCAATTATTGAATTTTCTGTTACTATTTTGGTTCTAAGATGTTATTTGCCATAGAAGGGTAGTGTTTTATTTTTCTGGGTTGATATTTTCATTTGACATTCTTTGTTTATTTTGCTTAACTCAAAGGTTGCTTTCTGTAGTGTGTCTTCTGAGTCTGTTATCATAACTCAGTCGTCTGCAAATAATATTGAAACTAATTTCTGGTTGTTTGTTAACTTAATTCCTGCTTGAGTTTCCCGTTTCCATTTTTTGTCAGTGAATTAAGTAAATGTTAAAGAGAAGGGGTGACAGTGTGCATCCTTGTCTTAGACCTTTGTTGATCTTCATCTGCTGTGTAGGGCCTTGATCATTTTTAATAATTATAATAGAATCTTGGTACAGACTCTGTATATTTTTGATTAATTGCTCTGGTACTGATTTTTCTTACAGATTTTCCCACAACTTCTGCCTATTCACAATGTCATAGGCCTTTTCCCAGTCAATGAACTTCATATATTTATTTTATTCTTAAAAAAAATTATAGTCATTTCTATTCCCCTATTCAGAAATCTACAGGTGGTATAAGTGACAAATTTCCAACCAAACTAATTTCTGAAAACCCAAATATAATAAATCAATTCTTTCAATATCAACAATACACATTTTCTGATTTCTTTGACATGCATATTACTACAAATTTTGCAGAAGTTCCTGTGACTGTCATTCAAGATCAACTCATGGTTGGAATTTCCAGCACTTCATTTTACAAACCATTCGCTCCAATGAATACCTCTCTACTACCCAGAATTATCAACCAGATAGAGGGGTCTTTGCTCATAAAGTAAATGGATTTCAGTGCATTTGGAAAAATACAATGTGGGTCTCATGCATGATCTAGAGCAACACACTTCTATACATTTCATTCTTAAAAAGTACATGATGTAATGTACATGCAAGCTACCATGCAACTAGCCAATAATATGATAAATTAAGATACTAATCTCTTTTACAAATATACATATGAAGTATTTAAAAGAAATTCTTGTTCTCAATAGTATTAATAAGTACTGTGAAAACTAGACAGAAAATACTGTATGGGAATCATTTCACAAAATGGAGAAAAGCATTTCCTACCTTTCGATGAGTCACCTTGTGCTTTGTTTTCAGATTCAGGTGCAGAATGAGACCCACTACTAGTACTTGTCTTCCTGCTGCTGCAATTGTTATCTACATGGAGGGGATCAAACAGATCCAGAACACTCACTCGCACAGAATTCTTCTCATCTATTTCACTTGCACTATTGAATAATGGTAAATCAATTAAATTATTATTATCTCGCTTTTCCATTACTTTAAGAACATCTAGACTAACATTAGAATCCACACTTGCACTACTTGTACTGCTAACTTGACGTTCAAAGGCACTCCACGAGACACTTGACTGGTCAAAAACTTGCTTTCCTTGAAAATCACTTGTGCTCTGCATTACAGGGATAACAGTGTTATACACAGAACCATCAGTTTGCAAAGGGATATGTCCAAATCCAGAGGAAAGTTGTGGAACTGAAGTTCGTTGTTGTGGTAAAAATTGAGTTTGACCTCCTAGTATTACATTCCCACGATAGCTGCCATGATGTCCACCCAAAGGGGGAGTAAATGTATGATGATTTGAGTATGTTGCTGTATAAAATGAACTAGATCTTGTGCCAACACTACTTTTACTTCGTTCAAGACGAACTGTAACTTGAGGTTGTTCTTGTGAAGCTGCCTGCAACCTTTCTGAGCCACACAGATCTTGAATAGAACACTGATTGGTCTTATCAGTGGGAGATGGACTATTGAAGGAAATTAGGTCATTAGTATTCAACTCCACATCTGGCTTAGATGGAACTGCAGCAGCTGCACTGTTGCGTCGTTGCCCACTTGGCGGAGGAGCCAGGATTTGAGAAACGCGTGCACCAACCAGAGAAGGTCTTGGCCGGGGCTTGGGCTCCAATTTTTCAATGGGTTTTCTCCCTGATGATATGCCTCCTGGAAAATCAAGTGGAAAAATTTTAAAATTTCAAGAAAGTGGAATTATTTTTAATTACTTATCTCACTTAGAAGCAAATTATCAACGACATACTTCCTAATATTTAACACTAATGTAGTTTACTTCACAAGGAACTGTAAAAATTAATATTACACAATTTAATAAATTAACTGACACAGAGTCACTGTCAACACTGCTACAGGTAACTTATTTTTTTGATGTGCAATTGCAGCTACTAAGAAAGAATAACAATGTGCTTTTATTGCAACCCAAGGGTTGAGTAAAAATATTACCAACTACTTGGTCAGGTATGTGAAAAACATCTATAAATAAACAGCAACCTAAATATAAATATGACATAATTTTGACATTAAAAGTAGTTACATTATGATGACATACCAGATGGTGTCCTCTGATTTGTATCAGACAAATCTGATATTCTTTCCAGCTGCTTCTGCATTCTGAACTTTTCCAGGGCCAAACTTTCAAGGCTAAGGGCTCGGGCTCGCTCCAAATCCTCTTCAAACTGGCGATCATAATCAGACTGTGGTCCATTACCACTTGGTGTTTTCTGGCTAAACTCAGTCATCTAGAACAAAACAAAATAATTCATTTAAAATAATACATTTTTAAAAAGTCATGATTTCTGAAGATTTGAATACTTATAATTTTCAATGAAATAACTAAACTTTTTAAATACAGTCCTATTCAGAGCTATGGATTATGAATTTTTATACCAAGTGAAAAATACTCTTGGGCGTTCATCAATCATTTCAACTATAAACTTAATTTAGATATACACAATTATCCTTATATTATAAAATAAAATATGAAAGAAAAGAAAAATATTACACATCGTCCAAATCATCACCCAATCAGCTGTCATTTAACCTCAATTCGATGACATTCGAACATTTGCTCCAGAAATGGCATTACATATTTTGTTCCGTACCAACCTTGTTGAATGCCTATTGTGGCCAGGTTCTTCACTAAACATACATCACAACTTCAGAACTTACATCACTCTCCATTCAGCAATAAAACATGAACACTAATTTGACAATTCACGAAAACATGCTACAAATCCCAGTAAGGCAATCTTTCACAGTGGCATCAGTGCTGCCCTCGCACACCGAACCAAGAATTAATGAGAACAATGCAGTGTTTGAATGGAGGTCAATTTAAATTAATTCTCTTAGTCGCATCTGCGCCCATGCTAAATTTCAATTCATCTGATTCAGCGTTTGTAAATACAATGAATGATTACATCGCAATAAAGTTGGCAATAGAAAACTCTGATAATGCTTCTTCAGACGGAAATACTGATAAAATTCTCCAGCAAACTAAGTAAGTTACGATTAGGTAGTTACCAGTACTAGGTACCGTAAGTAGTAGCAGCAGTAAGTAGTACAGGAATATAACGTCTCGAGGTTCTAATGCAATTCTGCTGCTTAACTTCAATTATTTCCAATAACATATCGCTAAATAACTTTCTGAAAATGTGGCGAGAAGATTTATTAAGATAGAAAACGAAAGCATATTATCATTCTTCGTGCTGAAAATTACCGTATCTGTTAGTTATATTTAAGATTACGATACAAAATTTCTTTGATTCGTCAAGCGTCACCAAATATACATTTTCAAATTTTGTATTGACACATCGCTTTAAAAGAAAAGAAAAAAAAATGCGAGGATCAGATTTCTAGCATTCATCTATAGACGAGAACTTCAGGAACAAAGTACTGAGGTATTCAAATTAAATAGCTAAGCAACGTATAATTTAGGGCATGCAGTTGGTGTTGCGACAGTCCAGAGTTGCTGAGTTCACTCATATAAGTCGTGCTTTCGGAAAATAAGTGGGAATTTGTAATAAATGGAAGACACTATTGTAAAGTATGCCATTTTATCTTATGACAACGTTATTGCAGGGTGACGTAAGTACAAGTATTTAGTGTATAAGGGCGCTTCAACTTCTAAGGACAAAAGTCCCATAAGTGTATAGCATGTTATATATCTTTTTGGCGGGTCGGGGGCAACTACTAAATTTTGAGACATGGCGCCGACACATAAGTCGGCTTGTCGAATTTTTACCTCTCCAAATAACTCCCCCAGTGGGGCACCGCCCCAGCCTGAACTATTAGCTCTAAGCTCTCGGCATTTGTGGTTGTCTAGTGCAAATAATGTGTAAGTGAGGGGAAAGGAGTGGACAAGGGAAGATGAGGCGCAGTCCGTGGCTCATTTGTTTGTCAACGCTCCGACATTCGCCTGGTATTGATCGGAGGAACCACGGAAAACTATTCAGCTAGAATTCTCCTCCAGGCAGTGGCTGAATTCGATCCATTTATAACGAAAATCTACCGTCGTCGGAGCTCAAACCCTAGGACTACACGGCCAGAGACGCTGGAGCGGCAACGGATGTCACTGAGCAATCACAGGCATTTCACGAAAGAAAGAGAAACTAGTGAGGCTAAAATAGCCTGTACTTTCTCGCCCGTATTTTCACGCAAAATTACGCGAAAAGTACTCAAATTTTCGAAAAATGTACGGACTTATTTCAAAATCTATCTTTAAGGAACAGATTTCATTAAGGAAAAAATCTCTATTTTCATAATTGTAGTTGTAGGAAGACGCCGAAAATTGGCTGGAATTTGGAGAAAATCGACTGAATAGTTTAGCCGCTACGTTGTTCACAGGCGGACGGTCAGGCATACAGTCGGACAGATGTATTGCCGACAATCGATTTTTTGCAGTCAAGGATCCACAAAACATGGATGTGGGTCACCACGTGTTAGAGAATTAAAACATCACGTTTTAGGTTTTTTTTTAATTTAGTAACTGGATTTATCCACTTTTTCGTTGCTAAGAGTTTTTTTCTGCCGAAAAGTCGTCGTCTTTTTTTTTTTTTTTTTTTTTTTTGCAGCATTACATAACTTTCTTTTTCTCCGTAGCGAGAAAGTAAAAACATATCCATGGGATGAGATGGAAACAGAAGCGCTAAAATATTTGTACTAGTGTTTTAACGCGGTACAGACGCTGACGCCAAACATCATTCATGTAATTTAGGAACCGTTGGTCCCTTCGCCACACGATTCAAATGTCATTCATAATTAAGGGTCGTAGAAAAGTTGATCTACCGCTGTTGGAGGTCTTCCGCCAACGCTATAGTTTTCATCACCGCCACCAGTCTAACAGTTTCCTTCTTGGAGGTATTCATGCCCGCTGCCGAACACCTGTCGTTTGTTCGTGTACGCCTGCTTTTCTTTTTAGAGAGGCAGGCACTAACCTCGGGCGACATAAGCTGTAGCTGCCCCACCAGGAGACAAAGGCGTGGTGTTTTAAACTTGAACCGCATGCTCAAGCCACGCAGAAAGGTTACTGACGAGAGTCGTTAGGGCAGGTGTGAATGCCCATTAGGACTCTTCTCCAGGGCCGGATCAAGACATTCGATATTTTTTAAGGGACGGGTCCACACGGTCTAATTTCTATTTTAGAGGGGTGAGGGTGAAGGGAATGAGCTCACTGCCTTCTATTGATTCTATTGAATATATTAGTTTTCCACCTGTTTTCCAAGGACATCTGGACGATATAAGGTTAAACAGCAGTTCTTAAATAATTCCCATTATAAAACTGTGTTTTTCATCACCAGGAAACGCCGCTAATGAATTAAGGCAAATTGTAATGGCAGAAAGCTGATTAGGAGTTTTCCGTAGTTTCTCCGAACAATACCAGGCGAATACCCGAGCAATACCCTAAGAAACGGGCCATCGACCGCACGCGATCTTTCCTTCCTCTTTCTTGGCCTATTCGCGCCCCTTGCTTACTTGCACTTCCTTGCTCACACTACCACACTCGCCGGGCGGTACCTGTTGGTGGGAGATATCTGGTGGGAGAAAATCCCGTTCACCGACGTGTTGGTCGGTGCCGAATCTCACCGTCTAGCTTGGTAACCTCCCGAGAAAACATGCACGACACTTACGGGACGAATGAACTCTATAGTTGATGTGTACACAATCCATAAAGAATTCTTTCTTTCTTTCTACCTGGGGCTTTTTCCAACTTCAGGGGATGTCGATTTTGACTATCCTCGCCAGTTACCCACTATGTCCCTCGTGGGGACTGTGAGGACTCGTGGGGAGAAGTGAATTCTGTGCACGTATTCATAATTCTGTGATCCCTAAGCCACATACTACTAGAATTTTAAATGCAAAAAAAAGAAGCGTTTATTGCAAGAATTGTTAACAAAAATTATACGCTTCGATGTAATGAAATATATTTTCAAGGGTAAATCAGCTATAAATTTGGGTTCTTATCCCTCATTATGTTCTTCGTGAAGGAAAAATACTTTCTGTCGCGAAAACATGGAGAACGACAATTTGAATAACTAAATTTCCCACTGAATTGATTGATTTTTTCGTGTTTCCGGGCGCGTCACCTACTGTGGTCATTAGTCCCGTTAGTGTAGTGCATGATTTTTTTCTCGGGAGATGGCGGTGATCTTCCCCCGCTGGATGGCGAGATCCGGCGCCGACCTACCGTCGGCTAGTGGGGTTTCCTCCTAACCAGGACTCTCCCACCAGCGGTGCACCGCCACAGCCGGGACAAGCTCTACGCTCCCGGCCGGTCTCCCGGAATATGTGTTAGTGTAGTGCATGTTAGTGTACGTGTGTGTGTAAGGGGAGAAGATAGGACAAGGAAGAGGAAGGATAGATCGCGCGCGGTCCGTGGCCCTTTCGGTAAGGTACTTCTCCGGCATTCGCCTGGTGTTGATCGGAGAAACCACGGAAAACTACCGATCAGAGCAGCCGGCCGCTAGAACTCTCCTCCAGATAACGACTGAATTCGACCTAACTGAAAAGCTAGTGTCGAAAATCCTGTCGCCGTGGGGAGTGGGAACCTAGGACCTCCCGGTCAGAGGCGCTGCAGTGACATCAGTTGATGCACTGAGCTATCACTCCCGGTCCCCACTGAATTCTAGAAGTCTTTAAATTAAATATTTATAAAAAAAATATGTGGATGCGTTTTTTTTCTTTCTTTCATATCGCGTGTCCTCCGTTTCCCATGAACACTGTTGGCAACCCTCGCTCGTCCTCCCACCCGCCGCCAGGGGCGCGCAAGCGGAGGAGGGCGGAAGCGAGGGCGCACGCGCGCGCGCGCGCGCGCGCGCAGGCATTCCGGGGCGTGCCGCGCACGGGCACGCGCTCGCAAGTGCACCTGACGCGCGCCCGCCGCCACCTCTGTGCTTTGTTTCGCCGCGCCGCTCCGGGGTCACGGAAGGTGAGTCAGGGACACGACGGGCTCAGCACTGCCAGGGAGCAGTCCTTGGCGAAGGCACTACGACACTGGCAACACTACGACACTGGTGACACTACGCAACACTGGCAACACTACGACACTGGCAACACTACGCACACTACGACACTAGCGGCACTACAACACTGGTGACACTCCAACACTGGCAACACTACGACACCAGCGACACTACGGACACTACGACACTGGCGACACTACGACACTGGCGACACTACGACACTGGCGACACTACGACACCAGCGACACTACGGACACTACGACACTACGACACTGGTGACACTCCAACACTGGCAACACTACGACACTGGCAACACTACGACACTGGCGACACTATGACACTGGCGACGTAATGCAGAAAAAGATGAAGAAGAAAAGAAGAAGATTTTTTTTAAAAAACAGCAAGGCACTAATAATGTACAATAATGGTTCTACAACTACGAACTATAGTCTCTGGCCAAATAAATGTGACCATTCTACATTTTCTACATTTCGCCATTCTGTAATTTCCTGGTAATGTTTGCTGCCGATGTCTTAAAAACAACCTTTTGAGAAACAACGTTGTGAAAGGGATAAGAGTTCTATCAATGACTTTATTTTTACTTTTCTTTGAAGACAGTTTCTTTGACCTCATTACAAAACAAATAACAAATTTAGGTAAAGCTTAAGTTATACAAAAAATTATTAAAAATAAAAAACTATGAAATAAAAACAATAAAATTAAGAAAAAAAAAACAATAAATTATACCAAAACATACCAAAATAACACGCACTTACTGCAAATAAAACAATTATTCCACAAGAAAATTATGCAGGCTTTCACTCATTAAACCAATGAGGCCTCATACTGGATCAATGTTGCCATAGAAAAACATTGTTGCAACATATTCACGAAATAGTGGCCACTACTGAAAAACATCAATCAAGATACACGTTTTACCTTAAAAACGAGGGGAAAGCAAAAATAAATTACTAAATTTTACAGGTAGTTACAATATTATGATCAGATTCTGTAAGTTTGGAATGTACTAGAATTGGTACCACCTTGACAGTGGACTGAACTGAGTGCGTGATTTGCACTTTCGTATTTCATCACAAAGTTTTCGTCAATTTCAAATTCTTTTGTGTGGCTGTATAATAGTATTATACAATAAAAATAATTATACAAATATTAACTGCCTCAAGTCAAGGGGTCATATTTCAAAACGTTTCCTTTTCTTTTGTTGAAAACTGATAAAACAATTTGAACTCTTAGTCATAATTAAGAATGAAAGGAAGTTGGTGAAGGGCTTGATATTTTTCCCTATTGCGCAATGTTGAAATTCTGTCCTAAACTGAGCATTTTGCTGTTTCTTTGTTCGCCACACTATCGAAGTCAAGGGAAGGGCTGACCGCAAACGTAATAGGGAGAACACCCAGGCATATCATGTTCGAATGAAGGTAACCCAAAATTTCGAGGAATGACATCAAATACAATAGAAATGTAGCGCTGACAACGATGTAACCAGAAATTATTTGTGAAGTGTCACATGAAACATTCATTTACAAACATAATTTTAAGTAAAATAGTTTAATTATAAATACAAAATAAAAAATTAAAGTTTGTCAATATACGTATATGAATGAGTCAATTATCGTATCCAATTATTTTACTACTTCCTTTCATTATATTAAAATACTCCTGAGTTAAGATACCCGAGAGCTTTATATTACTCATCAGTCTTTTATCATGTCCCCTGAAAAGAAAACCGAGATACAACTGGGTGAGATTAACCTGTTGTTCATTATTTTTTTGTTCACAAGTCCGTGCATTCCCAACATTTTCCATAAAACTTTCTCTCGAACTAAATACGCATCTGCCTGTAACATGATGAGAAGAATAGTAATGAAAACCATGCGCTGTATTGTTCCTGTTGACTGCATAAGCTGTAATTTGAAGCGGTGATAAAACACACGCTTCTCTTGTAGCGTTTGGTTGCATTCTGTTCAGACATGAACATTATATAACGTTCTAGTTCGCGTCATTGTGAGATTTGTAACTCTTATGCGTTTACAGCTATTATTCACCGAAAAATGATTTATAAGATTGAAAGTGAAAGATAAATGAGACGAAAACAACCGATCTTTCCCCTCTAACAGAATATTAAAACCGATATTATCTCAATGTCCACATGATTTCAGGCAGACTTTGTAGACAGCGGCGCCAACATCGCTGCGTGATAAGATTACTTGTCGAGCGTAAGAAACCAGCATGGGCGAGGAGTGAGGGAGAGGGGGTTCATCCGGTGTGCGTGATGTGGAACACAATGATAATTCATATTCATCGGAATTCCAAAGTCTTCCTAACGCATAGTTGTTCCAGAACTAAAATCACAAAAACGCGAATTGTGGGGTCCTGAAAACAGATCTATCTTGTTCCGATGTGCAATAAATCTCTTACCCGAACATGTTGTGATGTTAGCACCCACATTTTGTGGTTCTTGATACCGAAAAAAATGGCGGAAAAACTTGCGTCCGTCCATCCATTTATCTTTCGCCTAAACCGTTCAGACGAATTTCTCCAAAATTGAGACTCACTGATCAATCTGGCCGAACTTGAGGACCTGCGACTTCGAAACGGATGCTATTATTTTGTGGATATTTTAAACAAAGCTTCAGTATTTTCACAATTTTCTCAAATGTAGCTACAATTAAATTTTCTCTTCAGAGTGAAAGGTATCTTAAGAAAATTTCGTTGAACTCTCTGAATTTTCGAAAATTGCAACAGTTACAAATAATTCATGAAAGTAGGGGATAATGAACAACCACTAGCATTATTTCAAGCTAACAATTAAAAAATAATAATTCAAAAATATTTATGGATAATCAGAACTGAAATATGCTCTCCCCTCCTGAACTACTCCTGCGCCCACTACTGATTGTAGCGTCATTTTATATTTCCTAAACTCTTCTTTGACTTCTGTCATATTACGTTGATTGATCCTTTTCCGCTAAGTCGAATTCATTCGCTGTCTGGAGGAGAATTCTAGCGGCTGGCTGCTCTGATCGGTAGTTTCCGTGGTTTCTTTGATCAACACCAGGCGAATGCCCGATCAGTACCCTACCAAACGGGCCACGAACCGCGCGCGATCTATCCTTCCTCTTCCTTGTCCTATCTTCTCCCCTTACACACACACACTTACACTAACATGCACTACACTACCACATATTCCGGGAGACCGGTTGGGAGCTTAGAGCTTGTCCCGGCTGGGGCGGTGCCCTGCTGGTGGGAGAATCCTGGTTAGGGGGAAACCCCACTAGCCGACGGTAGGTCGGCGCTGGATCTCTCCATCCAGCGGGGGAAGGTCACCGCCATCTCCCGAGAAAAAACATGCACTACACTAACGGGACTAATGACCGACTCGTGCCCGGAGACACGAAAAAATCAATCAATCGTCGATTGATTATTTCGTGTTTCCCGGCGTGTCAATTGCTATAGTCATTAGTCCCGTAAGTGTAGTTCATTTTTTATCACGAGAAGAGGCGGTGTTCTTTCCCCGCTGGATGGTGAGATCTGACAACGCCACACACGTGGGTTCGCGAGGTTTCCACCACCTCCCACCAGCGGAGCACCGCTCCAACCGGGTCACGCTCTACGCTCGCGACTGCACTCCCAACATGCGTGGTAGAACAGCCAACTTAACTGTACGTCAGGCATGCCAAGGTCGCCGACAAGGTAACAAACTCACTGGAAGTCGAAGGCACAGCGTCCAGAGAAATTGGCAAAAAAAGGGTTGTACAAATTTCTCCGGAGTGGCGGTACGTCACTGGATCCCTGGCCCCATGGTAGTCTTTGGGAGAAGTTACTTCACAGTTGATTGATTGATTCATTGATTTTTTCGTGTTTCCGGGGGCGTCAGCTGCTTCGGTCATTAGTCCCGTTAGTGTAGTGCGTGTTTTTTCGCAGGAGATGGCGGTGATCTTCCCCTTCTGGATTGCGAGATCCGGCGCTGACCTACCGTCGGCTAGTGGGGTTGCCCCCTTACCAGAACTTTCCCCCCAGCAGGGTACCGCCCCAGCCGGGACAAGCTCTAAGCTCTCGACCGGTCTCCCGGAATATGAGGTAGTGTAATGCATGTTAGTGTAAGTGTGTGTGTGTAAGGGGAGAGGATAGGACAAGGAAGAGGAGGGAAAGATAGCGCGCGGTCAGTGGCCCGTTTGGTAGGGTACAACACATATATTTGTATGAATTCGATTTATTAAAGCTACGATGCATGCAAATACCGCATATAAGCATTTCGCAAATCGCATATCGTATATCGGGAAATTTTCATTTACAAACCGAACTATTGGAGACTGGAACAGTTTGCCTGCGACAATCTTAGAACCCTTTCTCAAAGCTTGAGCAACTTTAAAAATAAATTAGTTTTCTAGTTAATTATATATTAGGTTATTGTATCAATGTTAATTTTCCACTGTTAGATTAGTAGTATTTCATACAAAGTAAGTTGTTTAATTGTTAGTATAAATATCAGTTGTAGTAGTATTGTTATTATTATCATCTTTATTATTATTATTTTATTATTATTCATGTAGTACAGTGCAGTGCAGTGCAGTGAGTGAGTGTAGTGCAGTGTAGTGCAGTGTAGTGCAGCGCAGTGTAGTGTTATGAAGTGAAGTGGAGGGAAGGGAATGCGAGAAGAAGAAGGAGTGTAAAGAAATGCGTCACAGTTAAGTGTTGTGCAGCAGTGCAGTGAAGTGAAGTGGAGTAAGGTTTGGTGGTGATTTTAATGTACTATTTATTATTATTATTATTATTATTATTATTATTATTTATTATTATTATTATTATTATTATTATTATTATTTTTAATTAACTCCTTTTTGTAACTTTGTTAATGAATGTAAGTTTAATGTATGTAAGGTCAAGATATTCTGCCACCAAGTTACTACACTTAATTGCAGAATTACCTATATTTTGTATACTTTGTAATATTGTATATTTTGTAATATTGTTGACAATGACAACGCCTTCAATCATTCCAATTATGTAAATGTCAACTACACTCTCACCACTGAATCAATACAATGCAGAATTAACAATAAATCTAAATCTAATCTATTAAAAATACAATAAATAAATAAATAAATGGCATAATGCTCAAATAAGTAAAATAACTCGTCATAAACATTATTTTGCTTAATTGGCATGAAAATTGTAATTTTGGAATGTTCCCGTGAATATACAATTGCCACCGCATATTTCACCGCAGTTTTTTTTCAGCCACCGCATATTTCACTGTTACGTATCACCTGTTTTTAGAGACATATCATGTGTTTCTTGAGTAGTAGTACTATTCGTAGTAATAAGATGTATAAGGAACATCGGCTAACATCCTCGAAATGTTATTTTTTTTGTATTATGACATATTCCAAATTACTTTTCACAATAAAAGCAAATAACCTAAAGGTACTATTTCATCAACTCAATTTGCACTATTATTCACACTTAAATAACTCTCAAATACACTATAAACATTTTCATATATTTTTCGAGATTTTACTGGAAACCACTGTCTTTAGTTTTGTTAGATTTCGCGAGAATTTCCGTAAGAACTTCACAATATTCTTTCATTTTGTACGAACAAATCAGTCCAATGACGATTATGCAATTGTAATTTGATACACACTGTTTTGTTTATCTGACGTCATATTGAAAAATGACTAATACAATGCATCTTGTCGCTTTAGACGCAAGAAAAATTATAAAATGTTTCGAATTTTCGTTTGATTCAGCAATGACCTAGTAAACCATAAAGTTTTGTATGCACCACGGGCTTTACTAAATGGTTTTGCCCCTCAGACGACTTCCAATCTCTCGGGCCAGAGGCCCTTTGGGTTTGGAAGTTGCTTTCGGGACAAAAACATCCACTTAACGCCCTTGATACATAAATAACTATTTTAACAGTGGTGCGCACATTTCTGACGCCACGAGTCCCGTTAAGCAGGACGTTTACGAATTAATTAAAAACGTTCATTTTATAAGGCAAGAGATTTAACAATGACCTAATATCGTCGGCCACTATAGATCGGGAGCGGTAACTCAGTGCATCAACTGATACACTAAATTTTACAGGAGAACAAAAAAACACCTTTAAATGAATTAAATCAGGGATTAATGATATTAAAACAAGGTGACATTCAAACAATACTATTTTTGTGTAGGTTTTCTTTAAATATCATTATTACTAAACTAATGCTTATTTATAGCATTAGTTTAAAGTTGTTTTTGCTCCTCTATAAATTAAGTTTCTTTCACTTATCAGCTTATTCACCGCCGTCAAAGAAATATAATGGAAAAAACCTTTGAAGACCTGCGCCGCATCGGCCAGCGTCTTTCGTTGGAGTAGCTCGATTCATTGATTGATTACGGATTCCGGGCACGTCAACTACCGAGACAATTAGTCCTGTAAGTGTAGTGCATGCTTTTTCATCATGTTGCGGTGATCTTTCCCCACTGGATGCCGAGATCCGGAGCCCACCTAAAGTCGATTAGCGGGGTTTTCCTCAACCAGGTATCTCCCACCAGCGGGGCACTGCTCCAGCCGAGACAAGCTCTAAGCTCCCGACCGATCTCCCGGAATACGCGGTAGTGTAGTGCGTGTTAGTGTAAGTGTGTGTGTGGAAGGGTGAGATGATAGGACATGGAAGAGGAAGGACAGATCGTGCGCGGTCCGTGGCCCGTTTGTTAGGGTACTACTCCGGCATTCGCCTGGTAGTGATTGGAGAAACCACGGTAAACTACCGATCAGAGCAGAATTCTCCTCCAGACAGCGACTGAATTCGACGTAGCTGAAAAGCTAGTGTCGCAAATCCTGCCGCCGTGGGGAGTGGGAACCTAGGACCTCCCGGTGAGAGGCGCTGCCGCGACATCGGTCGATGCCCTGAGCCACCGCTCCCGGTTTGGAGTAGCTGGAGTGCGGAGCGATTGCGCGAACGCGCCCAGGCGTGCGCGCGGGCAGCTGATCTGCATTGTTCAAACAGAAAGCTGCCAACGCGGGGGTGACATCGTTTCCAAGGCGTAGCGCTTGCGGGCGGCGCTTTCTCGCGGCGCACAGTGCCAGCGCGCTCTATTCCCCTCGCTCCTAAGCCCCGTTTTACACGCTCATTGGTTTTTTAATCATTTTCCCGTAGAGGAAATGCATTTTCTGCAGGGCTTCAAGTGATGGCATTGCAGTGCCTCTGTCCGGAGAAACTGAGAGTTCGAGTCCCCACGGTCGCAGGATTTTCGACTGATTAGCTGGTCGAATTGAGTTGTATAATTTAAAAAAGTGACCCAATATGCCTGTAACAAATAATGTACTTCCGCGTCAATGATCCCCATCTCGATCGGGTTTTTGTCTAGTTTTCCTGATCCATTGAGCAAATGCTGAGATGGCCCCTTGATTTGCTTGTGGACGTAAATGTAGCTTCACTATGCGCACGTTTTGTTGAGCTTTCCTTTTGCTTGTAGTGGTAGTAGAGGTTAGGGTGAGTTTCTATTTTGTTAACAATACAGAAAAATCAAATCTGTTCGTTCCTTTACCGTTAAAAACAAGTTTTCTATAATTTGGCAACGAAAATATCTAGTTTTTGAAATGTTAATCCCTCGCTTTTTTAAATTTGTTGTTGTTATTATTATTATTATTATTATTATTATTATTATTATTATTATTATTATTCATCTATCAACTATTAATAGTTAAATTGTTGGGAAGGGACTCTGAAACTAAAAGAAAGCGTGCGCAGATGATTTTCTCCCCCATACGTCACATACAGTTTTTTGACTGTTTTTTGACTAAATAAATAGAATAAACATTCGGTACTCGTTCAGTTTGTGTTGCGCTGACCAAAGAAAAACATTTACACAATATCCGGTATTATCAGACAGTGAGAAGTGGCTCAGTGCATCAGCTGATGTCACTGCAGTGCGACTGACACTAGCTGGGCAGTAGGTCGAATTCAGTCGCTGTCTGAAGGAGAATTCGAGAGGCCGGCTGCTCTGATCGGTAGTTTTCCGTGGTTTCTCCGATCAACACTAGGCGAATACCGGAGCAGTATCCTAAGAAACGGGTCACGGACAGCGTGCGATCTTTCCTTTCTCTTCCTTGTCCTATCCTCAACCCTTATACACACACACACACACACACACAACATGCACTACACTACCACACATGCCGGGAGACCGGTCGGGTGCTTAGAGCTTGTCCCGACAGGGGCAGTGCACCGCTGGTGGGAGATACCTGGTTTTGGAAATCCCGCTAGCTGACGGTAGGTCGGCGCCGGATCTCGCCATGCAGCGCCGAAGTTCTCCGCCACCTCCCGATGAAAAAACATGCACTACACTTACGGGACTATTGACCTCATTAGTTGACGTGCCCGGAATCACTGACAACCAACCAACAAGAACATTTACACTCTATCCTATATTATCAGGGCCAAGAGTACATATGTATTGCGTTTTCGCCCGCGTCCCTGAGCGGAGCCTGGCCGTGTAAGACCGCGGCGGGGTGGGGGCGCAAGAGATGTCTAGGAGGGGGGCGGGGCGTGCTGTTGACGGAAGCGCAAGTGGAGCGGTGCCGGAAGTGGGTGGCCGAGTTCCGAAGCGCCTCCGCACTCGCTCGACGATTCCGCCAAGAAGCCTCCGCCCAACATTTGCGCTGCGTCCCCCTCCCTCTCCACTGGCCGTGATTATCTCAGAGGCAGCATTACCGCCGTCCCTGCAACAGCTCTCACAGAAAACTCATATGGTTCGATTGCCGACGGAGGCGGGTTTTCGAATCTAGCTATGCATTTGTAATTGGATTTAGCCATTATATGTCCCCTAAAAG
Organism: Teleogryllus oceanicus; assembly: GCA_964035755.1. NCBI lineage: Eukaryota > Metazoa > Arthropoda > Insecta > Orthoptera > Gryllidae > Teleogryllus > Teleogryllus oceanicus. The sequence continues at coordinate 31,709,907 of CAXIVR010000002.1, forward strand.
GCAATTGGCCTCGACGCCGTTACCTCTCGGGAATCCTAGTGGTTCATTCAACCAGGAACCTTCGTAACTTAACATACTTAATGAATTCGAGTAGAAATGCAGGTTTAGCGGTCTTCGCTTTTGAGCAGGACCATTGCAGCATTTGCCTGGATGACCGAGGGAAACCACGAAAACCTCGAGCCAGGATGGCCGGCACGGGGATGGAATTCGGCCTCCCGAAAAGCTAAGTCTGAGATATGGCTCCTGCCTGAGATATGGCATAATATTCTGGGGAAATACATCTTATAGCTCCCAGACTTTTAGATTACAAAAACGAATTGTACGAATAATAACCAAATCCCACACACGTGATTCTTGTAAGCCTCTCTTCATTAATCTAGGAATTTTACCATTACCTTGTCAGTTGATTTACGAATCAGTGGTTTTTGTCAAACATGATTTGCTTAAGGGCGGGAATATATTTTCAGAAAATGCCGAAGTCTATTACTATAACACTCGACGTCGAAATCATTTTCATCAAGTATCAAGAGCTCATTACAAAAATTTCACATACAATACATGTACATTATTTTACAACACTTTGCCAGATGACATTAAACGATTAAATTTAATAGATAAGTTTAAATCCCAAGTGAAATCGTTTCTGCTGCATAACTGTTTCTATACTGAGAGACTATACTGAGACTGACTTTCTATAATTAGAGACTATACTGAGCATCACAAGGAAAGTAACATTAATTTTAACAATGATACATAATGCATTATTTACCATTTGGACTGTATAAAAATGTATAAACAACCTGTAACAGGTATTGTACTGCAGCCTCCGGGTCAATGACCCCCATCTCGATCAGGGTTTTCGTCCAGGTTCCCTGATCCATTGAGAAAATGCTGAGATGGCCCGTTGTTTTGCTTCTGGACATAAATGTAACTTCATTTTCTGTGCACGTCTTCTAGAATTCAGTGGGAAATATAGTTATTCAAATTATCGTTTCCATGTTGTTGCGGCAGGGAGTATTATTCCTTGACGAAGGACATCGTGGATAAGAGCCCAAAATTTATTGCTTATTTATCCTTGAAAATAGATTTTATTACATGAGAGCCTTTTTTTTTTCAAAATTTATGTAGTATATGACTCAGTGTAGGGATCACAGAATTTTGAAAATGTGCAGAGAATTCACTTCTCCCCATAGCACGTCATACGCAGTTTCAACTGTTTTTTGACGTAAAATAAATAAATGAATAAGGTCAGCGCACTACGCCCTGAGCCACTTCGTTTGGTCTAGCTATGTAGGTAAGTCCAATTCAGTCGCTGTCGATTCTGGTGGCGAGTACGACTCTAGCGGCCGGCTGCTCTGATCGGTATATTTCTATGCTCTCTCCGGTCAGTATCGGGAGCGGTAGCTCAGTGCATCAATTGATGTCACTGCAGCGCCTCGGGAGGTCCTAGGTTCCCACTCCCCACGGCGGCAGGATTTTCGACACTAGTTTGTCAGCTAGGTCGAATTCAGTCGCTGCCTGGAGGAGAATTCTAGCGACCGGCTGCTCTGATCGGTAGTTTTACGTTATTTCTTCGATCAACACCAGGCGAATGCTGAAGCAGAACCATCACAAACGGGCTATGGAACGCGCCTTGCTCTTCCTTGTTCTATCCTCTCCCCTTACACACACACTTACCGTTTGTCACCGAGCATTATGTTTGCCACCGAGCATTAGCTCAAAGCGAACTTTAATAAATCTATCTTACACTAACATGCACTACACTACCACATATTCCGGGAGACCGGTCGGGAGCTTAGAGCTTGTCCCGGCTGGGGTGGTGCCCCACTGGTGGGAGAGTCCTTGTTAGAGGGAAACCCCACTAGCCGACAGTAGGTCGGCGCCGGATCTCACCATCCAGCGGCGGGAAGATCACCGCCATCTCCCGAGAAAAAAACACACGCACTACACTTACGAGACTAATGACCAATGTAGTTGACGCGCCCGAAAGTACGAAAAAATCAATCAATCAATCCCGTTAGTACTAGGTGATTGTCGGAGAAATTACAAACAGGCCATGGACCGCGCGCAATCTTTCTTCTCGCTTCCTTGCCCTATCCTCTTTCCTACCACTCTCACACTTACAAGTACTCCACTACTCCACATGTCGGAAGGGAACTTCTAGGAGCCGACTGGCTCACTATAGGGAATTCCTGGATGAGGGAAATATCTTGCATGTAGGCCGGCGCCAGATCTCTCCAACTAGTGGGGAGCATGACCACATACCGGAATAAAATATTCACGACACTAACGGGACAAATGGCCTTAGCAGTTGACTTACCTGGAAACATGAATCAATCAATCAATCAACTTTCCCTTCCTCACTTCAAGTGAGGTCCTTCCAGAACTACTCATACCAGTGATTCATGGTCTGCCTTGGGCTACAGTATTCCCAGAGGCCACTGCGAATCTCCTGTATCAACTTTATTTCCTCCCACGTTTCTTTTTCAAATTTGGGAGTAAAAAGTCTTTGATGCAGGGAAATTTTTTGATGCTAGATAAACTGCAGAAAAATGTTCGAAGTGGAAAACTTTTGTTCTTTTAAAAAGTATCCGATTGAGTGATGTTCTCGAGAGAAGATCTCACATGGTGAAAAGAAAAGGTGTTTGATATAGAGGAAAGTTATTTCTGAGGAGTTCCACTTATTGTAGCAGCATAAAACTCAATATTTTGGATTTTGGCAGATACCACTTTCACAGAAGCAGTTTTACGCCTGCTTCCGAAAGATAGTTTTCCAGTACATCAACTATCAAGTGGTATTATTTCTTACAAGATAGAGTTACTAGCATTCGATACTCCTCATATTTGAACATCGGAATCAATATAATCTAGAGTCCTATTATAGTTCAAGAGAGAAATTGTATCCCACACTTATTTATAATTTTCAAAAGATCAAGAATTTTCTTAATGAGAAAATATATAGAAAAAGCAAGATCAAGATAAGACAAGTTGAACCTGTATTTATTGTCATCAGTTTCCGCAATAACCTTCATGTGCTCAAATGAAATGAATATTCTTTACGACTCAAATGTTAAATTTCTTTAAGTATTCAATGAAGCTCGCAGGAATTACTCATCTTTCAAAAAAATGAAAAGGGGGATTGAATTAGTGGCTACGCAAAACGGAGGAATTCTGTCTTCGAAGTACTACTACTGAACTTAAATGCATCCACATATTTTATTTTCTTCTAGCAAAAGCAATATATTCCACATGATATATCACTATCATGTAGATATATTAACTTTGTTTCATTCGTTTCGATATCTTCGGACTTCGGATTTTAAACAGCAGGCAATAGTGAATTCCGATTTCACTAACTTTCCCTAAAATGAATGCAGTAAATTGATAATGCTTCTAAGAACGTAAACCATGACGAGAAAATTCTTTTCATGGAAAGCCAGAGTGTATATTGAGGCATTCGCTAGAACGGATGTTTCCTGGTGTTGAAAATATTTAGTCAGCCTCCCATCCCCACTTTTCTATCTCACTTACTTAACTGATCTTGAACGTAATTGCAATGGTTCAGTTAAATATAATTTTACTCATAAACAATTTATGTGGTAGCCAACTGAATGCAATATTGAACATCATCTTATATTCGTGTATTCTCATTCCTCAGGATCTCCATTATTTTACTAAAGAAAACTTTTGGGCGAAGGCGATGAAAAGTTCTCTTTTAGAGTATTACTTGCTATTGAAATAGTGCACGAATGGGGCAAGAAACCACAGCCTGTTCCAAAATAGAACACTTTTCACCGCCTACACAATATTTTTTGATGTATGTTGAAATTGAGTAGAATGCTTTCCCCCGTCCCCTCCCCACGGCAGCATTAAATGCTACTAGGGAACAGTTTTAGACAAATGAGCACTAGACTACAGATATGCATATTGGAAATCCACGGTAGTCTTACATCACAAACACACGTGTTCACAATGCGGAAAAGAGCTGGGGAATTTCTAGATGTTTTCCTTCCTGTAGGTCTTTTCCAACGAAATTTAAATATTTTCAGCATTTGTTTTCAATCTAATTTTCTCGTGATTGCAGAGAATTTTTACTTTAACTATAAAGGAAATAATATTATTTACCCTTTCAGATATTTTTTGGAATCAAAATGTTAGTGTGTGGCAAAATTGAGTATCTAAAAATTCTGTATTGTGTGCAACAATATGTATGTATATATGCAACAATAACTATTTAAATTACTTTCAAAATATCAAGATTTATGTTAAATTTTAGGACTTCGAATAACCAAAAAGTGCAAAAAGTATTTCTTAGTTTTCAATAGTGCTCTTTTCTCTTTGAATTTAATTAGTTTTAATTAAAAGCACCAAGTAGCAAATTCATATTTTTGCGCTAAGTGATTTCTAATAGAAAGGTATAAAATAAAGTTTATACAATATATAAAGAAAAACACGAAGTCTGACCATGTTCTTTAAAAGCGCATTTGGCTATTGCTTCAAGCTTGGGATGAAACTACCGTCGCAAACAGTCCCACCACAATCTCAACCACAACCACAAGTTCGTCGTAAATCTCTCGTGCCATGTTGCCACGTTTTCAGAAAAACTTGATTCTCTTTATTTATTTGTACGCGTTAGACTCGTATCCCATAAGACACTATTTAAGAGTACTTTCCAGTGCAAAAATCTGTTAAATGTTTTTGTTATGTTGTGATTCCTTGGATGACTGATGTTCAACGACTCGTTTGCCCTATATGACGCGCGTTATCATTGCAAAATGAACTAAAATACCGTTCGTCAGCTCATTTTTTTCTCAAAAACAGTTTTGAATTTAACGAAGCTCTTGATATTCTTATGAAGTATAGATTTTTCAGCTTATATGCGAGATACGCGTCTTTAATACAATGCACCAATTGAAAAATGTTTTAAAATAAATAATATAAACAAACATTTTTACTATATTTGAAATTACAAAATAATATAATGAATTCTTCAATAAAACATTGCAATGACCCACATACTTATTTCGGAAACAGACAAGTGAGAGGATAGGTTGATTGAGATTCCGGGCACGTTGAATACTGAGGTCATTAGTACCGTAAGTGTAGTGCCTGTTTTTACGTCGGGAGGTGGATCTTCCCCCACTGGATGACGAGATCCGGCGCCGACCTACCGTCGACTATATTTTTATAGTGAGGTTTTCCCCAACCGGGTATCTCCCACCAGCATGGCACTGCCCCAGCCAGGACAAGCTCCAAGCTCCCGACCGGTCTCCCGGCATGTGTGGTAGTGTAGTGAATTTTTGTGTAAGTGTGTGTGTGTAAGGGGTGAGAATAGGACAAGGAAGAGGAAGGAAAGATCCCGTGGCCCGTTTGTTAGGGTACTGCTCCGGCATTCGCCTGGTGTTGATCGGAGAAACCACGGAAAACTACCAATCAGAGCACCGGTCGCTAGAATTCTCCTCCAGACAGCGACTGAACTCGACCTAGATGAAAAGTTAGTGTCGAAAATCCTGCCGACTCGAACCTAGGACCTCCCGGTCAGAGGCACTGCAGTGACATTAGTTGATGCACTGAGCCACCGCTTCCGATGAGTGAGAGGAATTACACCTGCATGTCATCCCCTTAAGTTTGGCAAGTGATCATAGTTGAGGTTTGACGTCCTTGCAGTATGTGAAGGGTGATAGGGTGATCATGGGAGATGAACGATGGTGGCATTGTATTTAGATGTATAAAGCTGGTAGTATGAGGAAGTCAACAATGCTCAACCACAAGGTGAAAACATTCATGCATAATGAGGGACTCGAACCCGCATTCTTCAGGTCTTTTGCAACCAGTCGTAGATCCCAGCACCAGGGCTGGAAATATAATACTTCTCTTCAGCGAAAATCGCACTACTGCTTTCAATTAAATAAATATTAAGAGCATACGAGTTACTTTATTTCACAAGGTAAAGTAGGATGAAGGTGTAGCACATTTTTTAGAACAAGACTCGCACTTCAGAGCTAAAATATTTTGTGAGTCTAAGTTCTGTTTAAGGCTACTAAAGTTTTAGAGACAAAATTTTCCATTTCTTGTGAGAGTAATATAGAATTAGAAATGAACAAGAAAAATGTTGGTTTTGTTAAAAGCAATTTTCTTTAAGAGAAATTTTTAAGACTCGTAAGTATATGGAATGCTAAAAAGGAGAGTAATTTACGAAAGAAAAAATCCCATTAGAGCCGATGTTTATATTAATTCTATTTTCTTTGTCTAAAACCCCAGCTTGACTTAGAATGTAGAAAAAGAAACTCAAAAATGTATTTGTATTACTGGAATCGAGAACCTGGGAGGGTATGCATACATATTACTGCTTTCACACCACGTACGATTAAACAATGGTTTCTCATCTTGCCCATGAAAATGTAGTTCTTGTCCGATACAGTGATTAATGTTTTATTCAAACGCGCATGATGTATAGATTCATCTTTCTTGTAAGAAGGCAAATTTTTTACTTGTCTTCTTCACCATTCTGAACCCTTTCCACTCAGTCATTTTAACATTCCGTTTCATAAATATTTCAATCGCAATTTGTCATTATGAATTATTCAACTTCAGCGACAGCAAATTTCACATTGAGGAAATACGATTTTCTATTTTTCACATCACTACCCAACTTCTACTACTTTTCGAAACATGAAGTGGGTTCAGGGATGGTGTTGTATTGATTGCAACAGACTTTCCCCATGAATAAGAATCTTTATGGCTCGTTGCGCACCGTTGAAGCGTCTTCAAAGATTATGTCACACTGGTGGGATGCCATTGTTTCACTTAACTGATGCATCTGATATGATTTCAAAACAATTTCATCAACTATGCCTAGAATATTACATTTTAGATCGTAGTGTGCAAGAGCTTTACATTCAGTTTGTTTTTTGAATTACAGTACACTAAATACTTCTGGAAACACGCTCAATTACTTCACTTTCAATAAATGCTAAAGGCAACTATCAAGCATTTTGTACTTGTTAATTGGCTTATAAACAGCAGAAACAATCACTTTTTGAGATGAGTTTACTACTCATTGCTTCATAAAATTATATCGATGGATATCTCGAGAAGATCAGTAGAAGTTTTACGTCCAGATATGGTTTTATCTGCAGAGCATTAATGGAATACAGATAGAATTACGTGATATATTCATTGGTCGGTTAGAAACTTACACATTATTACGTCTATTCATAACAAATATATGATGTTATTCGATACCTATTTTTTGCGGGGATAATTTCTACTGAACTAACTGAGAACTGAAGCTAAACGAGAAAGGCATATGTATGTTTCTCTGGAATCCACTATAATTCTTAATAGTGGACACGAAGAACCAAGAACAGAAAGAATAATCAATGTTTAAAATTTGTGTAATAAATGACAAAATAATTCGTGTAAGTAGCCTGTATTCAGTTTAAATAAAAACCATAACAACACATCCAATTGAGAATAAAAACAAATGTAGATGAATATATAAGAACCACATACCGACGAATATTCATTACGAAAACGAGTTTACCGGGTTTGTTTTCATGTTCTTCACGTACAATGGATTGGCATACTACAGGTACCTCGCAAGGAAGTTAGTTCAGGTATTAAGGAACCTTGCATCACGACTTCGCGTACGTCGGGGCAGACTCGTCCTCACGTCATGGACTGTTTCGTCCTTGGGCGGCGCGGCGTGGCGCGGGGAGCGGGGGGGGACGGGGGCGTAGGAGAGCCTCCCACGCCAGGAGGCGTCTTCTCTCGCCCACAACAGAGCTTCGCCTGCGATCGAACGAACTCCAACTCGGCGACGCTCGCCCGCCATCCACTCCCTACAGTAGGTGTCCAGCAGGGATGGACGATTTAATCGCGATTAGTACAACAATCGATCATTTTATACGATTAATCGAAAAATTGAACTCGATTATTTTTACACCGATTAATGTATATATCTATTAATTTTTTCGATTTTTAGCTCGATTATTTTTATTCAAATAATATTTTCCAAGACTAGAAAAATATGAAAGTACATATCTACTTTTAGAAATTTAGTAACGGAATTCCTCGTATGTTCATCTCTCCCTAACTACAAAACATAATAAAGACAAACATACGCCATTAATTTCATGTTAGTAAAATTAATAAAATGAAAAGTCACTGTGAATGTTCTGATATTTTAGTGGTGGTATTATATTCAGTATGAAATAAGAAAGACAGAATTACTAGTTTTCCTAAAATCGTTCTCAACCAAGTACATCGTTATATTGATGTTATTGTTTCAAGAAATTCTACGATCGTTTTCATTTTACATTGAGTTACAGTCGTTTTTCATGAGTACGTGTGTGTAATGAATATTATTTACATAAAGAATAAGAAATGTAATTAATTAAAACGTGCCGAGTTTCGAAAAACTACTAAACGCTTAATTAATTTACAAATCGAAAATTAACGATTATTTAAAATTTGTGAAAAATTAATCGATTATTAGTTAAAGTTAAAAATTAAAAGATTAATCGATGCACATTAATGTAATCAAAGAATCATCATTAGATATTAATTCGTAAGCATAATATACGTTGTATAGAGAAAGTTATGTAATGCTGCGGATAATCGATTTAGAGGTTTCAACGGGAATACACGTTTTGGAGTCCCCTGATACTCAAAAAGTTTTTTTTTTCAAAACGTCCTACCATCTGTGAGCTACATTGCGTCCAATATATTCGTAGTTTTTTTCGAACATGAATATTCTTCGGCCAATCTAATTCGAAGCTCTAAGATTTTGATTCTTTTTTCATTTTGGGGGTATTTTACATGAAGCCAATAAGGCGTTTTCAAAATTTTCTCAAAAATAGCTTTAAATTGTTCTTTAATTTTTTTGAAAAAACTAGAAAGACGCGTATAAAGACGGCATTGATCAGAATGTCACTGTTAACTCTGAATTTTCGAAAATTGCAAAACTCTGACATTTTTTCGACGTCTTCCTACACCTTCAGTATTGAATACGAGTATATAGATTTGTCCTTCAAATGAAATTTCTACTCCACAATTAGTTCTTTAATTAACAACGTGCACGTTTTTGAAAATATTAGTTGTTTTCACGTAATTTTGATTTCTTGTATTTATTTTTCTCTTTTTTTCTCCCAAAGCGTAATATCGGAACCGCATTTCGAAGGGCCCCGACACCAATGCCATCGCCATTCCGGTCTCCACTCCAGTCGAACTGGCAGCAGCCCGTGAAAGAAATGCACAACATGTGGGCGCCTGCATTTACACCACGTTTTTAACCTTTTCCAACCTGCAGCACTTTAAAAGTCTATTTTAAAGTCACGTGACACACCGAGATGGTCTTACTTATTATTCTACGGAGGTCATTTCTTAATGAATGCACAGATTTTTTTATTTATTTACATGTAAGTCGTATTTTTCTAGAACATTTTACTCGAAATACAAAAGTACTCATCACTGAAAAAGGATCTGACGTTTAAGCAAGATTTAAATTTTATAATTTCTAATTCACATTTGGTCAGAGCAAAATATACTTTTTAAACTTAAAGCAAAAAAAATAAGCCTGCGTTTAATAGTTTTGTTTTCGCTTTCCCAACGGACACTTGCGGAGTCTTCTTCTAGACCCAGCACTTGAAAACACTGTTAGAGGAGCATTAGAGGGGCACCTGCATAACAACACGGGCTAAACATACGGGTTTTCTGGAGCCATCTATATTATGAAACACGAAACTCATAAGAAAAAATACGAATAATTCCGGGAATAATTAGTTTCTTTATGAATAATATATAATTAACATGCATTATTCATAAAGGAATTAATAAACTTGATTCAGATCGTAAAACCAGTTAATTTAAATTCTATGTAACGCTATCTTTTTGAAATCACTTACTTCACTTTTATGTTCTTAACATACATAGTAATGGTATGCGTGGTGACTTAAAAAATCTATTTTTATATAAAAAATCTTTTTTTTTGGTGAGCAAAACAACATCGGCTCTTCTTTAATAGCGTTTTAAATATTTTACACCTTCCCCTCATTATAAATCTGAAATATTACTATATTGATATTCGTCGAGAAAATTACTTTTTGGTGAAAGATTTTGTTTCGAATATGTATCTAAATCAATAAAGATGTAAATAACATTGCTACCATACAAAATCAGCATCAAGATCAAGTAAGGGAGGACATGAGGACAGAGAAAGAAGTTGCAATTTTTAACTAACGAAAACGTTGTCTTCTTAAAGTTAAACAGTTGATCATTTTATTTATAAAGAAGTGTGTGGGAAGAAAGACTATTTTCGACTCTGTCAACCTTTTATTTATTATCACTGACTTCACCAACAACTGTTATTTTATCATATCAAATGGTAACAGGAAAATCATCGAAAGTGGTTTCTTGCAGTAAGGAAAAGGTGTATTTGGGGCTAAATAGCCATCAATTCCAAAGAAATTAATAAAAAATATCAAACTCCGTGGTCTATTTATGAAGAAATTTTAATTATAAATGAAATAATCACTATAAATGAAATCCGATGCATTGAAAAACAAATAAACCCTTAGACACGTACTGTATTTTTTTCTGATTAATGTGTTCCATTTTTGCCGTTTGACATTAATAAAGAAGGGGCATGAACAATCAAGCATTACAAGTGGGTAACGAATAACATTGGCTTGCGTCTGGGCTCAACAGTCGTTCTTGGAATTGTCATAGCGCATAAAATCACAGTAGCATCAAAGTCAAGTAACGCACCAACACTTAAGAAAACGTTTTATTCACATAACACAACTACAACATCCGTAATAAAAATACTTTGGCAGGACACGACGTCAGGGTTGTTCACGAGAGGAAAAACAAACGTCATTGTACAGAGTATCACGTTGAGCAGTTACAGAACCATGACATAATACGTCATTACTCCAACAAACCTTCTATGGGGATGACAATACTCATGGAAGATAACGAAAAGGGAGCCGTTTTGACAGTGGGTCCTATCATAGTTCTCTAGCCCTGTAGCTATCAACGTCCTATAGCACATAATGGTCACCTTGTCTGTCACCTTGTTGGTTGCACTTACGCTCGGAGAATATGTTCCGCAGACACACAGCTATCCGAATTGAACTAAGTCCTATAGCACTTTCATTTAAGGGAGCACTGTTTCCTTCAACAGTGGAAACATTGTCTCATAGGTACACAGACATTTTTTTTCCTATCCTCACTTCAAAACCCTTATTTGGCAGATCATTTATACGCCCCAAAGGTGAGCTTGGGCGGCCTAGGCTAAGAATGAATTCTAGAAGACGATTACCATGGCAGCGTCAAGTAAACAAGACAGTGTACACGGGACTTTAACTCATTGGCAAAGAATTTTTATTATCTTTGAATACAGAATGCTCCTTCTCCATAATGTTGACGGCTTCACTGTCTGGGTCTATTTTACAAATAAAGTTAGTTATCTCACCCAATTAAATAGCTTTACTTATGAAAGTGTAATACTTTTTGATAGAGATAAGCCAGTGTAGTTGTTTCATTTACCACGGTTTCATGTTTCTCTCTTTTCCATTTTAAAAAGAAATCATACTCTGTTTCGTATGAATCCTTTGCTTTTTGAGGAAGTAAACCCTCAGTAGCAGCTTCATCTTCCTCAATTATAATCTCTGGAATATCGCACTCCATACTTACGAAACAAATCGCTAAAACCAGCCGCAAATTCTACACGCATTAACAGTTGTGACAGTACTGACAACTTCAGAGACGATAATGTAGAAGAACATCTGCTTCTATATAACGAAACCTCATGGTACAAATGAGATCTCTAAAATTCAAACCTAAAATTAGGGAGGTGAGTATACGAAAATAGTTGTATGCACCTCGGCCGAAATTGAATGATTTTGGACACGGTTAGTTTACCAACCGAGGCGGAGCAGACGTTGGTAAACATCCCATCCAAAATCATTCAATTTTCGGCCTTGATACATAAAAAAAGAAATTGGTTCATGGTCTCTGGCAGCAAGAGAACACATGAATGTAGGCGATAGGGTGAACAGGACTTTTTCACTACACTGCCTGTCCAAGACCGTTATGAACACTAAACAATGAAACGCAAATATCAACTTCATGATATTTTTACACGCCCCTACACCATTACCACCTTGCTACCAGCGTGACTAGGTTATCTTTCATGAACGGCATCACGCAAACAACCTTCGGACAACAAATATTGCAAAATCTTACCACGCTACAAGTGGTCGCTCTACGCAGAAGACACCAAGTACATATACCTCCGGGATAATGGGCTGCCGGAAACATCGACATGTCATGCACGTTTAGCAGTTTTTTCTTACACCCCAACACAGGAAGAACGTCATGCACTGCATTACGTCACCCCTCAACATGCTACTCTATTCAGAGTACCTTGGAAAGGGATAACCGCAGTCGAGGGTACCGAAATACCGCACATGAGACACAACTGCCACAACAAAGTAAGCACGTTTAACTCAACACTGTAAGAGTTGAGTAAACAGTAGTTAACAGGTTAACAGGAGTTAACAAAGTAAGCACGTTCTCCACTACGACTCCGCCCGACACACCGCTTCCTTGCAGAAGCCACTTGAGTATAGAGATATTACTGCAAGAAGGGACCGCTTTGGCAACTACTGCTTGGCTATTGCTGGCAACATATTTGCAGGTTATGTGCATATGTTCACCGACTTACTGCTGTCGTCTGCAGTTGGCTCATTTGTAAATGCCTTCGATCGAACATCTTGCACATCAACCGTCCAGCATGACTTCTTGTTTTCAGACCAGTCAAACAGATCCCTTCTTAGGCTCACTTCTCTACATCTCCGGAAGGATGGATATATTACACAACATGCACGTTTAACCGTGCTCACTTTTATTCTAAGGCCGGTCGAACCGCCGAACACGACTTCGACTCGCAGCGGACGAAATGGCTCAGTACATCAACTGATGTCACTGCAGTGCTTCTGACCGGGAGGTCCTAGGGTTCCACTCCCCACGGTGGCAAGATTTTCGACACTAGCTTGTCAGCCAGGTCGAATTTTCAGTCGCTGTCTGGTGGCAAATTCTAGAGGCCGGCTGCTCTGATCGGTAGCTTTCCGTGGTTTCTCCGATCAACACCAGACGAATGCCGGAGCAGTACCCTAACAAACAGGCCACGGACCGCGCGCGATCTTTCGTTCCACATCCTTGTCCCATCCTCTCCCCTTACACACACACTTACACTAACATGCACTACACTACCACATATTCCGGGAGACCGATCGGGAGTTTAGAGGCTGTCCCGGGTGGGGCGGTGCCCCGCTGGTGGGAGAGTCCTGGTTAAGGAAAACTCCGCAAGCCGACAGTAGATCGGCGCCGGATTTCACCATCCAGCGGGGGATGATCACCGCCGCCTCCCGATGAGAGAACATACACTACACTCAGGTGGCCGATGACCTGAGTAGTTGTCGTGCCCGGAACGGGACCGTCCTACCTCGCAGATGGGCGGCGCCCGCGCGGCTGCGCCGGGGGCGCGCGGCGGGCTCCAGCAGCATCTCGCGCAGCTGCTCGGCCGCAGCGGGGTCGCGAGGGGAGCACGAGGGCGGCGAGGGTGGCGACCCGACGGGACGCTCCGACTCCGCCGCCGCCGCACGCGGTCGCAGCACGCGGGCCACTGTGACGCACCGCGCGGGGCGATGCCTGTGACGGGGCGATGGCTGGGGGGGGGGGGGGCCGGCCGGGCTTCGCTGTGGCGATGGCTGTGGCGGTCGCGGTTATGGCGGTGGTGGCGGCGGCGATGCCGATGGCGATGGCGGTGGCGGTGTTAGCGGCGGCGGTGCAGTGCCAGCGCCGATGGCGGTGGCGTGGCGGTGGTGGTGGCGGTGACGACGGCGGCGGCGGTGGCGGCGGCGGCGGCGGTGGCGGTGACGGTGGCGGTGTCGATGGCGATGCCTGTGACTGGGGCGATGGCTGAGGAGGTGGCGGTGGTGGTGGAGATGGCGATGGCTATGGCGATGACCATTGCTACGGCTGTGGCGATTGCGACGGCGATAGCAGTGGCTGCGGCTATGGCAATGACTGTGGCGATGACTGTGACCGGGAGCGGTAGCTCAGTGCATCAACTGATGTCACTGATCGGTAGTTTTCCGTGGTTTCTCCGATCAGCACCAGGCGAATGCCGGAGCAGTACCCTACAGAACGGGCCACGGACCGCGCGCGTTCTGTCCTTCCTCTTCCTTGTTCTATCCTCTACCCTTACACACACACCTTACACTAACATGCTCTACACTATCACATATTTCGGAAGACCGGTCGGGAGCTGAGCTTTTCCCGGCTGGGCGGCGCCCCGCTGGTGGAGTCCTGGTAGGCAGAACCCACTCAGCCGACGGTAGGTCGGCGCGCGATCTCGCCATCCAGCGGGAAGATCACCGCCATCTCCCAAGAAAAAACATGCCTCACTAAGGGACTAATGGCCAAGCAGTTGACGCGCCCGGAAACACGAAGAAATCCATCCATCAATCAGCGATGGCTGTGGCGGTCGCGGTTATGGCGGTGGTGGCGGCGGCGATGCCGATGGCGATGGCGGTGGCGGTGTTAGCGGCGGCGGTGCAGGTGGTGGTGGCGGTGACGGCGGCGGCGGCGGTGGTGGGGCGGCGGTGGCGGCGGCCGCCGTCATCGTTGCCGTCGCGAGTGACGCAGCTGAGCCGCGCCGAGCGCACGCTCTGCGGAAGACCGGAAGCTCTGGAGGATAGGAAAACCGCAGCGCCCCTCCCTCAACGTCGCCACCGCGCACTTCCGCCTCTTATCGGAGGAGACACGGAAAGACGCAGTGGTTGTTCCCCTGCGGCACGCGAGGGAGCTGTCGTTTCGCACCGCTCCGGCGCTGCTGGAGAAGAAGGCCGGCGAGCCCCGAAATAGCCCTTGAAATGGTGTGCGGTGAGGAGAGTGAGAGGGCTGTTCGGGACCCCCTGGGGTGGCCACACGGACTCGCTAAGAATGGAAGGAGGAAGGAAACCACAGAGAGAAAGAGAGACACAGACACAGACAGGAAAGAAGGGAGGGAGACAGTCCCACAAACAGAACACACTACAATGCATTCTACTGTTGCACGGAAAGCGCAACTATTCATCCCAATGCGTCTTTATTATTATTATTATTATTATTATTATTATTATTATTATTAAATCATTAAAAAATATTATTATTATTATTATTATTATTATTATTATTATTATTTGAATGTCTCAGAGACCTGAAGAACAACCGAGGCGGGAGAATTCTTAGCTCTGCTCATGTAAATATCCAATGTTTGTGAAGATTGGGAGATCACCAGTATTTGATACGAATGCTGCCCTCGCTGTTTATTTACTGATTGTGGATGACCTTGTGACGTCGTCTGCCTCACGAATTCCGAATACATCAAGTAAGCGATGAGGCAATGACTTCCAATATCTACTAAACAGAGTTTCCGGAGTTCGATAAGTATAAAAATACGCGATGTGTTCCGATGTGTTATAACAAGATAACTTAGGTATAGAATTGTGATTGCGCAGTTTCGTAAGTCAATGGAGACTAAGGCGAGGGTGAAGACATTCAAATGAATTTATTAATTTGTACAAAATGCACTTTCATACAGTCGAGGTAAAGTGATTGAATTTAGGCAAACTATATTATGTGCAATACTGTACTCCAGAGGAAATAGAAACAAAAAGAAATCTAGCTAGAACCTCTCATTAATTTCATTAAAGGAGTTGTTGTTCACTGATGACTAAGCGTTGGGAAGGAGAGACACGTACAATATTTTCAGGTAGAAAAAAAGGTTGAAAACGAAAAATTTAAATGGCTGTGCATCAGAACTAAACGATTTCGTTTCAAGGCTAGAGAGTGAGCTGGTCGCTCTGTTGGCTTAGGAAAACAGATAGGCGCAAGGAAGCATGCAACACGCTACTTGAAATTGCATCACTTTAACATGACGCTACTTCTTGAGGTTCGCCTGCATTGTACCGCGTCATGAATGGTTTAGTTTTGCTTCCTTCGTTGATTTCGTCATAGTAGCCTCGTCCAGCCTGAGGCATTCCACTCACTTTCTTCCGGCAACCGGTTGAGAGACGGCACGCGCCTCGGTCAGAAGAGAAAGAAATGCGCGACATTTTCAGCGCGTCCCCCAAATTTTCACCTGTATAAAGAGAAGATTTGTCCAATCGACCTCTTACCGGGAGCGGTGGCTCAGTGCATCAACTGAGGTCACTGCAGCACCTCTGACCGGGAGGTCCTAGGTTCCCACACCCCACGGCGGCAGGATTTTCGACACTAGCTTTTCAGCTAGGTCGAATTCAGTCGCTGTCTGTAAGAGCATTCTAGCGGCCAGCTGCTCTGATAGGTAGGTTTCCATGATTTCTCCCATCAACACCAGGCGAACACCGGAGCACTACCCTAACAAACGGGCCACGGACGGCGCGATCTTTCCTTCCTCTTCCTTGTCCTATCCTCTCCCCTTGCACACACACTTACACTACACTACCACATATTCCGGAAGGCCTGTTGGGAGGTTAGAGCTTGTCCCGGCTGGGGCGGTGTCCCGCTGGTGGGAGAGTCCTGGTTATTGGGCCATCCAGCGGGGAAAGATCACCGCGCATATCTTGAGAAAAACATGCACTACACTAACGGGAGTAATGTCCAAAGCAGTTGACGTGCCCGGAAACACGAAAAAATCAAATCAAATCAAACATGACGCTACTTCTTGACGTTCTCCTGCATTGTGCCGCGTAATGAATGATTTAGTTTTGCTTCCTTCGTCGATTTCGTCATAGTAGCCTCGTCCAGCCTGAGGCATTCCACTCACTTTCTTCCGGCAACCGGTTGAGAGACGGCACGCGCCTCGGTCAGAAGAGAAGGGAATGCGCGACATTTTCAGCGCATCCCCGAAATTTTCACCTGCAGAAAGAGAAGTTTTGTCCAATCGACCTCGTACCGGGAGCGGTGGCTCAGTGCATCAACTGATGTCACTGCAGCATCTCTGATCGGGAGGTCCTAGGTTCGAGTCCTGACGGCGGCAGGCTTTTCGACACAAGCTTTTCAGCTAGGTCGAAATCAATCGCTGTCTGGAGGAGAACTCTAGCGGCCGGCTGCTCTGATCGGTAGTTTTCAATTGTTTGCTTCGTACATTTTTCATCTCTAAATTATTGTAGAGTTCATGGTCTTTTCATACTTCATTCTGTATTGTCCTCTATTTTTAAGTATGTAATGCAGTCTTGACACCTTTCAATTCCTCTTCCAGTGTTGCAACACCGTCCCACTCTCCGAAAACCCTTTTACTCGTCTTATAACATCCGAGATCCAATTAACTTCCAGGACGTTGTATTTCGTACGTGCACTATACCCGAGGTTCAGGTTCACTGTAACCGAATCATTTTATGCTTATTTGTAATGTAGGTGAAACGGAACCAGTGACTTCAGTAACCGAGGGTTCACTATATTCGAGTTCACTATAACCGGAGTCGACTGTATATACCTATGTGATGTTGTTGTTGTTATTATTATTATTATTATTATTATTATTATTATTATTATTATTATTATTATTATTATTATTTTCAAATATTCATGAGAGAAATGCTTTAAAAAGCGTACTGTTCGTACGAAAAGTACATTGGCAGCTGTCGGGAAAACGGTCGAAGAAAGACCCCTGCTTAAAACAAGCGTGGCGCGTCATCAATTCAATATGAGCAATTTTCGTATTGACCTCTCTGGTGCGTCAGCGATGTGTTATCCTCTTATTTGACATGGCACACACCCGAGGCAGCAGTTCCACTCGCCTGCATGAGCTATGAATAAAGAGGAAGATGAATCAGATTTCTCATAACTCATTCATAGATATTCCGGACGGGATTCATCTGCATTGTCTTGTTTCAACACAGATTCATTGTCCTGATCACATGAAACTACTACAAATAATGTGCTTAAAAAATTATACTAAATATTTTTTGCGTTGTACTGTGTTGAGACCCTAACTAAATCCTACTGATGCATTTATAAATTCAATAAAAAGAACAATTTATCAATCTAGAAACTTCCGGAGGACAGATAGTGGTAACTAAGTGCCAGACCTGTTAAATTAACAGGAATATTGAATATTACTATGGAGAGATGTGCCTCAGGGCATCAACTACTGTTATTGCAGCGCCTCCGGCCCGGAGGTTCTATGTTCGAGTCCCCTAGTGGCAGTATTTTCGACACCAGATAAACAGCTGCTTCGATTGATGCTTGAGTCCGGGCGCATCAACGACTAAGGTTAATCCCGTAAGTGTAGTGCATACTTTTCCCTCGTGAGGTGACTGCAATTTCCCCCGCTGGTTAGCGGGGTTTTCCCCAACCGGGTATCTCCTACCAGCACCGGCCCAGCCGAGACAAGCTCAAAGTTTCCGACCGGTTTCCCGTTATGAGTGGTAGTGTAGTGCATGTAAGTGTGTGTGTAAGTGGAGAGGACAGGACAAGAAAAAGGAAGGAAAGATCGCTCACGGTTCGTGGCCCGTTTGGTAGGGTACTGCTCCGGCGTTCGCCTGGTGTTGATCGGAGAAACCACGGAAAACTACCGATCAGAGCAGCCGGCCGCTAGAATTCTCCTCCAGACAGCGACTGAATTCGACCCAGCTATCTTGCTATTATCGAAAATCCTACCATCGTCTGAACTCGAACATTGGACCTCCCGGTCAGGGGCACTAAAGCAGCATCAGCCCTGATGCCCTGAGCCACCTGTCTGGTTCAAATCTTTCTGCTGCCTGGATGAGGATTTTAGAGGTTTGGATCAGCAATTTCTGTGTTTTTCTCCGACCAATTCCGATGCTGGAGCAACAATACCCCGCTGAGGTAGCTCAGGGCATCAAGTAATGTCACTGCGGTGCCTCTGACCAGGACTGTCCATGTGACAGGAATAATGTTATTCATTTTAAATATTTCAAGGAAGACGTTTGGCAATACTCCAAAAATTGTATTTCTTTCAAACAGAAGTTAAGGGATAGAAGTATATTTATAACTGCAGTAAATGGATAAGGCGATGGAATAATTGAAGGAAATGCCCCGGTTGTTTTACACAATGACAAATTTGACTTCCTGGTTCAAATGACTTGATAAGAGAATTTTCCTTGTAAGAGGAAGGAAATACGGTTAGCTTTTATTTGCGAAGTCCTTCAGAATCCGATTTCAACAGGAAGCAATAAATTAGAATTACAGTGGAAAATGCATTCGTGATATGGCGGGTTTCAAAGAAGAAAACTGCAATTATTGATTTTTTCAACGAATAAGTGAAAGAAATCATCAGTCATAATATCAATTGTTTTGTTGTTTAATTTTCTCCACAGGAAATTAGCTCAGTAAAATAATAATTGAGTTATACAAACATTTTCTTTTTAGTAACAGTAGTATAGTACAGTATATGACAGTTGGTTCTCATGTTGCACGCAATGGATACTTCCTATTAAGAAAATTGAAGTCTTGAGTTTTCAAATTTTAATAACTATTACAAATACATTTAAAAAATCGACAGGATTGCGAGTTTTTTAATTGTTCAAGTATTGGTCACATAACGAAAAACAACGAATTTTCCTTTGTTAACATTTCGGAATTTTATTTCGTTTTCAAGGCTCCGATTTTCAACAACCCAATATTTTCAGGTTCTACGAGCACGCATATCCATATGAACATTCCAATTTATATTAATTCTTTAGTTATATTAAGGTCTATTATTTATGTATTATAATCGTAATGTGTAATAATTTTTATTAACTTATTCACCAATACTTGTTTGAATTGTTCCCCGCGGGGAGAGGGCCGTGTGTCCGAAATTACTGTAAAAAGTAATAGCAGTCAATGTTTGTGTCTTGGACCATCCCTGTGAATATCCAGAGCACGTTTCCTTCAACAACATGCTTTCGACTGAGCAGTTGGGGCGAATTTGGAAGGCCCGTGACCTCAAGCATACTATAATGTTACGGCACCCTGATTGAGGTTTTCCTGGGTTTACTCAATCATTTAAGGTGTATGCCGGGACGGTCCCTAGTTTTGCATCCCAGATATAAATGTAAAATATGCCCTCCTTTTTCTTTAAATTTTTCCACAATTGAGGTATTCGGGTATAGGAGAATTTCTGACATTTTAGGAAAGTAAAATTATTGACTTACCACGCCTCCCTTGTAAATACGAAACATGAGCACTTTTTATATCATGTTAGCTTTAGAATCCAGAAAATTGACAATGAAAATACATTCAAAATTTATGTTTTATTAGTTATTTAAAACACACTTCCGTTAGTTAATACAATCGTGGCCATTTCGTAAGCAACGTGAAATGTCAGTTACCACTATTTCCGCCCGAACGCCTCAATTGTAATTATGTAAATGTAAAATATTTAAGGGGTTAGGTGGAAGAGCAGGCCTTGCCTCGCGAGTAATAAAGACATTATTATTATTATTATTATTATTATTATTATTATTATTATTACACTAGGTTTTAAGCCATGTGAATGAAAATTTTCGATTTTTGGTTTCCTTCGGTTTTCTATTCTTTGTTCTTTTAGCAATGATGTACAATTTGTTTTTGCTTTGCGGCCTTTCAACCGGGTTGAAATGACATTTTCTCGTGTATCAGTTTTTGTTGGTTTGGAGTGCTCTAGCAGTCTAATTTAGCAACATAACGATTGTTTAGCAATAAAAGTTGCAAATATATGCTACCTGCGCGGTCCAGCAATGACACTGCACGCACGGACGTGACGTCAATGTGTGAGTCGTATTCCATGAATGTGATTGCAGGGTATTTCCTTGCATTCTAAAAACGTGAAACTCGTTTTTCTCAAAAGTGATTTTTTGGTACAAATATCCCATTTTATCAGAAATTATACATAAAATGATATTTTTACACAATGTTGTACTAATATATTAATATTTACTGAGTTTGTGTTCGCCTTTTTTACGCAAAAATGGCAACGGAATATAATATAGATTGTCAAAAAATGCAACAGAAAAAAGTACTTCAATTGACATTAATTTAAAGCGTTACATTCATAGATAGATATCTGAAAGAAACTTCGTAAGTGTACGAGATGTCTCTATCAGCATGCCAAATTTGGTTTAAATCCAATTAATAGTTTCTGAGAAAACGGGTCAAAAACTTTGAAAATTTAACATTTGGGGTATAGGGTTTAACACCTTCCCTAGCAGTAAAATGACAGAGCTAGAAGAAATAATTTTATGATTCTAGTATCAACCAGTGGCCAACAGTAGCAAAAAATACCGCTGAACAAAACCACACAAAATGGTTTTCCAAAAAGTAGAATCACTCTGCTTGACAGCAATAAATAAAATACACCGAGTAATTCTGCAATAAATTAAATGTAACAAAAAATCTTCAATAATACTGCAATAACATCGTATAGTGTATTTGGATACACAGAATAACAGTTATTTATATACCAAGAATATCAAGGAAGTTGCTGTTCCATTTCGAAACGTGTGAATAGAACAATATTTAAAGGCCGACGACCTCTTCCTTCGTAGTGTTACGAAATTTCCATTACGGAAATGGACGAAATTTCTCATAAAAAAAGGAAACTTAATATAAAATGATTTAAAATATAAATATTTTTCTTATAGACAAATTACTTACAAAGATAAAAATTAATAGTTCAATAATTGTTACCATTTTCGTAGTCACACATTAAGTCCATTTCATTATCATTACTGCCTTTAGCACTTCTATACCAGAAGAAGTTGGAGGATGATGAAAACTCTCTCAACAGTTTTTTTATTTCGCAATAAGCATTTATAGAAACTCGTACAGGTTAGATGTAAAAGTTGCCTTAAACATACCTTTAATACTTTCAATGTTAAACCTATGCGTCTTTGGAACCCTATGCATTCATAAAAGAGATGGTACATCCTCTGATAGCACTGTAACTTGCGATTGCAAAATTTCGTTAAGGTTTAGGAGTTCAGAAAAGAACACAAGACTTGGAGACTGATTGAAGTATTCACACAATACTTTACTATCTGAATATATTTGTTTCCTTTCTTAGATGTTTACAAAATGTTCTAGCTGGGAGGAAGTATGTTGAGGGTCCTTTTTCAAGGGGTGCAGAAAGTAGATATAGTTGATTTTTGTTTTTTGGCGGTTGTTAGGAGAGATAGTTGAAAGTAAATTCATGTATTTATACAATGGACTGTTATGATGACGGGGATTCGAAAATTTGGAAAGAAAAATTGAGTATATTCCGTATATCGTACGTGCAGTTTGCGTTTAAAATTAGTTCCCCCTTTTCAATACAAAAGAGGAAATTTCATTCTTTCTTATAAAATTCGCCAGTACAGTTTTTTTCTTCAAAAAGAGGACATGTCTGGGAAAAAGAGGAAGTACGGTAACCCCCCATCCTGATTTGCTGTCACATGACGTGCGCTGTGTCGTAAGTAACAAGCGCCCGAGTATTCAATCGCAACTCGCAATGTGATACTAGGCGCATTAACACAGTTAAATAGACTAAACCCTCATTAACATGAATTCCAAGGTACTGATTGTTAGTGATTACGTGTTGGTCAATAGTCCCGAACGTGAAGTGCATGTTTTTCCATCGGGAGGTGGCGGTGATCTTCCCCCGCTGGATGGCCAGATCCGGCGCCTACCTACCGTCGAATAGCGGGGTTTCCCCTTAACCCCAGGACTCTCCCACCAGCGGGCACCGCCCGGTTTTAAGTCCCCGACCGGACTCCCGAAATATGTGGTAGTGTAGTGCATGTTAGTGTGAGAGTGCTTGTGTAAGTAGGCGAGGATATGTCAAGGAAGAGGAAGAAAAGATCCCGTGGTCCGTTTGGTAGGGTACCGCTCCGGCATTCGCCTGGTGTTGATCAGAGAAACCACGGAAACAACCGATCAGAGCAGCCGTCCTCTAGAATTCGCCCCCAGACAGCGACTGAATTCGACCCAGCTGAAAAGCTAGTGTCAAAAATCCTGCGGCGCCGTCGGGATTGGAACCTAGGACTTCCCAGTCAGAGGCACTGCAGTGCCATCAGTTGATGCACTGAGCCACCTCTCCGCTCTATATACTGGGAGCGGTAGCTCACTGCATCAACTGATGTCCCTGCAGCGCCTCTGACTGGGAGGTCCTAGGTTCCCACTCCTCACGGCGGCAGGATTTTTGCCACTAGCTTCTCAGCTAGGTCGAATTCAGTCACTGTCTGGAGAAGAATTCTAGAGGACGGCTGCTCTGATCGGTAGTTTTCCGTGGTTTCTCCGATCAACGCCAGGCGAATGCCGGAGCAGTACCTACCAAACGGGCACGAACCACGCGCGATCTGTCCTTCCTCTTCCTTGTCCTATCCTCTCCTACACACACACCTACACTAACATGCACTACACTACCACATATTCCCGGAGATCGGTCGGGAGCTTAGAGCTTATCCCGGCTGGGGCGGTGCCCGCTGGTGGAGAGTCCTGTTTAGGGAATGCCCACTAGCCGACGGTAGGTCGGCGCCGGATCTCGCCATCCAGCGGGGAAGGTCACCGACAGCTCCCGCGAAAAAACATGCACTACACTAACAGGACTAATGACCAGACGCAGATGACGCGCCCGGAAACACGAAAAAATCAAATCAAATATCCGGTCAATACGTCGTTTGGTGAGGTTTTCCCCACCCAGGCATCTCCCGCCAGCAGGGCACCGCCCCAGCCGGGGCAAGTTCGAAGCTCCTTCTGATCTGCCGGCCTGTGTGGGGCGCGTAAGTGAAAGCCGGTAAGGCGTGTTGGCGTGGGCTGCAGTGCGCGGGAGGCAGCGGTGGAGGAAATGCCAGGCGCCGGAGCACTGGAGTTGAGGCCGGCGGGCCGGGGGAGCGGAGAAGCGGGCGGCCTCGGCTGCGCTGCCGCACGCGCCGCCCGGGAATGCGCAGCGAGTTCTCTCGCCGAGCTCCCGTTTCGGGGAACTTCCGCGCAGTGGGGCAGCGGAGGAGGCCGGGATGGGGCGGCCACGCAGAAGAAGGAAGCAAGACAAGAAGGAAGAGGAAAAGGAGGGGCAGGAGGAGAAAAGAGGAGCAAGAGGAGGAGGAAATGGAGGAGGAAAATGAGTGGGAAGAGGAGAAAAAAGATGAGTAGGAGGAGGGGGAAAATCGAGGGGCAGGAGGAGGAAGAGGAAATGGAGGAGGAAAAGGCGTGGCAAGAGGAGAAAAAGATGAGTAGGAGGAGGGGAAATCGAGGGAGCAAGAGGAGGAGGAAATGGAGGAGGAAAAGGAGTGGCAAGAGGAGAAAAAAATGAGTAGGAGGAGGGGAAATCTGCCCTGGTTAGGGAAACCCCACCAGCCGTTGGATGGTCGGTGCCGGATCTCGCCATCCAGCGGGGAAGATCATCGCCATCTCCCGAGAAAAGAACATGCACTACACTAACGGGACCAATGACCGAAACAGTTTACGCGCCCGGAAACATGAAAAAATCAATCAATCAAAACTACCTATGTTCACTTTAGCTGAGGTTCAAGTTCACTAGAACTAGTTCGTTATAACCGGAGTCGTCTGTACGTACTTTTTATGGTTCCAATATATCAATGAATGCATTAGTGAAACGATGTGAATTTTTAATTTTCTTTTATTTTTAATTTGTTGCGTCTACATCTTGACGCAACGCGTCTCAAGCCCCATAACGGGCGTTGAGCGCTTTGCACTCGGAGTAATCCTCCATTAATGTGCTTTTACTTTTTAGTAATTGTCAAGTCTCGTCACGTCAGTGCGTTTTATCCCTTCGGCCAGGGCTCGGCGCCGTTAGATCCCGGGTTCCTGGCCGGTCAGCCACCCATGAACCCGCGAGTCTCGAATGCGCTTAACCTTCGTGACTTCACGGAGCGTAGTAAACGCATTCGCTAGCGCCGCCAGCGCTAGTTCTACACTCTCTTCCCGCATTTACTGAATCGTTACGACTTCCTTAATCAAATAGACGATAATTAAACATAATTTTGTTAAGAAAGAAAAAAATTAAACAACTATTTCTATTAACTGATAACAGGTCACTTCACGGTATTTTATAATCCAGAAACCGCAATGAATGCCTTGTGCATACGCGTGGGACCCCATCTCACTCAAGCGCGGTGACATTCTGTTGTCAGCAATAAAGATAAGAGTATCATTGATGTCAGAGGTTATCAGTCTTCGAAAACTGTTATCTGGTTAACCGCCCGAAGCAACAAAAACACGTCCCCATTCAATTATATATTATTTTTCTTCAATTTGCTATACCTGTAATGCAATTATTTCATAGTTAACAGTAACAAATCGCGAATTTTGGAAATTATATTACAATTTTCTTGCACTTACTAAACCAATTAATGTTGTTTGATCATTTGTAAAATTCCTTATGCACTTCGAATCTACGCCTCAGTGTAATTGTTAACAGCTTTATTCTAAATAGAAAGAAGGTTTTCAACTTTCCGTACTAGTAGAGCAAAAAGCTTACGAACGTTATTAGTTACTACGCAAATCTAGCGGCTGTGATGATTCAAAACGTGATTTTAATTTTGTAGAAGTTATAGATAATTTTATCATCGGATTTGTTATAATTTTATTTTAGTGCAAAATAGTAAATCTGTGATACAGATATGCAAAATGTAACAACCGTCGTACAGATTGTACAAAAGGATTTGTATTTTAAATGTCCTTCTTTTAGAAAATTATTAACATTTGTCGTAATTTATTTCATCACGTGACTAACATCTGCTACGTTGTATGGTTTATTGTTTAATTTACAATAGAAAACATGAAAACCCTTTTTTTGAACGCTGATACACGCTCATGACACACGCATGCATAATGTGTCTCTGCTTTGCGAAAAAAGACTTGAGTGGCAAATGGAGAGAAAAAAGAAGGAGGTCTGATGTTAGTATAAATTTAAAAAATTAGAAAAAGAAATGTGACGATGCTTTGTGTGTATGTGTTGTTTTTTGGTGGGGGGAGTCAGGTCTTTCATTTACATGAACATTATTTGCAACCTTAGGCAGAACACTGTACACACACACACACACACACACACACACACACACACACACACACACACACACACACACACACACACACACACACACACACTCATTCTGGAAAGATGGCATGGGCGGGATTGGAGAGATAGATGTTTCCTACTACTATTCTTGAGTTTCTGTAACCTGGCTAATGACAGCTGATCAACTCTTACGGTTTCTCCCAATCGGGAGTTTAAACGTCACCACAATGATGTCACCGTGATGACGCTTTAGCTCGAGATTGAATGAAACCGTAACAACCGATGAAGTGCCATCGGCCAGGTTAGAAAAGCCCAAGTATAGTACGTTGACGGAGCTCGTACGCAGCTGCCCGACAGAAACGTCGGTGCGCGAAAACAACGGCTGAAACGTTTGCCGGTTCCCAGATAGTTCCGCTTCGATAGCAGCGCGGAAGTAGGCCGTCCGGTCGCGGGAGTATCAGGAGGCGCTGGGTGGAAAGGGTTTTCATCGCGGCCGCCAGACAACAGCAGATAAGGATGGAGGCGTCGCTTTGGGAGATTGCGAAGGCTAAGGCTTCTCTTGACAACTCTCCACCTGGGATGTTTACATTATTTATTATTACTATTATTACTATTATTATTATTATTATTATTATTATTATTATTGTCATTATTATTATTATTGGCGTATCGGCCATTTCTGACCATTCTAGACCGGCAGCGGTAGCTCAGTGCATCAACTGATGTCACTGCAGCGCCTCTAACCGAGAGGTCCTAGGTTCGAGTTCAGACGATGGTAGGATTTTCGATAACAGCAAGATAGCTCGGTCGAATTCAGCTGCTGTCTGGAGGAGAATTCTAGCGGCCGGCTGCTCTGATCGGCAGTTTTCCGTGGATTCTCCGATCAACACCACGCGAATGCCGGAGCAGTACCCTACCAAACGGGCCACGGACCGCGCGCGATCTGTCCTTCCCATTCCTTGTCCTCTCCTCTCCCCTTACACACACACTTACACTAACATGCACAACACTACCACATATTCCGGGAGACCGTTCGGGAGCTTAGAGCTTGTCCCGACTGGGGCGGTGCCCCGTTGGTGGGAGAGTCCTTGTTAGGGGGCAACCCCATTAGCCGACGGTAGGTCGGCGCCGGATCTCGCGGGGGAAGATCACCGCCATCACCCGAGAAAAAAATGCATGCACTACACTAACGGGACTAATGACCGAAGCAGTTGACGCCTCCGGAAACACGAAAAAAAAATCAATCTGACCATTCTAGACGATTAACGTGTGTAAAGACCCATTCGCAATGCAAACATAAACACAAGCATGGCGTTAACATAAAAGTTCCGATTACGTCCGTAAGCGGACTCATTCACAATGCGCTCGCATAGCATAACATGCAACTTAAAAGCAAGCTTCTGTGCTTATGCTTATGTCAAAAACAACCAATCACAGTGCGTTAACTCAAAATCGAGTATCGAAATAAGTCGATAGACGAACTAACGCAATCCATGGCAAGAGCTCCCCCCAATATGAACACAGTCGATATCTCGAAATGGATTCTCACATCCAACCAACAGAAAATTAAAATGTCTCACAATCAATATTATTTTGCTTACGCTTTTGTTCGACATTGTGAATACTTCAGTCTATCACTTATGTTAATATTTACGTCTATGTGTTATGCTTATGTTTGTGTTTGCATTGTGAATGGGCCTTAACTTTTACGATGAGCTTTTCAGCTGTATCCCTCGGTACGGCAAGGTTGTTACGCCTTCGAGTGTGAATTATGAGGTGATAGCATGATAATAGGGGTGAAGGGACAATGACAAATACGACCATGCATATACAGGGCTCGAATCTGCAGCTTCCACGGCGCAGACAATGACAACGAGACAATGACAACGACTGCTGCCACAACCGGCTGCGCCACGGACCTATTTCTTGCTGTGGTTGTTGTTGTTGTTGTTGTTGTTGGTGTTGACTTAATGTTGTTGTCTCGAAAATCGTCCGATTTTATCAGCTGTGTGGGGCCAACATTGGCAGACCACATGGTTGGTTACAGCTCAGAATCAATTCAACACGGTGCGAACTATTCGACGTGTTTCTAAGATTACAGATTTTTTAGATTTAAGGATTATTGTATTGGGGTAGTAGTGGGTGTATTGGTAATTATTGTATTGGGGTATTGGTGTATCGAGGTAACTATAATTTTAGTATATACTTTTTCAGGTTTTTATTAACCAGATAAGTTTCTGTGATAACAAATGGTATAACTTCAATACAATTCAGACGACATATTTCTCTATATTCTATGTCCAAGGGGGTATATTTGGTTATTTTTTATTCCTCTGCCTAATAATGTTGTGATCTGATGGATGCGTGATATCAATGAAGGAGGTCTTTTTGTCTGTGAAGTCGTGAACTACAATGTCTGGTCTATTAGCTGCAATGGAAAATACTTCGTGGTTGCTTTGTCGCGTTTGTATATAACTTTTTTCAGAACCCATCTCGTATTTCTTGGACAATTGGTAATGGTTGTAGTACATCTATAAGTTCTCTGACACATAGTTCTGAAGGCCGCTTGTAATGCCCCTATTGACTGTCCAAGCCTTGCGGCACAGGGTAAATTGTGAATCACCCAACAGCTAGTGACGTTTATGCTTGCAATTGAGCAAAATAGCAAATGACATGGATTCATCTGGCACGCAAACTTTAGGTGGACATAAATGAAAGTGATTTAAATGCTAGTATATCTACGGAATTTTCATTTGTCACAACATTTTATTGATTTAATTGGAGTTAAAATGCATGCGGTAGATTAAATCCGGTGCAGTTTTGTAGTAGTTGTTCATGGATGCAAGAATATTCTGCGATGATAACTATTTAACACGAAACAATAGTCACAATTTTATCGTCACAACCAATACCTACATAACTATTTTAACATAAATAACATACTATCTATTTTTGAAATGTTGATTAGGCCAAATTTTGCCGAGTGAGAGTCACTGGCAGCTAGGTCATGTGCTATAAGGACACGTTTTCTTGAGCTCCGGAATACCTACCCCCACTCCTTTGACAACATTAGTTGAATTAAGAATAAATTATTGCAATGAGCGTTTTAGACAAAATGTGATAAACAGAAATGTTCGCTTCCGTTTAAAAATACTATTTTTCGGCTTTCCAAATCAATGCAGTCTATAAGACGTTTACATCAATAGCAAAAAATCACAAGGTTTTGA
The DNA here is from genome assembly GCA_964035755.1 of Teleogryllus oceanicus. NCBI lineage: Eukaryota > Metazoa > Arthropoda > Insecta > Orthoptera > Gryllidae > Teleogryllus > Teleogryllus oceanicus. Next base: position 31,739,169 of record CAXIVR010000002.1, read on the forward strand.
AAATGTGCACACAATTCACTTTTCCCCATAGCACGTCATACGCAGTTTTAACTGCTTTTTTGACGTAAAATAAATAAAAATAAATAAATAAAAATATGAAATGAGAATAAAATCACTGGATGAAAATATTGTGGAGAGGGGAGAGTGGGAAAGCGAGATGTCTCCAATGACGCCCGTGGGAAAGAGGGTAATTAAGATAGCAGATTAACAGAGGAAGTGCTGTTTTCACCTTTTACGTTCTATTCATTTTTTCCAAGAAGTTTTTTCCCATATCAGTAGATCATAATATCCGAACATGGAGATAAGCGTTTGAATCAATCACTCAACGTCAGATATGTGGTTCTGTGAACAAAATGTGTTTTACATGTTTGAAGAGGTGGAAAATAAAACACATTTAAGATTTAACACATGTTAAATCAATGGAGATTATGAAGTATTTCTTACAGGAAAATAAAATATTATCAATAGGCAAATACTGACATCATAAAACAATTATTATTTCATTAAAGTTAGTTAAGGAGTGACATTCAATTAATATTGTTAACTGTTAACAATAATCTAATGTTTAAATTGTGTTTAAAATTTTCCTTTTCAGAAGTATTCTTTCAGTTTGTATTCTAGTTGTTGGGATCAAAGAAAAATACAAGTAGTTTATCAGTAATCCAAAGGAAGGATTATGCACAAAAATACTTAGAAATGACGTTTAAGTTAAAGAAATGACGTTTAAGTTAATCCAGACATAAAAGTGAAATTATGTAATTGCGAATGGTTTCATTATACGTTGACGATGACAGCACTCTCTAGCGGTGGTTGTTGAAATTACTTGGGAAGCGATGTCTTAGCTGCGTCTTTGTTCCGCCTGCGCGCTCTCTAGAAGGTAACAGCGGCACTACGTGCAGGTAAAAGACGTGCTGTGGTGAAGAAACCACTAGGATTTTATTAGTTCACTGAGGTATACACCCAATAAAATAGATTTTATGTTAGCAACAATTTAATGAAATTTACAGTAAAGGGGCTTGGTAGTCTGCAAAATAAGAATGAGCGTGTTATTGTTTTTATTAATTTCAAATATTTTATAAAATAAATACGGTATTTGAGTACACATTACTCTGGACCGGATTTTTAGGCGATGCACCTACACCCAATTCTTTCATTTTTTTACTTCTAAAATGTTATATAATCCCATAGAAATTTCAGGAACTTGCCGTGCACCTAATTTGCACCTAAATCCCCCACAGCACCTAAATAGACCTTCTGTCCCTATTTCTGTAGCTTTGCACACAAAAACACATTTATTTTGAATGTACATATTATATGAAATGTATTGCTTACAGTTAAATCAAACAATGTGCAAATTGTGCACTTTACTACACTTTGTTCCAAAATAAGCTGCCTCAATTTTTTATATCAGGAGAAGAATAGTGAAGGCGACCCATTGTCTTTGATTACCAGTGATCGTGAAAGAGCTGTCTTTTTGACCGGAATGCTTGCCAATGCCAAAGCTGCTTTAAAACGAACACCGTTAAGTTCTGATGTATTTAGTGCGATGCTATTTCACGTGAAGGCATTTGTGGTGGGTTTACTAAGAGCTCGATCGCATTTACCCCATCGTTAACTCAAGGACATATTTCAAGCAAATCCTGTAGCCCATCGCACTGCATGGAGTTGTTGAATTGTGTTGCATATAGTATCAGAAGAAGTATACGGGAAGAATAAAACGTCGCTAACGAATTCATATTGTTGATGAAGAAAGTGATAACTAAATGTCCTTCAAATGTTCTTGTATATAAAGAAAGCACTATCGATCTCTCCATCTCGTGACTGGCTGAGGAACATGGAAAAACCATTGTGTGTTTTATGCTGAAAACTTAAAAAAATATGAAATTCGTTAATAACATTGACGAAGATCAACCTGTTGCATCGGAAAAGCCGAAAAAAAACTTTTGCGCAATATAATTTTGGAAAGAGAATCCTTGTGTATCCACTCCTTTAAAACCCTTGGGGGGCATCTACTAACGTACTTGGGGAGGGGCATCTACCGGCTGCTGAACACTGGCCAATGTTTCCAGAAGCAAAGAAGAGTCTAGAAGGATTTGCTCTTCGGAAATGGGAACAACACAGAACGGTGATGATGTGAACCTGATGACAAAGAATATTGATGTCATGAATCTGTTTAAAAATGTAGTTTGTTTGTAACTTACCCATTTTCCTCAACAGTCAATGTGGATTTGTCATGGTATGGTATAAAACAATGTAATATATTTGTACCTAAATATGCACTAATTATTTTGCACCTAAACATGCACCTATTTTTAATACTTTTGGCGCCTATTTTAGCATATTGGTTTAGCGGTTGTAGTTACATTTACATAATTGAAATGATTGAAGGCGTTGTCATTGTCAACAATTCTAGATTTGTTGACAATGACAACGCCTTCAATCATTTCAAGCCTATTTTAGCACCTAAATTAGCAAATGTTTGCCCCTAAAAGTCCAGCCTAGATCAAATCAATAGATTACAATATCCATCCTGTGGCTCACGTAATAACAAAAAAGGATGTGTGCACACGCGATGATCTCTCGAAAGCATTTGTACGCTTATTTGTACTCGCATTCAAGTCCAAACATTTCTTAAAATTGATGCACAGCACTACTACATTTGTCAGAAAATGAGTCGGGAGCTTAGAGCTTTTCCCGGCTGAGGCAACTTAACTCCTGACTGAAGATGGAAATTGTCGTAACTGGCCGCACACAGTTGAAGGAGCCGCCGCGGAGTGACGTCAGCGGAGCGTTACCGCCCCTGGCGTCAGAAGGAGACAGCCGGTGCGAGCCAGCCGAGCCCGGCTGCGCGCGGCCGTCACGCCCGAGCAGGCGGGTAGAGACTCGGCCCCGCCCCTACTCCACAGCTAGTCGGCGGGTACATAGCCCTGCCGAGCTATAAGAGGGCTCCGACGCAATGGTAGAGCAGGCAGCGAGCGGCAGTATTAGTGAGCGTATCTTGGCGAGTGTTTTGGTGTTTGAAGTGTGGAGAGCGATTACAACGACGACTGTGCTACGGACATGGAACTCTCCTACGGTTATTCGGTGACAGAGCAGATTTTGGGACTTCCTCTGGATTATAACAGCACGGCTTCGCTTACGGTACAATCTTCTTGTGATTCGGCACCTCAGCTATTGTACCTGGTCTTGAATAAAATCATTTTAAGGATCCTGGTCTTTTTTTGGATACTTCAGAAATGATGATTTCCGAAACCTCACTATTTATGTATTACACATTTTAGCGTATTGCGTATATATTTTATTATTTTGATGTAAATCTATTATCCAAAATCCTGACTTCTCAGTCTATAAAGTAAAGACCAAACACAGTCTGACAAAACTGTTACATACAGAAAGGAAAAAATTAATTTTCATATTTTCTCAAATTTTGGACAATGTGTTAATAGAATTTAAATATTACTTTAGGAATATTACGAAATAGTAAGATTATCCTATGAGCAAAGAATATAGGTGAATAAGGCGTCAGATAATATCACGTCTAAAATCAATTTCAATTTTTTTCTGTTTGATTTACGCGTCAAAATTGGTTGACAAAAATACATTCACATTCAACTATTTTCCCCAGTCTCTACAATTTTTTTCAGCGTGATACATGCAATAGAACCTGAGAAAAAATAAAACATGAAAAACACGTTTCTCGTATCTCTGCAAAAGCTTGCTCTAGGAGGCTGGTTTTGGAAGAAACGTGTTCATTTTGAATTCTTTTTCATATGAACCTCGCGATTATCACTTTGGGTTGGGGGCACTTTTCACTACCTTATTCGGCTACATCCTTCTCACTGAAAAAAAAAAATTCAGCCATTTTTAAGAAAACATCGTTTGAGCATATCTGAAAATGAGCAACTCTGAGCCCAAAGTGTGACATACCAATATGTCACTGAATATTGTACAGTATTTATTATAAATGACGTCAATTAAAGGGGATAAATTATGTGAATATGCTAGCATAGCAACGGTAAGCGAGCCGTCGTCAAGGTCAACATCTTCATGCAGTGACAATCGCGGAGACAGCTAGTTCATTTTGTATAGAATTCAGGGATTGGCCGAAAAATCAGTGACAGTCGTGAAGATGGCTAGTTCGTGTTGCAAGAAATTTAAGGATTGGCTAGGTACGAAGTGTTATCTGCAAATAAACAATCGAAAAATGGACCGAGCTTTGCAGGGATGAAAGAATACGAGAGGCATTCATTCTGACTGATGTCGTGCTCATGAACGGATCGTGCTCCAATTAATGTTAGGAGCTTTTTTCTTTTGGGACTTGTAAGCATCTACTAGGGAATGGATATTGAGAGAACATCAAAATTTGAATACTAAGTGTGACAGTGGAGTTTAAAATATTTCATGTGAACGAGTTGGAGGGACATTGAGGGCTTGGGCGAAGTTGTCAGTGATTGGACTGGAATGTTAGCAGCAAATAGTTTATTGATCTGACGAACGGTGATCGAAGTGTGCTTCCGAGAAAAGAAGAGAGAAGATGGTGTCTGGACCTGGGGACGGCGGCGTCGGAGATGGATAAAGATGGTCCAAAAGCGCGCGAAGACATAAGGTTGGAATGGTCATGACAAAGATTTAATTTTATATTAGGTAAAGTTATACAATACCAAAATTGTTTTAAATTGTTTAATAAATTTCCATGTTTTTGTGAAATGAATATATGATTTTTCATTGAGCCAATTCTAGCAATGAACTAGTAAGATAGAAAGATATTTGCTTTTCAGGTTCCTTGACTCAGGTAGTTTGTTTTAAATATATTCAGTTTATTTCAAAAGAAAAGTTTTGAATTTTCGAGAAACTTCATACGAAATCATTCGAAGTACTTGTAGTCACAAATGTAACAAAACCGTCAGTAATGAATGTATTAAAGATATCAGACATATTTAAAAACAATTGTGTCATGCTGTTTATTGACAACTGAAACGTACATACCGAGAGCGGTAGCTCAGTGCATCAACTGATGTCACTGCAGCGCCTCGGACCGGGAGGTCCTGGGTTCGATTCCTGACGGCTGCAGGATTTGCCGGAGCAGTACCCTACCAAACGGGCCACGGACCGCGCGCGATCTGTCCTTCCCATTCCTTGTCCTATCCTCTCTCCCCTTACACACACACTACACCAACACACTTACACTATCACATATCCCGGGAGACCGGGCAGGAGCTTAGAGCTTGTCCTCGCTGGCGCGGTGCCCCGCTGGTGGGAGAGTCCTGGTTAGGGGGAAACCCACTAGTCGACGGTATGTCGGCGCCGGATCTCGCCATCCAGCGGGGGAAGATCATCGACATCTCCTGAGAAAAAACATGCACTACTCTAACGGGACTAATGACCAGAGCAGTTGACGCGCCCGGAAACACGAAAAAATCAGTCAATGAATCGTACATATTTGAAGCGTACATATCTGGAATGGTCCGTCGTAGGTCGTTAAAACGCACAATGTTTTGTTAACAGTAATACACAAAAATTATATTTTCAGAACTCGTATTGCATTCTTTAGGTTTAGTTCTACTCAGTTCCACACTGAGTAGGGCAGTTGGGCAGAAACGTTGAGAATCTGGAAGTGTAATATACAAGTGAAATTTGCTCAATGTAATCGCGCGGAATTTAATCTCATTAGTTTCTTCAAAGTTGATTACTTTGTTGTACAATTGCATGTAAGGAAGTTACACGTGCGGTATTTTCCCCTAATTGTTAGGCAACTCAGAATGCACTGGTGTTCGGCAGGTCAGATGTAGTAAAATCGAATTCGTGAACCTGCCGAAAATCAGGACATGTTTGATTTGCCTATCAATCATGGGCAAATGCTAATTGAGTATCTTCGTTATATGAAACTTCTCATCATATATCATCACTCTTATCTGCCTGAATGATTTTGTAATTCATACCATCACTTTTTTGTAATTAAAAACATTACATTTTTCCTCTCAAAATTTTCAAATTCAAATGATGACAGCGTTTAAGATGAAATGGAAAATTATATGAAGTTCTAATTGAATTTTCGAAAATGTTTAAGGTGAAAGTTTGAACTGTCTATATCTTCGTAAAGCGTGCTCATACGGGCACGCTATGCAGATAAGGGTTAATGGGCAAAAATTGATCATCTGCGACCCCACTACATGTCCTACAAGTTTGTAAGATTTATTCCAGTCACATGTATGATGTTTATGATCCTTGACCACGTTATTAGGCCATTAAAAAAATATTCAGTATGCTCTAAGTTTCCATATTTCTTGTCAAGATCATGATTATTTCACAATTGAAATGCAATATTCACTTGTTGTCGGCCAAAAACATGTACTCCTGATTGTTAATAAGTTCTAATACTGCGAATAATGCAAAAAGTAACATAAAAGCCTAAATATGTATTCCTTGAAAAAGTTTTGTTCATTGTTAATTATTATTTAGCTGGGTATCAGCATGTTTCTGAAGTTGGTTTTGGTGAAATTAATTGTGATTTAGTTCATTCATGCAGTTTCTTTCGAGCGTAAGTTTTCGCAGTTCTCCCAGGACAAAATGTTCAGTAAAATTTCTGAATATTGACAAGGCAAACTCAAAGGCCTCGCATATAAACGAAAAGATGTAATAATTCATCTTTTAACAAAGGGGAACCTCAATATAAGTGAAAAATCCCGAAAATGCAATGTTTCACGACAGTTAATCCGAAGAATAAAGGAGAAGTTAGAAAAAGGTTAGAAAATTACTGTATAAAACCGGATAATAAAAGGGTTTTTCTAAATAATTTCTGAGTGGCCTAATAATGTGGCCAGTGACTGTACCTATGCAGAATAGCGGGCCCAAATTCAGTAATGCGCAGATCAGAGTTTGGAAGTTCGAAGTTGGGTTCTAGCGTGATACTATTTTCACTTTTAAAGTGCGGAATGTTTCAATGTGTCCGTATTGGTTAAAAAAAATCAGCATGATTTATTCGTTCACCAATTCCACAATATCTTATCTCTTCAGAAGGTTCTGGAAACCAGAAATAAAAATCAAGTATTGCGTACATCTACCTGTCCAGCATATCTGTATTTTTTTTATTTTGCAAGCATTTATTAATTTGCAAGCGGCGTTTCAATGTGTTATTACTTCATCAAGACAGTTCTATCACCAGTAGAAAACCAAATTAATAAAATACATTCCTTAAACTTAGCGTAAACACTAATAATGTTCAATAATTCCGTTTAAATTTATTTTCCTGTTACTTTAGCTAAAAATGAAACGTATTTCTTGAGAAAGCACATACAAACGTACGTATGGTTATTAGTGAGAGATACGATTGTTTCACAGTTCCTCTTCACGATCAGATTTAGCAATGGATATGTAAAACATACTTAACTCATTTAATCATGTTCAAATTAGTAAGAAGGGTCAGATTCACGCTCGGAAAATACAAGAACCGTAATGGACACAAACAATGCACCCAATTACTCGCACTTCGCGCTTCGTTCTAATTGTGTATTTCACCGCGCATGGATGGGAACTGTGGAGATGCCACAAATTCAGCAATGACTTGGGTGCTTATCGCCGTGCAAAGGCTTATGGCACGAAGCAGTCGGGTTGACTCAGCATTAGCGTCGGTGAGCCGTCAATTCAATGTGCTTACATTGGCGAATCTTTTGCGCGCTTCTCTTTATTTCATGGCTATGTCTCGTCTTTTTTTTTTCAATTGACGCTAAAATATCTGTAGACTTTTACTTTTTTGTATTTGATTATATTACTACTATATATTTGAATTTAATTTTTTGTAAATTTGTTTTTCGACGAGTCTATTGATGACCTATCAATCACCTACGAAAATAAGCAAATTCGTGGTGTCTTCTCAAATTATTTAAGGTGATTAGTTTACATTCGTTCCTTTGGATATTTTCTCCATCCTGTTGTAAATTTAAATAAACCACTCGTGTCATTTCTGTTAAAGTGTCTTTGTCTTGTGCTTGATATTCGCTTTCTGCACTTTTTCTCCTTTAACTCAACTTCCCAATTTAAAATAACTTATGAAGGGTAGAATATCTCTGTACATATTTTGTTAGATCGTTTATAAAAACGTTTTTTGCATCACTTGATAGCAAAACTAACTAGCAGTTAATGGAGATTTGTATTCATATTGGTATTTGAGTGAAAAATAACACTAGTTTATGATCTTTATCCTTTATGAGGATACTACTTCTTGCGATATTTATTTGAGGTAACGTATGTGTTTGATTGTACAACGGAAAGTAAAATAAATATCAAGAACAATAAATTTTTCCTTAACGGAAATGCAGCTACTGAAATAAGAGACATAAATTTCAGACAAATTTCTTCGTGATAACGAAATCATGAAAGTGAATATAAAAATGCAAATGAATAATTTTGATACACCCTATTGAATATCTAACACATTCACCGCTGCTGAATTGTTCCCATTTGAATTCGGTGTCGTAAATGCAACCTTGGCTACCTATACTATTATCTTTAAGCCAGTGGCGCTGGCCTCTTTCAATGACTATGTGCGGCCTATCGCCAAGATAGAAGAATGTCGTCATTTTTAAGCACTGTGGAAGGAAAGCAGCGGAAAACGTTCCTAGGTAGGACTTTGAAGTGCCAGCAGTTTTGAGCATACACAGTGAGGATACCTGAAGAAATCGTACGGTGATGAAATATTCAGAAAATTTCTAAAGACGGAGGGTGTTTGAATGATAGAGTTGTACAGAAAAGAGTTTTCTGAAAGAAGAGCAACATCTAGCGAAGTAGAAAAAGGGTGACAGTGGTCGTGTGCTACAATAAGGTAAGGTTATAACCACATTTTAGCCAACGTTAATTATTATTTTCTGTATTTCTTCTTTTTCTGAGAGTGGAACTACACCATGCGACGTCTCTCGCACTCAAGCTTCCATCTTCTTCTATCTTTCCAATCATCATCTGCGATGTGACGATCTCTCATTGTCTGTCGCACACCATCATACCACGTGAGTCTTGGTCTACCTCTCTTTCTGTGCATTGGCACCTGCCACCTCCAACTTTTTAATGGCCATCTTTCCTCCGGCATTCTTTTAAGATGACCATACCATTTTAATCTTCTCCCTTCTATTTTCTGTATTTAATATATTAATAATTCAAAATTTCAAAGTAATAGTGACCCCGACTCGGGATTCAATACGGTCTCTTTCCTTGTGCCCAGTTTCTCTCTACTTAGTTACAAAGTTAATAATAATAGTTTATAATATTCGAATAATAATAATAATAATAATAATAATAATAATAATAATAATAATAGTAGTTTATTATCTTCGAATACTGTGAATTTTACGTTAAATGAATTTATAATAATTTTCTTTGGCAAGACTACATTGTAATGAATTTCGGAAAATTCTTATTTTCATTTGGCCATTAGATTATCGGAGTACACTAGATATCAAAATTAAACCGTTATGACTCACAAGAAAAACAATATTTTCAGTATTCACGTTGAACTCCAATAACCGTTGATATCCTAAATCTCTTTTCGGCAAATTGCACAGATTTGAGATATGTAGGCGATGAAATATACTAGCCAATTGTTGTTTTCATTGGCATAAGATTACGTACCTAATATTAAACGCTTGTGTTTGCTTTCTAAACGTGGCTTGAGAGATGAACAGAATCCAACGCGCATTTTTGCCATCAGTTACCTAGAAGTGCCTCGGTGAATTCGCTTGTGTTCGTAACTTACCTCTCAAGGTTTATGAGAAAAAATGTATTCTCTGAAATAATAGGAGCTGGGGCGGAATCAGAAAGTATTTAGGGGGGATTATTACATTCGAATTACTAGAAATATTTTTGAAATAATGCTTGTTAATTGTTAACATGCAATTAAAAATAAACGAGTGGGAAAACTTTTGGATGTGATAAGTTGTATATATGGTAATTATTTTTAATAAAGTTGGTAATTAAAAAAGTAGGTTGTGTGTGTTTGTGTGTGTGTGTGTGGGGGGGGGGAGGACATTGCATCCATGCGCCCCCTGGATCTGCCACTGGGTAGAAATGTTTTATGAAGGACATATTAATTTGAAAGTCTGAAGAGGTAATCTATCATCTGGAGAGTTATCATCTGGAGAGAAAATGTACTTTTTATTTCCTCATTTTACGATAGCTCAAATTATTACAAACCTCATGATATTTACAAACAAAAAAGAAAACACCCCTATTTTGAACGCACAAATACTCATTGTATACTTACGTTTAACAAAAATATGTTATTTAAACTGAGATTTATACAGATAACCCTTGTATGGTCTCCATAGTAAATGTTGGATGAATTCTCTTAAAAATATCCATTTATTAATTTTGATTAAGGTGATGGAAAACGGGAACTCATAAATAACTACGTTCCTGAAGAATACAAATAAATAGCGTTCGAAGCGTTGTAAGAAATTTTAAGACGAATAAACTGTGTGTAAACAATTGGATTTTAAAATTAAATATATGCACTCCACAAATGTGAAATAACATGTGAAATAAAACGTAAAGTTCTTTAAAAACATGAGAGGTACTAAATAGTCCGAATGATAGAGCGACAGAAATGTACGTCATTCCGCACGTGTCGTAATTCGTACACGAAATGAACAGGCTAAATGAAAATTAATGCCTTCGGGTGCTGTTTCTAGCACATGTCAGCGATAGGGGGTTTCTAAACCTATCTTATCAGTAGGAGGCGGATTTTGATGGCCTAAAACATCGCCAAAATGATTTATTTATTTATTTTACGCAAAAAAAAACAGTTAAAACTGCGTATGACGTGCTATGGGGAAAAGTGAATTGTGTGCACATTTTCAAAATTCTGTGATCCCTACACTAAGTCATATACTACTTGAATTTTGAATTCAAGAAAAAAGCTCCCAATCATCAATGAAATGCTCCAAAATATTTTAAAAATGCCCTAAAAGCAAAAAAAAAAAAGTAGACGTGCTACAGAATGGCACAGACTTAAAGTTTTCTAATTTCCTTGGGGTGGACTGGTACAATAGTCTTATCCTTCCTTCTTGCCTGCTTCCATCTATTGTGGTCCAAAGAAAAGTTTTTTGAAATTTTAATATAATTAAAGAAGGCTATAATATCGTCCTAAATAGCAATTTTAGTTGAAAACTTTGAAGCTGTTTTTAAGAAAATGGCGATTAAGCATTACTATAAATGCGAAATTTGTAGCCTCTAGTGTAAATATTTCCGACGTGAGAGACAAGGCAAAAAAACTATATTTTTGTAATTTTTGAAAAAACAAAAGAACAGAGCAATATGGCGTTTATGTCATCGTATAGGGAGGGTACATTTGGCACAACCCCTATTAAAAATTTAAAGAAAACATTTGGAGCCATTTTGAGAAAATCTTGTGTTTTTTTTATTTTTTAAAATTGCAAATATTGCAACCACTATTCCATGAAAACTACTAAAATTTCAAAAAAAGGGTGCATAACCTAATTGAAAGAACTATTTATGCACAACAAATTTCATTTAAAGGAAAAATCCATGTCTTCAATTTTGTAGTTGTATGAAGACGCCGAAAAAAATGCAAAGTTTTGTAATTTCTGAAAATTTAAATTTAACCGCGAAAATCAGACCTATGCCACCTGTATAAGTGTATTTTACCCTATTCTTACAAGAAATTTAAAGAAAAAATTTGGAGCCATTTTCGAGAAAATTTTGAAAATGTCCGGGGAGATGGATATAAAGTACCCCCAAATTTTAAGAATGATTTTGAAATTCTCAAAGCTTCAACTAGAGCCAGATGGACCGGGGTTTCTTCAATTTGGAAAAAATTATACGTATAGTTTCGGCGTTAGCAGTGTTCACAGACGGACGGACAGACGGACGCACAGACATTTTGCTTTCAATTGGTTTTTCGGCATGAAGGACACATAAGACAGGTATTCTGTCTACTCCACGTGTTAGGGGATTTATTATCTTAATTTAGCAACTGGATTTATCCACTTTCTTGCTTTCACGGCCTGGCAATGAATTTTTTTCTGTCGAAAATTTGTCGTATTTTCGCGCACCATTACGTAACTTACACTATACTACGTATATTACTCCGTATATACGAACGTATACGAAAAAGTAAAATGCCCTAAATTTTTTGTTTTTTGGGCTGTCAAAACTTTTCCCGAAATATTTCGAGGTGGAAAACTTAGGGATTTCTTAATAACAATATGAATAAAAAAAGAAACTCTTCTACCTCACCTTTTGCAAGGCAAAATCGACTGCTCTACTAAGCGCGTGTTTACCGACATAAATCACAAAAAATATTTTGTGTCTTGATCTCCCCCTACCTTTGGGTGTGTAGCTTTTCATTGAGGCATGGGTCGCTCAAAGTGATGATGTCGAGGTAAAGTTATCATGTTACGAAAGTTACAAATAATATCAGAAAGAATATGATGTAGCATTGATAATTTTCTTTGTGTTTCGTAGGCGGATTAGTTGAACAGGGCTGACGATTGTGCGAATATCTTTTCTATATTTTCACCGTCATACCACTGTTCATTCGAATAAAGTGAGCGTCCGTAAAATGTTTATCGCACTGCCTTTTAATTTAGAAAAGTACTGGTACTATCCAACTCAGTTCATTTGCATTTTATATAGTAATGCATATTTTTTCCTGATTAATTGAAGTTTCCATCCGAGCAATTTTGTGCGTGCATTATTGCACATCCCTGTCATATTACTATCCCAAAACTGCACTATCAGGTAATAAATGTTATAGAAAAGTATACACATAAATTAGTACAGTCAGGGAATTTCAGTCAGGGAAGATCGTCAAGAACGATTATAAATGGTGCAGAATACGATTTTACAAGGCACATGCAAAGAGTTGCACCAACAAAACTATATCTTTTAATGATACAATATGCAGCACGTATTAGCTGACGTAGTTGTCAGAAAATATTTTCCAATTTTATGAAAAGGAAAATGTTAGCATCGAACGCGAACATGACATATTGTTAAGAAACTGAGTACTCAATAGTAAGAAATGTTATCGGTTAGCGGATAAGACAAGAAACGCATTTCATCCAGCGAGACAGGTTACATAAATGAATATAATTTGCATTTCATTCCTTATCCTTGTACAATGTAAGTGAAAGGGCAGAACATTACTATGGAATTCGAATCGATCATACACATGTTACAATGTCATGATTCGCCATCAGGATGTATTCAATTTGTATTCCGTGCAAATGATGAAAGTGCCTCTTAAGAACTAGGAAAATAGTTTAAAAAGATCATGAAATAAATATATGACATACCAGATGTATTTTGAAGAAGACTGAAATGTTTCTTATTTCTAGAAATAAATGAACAATTGATCGAAAATACAAATATTACAATTAATGACTGATTGGTTGATTCTTACTGATTCCGGGCGCGTAACTCTTATGGTCATTATTCCTGCAGTGTACGCATGTTCTTTCTCGGGAGATGGCGGTGATCTTCCCCCGCTGGATGGCGAGATCCGGCACCGACCTACCGTCGGCTAGAGGGATTTCCCCCTAACCAGGACTCTCCCCACCAGCGGGGCACCGCCCCAGCCAGGACAAGCTCTAAGCTCCCGACCGGTCTCTCGGCGTGTGTAATAGTGTAGTGCATGTTAGTGTGTGTATGTAGAGGGTGAGAATAAGACAAGGAAGCGGTTGGAAAGATCGCGCGAAGAAGTGAAGAGCGCGCGAAGACCCATAATAAACAAGGTGAATGAGTAACAAGGTTTTATAACTATTGTAATATAGAGAAAACTGGCTATGACCAAAGATGAAAACATTTTGATTATCAATATAATAAATTCCAATTTGTTAAGTAGTTGATTATAATTGTTCGTTACTTACAATCCAGCATTTTAATAAGATTTTCAGATTCCTCGCCACTCCTTATAGATGGCAGATTGAATAATTGGTTGCAGAGTAAATAGCAACAATTATGAACTTCGAACCCCAATTAACTGAGCTAGCACAACATAATTTTGGAAGGACATATATTTAAAATCCGTAGGAATCATTAGGTTTTAAGTGTAACCTTTTCCTGTTGCCCAAATTACATTTATCAGTAATAATTGTTTCAAAATGTCCCTCCAAGTGGGGCTTGTTTTAAAATAGAAAGACGGGGCGTGTTTCAAATTGGCACCAGTGAACGTCGGGCATGTTTCAATATAGATATAGCGGAAGCAACAATATCTCACTAACGTGCCGAAGGAAGAGAATTCACGTGTTTACTATAGCAGTAATGTAAACATTCGCATAATTTGTGAGATTTTATCGTGGCTGATTGGCTTCTCGGCTCCGCTACACTCCGCCTCGATTTTTAATTTTTGGCCTCGGCAATAATAGCACTTATAACATTTATAGGTACGTTAATAGTTATTATTAATGGTATTCGTATTTGATATTCAAGATTAATCTCTGTAAACAGATAAGATCTATGAGCAATTGTGACGTATTCAATGTCCTCCATTTATAGTCTTTAAATTCTCTGAATACAACTTCTATCCATCGAACTCCGATCGTTTAACATCATGTTTGCCAAGCCAACTCATACATTTTAAGTACTCGCGAATATTTTCCAAGACCAACTGTGATAATTCTACAGCAACACAGTTACCTCTGAAGCATTGGGGTTCTAGGGTTCGAGTCCTGACAGTGGCAGATTTCCAAGAAAAGCTACAGAGCCAGGTAAATTCAAGCACTGTCTGGAGGACAAAACTAGCTGCCAGCTCCCAGATTTACGTGTCTTCTTTCGATAAATTCCAGGCGACTGGGAGAAGTACCACAAGAGATGGTCAAAGACTGCACGCGATCATCTCTTTCTCAGCTTCGACTCCTCCTCTCCCTTTACAGACACCCACGTATACGCACTACACTACCTAACAATTCAGAAGACAAGTGAGTGCTAAGAGCGTGTCCAGGCTAGCGAGATGCCTGGAGGAGGAAACCTCAAGCCACAGAATAGATTGGCGGGAAATCTCTCGTTTCAGCATGTGAGGACCACCTCCTCCTGAAATACAACAAAACTTTCAACCACCAAATTCTCCGATACACCACGTATACCGCCGGTAGCACATTAAAATATGTATAAACTGAATCCTGTATAAGCCGGAAACCTATCTTAACCGGAAAATTTCTTCGGTCCGTGAAGTTTAAATGGCATTTTACACAGCATAAAATGGAACCTCTCCACCGCGGTATGGGAACGTTTTTTCAAGTTCTGCAAGAAAAATAATCTTCAAAAAACTGAATTTCTGTGAATTTAATGCAACTGGCAGAGAGACTCGAAATGTTCTTAATGAAATAAATGCATCTGTAAGCTCGTTTTAAATTCTCTCTCCCTGTGAAAGCGATTTAGTCGTGGCAGTTGGAGATTGAAGGAGACCTGCTTCAGCTGTCAGTGTAGAATTCGACCTTGGGATCGTTTATCTCTCACGGCGTAGGCCGTAGGGGAATTCCCTCTTTCCCGACTATGAGCGTGGGAAGGTGTACGGTCATGGCTTTTATTCACGCATCTCTCTTCCCCCGCGTTGAAAATCATAACTTCTCGACCAGATCCGTATACCATACGATGGATCAGAAAGCCATAGTACTGGGTTGTGACGCATTGTGCGTTGAAAGAGTCAGCAAGCAGTTCAAATACAGCCAGTAAGATGTGTATTTTTTAACTCACTCAGAAATTGTCAATGAAGAATGTTTAATATTTGCTTAGTGATGATTTCTTCCATAAATGCGTTATATGTTAATTTATTTTGATAAATATAATAAGGATACGCTATGAAGTGCGTTAGAGTGAGAAGTTTCAAGCAGTTCTTAATGCTGCCCACAGAATTGGCTAGCGCAGGCAAAGGAACAGCATGTCAACCGTGATAACCTAGGGCTCCTCATGTTTCAAAGGCAGGGAGAGAGGAGGATGCGCGTCTGAACGCCCGGTAAGCACCGCAAAATATTGCGGTGAAGAGATCTCTGTTCGTTCATAAGTTACGCTTCTCTCAAGTTTTTGTGAAAATGGAGAGTGTTAATAATCCAAAAGTTAGTGATTTGTGTAATTGTCTTATAGAACAATTATTAAGGACGGAACTCCATAGCATTTGGATTTCAGAAAAGCTCAAAAGAAAGAGTCAACGGTAAAGGTAGCTTCCATAAAGTGCAGCATACTTGAAATAATGTCCAGAATTCGCCACTGCTTTCAACCCATTCAAAGGGCTGATGACCTCAGTAGTTGCAGCAGTTTTGAAAAAATACAATCACCGACTTCAAAAATAGTACTTGTCAATGGCGGAGAGAGGGACCTGAATTTTTTTAGAGAATACATGTGTTGGTAACAAGAACAAGTGACGCGTATTCCCCAAAAAATTGCAAAATAAATTTTTAACCAGGAGTAACTTCATTAAGGTTTTTACAACTTGAAATATTAATATTTTTAATTTCCAAATTTTAAAAAAAAGGCATAAAAACTTAAGATTAATGAAATAATTTTTAGAATGAAACGAAAATGAATTACAAGCTTAACATGAATATCTTCGAAACATAAAATATTTTCCAAGCTGTTTAAATGTTAGTAAAACAATGCTGAATACTTAAAAAAAGAGTGGTAGAAATATTTACAGATGAACTTGAATTTGGAGAGATACATGTTTATTAAGAATAGTTACTTTTGAGTCTTGAAAGTTTGCAATAAAAAATTAAGATTAATTATATTCTTTATTCCTTTCCTGGAGCTTTTCCACTTTCAGGGAATGCCGATTTTGGCTATCCGGGTCGGGTACCCACTATGTCCCTTATAGTGGCATATATGAACCTTTACTCCAGACTGACACACATGCGGGCTTCTTAGCCTGTCAGACTCACAACGCCTTCGTCGACAACACGCATACATGAAAGACCAGGGAAGAACAATCATGCCCAGGGCGGGTTTCGCACTCGCGACCCTTCGGATAGAGACGCTGAGTCAGCTCACACTCTAACCACCTCGGCCATCCAGGCCGGCATCGATTTTTTTCCATCTTTCAAGACAATTTCCACGACGAGGTTAATCTTGCAAGCCAAAAGATTGTTAAACATATTTGTATCCGATGAAACCAACTTATAAATAGACTGATTGATTGATTTTTTCATGTTTCTGGTCGCGTCAACTGCTTCAGTCATTAGTCCCGTTAGGGTAGTGCATGTTTTTTTCTCGGGAGATGGTGGTGATCTTCCCCCGCTTGATGGCGAGATCCGGCGTCGACCGTGGGTTTCCCCCTAACCAGGACTCTCCCACCAGCGGGGCACCGCCCCAGCCGGAACAAGCTCTAAGCTCCCGACCGGTCTCGCGGAATACGTGGTAGTGTACTGCATGTTAGTGTAAGTGTGTGTGTAAGGGGAGAGGATAGGACAAGGAAGAGGAAGGACAGGTCCGTGGCCCATTTGTTAGGGTACTGCTCCGGCATTCGCTTGGTGTTGATCGGAGATACCATGAAAAACTACCGATCAGAGCAGCCGGCTGCTCGAATTCTCCTCCAGACAGCGACTGAATTCGATCTAGCTGAAAAGCTAGTGTCGAAAATCCTGCCGCCATGGATGGAACCAGGACCTACCGGTTAGCAGGCGCTGCAGTGACATCAGTTGATGCACTGAGCTACCGCTACCGGTTTATGAATAGATATGTTTCAGTTCCTTGTTCTGAATCTTTTTTCAGGAAAGCCGCCGAAGAGTAAGCATGATGAAGGGCTTGATGGGCTTCATGGCGCCTGAGGATCCGCAAGAGGCGCTGCGCCTGCTGCGGATGGGCTACAAGTCGTTCGGGCAGCCGGCGCTGGAGCGCTACGTGGACGGGGTGCTGGCGAGCATCAACGACAGCAGCTGCGCCGTTGCGGTGGAGCACATGGTCTCCTCTTTGAGGGGCGAAAACCACGACCCGGTGGGCTTCCGCAGTAAGTGAACTGGTTTTTCATTGATTTTTTCGTGCTTCCGGGTGCGCCAACTGCTTTGGTCATTAGTCTCGTTAGTGTAGTGCATGTTTTTCCTCGGATATGCGCGGCTATCTTCCCCGCTGGATGGCGAGATCCGGCGCCGACCTACCGTCGGCTAGTGGGGTTTCCCTGTAACCAGGACTCTCCTCCAGCGGGGCACCGCCCCAGCCGGGACAAGCTCTAAGCTCCCGGAATATGTGGTAGTGTAGTGCATGTTAGTGTAAGTGTATGTGTGTAAGGGGAGAGGATAGGACAAGGAAGAGGAAGGACAGATCGCGCGCGGTCCGTGGCCCGTTTGGTAGGGTACTGCTCCGAATTCGCCTGGTGGTGATTGGAGAAACCACGGAAACCACCGACCAGAGCAGCCGGCCGCTAGAATTCTCCTCCATTCAGTTGTTGGATAAAATAATGGAAGTCATTTTGTCGACTTAAGGGAAAGATACAGCTTAAAACCTTAAAAATCTGATTTTGAAAACATTTTCCCATGTGCATTAATTATTCAGGTGATTTTTTTATATCTGCAAAAGTTTTCGAGTTATGATTTAAAAGGTATGTCGCTGCGTCATACATCTATTAGAGTAGTAAGGTAAGCAAAACGCATGAATTGTCGTCCCTTCGTTCCTTGTTTTCCAGAATTACCGTTTTTAAGATCCGTTTCGCTTTTAATTAAAAAAATAATCATTTTAAAGCTATGAAATTTTTAGGATGCATTTAAAAAAGTATTATCTCCAAAACCGTGCGAAATCATACACTTTAGATCAATCGTTTTTGTGATAAAAAATTATAAAACTGAAAAACTACTTATATATATATATATATATATATATATATATATATATATATTCAGACGAGCTCTAATATACGCCCTGGTAACGGACCAGACCATATAGGAAATTTCCCAAACTACCGTCTCCAGCAGTTCGCGAATTTGAACGGGGCGCGAGAACCACGTCACTATCTGACGTCAGCCGCGGCCGCGTCGAGCGAAACGCTTGTCCACGAATAAGAAATTCGAAAGATAAGCTTGGGAACGAGATCTTATGATTGGCCGGTAACCGAAAAACGAGGAAGCTCGACTGCAAGAGATTTTGTCCGTTAAAAGTTGAAGGTTTCAGTA
Source organism: Teleogryllus oceanicus (assembly GCA_964035755.1). NCBI lineage: Eukaryota > Metazoa > Arthropoda > Insecta > Orthoptera > Gryllidae > Teleogryllus > Teleogryllus oceanicus. Next base: position 31,758,269 of record CAXIVR010000002.1, read on the forward strand.
AAATCTCGGAGGAGGACGGATCGCTAGTCGCCAGCAGGGAACTTCACGCGAGATTCGTTTAATCTGAAGACGAGAAGAGAACAAACACTGTACTCGTTTTGCTGATAACTCGCAACGGAAAGGAAACGCATATCAGTGAGAGTGAATTATGTGAATTCAGTGAGGGCTGAATCGGACTTTTCGGCGTACGCCGAACAATTTCTGCATCGCCGCTACGTCACATCACCGAAGCAAGGAGCCAAGGCGATAACCATTCCTGAAAACACCGCCAGAGAAGCATTTGTGTTGGGGAAGGACGACGGGCGCAGAGGCGAGGCCGAGGCACTTCCCGGCCGAGAAAATTGGTTCGGAAACGCAGCGGAAAGAAGGAGCGGAGGATCGTGGAGGCCAAGCTACCCCGACACGTCGCCAGCACGAGCCGTCGAGGCCAGCGCAGCGAGTTCCGGAGGTCGCGTAAAGCGAACGCCACGTCCCCGAACGCCGAGGTGCCAAGGCGCCGCTCGCAGCACTCGACTAAGCCAGTTCACGTAAAACCCCATTGGAGAAGCGTGACCCGGAGGTTAAATGTAGAACTCCTGAATGAAAGCCCTGTTAAGAACAGCAATGAGTAATTCAATTTAAACAAGTCACCCAATTAATCAAGTGTTAAAAAAGGGGTGTTGTAAATAATTTGATTAATTTTACTTTGTGTCGAGTTTTGTTAAAAAGTAGAGATTGAAGTGTGTTATAGATTAAGAACCATTTGTCAGGAATGAAAGCAATTCAAAGTAGGAAGGTTCAACTTTGTATTCTTTGGGTCCTTAAGACCAAGGCATGCCTGCACCAAATGGTGTACAAAGTACAATTCATTAAATTAATCGTTCAAAATACTTAATTATTGTGAAAAGAGGTAGCAATAATTGCTCCGGATATTCATTTCGAGCACGAAGGTCACGCTCTATACGTGATTGTGTGTCAAGGGCTATTTTTGTTGAATTTATGTGTGTTTTTTTGTTTGTTTTTGTCATTCTTTGAGTGTAGAATATACATCCTTCTATGCCAGAGCCACAAGTGTTTTGCTTGAGTATAAACCTGCCCGTATTCCCCACCCAGGTGCATTTTCAGACATAGCCGCATCCAGGCAATCGATTCGAAACAACTCGAGAGGTCTGACGTCGGACGGCAGTGAACTGTCGAACGACGCCGGTAACGCCCACGCGATCTCACACATCCTTAGGGCTAACGACACCTTATCGCAACAGAGTTGTATTATGCGCGGCACGTCGGAGGAAGGCCACGACGTGTGTTCCGTTGCAATATATATATATATATATATATATATATATATATATATATATATATATATATATATATTGAATATACAAAATTTTTCTCTCTCTACATTTATATCTGCTAAAGATCTTAGCGTCCGGCTTGCGGGTCAATGGGTCACGATATAATTATAATCCTTATTACCTCTATAATGGATTATAGGATCGCTGACTATACAGCGCAGCTGGGAATCTGAAATTGAATGATTCTATTCCTAGTTCATTACTGTTTGGATTGACTAAATGAAAATCACTTTCTTTTCTAAAGAACAAAATTTAACAAAGTTTATTTCTACCTTTTTATCAAACAATTTAATGAATTTAAGTTAGGCCTTTGATCAAGATCTCTTTCAATTTACAATTTTACACCGCGGTTAACTTATCTATTCTTCGTTGATGTCCCTCGTAGACTTCTCAGTCGAAATATCTTGCGAGCTTGCCGTAGTCCAAAGTTCCACTAAATCCTCTTCTGCCCTATCCAAGCTGGTCTCAAACTATTAAAATTACCAGTCCGATTACGTCCTATGACATAGTCCCGAACTTGATTACCATTCCGACAAAGTTCCTATTTATACTTCAATATTGCTTCCACATGAAAATATCTACGATCAGTTCAGAAGCGCGTTTCCGACCAGAATGAAATCTTCCTGCATGATTCATCCCTCGAAGACTTCGTATTAAACTACCTTCATTTTTTTCATAACATTTGACCGTCCTTCTCTCACCCAGCCAATCCATACGTTTGTTATATTTTGGTGTAGCTGACCTGATCGTCTAAACTTCTTCGCCCAATCCCAAATTTTCTACTTTCGGCATCCAGAACTGTTAATGCATTTACAAAAAACAAAAACTACATTGTTTATTCATGGTCGTTGCTAAGCTCTAGCTCTCGTGATATTTCGTAATGCATGTTCCACCATATTGTCTCAAATAAATGTTATTTATTTTAACGTGACATATCGGTATGTCACAATATATATATATATATATATATATATATATATATATATATATATATATACGCCAACTACAGATGAAAACATGCACTACACTTACGGGAATATTTACCTCATTAATTGACGCGCCCGGAATCACTAACAATCTTAGGTTGTGTGAGAAAGAAACCTGCCCAACTCGACTGCCTGATGGATTGCCTACCAGCCAGGGGCAAATGTTACACATGTACCTTCGCAACATGGAATTTCCCAACACACATTTACTGGAGAAAGATGATCATCTAATTTCGCTAGAAATTTGTAACATTCATTCACATATATCCTCTAGTATGCAAGGACAAGATTCTACACACGTGTTTGAAGCTACTTCTACTTGCTTGTGAATGCCTATCATGTCACTAAGGTGGCTGCCTACCATGTGCTGTGACCCCTCTATGTGTTCCGTCTGCCTACCATGTGCTCGTGACCGCCTACTATGTGGTTGTGACTGCCTACCATGTACTTGTGACCGCCTACGAAGTGTGTGCGGTGCGTGTGCAGTGGCGGAGGCGAGCGGGCTGGCGCCGCAGGGGCTGTTCGGGGGCAACCCGACCATGCTGGGCGACTACGACGAGTGCGTGGAGACGCGTGCTGCCACCTTCTCGGGCCAGTACTGCCTGGCGACGGCGTGCCTCTCGCGCGACGACCGGCCCTGCGAGGCGCTGTACTTCGCCTCCGTCGCCGCGCGCGCCCATCGGGCCTTCGCCGACGTAAGTGCTCGCGCGCGCCTCACCCCGGCTGGCCCTCGCACCTCACCTGGGCGGGCGCAGGTCAAGACTTGGGGTTGGGGCGCACGTCATTCATAAACACAAAAGTTGTCGTGCTAGCTCATTTTCTCCTCCCCTTCTTCTTCCTCTTCTTCTTCTTCTTCCTCCTCCTTTTCTTCTTCCTCCTCCCTCCTCCTTTCCTTCTTCTTCTTCCTTTTCTTCTTCTTCTTCTTCCTCCTCCTTTTCTTCTCCTCCTCCTTTTCTTCTCCTTCCTCCTTTTCTTCTCCTCCTCCCTTCCTCCTCCTTTTCTTCTTCTTCCCCTCTTCCTCCTTTCCTTCTTCTTCTTCTTCTTCTTCCTCTTCCTTTTCTTCCTCCACCTTTCCTTCTTTTCTTCTGCTTTTCATCCTTTTCGTCTACTCCTTCTTCATCATTTCTTCTTACTCATCCTTTTCTTCTGCTTTTCATCCTTTCGTCTACTCCTTCTTCATCCTTTTCTTCTGTTTGGGTCACGTATTTTTAGCACTTGTCGCTTTAAAAAGGGTAAACATTTGATATACAACTTGGGTCACGTATTTTTAGCACTTGTCGCTTTTGAACCCTTGAAGATATTGCAATGCAGTTTTCTAGGAAATGCACGAAGGAATTGTGGTTAATAATTTCATGTATTCATAACATTTTTATCATTTCTATTTTACGAGTCGAGATTTTTTAACGGAACTATACATTTTTTTGAGTTCATGGTGACGGGCGTAAAATATGAATCGAATTGTATTGTATAGGTCATACAACAGTTCATACGACTTTCACCACTCTCTAAAGCCATTAGAGAAAATATTTTAGTCGTTTTTTCTCGGTTCACTTTTAGAAAGCAAAAAAGAAAAACTAAACGTCGTTTTAGCGAACACGCCATCGTTAAATGCAATTTTGAGGTTATAAACAAAACGATTTGTACCCGTCAGTAATGCTCAGCTCATCCTAGTGATGCCAACATGAAGTCAAGAAAGTACCAAACACCGAAAAACCATCTCTTTTCTACATCAATCTTCCTCTTAAACTATTCAATGAACATCGTACATATTGCTGTAGGCTAGATAAGCATTTTTACAGTAATTTAGAGTTATTTGCCATTCGCAATAAACGAAAAATTTGAATGAATTGCCCAACTCAGCGGCCAGATAGTTGCTCCGCCACGGACATACGCTCATATATATATATATATATATATATATATATATATATATATATATATATATATATATATATATATATATTCCTTCATTTTTCTAGAATATTCATTTTTAAAATACCACTAACAATAGTACTAGCAAATTCACTTTGCCGAGAACAATCGAATTGATTCAGTGGACTGGCCGCATCTAAATATACCTTTAGCCATTCAAAACGCATTTTAAACGCTTAAATCCCGGCAATAAAGTTTTTTCGAGAATTTTATTAGAATGTTCTAAACGAATCAGAAAAAATGCTCAATACTGTAGCAGACCAACGAGCGTCAAATGTCATCACCGTTAGCTTCACCCCCTGGACTGGAAGAGGACATTCAAATCAAAACTTGAACGTACACGTGATGACGTGAATCTTTAATTTTGACATAAACATGGAAATAGAATCCACAACGACTATTAGGGTGAAAACAGCCTGTCTTATATATAGATACAACAAATACTCTGTGCAGAAATAGTACACACAATCGAAAGTCAGTAAGTAAAACGAAGAAATTCAAGAGTCAAGAATAGAGTCAAAGAAGCGTTTTATAAGCATATTTTCATATATATTCAATATATTATATATTATATGTTTGGACTATATGATATATATTATAAATGACCTTTGTTATTAAAAAGTGACCTGAAAAAAAAAATTTTAAACAAGAGCATATTTTGATGATGTATGGCAATTTATGTTCATACAAACTGCATTAGTCCCTATCTAACGAAAACGTTGGAAGTTCTTTGTAGTAGTTTACTACAACATTCAATAGCATCCACACGATAGCTGCTGTTCTCACGTTTACGGGAAATTGAAGGCTTGCTGCTGGCGACCTGTTCTGTGCATTTTGTGCGTCCACCGATGTGGATGGTTTCATTGAAAACACTGACACCACTGGCACTGGGTTCAGGCTACGCTTACGCGCACATTCATTCACTGTGAATGCACATTACCCGAGAATGACGGATAAAAAGGGCACACGGACGCAGTGACACATATATATAGTCGGGAGCTGACTTGTTTGAGTGCGGGGAGTGAGGTGTCTTCGATTGATTGATTGATTTTTTCATGTTTCTGGGCGCGTCAACTGCTTCGGACATTAGTCTCGTTAGTGTAGTGCATGTTTTTTCTCGGGAGAAGGCGGTGAACTTCCCCACCGGATGGCGAGATCCGGCGCCGACCTACCGTCGGCTAGTGGGTTTCCTCAACCAGGACTCTCCCACCAGCGGGCACGCCCCAGCCGGCACAAGCTCTAAGCTCCCGACCGGTCTCCCGGAATATGTGGTAGTGTAGTGCATGTTAGTGTAAGTGTGTGTAAGAAGAGAGGATAGGACAAGGAAGAGGAAGGAAAGATCGCGCGCGGTCCGTGGCCCGTTTGGTAGGGTACTGCTCCGGCATTCACCTGGTGTTGATCGAAGAAACCACGGAAAACGGTGTCTTCGACTTATTGGTTTTATTATTTTCGTATACCGTTTTAATTTTTGCCTATGGACACTTAAAACAATATACTTGAAACAGCTAATAGTTGTGGCTTCGGTGGGGGCACTTCCAAGAACATCGATCCCATTTCTCAGCCTCGCAATCAAGTCAGTCCCCAACTATGTACTTGAGTTTTTGTAACGTGGGTGTGAGGACTTGTCTTCACGATGGAATATGACACGGTATTTTGCGTCTTTATCTGACGTGCTGCCAGATGTCTCATGATTGCGACCGTATCAAGCAGTGCTGCAGATCAAGCGACATCTAGCGACACGACCGAGAAAGACGCGAAAACCAGTGCCGCATTCCGTCGTGAAGACAAGCCCTCACGCACCACGTTACGAAAATCCCAGAACATCTATACAGAAACAAACACATAGTCATACACACGAATAAACGCAGATTATCCGATGACTGAATGCAGGATGAGAGCGAGTATCGAGTTCGCATCTCCTGGTGGTGGCATCGGCGACCAGGGACGCCCAGAGAAACAACAGGCCTGGGGTAAAAGATACTTGGGCATCTCTTCATTTCATCACACGTTTCACACACACACACACACACACGGACCGAATTCATTGCTCGTTGCAACAGAAAGAACTTATAGCGATTAATTTGAATTAAAAGTAACAATTATTTATGCACCAATGGCGTTATAAGAAAACATTAGTGGCTAAAAACCTAAAGGCGTTGCCTGAAATTAATAGAACCAGTTAACGCAAGTTGTACGTACAAGATTTTTTACTTAATTTTTGTGAGATAGATTTATTTATTTACTAATAAACTAGAAGTGAAATTGATTCGGTTTGTTCTTTGATATTTCCTTCCATAATACCCATTTATAATTCCTCGAAAGAGAGAATGAACCGTTTTCACATTTCCTTGTAACCATGATCCTCTCGATTGAGATTAGTTATGCAGTGAAAACCCGTGCTCTTTATCGAAAGCAATAACGTAAAAGTAAAAAAATTAAAAATGTTTTGAACGGAAAAAGTTTCGTTGTCCCAGTTAATTCGGGACCTGGGGTAAGTTTCTCAGGCATACCTCAGGCAAGCCAATAAGAATTAATTTGAAATACATGTTTTATTTTTGACCAGGAAACGTATTGGTACACCAATGAGCTCGGGGCTTGAGCAAAGTTCCTCCGGAAACCTCAGGCGGCGTAAGAGTGGGTGATATGAATAAGAAGAAAAACATTTTTGATTTGTATTAAATGAAAACATCGATGATCCAATAGAGCTAGGGACGGACTTAAGATCCTCAGGTTAGCGCTGGCAGCCCAATAGCGTATAAATTAATTAGCTATACTAATCATGATATTAAACTCAATAGTTTTACTCCATACATACAAAGTGCCCTAATCAGAGCAGTGTAACACACAGAGTTTATCGCATTTTCTATCCGATTTTTCTTGCCACTTTTCCCTACTGTCCATTCATACACTGCAACTGTTCTATTTTTAGAGGAGAGGTATACATCGATTGCTATGTGAAAGTCCAATAAATAGCGCAGGTAATAATTTTCATTTTATTATAGCTTTAAGTTATTTTCCATATTTGACGCAATCTGGAACTCTGTTGGACATAATTTCACTCGAGGAAGAGAGCTATAAAATATCACTCGTGCTTTCGAATTTTAAACCCGTCGCTTCACTAGACGGAAATTTTTCAACGATTTCCAAAGCACTCGTGAGCTAGCGGCATCAAAAATTTTGATTTGTTTTGAAGGGGCAAGTGTTTGGGTGCGCAGGTGAGCTTCGAGTGGAGGCGAGCGGCGCCGGCCCTGGATCGTCTGCCGCTTCGCGTGGGGCTCTGCGTCCCGTCCACATGCGACGCAGACAACGTGCGCGCCATCGCACAGCAAAGCCTGGGCGCACTGCACGCCGGCCTGCGCGTCGACCTCGCCCCAGCCGCCTGCCGCGTCGCCGGCGACGCCCCCTTCGCCGCCTACGACTACTTCGTCCTGTAAGTGGCTCAGACAAGCCCTAGTCCCTTAAGTGGCCGCTGCACGCCGGCCTGCGCGTCGACCTCGCCCCAACCACTGCTGCGTCGTCGGCGCCGCCCCTTCGCCGCCTACGAATACATCGTCCTGTAAGTGGTTCAGCCAAGTCCCTAGTCCCTTAAGTGGCCGCTGCAAGCTGGCCTGCGCATCGACCTCGCCCCACTGACTGCCGCGTCGTCGGCGACGCCTCCTTACCGCCTACGACTACTTCGTTCTGTAAGTGGCTCCGTCAAGCACATAGTTCCTAGCAGCCGCTGCACGCCGGCCTGCGCGTCAACCACGCCTCCAGCCGCCTGCCGCGTCACCGCCGACGCCCCTTTCGCCGCCTACGACTACATCGTCCTGTAAGTGGCCAGACAAGCCCCTAGTCCTTTAAGTGGCAGTTGCATGCAGGCCTGCGCGTTGACCTCGCCCCAACCGCCTGCCGCGTCACCGCCGACGCCCCCTTCGCCGCCTACGACTACTTCGTCCTGTAAGTGGCTCAGACAAGCCCCTAGTCCCTTAAGTGGCCGTTGCACGCCGACCTGCGCATCGACCTCGCCCCAACTACTGCTGCGTCACCGGCGACGCCCCTTCGCCGCCTACGACTACTTCGTCCTGTAAGTGGCTCAGCTCCTAGTCCCTTAGTGGCCGCCGCACGGCGGACTGCGCGTCGACCACGCCACCATCGCCTGCCGCGTTGCAGGCGACGCCCCTTCGCAGCCTACGACTACTTTGTCCTGTAAGTGGCTCTGTCCCTAGTCCCTTAAGTGGCCGCTGCTCGGCGGACTGCGCGTCGACCTCGCCCCGCCGCTTACCGCGTCGCCGGCGACGCCCCTTCGTCACCTACGACTACTTCGTCCTGTAAGAGGCTCTGCCCTACTCTATTAAGTGGCCGCTGCACGCCGGCCTGCGCGTCGACCTCGCCCCCGCCGCCTGCCGCGTCGCAGGCGACGCCCCCTTCGCCGCCTACGACTACTTCGTCCCGTAAGTGGCTCAGCCCCTAGTCTTTAAGTGGCCGCTGCACGCCGGCCTGCGCGTTGACTTCGCCCCAGCCGCCTGCCGCGTCACCGCCGACGCCCCTTTCGCCGCCTACGACTACTTCGTCCTGTAAGTGGCTCTGCCCCTAGTCTTTAGTGGCCGCTGCATGGCGGACTGCGCGTCGACCTCGCCCCAACCACTGCTGCGTCACCGGCGACGACCCTTCGCAGCCTACGAATACTTTGTCCTGTAAGTGGCTCTCCCAATCCCCTAGTCCCATAAGTGGCCGTTGCATCCCCGCCTGCACCTCGACCTCGCCCTCGCCGCCTCTAGTGAAAATGTAAAACAAATAAGCCTTTGCATTCAAAATTATTCTCTCGTAGTATTCTGTTGTAGTAATTATTGTAAAATCATACATGTTTTTGCCTAGTTCAGCGAGTACAAATTCTCAATGCTCTCAATGCGTTCTAATGTTGTATTCAGTAGATGAAGTTCGGCGTAGTGAATGAAGTCATTTACTACGTTATTCACTGTACTAATCTAGCGACTGCATACCATGCGAACTTTCCGTTTATTCTACATCGTTATGCGCCTTTTTTTTTTTTTTCCTTATCCTTGCACAATAATTGTGTGGGTGCCCCCATCTTGTAAAAATAATTCTTAAAAGGCATTCACGCTTTGTCATGTTGTGTTTGGAAAGAAACCGGAAACAAGCTACTTTTAGTAGCGTGGGGACTTGCAATTGCTTTTGTAAATGTAAACTCTCGAACTTAAAACGAACTGACGCCGCGGGCAGGATTCAAACACACGCGGCTAGAGCCCATTAGATTTCGAGTCCAACTCCTTAACCACTCGGACACCGCAGCCACGGCGCCGGCAGTAGAAACAAGTTTTGTAATAGAGCGAGTGCTTGTAATTACTATTGCAAATTTGATTTGCTAATCTAAAATGCAAAGACGCTGCGGACAGGATTCGAACCTGTGCGGGCAGAGCCATTAGATTTCAAGTCCAACTCCTTAACCACACGGACACCGCAGCCACGGCGTTGATAGTAGATAGAAGTTTTGTAATAGAGCGGGTGCTAGTAATTACTATTGCAAATGTTGATTTGCTTATCTAAAATGCAAAGACGCTGCGGACAGGATTCGAACCTGTGCGGCAGAGCCCATTGATTTCGAGTCCAACTCCTTAACCACTCGGACACCGCAGCCACGGCGTTGATAGTAGATAGAAGTTTTGTAATAGAGCGGGTGCTAGTAATTACTATTGCAAATGTTGATTTGCTAATCTAAAATGCAAAGACGCTGCGGACAGGATTCGAACCTGTGCGGGCAGAGCCCATTAGATTTCAAGTCCAACTCCTTAACCACTCGGACACCGCAGCCACGGCGTTGATAGTAGATAGAAGTTTTGTAATAGAGCGGGTGCTAGTAATTACTATTGCAAATGTTGATTTGTTTATCTAAAATGCGGAGGCGCTGCGGACAGGATTCGAACCTGTGCGGGCAGAGCCCATTGGATTTCGAGTCCAACTCCTTAACCACTCGGACACCGCAGCCACGGTGTTGATCGTAGAAACAAGTTTTCTAATAGAGCGGGTGCTTGTAATTGACTATTGCAAATGTTGATTTGCTTATCTAAAATGCAAAGACGCTGCGGACAGGATTCGAACCTGTGCGGGCAGAGTCCATTGGATTTCGAGTCCAACTCCTAACCACTCGGGCACCGCAGCCACGGCACTGATAGTAGATAGAAGTTTTGTAATAGAGCGGGTGCTAGTAATTACTATTGCAAATTTGATTTGCTTATCTAAAATGCAAAGACGCTGCGGACAGGATTCGAACCTGTGCGGGCAGAGCCCATTGATTTCGAGTCCAACTCCTTAACCACTCGGACACCGCAGCCACGGCACTGACAGTAGATAGAAGTTTTCTAATAGAGCGGGTGCTTGTAATTGCTATTGCAAATGTTGATTTGTTTATCTAAAATGCGGAGACGCTGCGGACAGGATTCGAACCTGTGCGGGCAGAGCCCATTGATTTCGAGTCCAACTCCTTAACCACTCGGACACCGCAGCTCCTCCGCAGGAGGGAGGCACATATCGTTTTTTTTGTTTGTTTTCTTCAATTTTTAATTCCTCCAGAGAAAATTAATACAAGCTTATTAAATCGAACGTTGTAGACTCCTAGTATAGACAGAGGATTCTTGATGTTTGGATAGTTTGATAGTGAACCTTGCTAGATTGCCAGTCGTAGATGCTTCGCAATTTAAAAGTTACATTTATTCTCTCTTAATAATTTTTACATCTTAGAATTCAAATATTTGATAGTTGTTTATGTAGTTTAACTGACAAATCACTGTGATCGTTTTTCACTTTTTAATATAGTTAAATGTTTCTGATTTTGTCTCAAATGGTGTTTGGATAATAGCTTCTGTTCTAACATTTTCGAAGTGATCAGTGAAATATTTATAGATTGATTTTAGAAATATTCGTAAAACAGTATTGTTTATTAAGTAAAGTGTTGCTTTAAAAAAGGTTTAATTAATATAACTATTTATAATTAATTAGGAAAAAATTAAAAGGAATTTTTTCCTTGTATAATTTTTCTAGTATTTTAAATGAGTTTTTATAAATAACATTTCTTAATTTCAGGGGGCTACTAATGATAATGATATTTTGGTGTGCTATTGCAACCGTCTATGAATATTCTACTCGTGGTGAGTCTATTGCCTACATATTAATATATTTTAAACTAATACCGTAGAACTTTGATAGATTTTATGTAAGTCTTAATTTACAATCAAGATGATTATTTATCAATGGTATTGAAGGTAGCAGTTATTAAATATGTATATATGTTGGTTTCGAAAGAAGTATATCATAAGAAAGCGTATTTAAAGAATATACTTTTATTACGTGATTTGTATCATATTTACATATTGTTGACAATTTATGTCAAAATTACAATAATTTGGAATTAATTAAATTTATTAATTAATTAAATTATCTGAATTCTTGAACGTGAAGAACAAAAGTTAATTAATTAAAATTCTAAGCGAAACAATCAAATAGGCACGAAAAAAATATATTTAAGAATACGTTTTCATTTTAACTGAGTTTCTTCATGTGGCCAAAAAAATATTCCAAAAGTTTTTCAGTACCTGTACTATTGTCCAAAGTTCTTAGTTCACTCCTCGTTTTCGTAACCCTTAGTTACTCGCGCTCTGTTTTGTCACACAAGTTCCCGCACGGCGCACTTTGTACGCCAATCCTATTTTGTTTGAAAAATGAACTCTACAAGACCTGAATAATATTTGGATATAATTTGTATTTAGTTATGTTTGAGATGAATACATATTACAAATTAAATAATAATAATGATGATGATGGTAATAATAATAGTAATTATTATTATTATTATTTAAAATTTAGCATATTAGTCTTCAGAACAATGTTTGCATTTGATGACTTCAAGAATATGTTTGATGCTTGAAAATTTGTAGTACCAGTTAATAGTAAGTGTAGCAATAATGGCAGTAGAGCAAGTTTTTCCTCTTCAGCAAGTGTGACAGTAATTTCTTTTTTTTTTAAATTATTGTTGACCATCCAGTTTCTGTAAATTTGCTGACAAACTGTGTTTTATTTCACTTTGTAACCTTGTATTTGCCAGTTAAATCATTTCTACACTCTAAATCGCTTCTAAAATAATCACTAGCATAATCAAGCTCAGATGTCATGTTCACTCTCAGCAACTATAACTTCTTTCTCAAAATCATTTGCATCATCGCAAATTTCCTTTTGACGATTCCCTGTGTAATAATTCACATACTATCTGCTTTTACGATAAATTATTCATCTCTGTATTGTTCCTAATGTAAAAAAATACATTAGTTTAATTACGTCAATAAATACAAAATCCAGTGGTTATTAAAAGAAAATGAACACTCACATCGGTAACCACGCGGCGTAGAAAGCACGTCAACGGACACTTTCCAGCGGAAAAACAATCGTCTAGCCACTGCAGGAAATCTTACGCATCGAGGAGGATGTGGCTGAATGCCTTGTGCGAGGTTAGGTCCAATGTCAGAACGCGCGCTGATGTTATCTGACACCTAGTGTGATAACTAGGGAACGGAATTTATTGTAATAAAAATTGCAAAAATGTACATATTTATGTGCTTAGTTTTTCGAAAAGATGTAAGAAAAAAATAAAAAATATGTAAAATAAAATTCATTATTGTGTTTAAAATTGTTCTCTACAGGCATTTTCTGAGAATATAACCTTGCCGATCAGTTCTTAACACGAATTCGGGGTGGCTGCAAGTAAGTTCTACCTCTACAAAAGTAATTGTACACTAGACGTACCCGCAGATAAGAATTGTATTCGAAAATTAAAGTACATTCATAGTATATATTACAATGTTTACGAGAAGATGGTATTTAAGTGAATAGTAGTACTGTATAGCAAGTGATCAATCCTGGGATAGGGGGTTAAAGGGAATATCCTCCCCCCCACATCGAACAACGAGGTAAGACAATACTAATTTTGTAAAACAATGTACTGCAAAAATGTACCTCAATAATATACTAGAATAATAATTCTGTAAAATATATTTTTGTTTTCAATCGATTAACGAATGTTCGGTTTGAAAAATGAGCAAACATGGGGTTGAAATTACTTTTGTTTACAAAAATCCGCTCATAGCAAAAACATATTTGACTCCGGGTACGCAGCAGGCGGGGGAGGGGGTAAGTTTGACAAATCATGGCGACGATATGGGGGAGGGGAAGAAGGATCATGGCAAAGATAAGGGTCATAGAAGCGCAGCAGCATTTCATTTGATTTGCAAGAAAGCTGATTCCGTAACATACATTGCAAACGGGCATCTGAAATGTTACGTTTCGACTTATAACTAAGTTCAAATGTACCGAAATATATAGTAAAAGGTAAAATATGTATAAATTATGTAAAAATATGAATGCAGGTATGTAGTTCCTGTAAAAACATGTAATTACATGGAAATGCGTTCTCTAGTGATAACATTTCCAGTGGCGTACGAAGTATGCCAGCGCGAGTAACCAAGGGTTAAATGTTATATAATATCGAGTAATATCTTCCGTGAGTTGACCTTTCGTCAGTGAGTATTCATGTTCGTAATCAAATTACTTTTTGATAGTCCACTCGCTTTATATCAATCTATAAGAGCATTTTCCATCCCCGTATCAAATATTTTTTAATATCTAACCCTCACTTATCTAATAAGCTCAGATCCATTTTTAATCTGTACTTCACAGGATCTCCACATGTTCTCATTGCTGAGTTTCAACTTCGAAGGTACATTTTACTACTCACGCAACTTTTCTTGAACGATGAATTGAAGAAATGCAGGCGGAGTGGGGGTATTAGTTACAAAGTCGGCCACTAGAGTATTTACAGCAATGCCAACCTCTGAAAAATCAAAGTCAAACCCGCTACTTGTGCTCCAGGTCATCGCTGTGAGTAAGCAACAGCGAGGATGCTAGATAGAAATTTTAGGTGCGTCCCTTGAAGGACCTGGGCATATCTCAGCCATTTCTTTAGGTAATGGAAATAAGTTAGAAGTTCTCGACTATGAAAGCAACTAGCTTTGGCTGGCTAATGTTTTGCGCCAACGAAGTTTCAATGCTTGGAATGTTGTCATGAGTGCTCGCTGCGAGCTCTTGCCTTCAACTGTTTATTGCTCAAGGGAGAGGGAAGCAAGGTCATCGTTCAAGAAAAGTTGCGCGAGTAGTACATCCGTTGTCACGGCTACCATAACTATCTTACTTATTTTATACCTTCAGCAGGCCTAGCCATTAAATAACAGATTCATTACAGTATATACTATAGAGGATGTCCGGGGAGATGACGTCGAAGCTTCACAATAAGCTCTTAAGACAATTTTAAGCCTATTTTATCTAATAAGTTACATTCATATTCCGAATGGCTATGCCGCAATAAACACTCAGAAGTTAGTTTGAAAATATGCTTTCTGGGCAAAAATTTGCATTGCAGAAGCATAGAAGCACTCCAGAAAGGTGCGAATTGTTTATTATTAACAAAATAAACGACTATAGTAGTTCAAAACGAAAAATTAACCGAGAAAAATGTGTAAATTGGGTACTTTCTTACTTATGGGTTAATTTTTCTTTCTGATCAAATATATTAATTTATTTTGTTAAATATAAACAATTCACATATCTATGTATTCCGAATATCTATGTAGTTTATTAGACAAAATAGGCTTAAAATTGTCTTAAGAGCTTATTTTTGAAGTTTCGACGTTTCCTCCCCTGTATATACTCGTCTTACAAGAAATGCTTAATTATAGGTGCGATATTATAATACATTAATGCTTAATTTTTACTTTCTCGTCTTATGAATTCTCCGTAAGAAGAGAATGTTATGTAATCGTGCGCCGGAAAACTGCGAATTTTCGCCAGAAACTCTCTTATAGCTTGGATCTGGTAACGAAAAAGTAGATAAATCCTGTTGCTACTTTGCATAAAGCCCATCGGTCATTTTCCAAATTTTCAAAAAAATGGTTCCAAATTTTTTGATTAAATTTTGTTATTGAATACTTCTTATTGTTGATATCTTCGATTTTTCGAAAATTGCAAAAAAAAAAAAATTTCAAAACTACAAAATTGAATATGAGAGAGTTTTGCCTCAAAGAGTCGGTTGTATGCCGCCGATCCGGTGGCCGAGATCGTTAAGGCAGTAGTGTCGTAGAGTGGCTGGTTTGAATCCCGCCTCGGGCATGGTTGTATTTGTGTTTGTCCTTTCACCACTTCTCATCCCCATATTGTTTCATCTTCAGTTACCATAACGTGGTCGCCCAATTGTGGCCGCTAATGACCTAGATGTAGATGCGACCTTAAATTTAAAAAAAAGTCGGTTGTACAAAATTAGCACTTTAAATAAGGTCATGTACAATTTTTTTCTTGTGGAATAATCTTGGTTCCTTGCTTCGGGGCAGGTCGCCGGCGTAATGAGTGGGTAGCGGCCTTTTCTGTGCTGGCCAACGGGGCCGCGTTGCTTTGCCCCGGAGGCGGCGGCGGCGGCGGTGTCGACGAGGGCGGCGGCAAAGGCGGCAAGGGCGGGGGCGGGGGCGGGGACGGCGAGGGCCGCAACTCGCTGCCGCCCCTGCACGCCCTCCGCGTCATCTGCTTCTTGGGCGTGGTGCTCGGCCATTGCTTCGTCGCCGTCATTGACTTTCCCACTACCAATCTCGAGCATCTCTACAAGGCAAGTGGTCCAGTCGGCAACAATTAAAAAAAAAGGGGGGGGCACTTGGAAAAAGATTATAAACTTTTTATCACTCATTATATTCTATTGTATGTACCTACGTTCTAGTTAAATTCTCAAATTTTCAATCTCCTAGACCCTCTCTGCTAACTCCGGAAGACCTGAAAAACCGGTACAGGCTTTTTTCGTGTTTTTCTCTATAACTCTTTAACCTTACGTCCTGTAGAAAAAATGATTTAATTCAATTTTAAAGAGGATAACATTTCCTACAACTTTTGTATGAAACGGTTTTTTCGAAACCAATTACCAAGCGATCTACCGCTACCATCAAGTCAACATTGGAAAGAGATTATTCCTGAGGATTGGAGCTGGACGAATAGCACACATGTACCCGATTAAAATAATAGGTAATAAGAACCCTTCTTATCATCAAATGGGTTGCTGATGCATGTAGCTGCAGCAAAGCTGGACTGAAATGCTCTTCCCAACACAAACATTGTTCTGACCATGCAAGTGACAATACCCCTGTATCTGACGAGACAGGGAATAGCATTTAATTCATCCATCAATATTCGCTTAAAAAAATATCGGTTTTTGAAAAGTTGTAGCTAGCTTGGTAATTGGTTTCGAAAAAAATGTTTCATACAAAAGTAGTAGGAAATTTAAAATCTTTAAAATTGAATTAAATTACTTTTCTACATGACTTAAAATTAAAAAGTTATAGAGAAAAACCCGAAAAATGTGGGTACCGGTTTTTCGGGTCTCCCGGAGTTAGCACAGGGTCTATGAGATCGAAAACTTGGGTCTTTATCTAGTGCCTAGGTACATACAACACGTTCAAAGAAGAAGTGTTTATGACCTTTTTCCAGGTAAAATGTAGTACGTACTGACTGGACTAAAGTGTTTGGCTTCCTGGGAGATTCTGTTGGTAATTGCGGGGACGGATCGAGAATTTTGGGGGCATATTGCAAAATCTTACAATATGGTTCACAATATGTTTATTGTAAAAAAATATTGACACAACAGACGAGTGTCAAGTAGAATACCTCACAGATATTTTATGGCTGTTTTATGGTGTTATTGAAATTACAACTTTTCGTACCATAATTGTGTCTAGGTTCACATCACTTCGCTTTTCTCACACTTTGAAATGCAATTTTTTGTTATTTGTATCAATTTGAATCCTTTAAGTCATATTTTCTGGTCATAAAATCTCAAATGAAAAAAAAAAAAAATTAAAAATTCTATGTCGGCGTTGCGAAAGAAAATGACACATTTCAAATTTTTTTTTATTTATGTGAAAAAATATGTTCAGAAAAAAGTATACAGACAGTTTATTAGTCAGTATAATGAGTAAAACACTTTTTGGCCACGAAAAATACAGCTCCGCTGACAGTTAAACCGTCTTCCTGCAAAATGACAGTAGTTTTTCTTGATTTTTGAGATGGTAGTTGGCTCCTGGAATTGCGAAAATGTAGTCACTTAGTTAAGAGAGGTCAAGAAAGAATACACCGTCACAAAGTTCTCTGCGTTAGTTTCATTGTCACGTCGGTTTTATTTTCTTTAAATACTTGTTGAGTCTTGAAGAAACATAATTTAACTCAAAATGAAATATTTTCACCTTCGTTTTGTACTTTGAAATTCTTTCTTTGGTTTCAGAGCGATGTTTACTTGAATAACAATGCTTATTTGTTTTAGTTAAGTAAGGAGCCGATTTCCGTTATACCGGCAGTAACACCTCTCTTTGTTGATGTCTACTTGGTGCTGGGAGGACTTTTGGTCGCCTACGTCTTTTTTAATCACGTCGCTCAGGGTGGTGAATTTCAACTGGCGCCCTTCTACCTCTATCGATATGTTCGGTACGTACACAATGAACAGATATAAAAAGAACGGATTTATATTTATTGCCTGAAAGAAATTCACTGAATAATTCATTTATATTCTGTTCTCAATTACTGGATAATTTGCAAGGTAAAAGTAGAAATCAATAATCGAATTTCCTCCGTATCGGAGACTTAGTCGATACGTTTGAGCAATTGGAGCAAGGTAGAAACGTTTGCCTTTCATTACTAATAGTTTAAGGATATGCTGACAAAACAGATTGGTCGGATAGGACGTCCTCTAAAGGATAAGAAATAAAAAAGGCCGGTTCTCTTAGAAATATGTCACTATTGGAACGACATCTGGCGCATCATTCGGTAGTTTTCGCGGCCCATAATTCGGTCTCGCAGTTTGAGTTGAGTTACGTAGTAATGGATATCATTTTGGAAAAATAGAGCAAGACGAGTAGGCTTTTCTAAATTGATTTCGTTTGGCGACTCTCTTGATTTTGTGCGGCGTCTCTAGACAAACAATTAAAATAATTCTTGCTCGGTGTTTTCTTAGAAATGTTTTAGATGGATTTCCTTTTAAACACAGGCATGTGTAGCCTAAAGGGGATGGGGGACCAACCACATTTCTAGACTTCCTTCTCCATTAAACATATTTATTTACATATTACATATTTATATATTTTACTGATGAAGTAAAACTTTTTTGCAAGAAAACAAGGAATAATAAACAAAACAAATTAATAACAAACAAAACAATAATGAAACTGTAGCTTTAATTAAAACTGCACAATTCATAAATGCAATGGATTGTTTACAGGGTAAATGTAATGAACTGTTTACAGGGTTCTTAAACAGCTTAGAGAGCCTCCTACCAAAATCTATAAAAATTCCCTAAATTTTCTAGTTAAAGAAGGGAAAACCAAGGATTTGATATATTTTCGAAAATAAAACTGTTTATTAAGTAAGGTTCCTTTCAAATGTTTTAGTGGGGTCAAGACCCCTGAAGCCCCTAAAAATCCTTCGTACGTCTTCCTTCGGAGGGGAAGTAAAGCCGGCTGTCCCATGTTAGTACATTTACTGCATGTAAAAGATCCTCATGCCTAAATGACGCCTCTGAGCTAAATTCAAATCGCCTGTTTCGTCACCCAAGTAATACCTTCTTTCTCCCATGATTGGTGAAAGGAGTGTAACGAAATTTGCGTGGTCAGACGGAAGAGCAGGCCTCATGGCCTGAGTCTCGCCACGTAAAATAAGGCAAATTCAATTCAATTCAATTCAATTCAAGCCCTGGCTCCCTGTACGTACGCATATCCTTTTACATCCACTACAAGTAGCATGTAGGCGAATTTTTCTATAACATTTTTGTCAAATATACTATTGGAGATCGGAGATATGGGTATAAGCGATACTATAAAAAGATAGATTTAGAATGTCGTAACTGAAACGCGACACAATTGTTGGCTCTTCACAAAATTTGAAAGACTTCTGGGAACATAGTGGGCCTAATATGCGATACACACGTTGTTGTGATCTGAGAAAGCAACGATTCTAACAAATATAAGAGGAACTAAATTGGATTTCGCCAAGGAACTTTGCAAATAATGGTAACAATAGGAAATAACCAGGTGACTCCTTAAGGATCTCACTATCATCCCATCACACTATACCACTGACTCCGGTTTGAAAATTTATTAGGTATTAATAATAAAAATTGAAATGAAAAAACTTAAATTTAGTTTTTGAGAAATTAAACTTTGTCTACTACGAATTTAAATGAAATATTAATTTAGGAGTTTGGTTTCATTCAGTCATTTGTGCCTAGTCCTCTAATAAACTGAAACAATTTCCTAATCAAGAATTGATGTACTTTTTTTATAAATATTGGAACTTAAAAAAACACTCAATTTGTAAAACAGAATATTAAAAATTTAACTTCACTTTTGGCGAACTGACAACTCCTGTAACTCTCATTATCTTTTAAAGAAGCTTCCGGGAAATCAGAAATTATCTGACTTGTCTATTGTGATACATCTGACACCAAATTATACTCAGCACGGCAAATACCTTTTAATTTTTTATTGAAACCTCAACTGCTTGTGCTGAAATTGTGGGCAAAGAAACATAATAATAAAACATTGCAAAAGATTTCACAATTATTACATTTTACAAGCTTGACCATCAGATTTATAACCCTCAGTAAAAATTAGATGCAAATACTAACAACGCGTGATTAAGGTAATTTTTTGTCGTCAAATTTTACGCAAAATTATCAGTTCTTTCAGAGGTTTGCTTTACCTCGTTTATGTATTTGCCGGACCCGAGTGACTGAGCGTTGTCGTTCCTATTTAATTTTTCATTTATATTCATTAAATTTTTCTTTATTTATTACTTTTATTTATTTACTTATTTATTTACTTACTTATTTATTTATTTACTTACTTATTTATTTATTTATTATTTACTTACTTATTTATTTATTTACTTACTTATTTATTTATTTACTTACTTATTTATTTACTTACTTATTTATTTATTTATTTACTTATTTATTTTATGTCGTTGACTTTTGCCTTGTGACAGGTTGACCCCTGCATTGGCAGTGTTGGTGCTTCTGCAAACCAGTGTTATAATGAAAATGAACGATGGTCCTTTGTGGCGTATGCAACATGCCCAGCAGTGCCCAGAAACATGGTGGTACATTATGTTGCATATCTGCAACTACTTTCGGCCTGAATCTGTCAGGGTAATATTATAAAGTTACACTTCTATCAATTTGTGAACATTAGTGTTTACGAAATAGAAAAAACTAGTGGTTCAACAACAGCACAGACTTTCTCGCAATATTTGTAACGGTCAGATGGCAATACTCATTTACATTGCATCGTAATATTTCAGTCTTGTCAGAAATGACTGAATCATATTTCATCATTGAGATGTGTATCAATTCAACTTCGACAATTAAATGCACACTTAAGTCTTCACAAAATAGAAGTTAATAATATGTGCTGGCGGCGGCGGCGGCGGCGGTGATAGAGCCGCTGTCCATAAGCTCTGCTGGTGGGGTTGGTTGCATTGCGTAGGTGCCAGCGCGACGTATCTTTTAAATTATTTACTTAAGGTCGCCTTAGAAACAACGAAGTAATTGGCGACCACAGTTAAAAAAGTACTTACAAATATTCAATCGTTACAAAATTGCATGGAATACCCATAGATTAGAGATAGATCATTAATGTAGTATTTGTACATGATATTGACAAAATATAATCAATTGCTAATTACAATTTTCCTGATTAAATTTGGTAAGGAGTTGAATAATCTTCATGTGTCCCGAATAAGAGTTGAATTCACTATTAATAGTAAGATTTGCTCTATCAGTCATCATTACACGACAATCAACAATAAGGCGCATAGTAGATACTGGAAGACTGCAATTTGGGCAAGAATCAGGAATAGACTTTATCATCCGGTAGCTATGACGAAGGTTAAAATGACCTATACGTAGTCTGTTTAGAACCACTTGATGTCTTCTGCTAAGACTAATGGACGTGATGGGAGTGATTGTTAAAAGAATAATGGGCATTTCGTTTGGCGTATATTACGTAGTCTGTTGAACAATGGATGTATCGAACCCAAATTTAAAGAAAAAGCGCGGGATTTATTGGAATTTTTCTTATCAATTCTTCCCAAAGCGCCCATTTCCATCTGTATTCAGAATTTAACTTGTTTATGGATTAGAGTATCGACCAGAATTTAAAAAAAGCACAGAAACACTTCTCCATGTAGTACGTCACGTACAGATTTGTCTGTTAATTGACAAAATGTCCAAACATGTTCTTTGCGTGAATTTAAAACACAAATTCACGTAAAAAGTATGCATTTTTAAAATGAGCTTGCTAAGAAAGATATTATTAAAAAGTTTGGAAGCTTTAGTAAGCTTAAATGAAAACATGCATTTGCATGGAAAACATGTCTTTACTCATTTACAACATCATCAGAACATATTCAACTTTGAACATTTGGTGGAAAAAATTATTTTAAAAGAAATAACACAAATTCGAGAATTGAAGCAGCATTTCGAACATCAATAACGAGTTCCAACAATGAGAAAGAATGAGAAGGGAATTCATGCTCTCCATCGGACTTTTATATGTGGGCGTGGGAGCGAGTAATTCTCTCAATCCTGGTAAAGATCGGTAATTAGAGGCCCAATTGTAGTAGGGGCCCAATTGTAGTGAGTAGGGGCCGAATTCGGAAACATGGAGCAACTGGAGTCTTCTCACTGCACCATCTTGTCACTATCGATACGAATATCGCGGAGAAACAGTTCCGGTTGGACGTTTCCAATTTTTATGAAGAGTCGCAGGCCTTATTACTGTCCACCCTCCGGGGATTTAACGTTCACAACTATTTCAAAAGATACTTGACTGTCAGGGGAATGTCGCACCCTAGTCATGATTGCCAACGTTCCTATCGTCAAACTGCGACCTTCCTCAGGACAAACTGAATTTGGCCACTATGTCTACGACTCGACGTCTCCCGGCCAAGCAAGAGTCTAATGACTCCGGACGTGGCAGCTTACGTAGTAAACTATCTCAAAACCTCCACCACCGAACACGACTAATATCTGCGGAAGTTTTCTTGAGTCCTCATTTTGCTATATTCAAGAGAAATAAGGACGTTGCTTATTTCCACTACAGCACTTTTATATCACATCTATTGATCGTTTTTTCAAAACATTCTATTACACGGAAACGAACTTTTCTAGTTCCCAGATTTTGTCAACAACGCTCGTTGCTATCAATTACTCTTAATCCAACTAGTACCGGGAGAGATGGCTCAGAGCATCGACTGATGTCACTGCAGTCCCTCTGTCTAGGAGGTCCTAGGTTCGAGTCCCGACGAGTTTCGGCACTAGCTTGTCAGCTAGGTCGAATTCAGTCGCTGAAGGAGAGCTGAGGAGAATTTTAGCTGCCGGTTGCTCTGATTGGTAGTTTTCCCTGTTTTTTCCGATCACCAGGCGAATGCCGGAGCAGTACCTTAACAAACGAGCCACGGAACGCGCGCTGTCTTTCCTTCCACTTCTTTGTTCTATCCTCCCTTACTCTCTCTCTCTCTCTCTCTCTCTCTCTCTCTCCTCTCCCTCACACAGACACACACACTAACATGCACTACCCTACCGACCCCCGACCGTTGGGGAGCTTAGAGCTTGTCCCTGCTTGGTTGAGGAAAACCCCGCTGGCCGACGGTACGTCGGCGCTGGATCCCACCACGCAATGGGGGAAGACTACCGGAGAACTACCTTCGTACTACCCATACGGGACTAACGACCTTAGCATCTGACGCACCTGGATACGCTAATGTATGCGTGTTGTGTGCAGTGCCTGGGCCACCTGTGGTACCTGTCGCTGGACTGGCACATGTACCTGGTGTCGCCCGTGGTGCTGCTGGCGCTGCGCCGCCGCCCCCGCCGCGCGCTCGTCGCCCTGGTGGTGGCGGTGGTCGCGGGCGTCGCCGCCCGCTTCGCCCAGGCCTACGCCTTCCGCCTCCGCGTGCCCTGGACGCCGTAAGTACCACGCGGCTTGGCGTTCTCGCCTCGGACTGAAGAGAAAGCTATGTAACGCTGCACCGGTAGCGGTATCTCAGTGCATCAACTGATGGCACTGCAGCGCCTCTCACCGGGAGGTCCTAGCTTCCCACTCCCCACGGCGGCAGGATTTTCGACACTAGCTTTTCAGATAGGTCGAATTCAGTAGCTGTATGGAGGAGAATTCTAGCGGCCGGCTTGGGTATTTGGCCGATTTAGGCGGCCAAAAGTCAAATTTTCAAATTTCATTCCAGACAAATAAAAAATACCTCATTGTAAAGCTAAAAGGTCAGGGAATAACCAGCTGCACAAATTTTAACGGCAGGGGCAACTTGTCAGAACTTGTCCACTTGTGAAGTGCGCCTGTTCGTTCTAGTCTCCCGCGCGGGCTTCAGTCTCACAGTGAATTGCGTCTACTGCGTTTTGATTTTGAAGTGAAGAGCCATGGAGACTGATGAAGCAGGTAAGTGTGTACAAGTTATGTGCATTTTCGTACAGATTTCAATTATTTTAGTTGAGATAGAGCTTTTCAAGTATTAATGAAGCAAATTTTAATTAATGTAGCTAAATTAGTGTACTCTGGGGTTTCTGCAACAATTTTGGTGCAATGGAAGGGTTACGTTTTTTACTTTACAAATTAGAAAAAATTAACCGCGGATTCGCGCGGTTTTGCACGATATGCAGCCAACTATGTACGAATGCGATTTATGGATTTTTTACATGAGTTTATTTACTTTTTAATTTCCTCCAAATTTCGTTTTAGGGCATTCGGGCATCAACGTATTTACTCGAAGAAATTTATTTAACATGATGCAGCAACAAAAATTACAAGATATGAACGAAAAATTGGAATTTACAGAGAATTATTTGTTACGTAAAGAAAATTATTCTGACAAACAAATAAAGGAATAAAGCATAAATTTTCAAATTTTAAATCTGATATCAAACGAAGGTGGTCTGCAGCACATAAGAAAGAAGATATGTTTGTTAAAAAAATTGTGATTGGCTCAATGGCACATTTGAAATACCTAAAGTAGTCAACCGACCTGGCAGACCAAAGAAAATATTTGAAGATTTGAGTGAGAGAAGCAAGAGAAGAAGAACGGAAGATTTACGACATACGACAGATTAAGAAATACTAACTTATGCTACCCGGGTGACATTAGGTGTTACAGGAAAAAGAGACGCTTCTAAAATTGTCAAGAAAATCACATGTTCTCCTAAACGAGCTAGAAAATACAAGAAAGCATATTCTGTTAGTTTAGAGGATAGGAAAACACAACTAACGACACTCAGTGCACTAGCTCTGTTTGTTGAAGCTGATCTGTCAAGGAGACAATACGAAATTATTAGAAGCAGTAATAGGAAACTATATCCTTGTTATAGTATACTTCAGGAGGTAAAAAATGATTGTTATCCAGATAAGGAATCGTATCATGTGACTGAAAATTGTGCTGCAATCGATTTACAAAATTTGCTTGATCATACTGTTACTTGATTGTTGATGCATTTAGAAGAGGTTGTACAAACTTTAAGAGAAGAAGAATGTACCTCATTAATATTAATTTGCAAGTGAGCTGTGATGGTTCACAACAGGCTCAATATAAGTAGAAATTCCTGAATGATGCTGATTCTGATGCACATATATTTTAGAGTTTTTGTTCCACTTCGACTAATTTGTAGCACAAATAAGAAGTTGATCTGGCAAAATCCAAAACCGTCTTCGCCACGTTATTGCCGTCCTTCAGAATAAGATTTGTGAAAGAATCCACGGACTTAACAAATGAAGAAATTCACCATGTGCAAAACTCAATAAATTTGCTGCAAGACACGAAAGTGACATTGGCAGACAAATTGTTCTCAGTCAAACACACTCTGATGCTCACCATGATCAATGTTAAAGTATGTAATGCTGCTACTCAAACAACTTCCACAATGAGATGTTATATTTGTGGTTCAACAAGTACAGATTTCAACAATTTATCAGTCAAAATACAAGTTAAACCAGAAACATTGAAATTTGGATTATCGATCTTACATGCTAGAATTCACCTATTTGAAAGCTTATTACATCTTTCATATAAACTCCCTGTTAAAAAATGGCAGATGAGATCAGACAATAAAAATGCACTAGTGAAGTAGAGAAAGCTACAAATCCTAGAGAACTTGAAAAATAAAATGGGTTTAATTGTAGAAGTACCTGCCGGGATTGGGCAATACCAATGTTGGTAATACTAGTATAAGGTTTTCATGGACCCAGAACTAGCATCATAAATTACCAGCATTGATTTCACACTAATATATCGCTTCAAAGTGATATTGAAACCATATCTTCTGGACATAACATGAACATAACAAAATTTTCAGAATATACAATGGAGACAGTTAGTTATATATTCAGTTATATCCATGGCATCCGATGACGCCAACAGTTCACAAGCTACTAATACATGGAGCTATTGTGGTGGAGAATGCCCTTTGCCAATGGGTCTACTTTCGGAAGAGGCTGCTGAAGCTCGTAATAAACATTTTCGCCTTTACCGTCAAAATTACGCAAGAAAATTTTCCATGGTATCTTGCAACCTAGACGTGCTTAACAGACTACTATTAAGTTCTGATCCTCTCATTACTGGTATGAGGCCAATACCTCCAAAAATCAAGAGGCCTTTTCTAAAGGAAACCTTAGCTACGTTACTTCCAGCTGAAACTACATATCTGTATCTAGATGCTACTTATGCTGAAGATAATGAATCTTCAGAAGAACTACAATTATCTTCGGATGAAGAACCATACCTGTTATAAACATCTTTTCTATCATTATTTTGCAATATTTTGTGTTCTACGTGAAACTCAAATTTTATCAACAAAGCAATTAGTTGAAATATATTACTGTATATCACTTTTATTACCGAAGATCCAATAAAAGAATGTAGTTGCAGATTATTTCATTTTCCAATTTCTTTAGATTTGTGAGCGTTTCTTTATTATTTATTGTATTTTTGATAATGTATTGTATTCTTTAAAGATTATTGTTTTTTCGTATTAATAAAAGTATTATATTGTATTTTATATTTAGTTCAGCCCAAACATATGGTATCCCTAAAATGAGCTCTGTTCTTGGTTTTTTTTTATAAACAAATAAAGAGTTCAAAACTTATTTTTTCTTAATGAAATCTCTTTCATATCGCATAAAGCCACGAATGAGAAAGGTGGCACATTCAGAAGCAATTAAACAGCGAAAATAATTTTGGCCGCCTAAATCGGCCAAATACCCCACCGTGCGGCGGCAGGATTTTCGATACTAGCTTTTCAGGTAGGTCGAATTCAGTCGCTGTCTGGAGGAAAATTCTAGCGGCCGGCTGCTCTGATCGGTAGTTTTCCGTGGTTTCTCCGATCAACACCAGACTTGTTCCGGCTGGGGCGGTGCCCCGCTGGTGGGAGAGTCCTGGTTAGGGGGAAACCCCACTAGTCGACGGTAGGTCGGTACCGGATCTCGCCATCCAGCGAGGGGAAAATCACCCCCATCTCCCGAGAAAAAACATGCACTACACTAACGAGACTAATGACTGAAGCAGTTGACGCGCCCGGAAACACGAAAAAATCAATCAATCAATCTATGTAACGCTGCGCGGAACAACGGTTATTTCAGGGTTCTGGTAACGAAAAAGGGGATAAATACAGTTGCTATATTTAGAAAAAAATCCACTGTCACGTCGTGCAGCCAGAATTCACGTTTGTGGGTACTTGATTCCGAAGACTCGAATGACGTCAAAACGTTTGTACGCCCTCCGTCTGTGTGTGAACAACGCTAGCGGTTAAACCGTTCAGCCGATTTTCTCCAAAAATGATATTTTCCAATCGCTTTACAGTATGTCACGGCTCCTTGAATATAAAACCAATATTTTAATTTTGGGAGATACATTACATGGAATCACTGGGACATTTTTCAAATTTTCAAAAAAATTGCCCCATTGTTTTTGATTAAATTTTGTTGTGGGATATTGTGAAGAACGTTTAAGACAATCGTACAGGTTTCGTTTCTTTGAAAAGCCTGGTTTTCCTAAAATTGTAAAAGTTAAAAAAAATTTTCGGATCTTCCTACATGTAAAATAGTAAAGATATTTTTTGTTTTTTTCTAAATATTATTTTATAGATATTATAAATATAGATTTTAGATAAAGATAGATATATAAAGATATTTGTTAGGTAAAGAACTTTTTCTTTTATTTAAATCTGTTCCCAAAAGAAGGATTTTGAAATAAAGTCACGTACAAATTTTCGAAAATTTCAGTACTTTTCCCGTAATTTTGCGAGAAACTCCGGGCGAGAAAGTACCTGCTGATTTTAGCATCACTAATTAATATTTAATTTACTGCAGTGTTATAGGACAATCTTTCATTTGTTGTTTTTGTCCAGTGTGCGTGCTACCTTCTGTAGAAAAATAGCTGGCTGTAGCAGGCGTTGTGCAACCAAGTAGAGAGACGAAAAGCCATTCTTAACGGCCGGCACGCGTTGAGAATTTAACTGTCGTCCTCCCTTAAAAACTATTGGAACACTTGAATTTTCTGTATTTTATAATATACAAATATTAATAAAATAATACAAATATTAATTAATTATTATTATTATTAATAATAATAATAATAATAATACAGTCAGTCTCACCCTGGGCGTATTATTTGGCATCCGAAAGAAGACAGGTGGCATGATGTTCACAAATTTCCTCAAATATAACGTGTACGTGTTTACTATCTATTGGTGCAAATAAATTATAATTAATCTTAGTGTTCGTTATTTTTTATTATTATTTGTAATTTCTTAAAATGTTTATCTCATGAAGATTCTAAGTAGATGCAGCATCAAAGCATGGAAGTATCGATTTGTTTGAAATTTACAAAACATATTTACGATCTTCTACCTTTAAGCCTATTATCGGAAAACAACGTAAGTCTTACAATTAATAATGCAAACAATAATAATTAATAATACAAATAATAATAATTAATAATACAAATAATAATTAAAAGTTTCAAAATTCCGCATGTCCTCCCATAAATCTCCGGAAGCACGTACAGACTCCCTCAACATTTTCACGGTCAATAATCCGTGTATTACTGGCCTAATTATATTGATTTGATTTTTTCGTGTTTCCGGGCACGTCAACTGCTTTGGTCATTAGTCCCGTTAGTGTAGTGCATGCTTTTTCTCGGGATATGCGCGGTGATCTTTCCCCGCTGGATGGCGAGATCCGGCGCCGACCTACCGTCCGTCGGCTAGTGGGGTCTCCCCCTAACCAGGACTCTCCCACCAGCGGGCCACCGCCACAGCCGGGACAAGCTCTAAGCTTCCGACTGGCCTCGCGAATATGTGGTAGTGTAGTGCATGTTAGTGTAGGTGTGTGTGTAAGGGGAGAGGATAGGGCAAGGAAGAGAAAGGACAGATCGCGCGCGGTCCGTGGCCCGTTTGGTAGGGCATTCCGGCATTCGCCTGGCGTTGATCGGAGAAACCACGGAAAACTACCGATCAGAGCAGCCGGCCGCTAGAATTCTCCTCCAGACAGCGACTGAATTCGACCTAGCTGAAAATCTAGTGTCGAAAATCCTGCCGCCATCAGGACTCGAACCTAGGGCCTCCCGCTCAGAGGCGCTGCAGTGACATCAGTTGATGCACTGAGCTACCGCTCCCGATGCTTCATTATATTATTTTTATTAATCTTTATTATGATCATTATTATTATTAAATTTATAAAAACAAAGATCTATGCTTTAATTCTATTTCAGATGTAATCAGATTCAATAGCTTTATAGGCAGTTTCAGTGTTTCTTCATTTTCGCGTTGCTTTCAATGCTGTTTTGGACAGGCACGGACAGGAAGAGGCGTTAAAGAAGCTGTACTTCCCGACCCACTCCCGCTTCGAGCCTTATTTAGTGGGCATCGTCCTGGGCTTCGCGCTACATCACCTCAAGAGGCGGTCTACGCCTCTGGGCCTCTCACAAGTAAGTCACTTTCCAATTTACAAGTTTTTCAACTCGCGATACTTTCTACTCCTTAATTTGTTCTCTTTTCTACATGTTTAAAACGTAATTTCTTATTTTTATGAAAAGGATAATATGCGTGTGAAAAAAATTTGATAATGACGTAGTTCGATCATCGAAAGTCTTAAAAAAATTTTAAAGTTGCATTATGAAGAGACTGATTAGCAGATGATATTAATAAAATAAATGAAATAAATGATTGATGTTTCTAATTAATATTACGAAAATAATAATGCCTACTCAGTGAGGACATTTTAAGATTTGAGTACGTTTGAACCATGAAGTTCAAATTGATGGATTATATCTATATTTTTATAAAAATATATTTACAAACATTCCTCAAGGAATGAAATGGAAAATATTTTCGAACAAATTTGTATTTCGCAAATGTCTCGAACATTTCTGCACCAAAAAGAAATATTTGAGTAGGTATGTTTTGTTAAATGCGGTTTTAGCAAAAGTCGCTCCATGTCCGGTCAAATAAATCTGACTCTTTGGTGCTGTTTTTATGTCATTCCGGACGACACCCCACGTCCGATTTGACATAAAAAAAGATATCGGCCTCAAAAGCCTTTTTATATGTGGTCTTAAAATACCATAAATTGCGACGAACATAAACAAAAAATTACTCCAATTTTAGAAGTTGTTCTAAAATACAAGGCAGTAAGACGCAATGATGTTCAGTGATATAGAACAGATATGTGGCGAAATAAGTCACAAGGAAAGCCCTGTTTTTAACTCCACTGTCGTAGAATACCGTTGTGTTATTAATCTACTTGAGACCAACAAATCATTTGAACTGCCTGAAAGAAGGACATATGTTACAATTTAAGAAACTATAAAAACACTTTTACTTTTGAGCCTCTTCCTCTTTCTAATCGTAATTTTTTGATGATGGTTGTAATTTTTGGAAATCGAAAAGCGAAAGAAAGGAATATATGATTTCTGCAGGCATTGCGACCTCCGAATGAGATCCATTTAGTGTTTTGTTTCCTGTGAAATCATAAAAGTGAACATATGCTCTTCTAGGTGCCATTCATTTATGCTACTGTCTTATCAGATACAGGTTGCAGTGGTGTGGGTCGCAGAGATTGTCTCAATTGGTCTCCTGGCTCGCGAGGCGCGGGTGTTCGTGAACCCGGACCTTCCATACGATCCGCTGCACGAGTCCGCTTTCCTGGCCGTGGTCCACGTGGGCTCAGCCCTCACTACGGCGGTTCTGGTGTTCATGATCATGGCTGGATACGG
This sequence comes from Teleogryllus oceanicus, assembly GCA_964035755.1. NCBI lineage: Eukaryota > Metazoa > Arthropoda > Insecta > Orthoptera > Gryllidae > Teleogryllus > Teleogryllus oceanicus. Next base: position 31,788,915 of record CAXIVR010000002.1, read on the forward strand.
AGGTACTTACTCTACTACTCGCGCAACTTTTCTTGAACGATAGATTGAAGAAATGCGGGTGGAGTGGGGGTATTAGTTACAGTGTCAGCCACTAGAGTATTTACAGTAATGACAACCTCTGGAAAATAAAAGTCAAATCTGCTACGTGAGCGGCGAGGCCATCGATCTGGGTAGGCAACAATAGGGAAACTAGATACGCGTTTTAGGTATCTCCCTTGAAGGACCTGGACCTGCCTCAGTAATTTCTTTAGATAATGGTAATAAAACTGAACAGAAGTTCTCGACTATGAAAGCGACTAGCTCTGATTAGCTTCTGTTTCGCGCCAAACAAGTTTTAATGCTTGGAATATTGTCATCAGTGCTCGCTGCGAGCTTTTGCCTTCAGCTGTTTATGGGAGGGGGAAGTAAGGTCATCGTTCAAGAAAAGTTGCGCAGGGAGTACGCGCACGTTTTCTTGATCCTCGAGCTCCCTAGTCCTCACTCAGCCCGGTAGAGCACGGCCCGGTGGAAAACATGAGCTCTACTCGGAACGTCACGGCTCATATTGCAGTGCTGCGCCCTTCATTCTTTCCAAGACGGACTTCCTAGTTGTCAGCCTCTCTTTCTATTGAACTGTGCGTACCATGTTCTATCTTGTTACTCAACTATTTCTTTAAATATTAATTAATTCATTAAAATTTTCAAAAAAATCTTGGGTTGTTTTTCATTGCTATCTAAACCAAGACGCATTATTAAACCGAGTCTTCTGTCGATGAAGTTGTCAGCACTGCATTGCCGTGACGTAATCAGAATCCACTTCTTCCCGCACCCCCACCCCCGCTGTGGAGAATCAAGAATAAATGCATGATTAGTACTCTGCCATATCATACGGTACACATTCGATTATGCGAACCTTCCAGCTTCTATTGTACTGGCTGATGCATCCAAAAGTTCTCAAAAGTCATTTACAGGAAAATTGATTCGACTTATTTAGCCAAAGAATAGGAAAAACTGTATGGGACGTATGGCGGAGAACTACTAACTTTAAGATGCAAATATAAACATGAAATATACAGTTAAAAATAATACAAAAATAAAAACGGTTTATTCGCAAAAATGTGTTTTATACCACAGTTATATCGCTGGTTTCCTTGTCAACAATTGGAAACGATATACAACAACGTTTATACAAATTTTATAGAACACAGTAAACAAGGGCATGAGAGACCGACTCCATCAGAGATAGTGGCCGAATGTTTCCTCTTTGTGAAAATTATGGGCTTGTAAGAAGTCTTTGACCGTTGATTCTCGAATAAATGGACGGATTGAAATTGGATGGACTGGAACGTCCTGACACAGTCAAAGAGATTTCCTCTACATGCAAACAAAGTGCACAGTTGCCTAGTAATCTCGTACATATGCCACATGTGTGACTTATTATTAAGATATTTCCCACGAGATTTTTAAATAATGGTCACCTTCGACCTCCTTACAACATACACGAAACTACGACCTCCCTACCCTCACATAATGGTGTGATGTGTATGACATTTTCGCTAGCAGAAATAGAAATATCTGGGGTATGTTAATTATTAGGGGCGGATTTTGGGCAACAAAAAATCACGTAACAATATGATCAAAACCAGTTAGGATGAACAACTCAAACTAGTGAATACGTTACTGATGTAATCGAGTCTTTTTCTATTCGTTCAAATGAACTCAACTTTCAAGTTTTTGGTTTGGATTGTCCTTTACCAGAAATTGTCTTTAGTTATCCCGAAATCGGCTGAACGAGCAATTGGCGCTGACATGCGTCACAGGAACCTTAGATTACGTACTCATAATGTCTGACATTGCAATTTCTGAGAGAAGAAATCGAATAGGCTCCAGGTATAGATACTGAGGAATTCTGTGCAGAACATTTGTTGCATCTCGTAAGTATTATTGGAAGTAAGTAGCATTAAAATTATATTAAAATCAATGAAATTAGTGAAAAATACAATAACGTACATAAATGGGCCTTTTCCATTTATCATAATAAAAAATGAATTTCTATTCTAAACGGCATTTTTCTAAAGAAAAAAGAAAAATATTTCATTAAAATCCGCCTCTAATCATCATTATTTATTTCCACATAAATATTTTCCGACCGCAATGCATGTTCCCATTTTCATGCCTCAAACGGTTGTAACATTTATTCTGTGACATCCTGTGCATTGTATGATTTGAGTAACTCCACACTGGGGGATGTGAGGGTAGCTGACTTTGGTTGAAAGAATTCCATTTTTCTTTTTATCTTTTTTAATTATTTTTAATAGCTTACATGATTTAGTTTTACAAAGCAATCATTTGCACATGATTTTTTATGCTTATTACCTACTCTTTATTAAAATACTAAACTATTATTCCTTTTCAACTATAATTTCATTAGGGAGTGGAAACCCCCTAAACATTCCAGAAAGAATTATTCATACTTGAAAACTGTGAGTATAAGACATGTTTAAGAAATCTAGTTTTACTTCCGGTGATGTTTCTGTAAAAGAAGAAAAATTGTGGGAATTCTGATGCGGCGTTCTTGACGTTATTACATGAAGAAATGAAAGTCATTCGCAACTTATATATTATTGACTATTTCATGAGTCTGACATCATCATCACAAATTAAAAATAATTTAAATAAATCCAGTAAATCCCAAAATCAAGCGTTAATATACATAAAGTTACATTTAAAATTATAATTATTACAAGCAAATAGCAAAACAAATTGCAAAAAAATATACAATGAAAGGGGGTTATATAATTAATAGATACATTTAAAATTATAATTATTACAAGCAAATAGCAAAACAAATTGCAAATTGAAATGCAACGGGGGATTATGTTATGTATTATCTATATTTTGTATTTACTTGGTAATTTATTTATATTATATTTTTATTTAATGATGAAGGGGGTCAATCACTCTAAATAAACATATTAATCTACGACCCGCTAACACTTGCGCAAAGTTCACTAAGTTATTACGGTCCCAAATCCGAGCAACTCAACAGAGGATGATGCAGGGGGGGAAATTGAAAGCAAACAGACGGCGGATTCCGCAGTGCGCGCAGAGTTATGCTCACAGAGGGATGATACGTGCAAAGTTCACTAAGGCCACCCCTTGGGGTAAGTTTATTAGATCAGGTAAATTCCATAGCCCCCCTAGTTGTGCCCGAAAATTCATAGTCACGCCCCATAGATCCGAGCTGCGGAAATCGAGCTAGCACAGACCGCGAAGATCCAGCTGCGGCAATTCATAAACTACAGACGGGATAGATGATAAAGTTCCGTAAGCAAAAGACCGGCGCGATAGATCCGCAGCGGGTGCGGCGCGGAAAGTTCCGGAGACTAGGCCATAGACGCAGCTGCAAATTCCACTACAAACAACGGCGCGATAGATCCGCAGCGGGTGCGGCGCGGAAAGTTCCGAGCTAAGGCTACACAGACCGGGCGATAGATCCGCAGGGGTGCGGCGCGGAAAGTTCCGAGCTAAGGCTCACACAGACCGGCGCGTAGATCCGCAGCGGTGCGGCGCGGAAAGTTCCGAACTAAGGCCCACAGACCGGCGCGATAGATCCGCAGGGGTGCGGCGCGGAAAGTTCCGAGCTAAGACTCACAAGACCGGCGCGATAGATCCGCAGCGGTGCGCGCGAAAGTTCCGAGCTAAGCTCACAGACCGGCGATAGATCCGCAGCGGTGCGGCGCGAAAGTTCCGAACTAAGGCCCACACAGACCGGCGCGATAGATCCGCAGTGGGTGCGGGCGGAAAGTTCGAGCTAAGGCTCAACAGACCGGCGCGATAGATCCGCAGCGGTGCGGCGCGGAAAGTTCGAGCTAAGACTCACAGACCGGCGCGATAGATCCGCAGCGGTGCGGCGCGGAAAGTCCCAGCAAGGCTCACAGACCGGCGCGATAGATCCGCAGCGGGTGCGGCGCGGAAAGTTCGAACTAGGCCCACAGACCGGCGCGATAGATCCAGCGGTTGCGGCGAGTCGGCTGCAACACAGACCGGCGCGATAGTGAAGGTTTTCATCCAACAAAGAACAGGCGCTCGCTTCTGTTCATGCAGGGATTGAAATGCCAAGTTATCAGCAGTACGTTTTCTGAGCACATACAGTATGAAAAGTATTTTTCCTTCTTTCTTTATGAAACTTTCCATTAGTAAAATTGTGAGAACAAACAATTTTTAAATCGAAGTTTAATGTTATTTAAAATTAAATATTGAACACGATTAGAAGTATTTTTCTGAGCGTTCTGTCGGACGGTTCAGATTCACTGACGAGCTGAAAATATTCGAAAGAGTCTCTGCCTTGGTTTCCACAGCGAAACAGGAGCGGCGGCGGAAAAACGGCGTCCGACCGAATGGAAATCCGCTGCGAATAAAACGCTGTCAATCCGTTGCCAGCCCGCTCGCCAACCGCGCAGGTCTGAACCTGCTCACAAGCCAACAAGTCGCGAAAATTTTCGTTGCGGATGTTCCGCATAGGCAACGGTTATTCCGCGCCAGTCTGAGGATGCCTTTAAGTTGACGGAGATGACTCCTTTTATTTATTTAGACCAATAAAAGCAAAATAGAGAAAAGTTGCTAAGGCCCTTAGCTTGATACGACTATAATAATAATAATAATAATAATAATAATAATAATAACAACAACAACAACAACAACAAAAAGCCAAGTGCATTTTGGAATGTGTGCTCGCTCGTGCGCAGGCGTCTTCTCCTCCATCTTCTGCCACCGCTGGTGGAGGCCCTTGAGCCGCCTAGCATACTGCATGTACTTGGTGCACTCTCCGTCCTGCAGGCTCGTCTGGAACTCGCGCACCCCGCTGGTGGCGTCCGTCTGGACCTTGGTGAGTGCATCCCACCCAAAGACCGATCACTCGCTCATTCATTCATTCATTCACGTCCTGCGGAACGTCGTCTGGAACTCGCGCACCCCGCTGGTGGCGTCCGTCTGGACCTTGGTGAGCGCATCCCACCCAAAGACCGATCACTCGCTCATTCATTCATTCATTCATTCCTGCGGAACGTCGTCTGGAACTCGCGCACCCCGCTGGTGGCGTCCGTCTGGACCTTGGTGAGCGCATCCCACCCAAAGACCGATCACTCGCTCATTCATTCATTCATTCACGTCCTGCAGGGCGTCGTCCGGAACTCGCGCACCCCGCTGGTGGCGTCCGTCTGGACCTTGGTGAGTGCATCCCACCCAAAGACCGATCACTTGCTCATTCATTCATTCATTCTACGTGCTGCGGAACGTTGTCTGGAACTCGCGCACCCCGCTGGGGCTCCGTCTGAACCTTGTTGAGCGCATCCCACCCAAAGACCGATCACTTGCTCATTTCATTCATTCGATTCCGGCTTGCGGAACGTCGTCTGGAATTATCGCGGGCACCCTGCTGGTAGGCATCCGTCGCAACACGTCGCGTGAGGATCCCACACCAAGTACTCGATAAACTCTGCTCATTCATTTCCCATTATTCACGTAAGTGTAGGGCATGTATTATCGCGGAAGGTGGAGGGTATCATTCCTAACTGGATGGATGGATGGCAACATCCGACGCCAACACGTCGGCCTGTGGGGATTTTCCCCAACCGGAAGTAGTCGAGTTCGGTTAGAGTGAACTTCTGGGGACTAACATTTTTGGTTCACTATATCCGATTATTCATACTCTCCGAAGTCTCTTTAATAAAATTCGAGATCCTTTTGGTAGCGGCAAGGTGTAAGCGGCTAATGGAACTGAACGCTGATTGAAAAATTCCGGGTACGCTATTTCCACTTCAGGGAAAACTGCTTGGGTTATTGCCTTTGGTGGACGATATTTTTTCCAAGCTGCCTAGTGTTGGAATTTGTTGCACTCAAGCGATATATTTTTTCAGAAAAGAATTAACTTCCAGGACGTGTTTCCTACGTTCACTATAGCCGTGGTTGTATTCACTATAACTGAATCTTCTTATGCCCATTTGCAATGTCAGTGAAACGGAACCAATGACTTAGGTTCACTATATCCGAGTTCACTATATAACCGGATTGATTGATTGATTTTTTTGTGTTTTCGGGCGCGTCAACTGCTTTGGACATTATTCCCGTTAGTGTAGTGCATGTTTTTTCTTGGGAGATGGCGGTGATTTTCCCTTCGCTGGATGGCGAGATCCGGCACCGACTTACCATCGGCTAGTGGGGTTTCCCCCTAACCAGGACTCTCCCACCAGCGGGGCACCGCCCCAGCCGGAACAAGCTCTAAGCTCCCGACCGGTCTCTCGGAATATGTGGAAGTGTAGTGCATGTTAGTGTAAGGGGTGAGGATAGGACAAGGAAGAGGAAGGACAGATCGCACGCGGTCCGTGGCCCGTTTGGTAGGGTACTCCTACGGCATTCGCCTGGTGTTGATCGGAGAAATCACGGAAAACTACCGATCAAAGCAGCCGGCCGCTAGAATTCTCCTCCAGACAGCGACTGAATTCGACCTAGCTGAAAAGCTAGTGTCGAAAATCCTGCCGCCGTCAGGACTCGAACCAAGGACCTCCCGGTCAGAGGCGTTGCAGCTATATAACCGGAGTCGATTGTTTCTCCCACCAGCAGGGCACCCCCAGCCGTGGCTAGCTCTAAGCTCCCGACTGATCTCCTATCATGTGTGGTAGTGTAAAGCATATTACTGTAACTGTATGTAAAGGGAGAGGATAGAGTAGGAAAAGGAAGAAAAGACCGCGCGCGTTCCGTGGCCCTTTTGCGACGGTACACAACGAAGCCCTTTAGAAATATTAGTTCATGGTGTATGGTGACACGTTCCATTCCAATTTGATTCTCCCATAATAACACGATTAAAATATACTTTAAAAAATTGAGATTTATAAGTTTATATAAGACTTCCATGAAATGCAATGCCCCCCCTACCCCTATTCTCATGTCCCAAACACCACTCATCCATTCACGCTTCCCATACGCCATTCTCTCCAATCACCAGTTCATCTGGGGGATGGAGAGATAAGAAAGATTGTTTTTGCACCATGTTAAAATCACACACATGCTGAGGAGTAGAATCTCTGTACTGGCAGCACGACTAAACACACACATACGCAATGGCCCCTGGAGGGAAGAAAAGGGGAGTTCTGTAAATACGACACTGATGTGTAATTTTACCTTCATCTATTTATACTTAGGCCTGTAATTTTTAAAATTTCAACTACGTAGCAATTTCATTTACTATTCTTTTTATTACAAGTCTAAAATAAGTTTAATTTCATTTTTTTAATTGATCAAATCAACGTGAAAAGATGTATGTATTACAGGAATGGTTTCCTTCTTCATACACTTTTTGAATTAAAATACTGTTGATTTCGTAGAATCTCTTTGAAAAACTCAGGTTCTGCAAAAATAAATATATTCAATTAATGTCATCTTTCTTTTTGCAGTTTAAAATGACAGTTACGGTCTGGTTCCTGTCGATGCCGTTCGCCTTTATCCTGGCTGTACTGTTTGAATGTCCAATAGTGCAAATCGCCCGTTTATTGTTTGCCTGGCGTGAGTATAATCATCTGTTAACAAGCCATAACAAACTAGTTTCCTCGCTAATACCCAAGTTGTTAATGTGACATTCATAAACAAAAAAATTGAAAATCTAGATTCCTCTCCACCAATTGGAACGCGAATACTTTTGTAGTTAGGTCTCAATTTTTGGCGATAGAAATGTCATTATATATTTTTCAGGGACAATTGTTGGTTCACAGTACCTGTATTGAAGCAGTAACCCAAAATACAAAAAAAACAACTTTCGGGAACATTGTGTATAATAATTATAGGATGCTACGAAACCTTCTTAGAAATTGCCATAAAAAGACATAATGAAATATAAGATATATCACAATGTACAAATGTATAATTAAGAAAAGCTAACTTTTGGAAAGAGCCCTATATTTGTATGAAACTTGTAGATACTCTACCAAATTCTTATGTTTGTTTGCAGATATAAAACGTGTGGCGCAGGCAAAGGCTGCGAAAATCCAGAAGAATGGAAATTACTCCATCATTCGAAACGACACAAAGAAGGATTACCACTTGAATCAAGTGAAAATTTTAAAGGAATAACAATTTCAAAGCAAAATAAATACTGCTTGGAATGACAAATACAAAATCATGTTATGGCACATTCATGTCACTAAACTTTTACTTCTGACGTTTATTCCAAAAAATAATTCGACTGACATTTATTTCTAAAATTAAGGAATTCTTGTAGACAATAGTTTAAACATATTTTACTTCTCAGCAAAAACTTTTGTAGTCTTGCTTCTTTGTAATAGACAAGCAACTTCACTGACATAGAACTAACAGGAAAATGTACACAAAAGTATATAATTACTCACAAGACAAATGTGGAATAAACTCACGTAAACACATGCTGAACATGCCCAAGTACTTAATTCAAATCTTACTTAGAAAATGAAACTTGCTACACGTGATTTTAATTTTGAAAGTACACTAATTAACTATAAAATGTCGCGTTATTTTCCTATCATTTCATTGTAAACATATATTGACATGCAATTATTTCAGGAAGTATGAAGGTAGGTGGCCTTTAGCTTCAAAACATGCTCAACTACAGCTGGTTTGTTTCGGTTCTGAAATTTCTATTAAAATAATTGGTTAACTGAAATGTAATAAAAAAGAACGAAGTCTTCAGATAAGATAGCTTTTTGAAGATAAAATTGTAGAAATCGATGGTGTGCAGAGTGATTGGAAATGAAAATAATATTTTTGCATTGAGTGTTTCATTTTCAAGTTCACGCTTCCGTTTAGAGAAAATGCTGGATATTCATATCAATATAGATATTCATATCAAATGATAATTGTCAGGTAATTACGAATCTGAATATTTTGAATTCAGAGTTCTAAGAGAAGAAGTTTGCTTGCCCAGTTTCTTTAAAACATTTGCTAAAACATTACTTTTCCAACCGTTGAAACATTACATTTCTCATCTCTGGGAAGGGGGTGAATTGCTAAAGGTGCAATTTTGAAAATATTCCAGTTTTACTCAAAAAGGTTGGTTTTTAAAGAAAAGAGATTCTATAAAAGCATTTCCAACAAAATTATTTACAAAAAATCGCATTATATGATGCGAACCGTTGATGATATATTTAAGTTTTAAAATCCATTATCATATATTTTGATCCTGTTTTCGTTACTGTTGCTGAAAAAATAATTTTTTTTTCAATAAATCGGACGTGGTTTGAGGTATACAATATATAGTTTTAGGTTATGACTTCTATGTATATAAAAGAAACACACAGTATGATTATATGATCTATTATAGGTAATATAACATAAAATTACTGCAATATCTATTCACTAAAATAATAATAATAATAATAATAATAATAATAATTATTATTATTATTATTATTATTATTACTGAAAAATAGAAAAATACTGCAAAACAGGACATTTTAAGTGTGTGGAATTAGAGAGACATAGTCCCGAGTGAAGGGAACCTTACTACTTCTTATTTCTACATCTCAAATGAATGTTTATCAATGTTTCTAAACTTTATGAATTATTTATTTCATTTGCTGTTTTTTAAAATAATTTTCAATGTCTTTAAGGAAAACAATCAACTTTCAAGGTTTGGCGAACCACCGAGATTTATAGTATGGCTTTTGAAATAATATGATTTGTCATTGCTTTCTCCGTAACCAATCCGACATAATCTGTCAATCGCTGACTTGGATATCTTGTGTCCAACGGGGTTTTGGTCCGTATTTCAGGGTTTTGAAATAATATGATTTTCTATATGTTACTCGTATTGTTAGCCAATAGCAGACGTGGGCACAAGATATCAACATCAGCGATTGACTAATAATGATCGCATGATATAACGAGTCATCGCACAAAAGAACGAGTAAAGTTACAAAGAAAAAGTATTATGTACGCTCCATACGAGAAACCGAAAATCTAAAAAATATTTTTCATGACGTTCACAAGTCATTTTCCAAAACCAATGAATTAAAATTCAAAAAAAATGTTATCACATTTTAATGAGATTTAGAAATTAGAAAAAATGAAATCACTATTCACCGTGAACACAGCGTTATACACACCAATTTAATTGAAATGTTTTATATTTACCAAGATCTGTACATGTATGTTGTGGTCTATAAGAGGAAATCCTTGTATGTATCCACTGTAACTTAAAAAATTAATACATCACGTACGACTATAATCACTAAACATTTTTTGTGAAGAGACACATGTGGCACACAGTTGCTAGACATTGCACTCACTATACTTAGCATTTAAAGACGCTCTTTAATCTTTGAACATAAAGAACTCACAATGAAACATTGTCTTAACAGATTCATTGCAACTCGCAAAATAAAACGGCCATAATAACAAACTGCATGGCATGTAGTAGATTTTGAAAAGGACGTAATGGATAAACGATGACAGATAAGCATTCTTTCTATTAATTTTACAATTTTAATACAGTTCAGTGTTTACGAATACTATAAAACCTTCGTATATTATACAACCTGTTAATACAGCAAGTGACAGCACATCTGGTATCCACTATCTTTTAATTTAAACAAAAAATCACGAAATTTGGTTGAATAGAAAGCTCTAATTCCTTTCTAAGCGAAAACCCCAGTGTTTTAAACATATAGATAATGACGTATTGAATATGGAAGAAACAATGGCGCTTTCTTTCAAATACAAGTCTGTAAGGGAAGCGTCAGCGACAGAGATGGCGAAGTACAATAATTTTACCAGTTTGTAGATAGCTTGGGATTTGAAGATGGCTGCTTCCCTTCCACCGCCATTTCGTTTACGGCCACATTATCCACTGACATTTCTTCCGTGCACTTGCCTCCGTTTCGGCACTCCACAACAATTGTCGCCTGTCGCTAACCCCCATCTGGTGTCGTTTCTCTTGCTTCAACAATCGTTTGAATTATGTAGTTTGCCCGACACTAAAATTGCAATGTAGCTTCACTATGCGCACGTTTTGTTGAACTTTCCTTTTGCTTGTAGTGGTAGTAGAGCTTAGGGTGAGTTTCTATTTTGTTAACAATACAGAAAAATCAAATCTGTTCGTTCCTTTACCGTTAAAAATAAGTTTTCTATAATTTGGCAACGAAAATATTTAGTTTTTGAAATGTTAATCTCTCGCTTTTTTAAATTTATTATTATTATTACTATTATTTTTCATCTTTCAACTATTAATAGTTAAATTGTTGGGAAGGGATTTCTGAAACTCAAGAAAGTGTGCGCAGATGATTTTCTCCCCCATACGTCACATACAGTTTTTGACTAAATAAATAAATAAATAATACTTTACAGAAAATAAATCTAGCTTCATTTTCACAAGCAGATCTCTAGTATAGTTCCCTGTTTCACAGTTGATTGAAGTCCTACATATATGCAGAATATATAAGTTTGTGCTAGTTGCCCGAAAAATATGCTTTCTAGTTGTGTCATAGAATTATGAAAAATTGGATCTAATGAGGTCATAAATTGACCATGGGCCCTCATATTCCGTAATTCAATATAATTTTTGAGATATTTTTATATGAATCAAATTTCATTTATACCCCCGTGCCATCCAATTCTTTGTGAGACAATATTTATTCATCAATGAAAAAATCTCATCGCTATGCAACATGTGCAGAATATTGAGGAATTCCGAACAATAACTTTTGCGACTCCAACCTTAGGTAAGTAAGAAAGCAAATAGGTAATATCATGGTAATGCGCGGATTTATAATTGAAGGCTTGTGGTAGATAGGAACTAATCCACACTTGATATTATGTGTGTCCGGTCATATAAATGAAAGGTTTAGGGCTGTAATAAGATAAGACACACTCAATGAGATATTGCCATTAGAGTCCGTCTGTAACTGGTGAATTAGCTCAAACCCTTTTTAATTTATATTTTAATGAAATTGTTGTAAAAGAAGAATAATAATTTAGTTATACCTTCAAAATATCCCTTTCAGAATAAAGACATTTTGTAAAATTTCTCATGAACATAAAAAAATTGAAGTTTTTTGATGTCCAATACTTCGCACTCATTTGGAAAATACAATGAAACATGTGTCACCTCAAACTTTACTCAACACATCTCAAAAATACTTCAGAAATTTAAAATCCAAATAATTTTTCTGAATTTTGAAATATTCCATTTAAATAATTCAAAAATAAGTAGAAAACATTACAGAGAAAAAAACAATAATGAAATTTAGGTAAGTCTCATACTATTACTCCAACTGAAAAGCAGAGAAAGATTTGCCATTAAGTAAAGTAAGCTACAGCTTAGTCTCTGAAAACTGGGGGCCAAAAAAGTATTAAACAAGATTTTAGATTTACTGCGTCACACAATGATGCATACACTTTTTAGCCAATAGATTTAAAGTATTTTAAATATATGCAGTCCCAATTCGTTGGGGTTTGGGCAAGGGTAAACATTCTTTTGGCCAGTGACATGTCCAGACCAAATGTGTTCAGTGAAGCGCAGGGATGCATCACAGCTTTCGGAAAGTTTTTTTTCCTTAATTTTCCTTACGGAAAATTAAGCGTAAACGAACAGATGAGAATGTGTCTAGTGAGGCCCTGTGCTTGGATTTCTCCTGTGTTGAAAAAGCTTGACTCAATGCGACAATGTACGCCACATGTGTGACTTCGTTTCAAGACAGACTAAGATTGGAGGAGAAATTTCTATAGAAAATATATACCAAGTTACATTATTTTTTCCTAATATTTTCTTCAATGAGAAGGCAGTGTCTCTCTCTTACATCCCACCGGGAGCGGTAGCTCAGTGCATCAACTGATGTCACAGCAGCCCCTCTGACCGGGAGGTCCTAGGTTCCCACTCCTCACGGCGGCAGGATTTTCGATACTAGCTTTTCAGCTAGGTCGAATTCAGTCGCTGTCTGGAGGAGAATTCTAGCGGCCGGCTGCTCTGATCGGTAATTTTCCGTGGTTTCTCCGTTAAACACCAGGCGAATGCCGAAGCAGTACCCTACCAAAAGGGCCACGGACCGCGCGCGATCTGTCCTTCCTATTCCTTGTCCTATCCTCTCCTCTTACACTAACATGCACTACACTACCACATATTCCGGGAGACCGGTCGGGAGCTTAGAGCTTGTCCCGGCTGGGGCGGTGCCCCGCTTGGTGGGAGAGTCCTGGTTAGGGGGAAACTCCACTAGTCGACAGTACGTCGGCGCCGGATCTCGCCATCCAGCGGGGAAAGATCACCGCCATCTCCCGAGAAAAAAACATGCACTACACTAACGGGACTAATGTCCGAAGCAGTTGACGCGCCAGAGAACAAAAAAATCAATCAATCTTATATCCCTCACGCTACATCTTTATTTTTGACGTGATTTATCTTCACATGCTAACGCTTAAGTTTATCTCCCAGCCACCTTTTCTGATGTCTCTGCAGCATCTCTGGCCAGGAGGTCCTATGTTTGAGTTGCGACTGTGGCAAATTTCGACACTATGTAGCTAGATCGAATTCAGCCGCTTTCTGGAAGGTAACTCTAGTACCTGTCTGCTCGGTCCGGTAGTTTTCCGTGGTTTCTCAGATCAACGCCAGATGATTGCAGTAGCAGCACCCTAGCAAATGGGTCGCATATCGCGCGCGAATTTTCCTTCCTCTTCCTTGTCCTGTTTTCACCTCCTTACATACACATTTCATTCACTACGCTACCACAAAGGTCGGGAGACCAGTCGGGAGCTTAGAGATTCTCTCCACTGGAGGTGCGCCGTTGGGTAGAGATACCTGGTTGGGAAATCCTCTACAAGCCGATAGTTCGAAGCCGGATCTCGTCATCCAACGGAGAATTCCCAACTCCCGAAAAAATGCCATTCATCTCGTTAGCTGGACTGATGACAATAGCAGTTGACTTACGTGGAAACATTAATCAATCAAATAATTTCCAATTAATTTATTAATTTCAATTGGAAGATCTTCCAAGATAATCAATTGCATTCCTCAATGCCTTTCCAATATGGTCCTTTAGACCACCATTGTTTAAGATTAGAAGTGCCTGGTTTATATTATATCTCGACATTATAGTGTAACATAACCTAGGAAATTTGCAGGTTCCACGTCCTTATCTCATTGTTTTTGTTTTATATTTGTTTTATACTAATAATATTAATGTAATATGTAAGATTGTAACTGATTGGTTGTGTCGGCCTTTCAGACACTGAAGAGAGCCTTACAAATTAGGCCGAAACGTCTGCTTTAAATATATTTAAATTGACTGGAATCATCGTCTTTTTCTTGTAAAATTAATTTTCAATATTACGTTGCTAGAGCTGAGCTATGTGATACGTAAATATTATTATTGGCAGTAAGGAGGGTCTCTAAATATTTTCAATTGAGACCTTTAATATGATTACTTTGCTCTGCTTAAGTGCTTTAGAAAGAAGAAACAGGTGAAGATTTTATAGAAAATATAATCCCTGGTGAATTCGATGTTTCAAAGTTCGAATTTTTTGAATTCTACGAAAGTATTCATTAAAACAACTCTTGAAACAACCTTTTGAATATCAAATTTGAAAGAGTTCTTTGGCTTAACTTTGACAACTAACTTCAGGCCAAACGTGTTCTGTATCTCATAGATAGTGAGTTTTTGACCTTAAACTATGTTTTTTACGTGTAATTTCAAAATTACGTGTAAATATGAACTCTCGTTGTGTACTTGGTCAATTGATATACAACTGCAATTAAATGTAAACGAAATGTGTCAAAATGTATGTGTGAAGAAGGTACATTCTCAAAGAAAGGTAAAGAAACAAATGAAACGAAAAGAAGGTTGCAAATATGAAATCGCGAGGTACCATTACTGAACGAATAGTGTCGTAATGCAGCCGATAAGATAAAATAGGAAACGCCGACAAGCACACGACCTAGAAAGAAACTTTCCTGCATATGAATGGTGTATTAGTGGAGTGTTTCTGTGCGGACGGGTGGGATTAGAGTAGCAATCACACTTCACGGAAGGATTACACTGGATCGTTGAAGATTATTACAAGTCTTCCTCGGATTTAAGGAAAAAGAAGCGTGTTATAGAAGTATCAAATATACAACAGTGCATTTTGAAAAGAAAACTACTTAGTAGAATGTGCACTTAAAATTTCACAGAAAACTAACATTGAAGTAAGACATACAGGTAAAACTACGTTTCTAGTTCTCAGGAAAAAATATTTGAAAAATGGAACTCTCACTAAACAAGCTATTGAAGCTGCAAGGCGCCGAAGATCAGAGTATGGCCATGCCGATGATCCATATGATGGTGTCCAAGATGATTCCTCTGGCGGAACAACAGGTTACGTATGTGCTTGGAGCCATCAAAAACGCTTCATGCTCAGAAGCAATGGGCACTTACTTGAAAAGCCTCTTCAACAAATCACCTAGTTCTTGGGCTCTGAGAAGTAAGTAAATATATTTAACCGTTGGCAGTTGTAACGTTTGCAATGTAGAACCATTTTTGTGCACACGCAAAATAGCTATCTCGAAATGTAATTTCCAGATTGTTGAAAGCAAGTATTATAAAATATGACTTGTATTTGAGAAAAAAGATTATTCTCTGGATATAAATTTAATGTTTATTATGTAAAATTAATGTTCTTCATGCACAAAGATTAAAAAAACATTAACTCGTGGATGAATTAGATATGAAACAGTATTGTTAAGTTTTACTCTTGTAGAAATAAGATGTACAATTCATTCTGAAACTGTATTGCAAATAGGAAAATTGTTCAAAACAAGAACATGCAGAGGTGGCCAAATTATTAGACTAAATATTTGTTCCTTGATTTAACGGATTATAATGTGTCCTGAGAAGCATCCCACAAAAGAAATAGTTTGAAGTATAACGTCTGTTAATGGTACTGTAAATGTATACATTATTATAGGTTTGACGAGGCGCGCCCAATACATAGAGGTCCTAAAGAATCTAGGTTTCCTACACGTAAATTATTGGTTTGGAAATATCCATCCATATTCATGCATAACTAGGCTCCTTGCCACAGTTATAAAGAAAGCTGGGAATTATCTTTAAGACATTAATCAGTCTGTACTCCAATGGGCTATCAATAACCCTGACGTTAATCTCTTAGAAACTGTTCGAAATATCAATAGTTGAAACAAACTGGATAAAAGGTCTTAAAAACTCTCTCATAAAACAACTCATTCGCGTCTAGCGAAATGACTGAAATTGTAAGAACGGATTACAAATTATTTTTTGACATGTCTCATAACAAGTATGTTAATTATGAATAAGGGAAAATTTTTCCAAATCATTATAAACCTGTAAACACAGTTTATTGCCAAGATCTCTGTTTGTAAATACATAT
The DNA here is from genome assembly GCA_964035755.1 of Teleogryllus oceanicus. NCBI lineage: Eukaryota > Metazoa > Arthropoda > Insecta > Orthoptera > Gryllidae > Teleogryllus > Teleogryllus oceanicus. The sequence continues at coordinate 31,805,292 of CAXIVR010000002.1, forward strand.
TTTGTCTGGCCCAATAACTCGACCAATTTGACGCATTTGAGCAGATTAGTTAGAATTCGCTCTCTCCCTTGTAACGCAGCAGTAACGCGTACGCTCACGAGAAGACCCTGGCCCATTTCAAATGAGGAAAAATAAATTATAAAGCAATAACGAGTTGGATTAATAATATTAGTGTTATATATTAAATGTATGAAAAGTAAGTCATACTTAATTGCAGATGCGTACTGCCCGTAACAATAAGATTTGGGACAATTTTTGAATGAGGGAAGGAAGTACATAGGCGAGAAAATTTCTGAGAACCAGTAGCGCCGACTTGAATTACCAAAAGTGCTAAGGGGCTTTTCATTCGAAACTTCACCGGTTTCCGGCGCACGATTACAAATTAAGTGCGAGAAAGTAAAAATGAATTTATTTTGAAATAAATAAACAAGTACTGACATTTTATTAATATACAAGTTATTTCATTTGTGAACTTACATGAATATGCATTCTTATTCATACGTACTCGTTTTTGTCTGTTCTTTAATTTTAGTCACAGTAGATTTCCATAATAACTGTTGCAAATTTTAATGCTATTTGTTCTACACTTATATTTTTAAATGATGTGTACGGAATAAAACTTAATTCTTTACGTATAGTTAAATATTTGATATAGAGTACTATACAATTTATTAGTCGACACATTTATTTACTCTGCGGTGACAACCATTTTAATAATTTTCACAAAAGGAATTTCCAAAGATTTACATTTTTCAAATATCGTCATCAAAAAATAATATTATAAGATTAGGTACACATCAGGTCGAAAGGTGATGAGAACAGTTTATACCTGCATGAATTACCTTTAGAAACAGTCCTGTTTCCGCCTCTGTAAAAGACATCATAAAATCATACACCAGGGCTCGCGTTATTTTCTTTCATCCATCTTTTAATTAACTCGCAAAAGTCTGAATTTTAATCACGTAGTTATGAATGCTCATAATATTTCTTAAAAAAGAACTTTTAAAATGTAGTGTTCTTGTATTCTAGCCAAATAAAACCATTTATTCTCTGTTAGTATTCGGCAGTTGACAGAATCACAAAATTAACAAAGAGTACAACTGACTATCCGAAGTGTGTTGTGAAATGAATGCGAATTATTTGTGTGTTTCACAGATCTCCCAATGTGATTTGGCACAACAGAATGTCAAAACCCAGTTCTGATCATGACTGGACAGACCACGACACGGTCTGGAGGAGAATTCTAGAGGCCGGATATTCTGATTGGTAGTTTCCCGTGGTTTATCCGACGAAACTAGGTGAATGCAGGAGCAATACCCTAACAAATGGACTGCGGTCCGCCCGCGAACTTTCCTTCCTCTTCCTTGACGTATCCTAACCCCTTACTTATAAATGTAACTTCATTTTCTGTGCACGTCTTCTAGAATTCAGTGGGAAATACAATTATTCAAATTATCGTTTCCATGTTGTCGCGGCAGGAAGTATTATTCCGAAGGACACCATGGATAAGAGCCAAAATTTATTTCCTTTTTATCCTTGGAAATATATTTTATTACATGGGAGGTTTTTTTTCCTTTCAAAATTTAAGTAGTATATGACTTAGTGTAGGGATCAGAAAATTTTGAAAATGTGCACACAATTCACTTTTCCCCATAGCACGTCATAGGCAGTTTTTAACTGTTTTTTTACGTAAAATAAATAAATAAATAAATAAATAAATAAATTACTTACACACGCTTATACACTTACATGTTCTACACTATCACACATGCCGTTAGAGCAACGGGGAGCTTAGAGGGGAGGATCCAGATCTCGCCATCCAACTGGGAAGATCACAGCCGCTTAAAAACTACACTTACGGGACTAATAGCTTTAGCGGTTGACGCTCCCAGAATCACTAATCAATCATCAATACGCCACACGCATGTGTTGACTGCAGAAAGCATAGCGCCCTCTAGTACTGAGTATCCACTAAGCGCTGAAACCACAGGCCACTCTGCGTAGTCATGTTGTGACCTTGCGCTCAACTCGCTTCACCTCATTAATGATAACTAGCTCAAGGGCTCGGGGCAGGGATAGCCGTTACAAGCCTCTTGCTATTCTAAAATGGTAATATTTCGGTTTTAGCGAATGTGACTCACCGTGTATTGATTGATTGATTGATTGATTGATTTTTTTCGTGTTTCCGGGCACGTCAACTGCTTTGGTCATTGGTCCCGTTAGTGTAGTGCATTTTTTTCGGAGATGGCAGTGATGTCCCCCTGGATGACGAGATCTGGCGCCGACCTACCGTCGGCTAGCGGGGTTTCCCCCTAACCAGGACTCTCCCACCAACGGGGCACCGGCCCAGCCGGTACAAGCTCTAAGCTCCCGACCGGTCTTCCAGAATATGTGGTAGTGTGTGTGTGTGTGTGTGTGTGCAAGGGGAGAGGATAGAACAAGGAAGGAAGGACATATCGCGCGCGGTCCGTGGCCCGTTTGGTGGGTACTGCTACGTCATTCGCCTGGTGTTGATCGGAGAACTACCGATCAGAGCAGCCGGTCGCTAGAATTCTCCTCCAGACAGCGGCTGAATTCGACCAACCTGAAAAGCTAGTGTCGAAAATCCTGGAACCTAGGACCGAGGCGCAGGGGCTGCTGCGGGCGCCGCGCGCTGCTGCGACTTTTCCGGGGACGAGTGCCTGGCCACCCGCGCGCCCGCCTTCCGCGGCCAGCACTGCCTCATGACGGCCTGCCTCGGCGGCGGCGCCGGCGGCGGCGGCTGCGCGGGCGACCCACGGTCCCGCAGGTGGCGGGCAGGTGGAGGACGGTGAATCTGGAGTGAATCCCGTTGAGATTGTTGTAATCTGGAGACCTGTTGAGATTGTTGCTGGATTCGAATTGAGTTGGATTGTTGAATCTGGAGTTGAATCTCTTGTTGAGATTGTTGTTGAGATTGATGTTGAGATTGATGTTGAGATTGTTGTTGAGATTGTTGTTGAATCTGGAGTTGAATCTGGAGTTGAATCTGAGTGACTGGAGTTGAATCTGAGTTATTGTTAACCAACTGCATGTACAGAATATTGCGTATTTGTACGTACAGTCGACTCGGGTTTTACTGAACTCCTAAAGACTAACATTTGTTGTTCTCTATATCAAATGTTACTATATCCAGTAATCCAAAACTATAATACAATTTTCATCTGTAGTATAATTTTATTATTTATTTCAGGGGTACTGTAAATTATCCAAACTCTGTGAATTTATTATGTCAATGTCTTCGTACTTCCTTCATACTTGATTTTATATTGTATGTACGAGTATACTCTAAATATCTAAGAACGTTCTTCAACACCTTTCAATGTCTGGAGTTGAATCACTTTCTGCACTTTTGTATCATCTTCGTCATCGCCATGTTTCTTCTATTTTGGAAAACTCTTTCATTTCATTGAAAATATGCTAGCTAGATCGAATATCACTAATTTTTAAGTTTCAGTCATCTTCGATAAAATCTTCGCATATATTACTCTTAACCCGGCAGTGTCCGGAATAGGTAGACTCACGATGAAGCGATTCCTATAATGACGCTATTCATTCAATTCATTTTATTTTGTATCAAATAACAAAAAAAACATCTTTTGTGCTTTTTCTTCAAGCGATTAGTGTTATATGAGATTTCATAATTCTTATTTTTTTGAGCAGTATTTTTCCCTTAAAGTTGTCAATTTATTTTGTTCCCCTTACGTGATAAGTAGATTTCACTAAAAGTGAATCTTCTTGGTTGCTTTGTTATGTATCCGGATCAATATGAGTGACTTCAGTCCACTATGTACAAATGTTCACTATAACCAGGGTCGATTGAATTTGTTTAAAGGCATATATACGACTTACTTTATTAACATTTTTGATTGAAAAGATACAAATATTCGTCTAAAATTTTAAAGAATTATTTCTGTCAAATCGTACATTTTTTTGGTTTTCCTTTTTTCGTTTTACATTTTTCATAATCTCTTTACTTTCTTCTTTTTTCCTTTTTCTTTTGCCTTTTTTTCTTTTTCTTTATTTTTGTTTTTTACTTTTAATTTCTCTCAACGCAGAAGAGAGAAGTTAGGTAATGTTGCGCGAAAAAACGGTGAAATTTAGGCAGAAATACTCTTATACATGACCCTGGTAACGAAAACATGAATAAATCCAGTTGCTAAATTTAGAAAAAATCTTCTAGCACGTTGTGTGCCTAGAATATAAGTTTTGTGAGTCTTGTCCGTCTGTCTGTCCGTCTGTGAACAAGTCCAGCGGCTAAACCATTCAGCCGATTTTCTCCAACATTGATATTCCCTAAAAGATCTGGCTGATGTCATGGTCCCTTGAATTTGAAAACCGATATTTCAATTTTTTTGGAGGGGGAGTATTTTACGAGTTCACAAAGCGCCTGAGACATTGTTTAAATAAAAAAATGACTCCATCGGTTTTGGTTAAATTTTGTTCTTGGCTACTGCAAAGGACGTTTAAGAGAACGGAGTAGGTCTCATGTTTCTTGAAGACCCTGATTTTTAGAAAATTGCAAAAGATCAAATTTTTTTAGGAGTCTTCCTAGAACTAAAATATTAAAGATAGAGATTTTTTTCCTTAATGAAATGTTCCTTAAAGATAGATTTTGAAATAAGGTCATGTACTCATGTTCGAAAATTTGTGAATTTTCCGCGTAATTATGCGAGAAAGTACGGACAAAATAGTACGTGGACCATTAGTTTTTTTTGTAATTCAATATTTCTTCTTGATTGTCAATATATGTTTGCAAATAATGCAGTGTTAATTCAATGGGATAGTAGTTCCCTCACTAAGCACCTGATGATGTAACAAAACTAGTTATGATTGTCGTTAAAAACTTTGGATACTTTTATTTGCAAATTAGTTTTCTTTGTTTTTTTTTTTTTTTTTTTGGGGAGCCTGCCGGCGTGGTGGCAGCCCAGCTGGCAGGCGACGCTGTCGGCGGCGACGCACGAGTTGGAGGGGCTGCCGTTGCACGTGGGAGTGTGCGTGCCGTCGACCTGCGGCGCTGCTGACGTCACCGCCATGGCCGCACAGGTGGCCCAGATTGTGGCGCCCCAAGCGGCCGTCGACCTGCACTTCGAGACGGGCTCCTGCCAGGTGGCGGGGGGCTCGCCAGAGTTCGTTGCCGCCGACTACTTGGCGCTGTATGCTTACGCGCTGGCGCGAAGCGATTTGCCGTGGGGAAATTAAAACTGCGTCGCTTTTGCTATACACGGGTTTGGCAGGAACTATGCATAAATGTTTTAGACATTATGGATAAGAAACGAATTTGCATACGAAAAATTCACGTATTGCACAACATTTTCATCCTTGACTAAACTTTTATTGTCCACTAGTGTCTTGAAACCGAACAACGTAACAATCCACATAACAAAAACATATTTTCGGAATGTTTTAATCTTTCACTAATTTATATACAATGTAAAATCGTTATGAAATTATACCAGAAGTATTGCAATGCGGTGAAATAATGCATTTTGGAAATCGAGAAGTTCATAATTTATTTGTTAAATGTTGAAAGGTATGTATCATTATTGGCTATCAATTAAATAATCACGCATTACTTTTTTACCAGACGTAAGACTTGCCGTCCTCACTGATTTTAATTTTTATTATGGCTGAGAGATTACAATAACTTATGGCCAATTTTATCAGAGCCTATCCCGAGGCATAAAATTAATCAAACGTAAACTATATCAGCTGTGATTTTCATCACTGTCAGGTTTTGGGTCACAATGAACATCTAAAATATTTGGCAAATATAAACTGGGCTTGGGCTGAGTGGTAATTTTTTCTTCGGGGAACAATGATTATTAAAGAAAACAGATTTGCTCTTATATTCTCGAGAAAATTGCTTCTTATATTTTTCGAGAAAAAATATGGAATAATTTTAATTAAGTAATAAAGGTAATAATAAAATTTAATTTTTTAAATTATCAACCGATCAAGACACATTTTACAACTTATATTTAATTAAACAGATATCAAAGAGCACGACACAAGATGAACATTGACTTAAGACATTGAAATATTTCATATTAGTTTCGTTTTATATTAAAAACAATCCAACATGTATTTAAAATTCCATGCAAATTATATAATATTTCATTTTCTCTTTCGCGACAGATTTTTGTTATTTGGCCTGTTCCTCATTGTGGCTGCTTCAACTGTGTATGACTACGCAACACGAGGTACGAACTCCCATTTTCTAGAAGAAATTAATTCTAGAATTATTTAAATTTAGTATTGTCATCGAATGAGTGTTAAATGTTTAAACACAGTATTGACAAAAGAGCGTATAATATAGAGTGCCTCAGAATGAATGTTATAAACTTATAGGTCATGTAGAGAAGTCGAGAGTGATCACTCTCCGCCAATAAACATAAAGTGGGGAATTTCATAAAACGCAATCACACTTGTAGCTTTTACCCCTGGATGTTAGGCAACCCCATATGCATGCACATGAAATCTCCTTGACTGCGACAAAACGTGACTTATTGAACACCTGAGCATAAGAAATTGCCTACGAATAAGTAGCATATGTCATATGTGGAACTCCGATGAATGAAATTTCCCACTGCGTCCATTATCATGAGTTGTCACTAGTGCCGATTTGTTCGCAAATGCATGTATTTTTGGTTAATTGTAACTTGGAAAATGATGACATATCTTTACGAATCCACGCATTTAGATTTTTTCAATTTTTTTTCAATTTATAAAAAATCTTACATACGAACCTTTTTTAAAATTTTATGGAGCACGTTATATAGCACATTTTAGGCGTTTTTACTGCAAAGTAATCCAAGCACTAGTTATCTCTCTCAATCTATATACACGCCCTAGAATTTGATGACATTTATTCTGAGACAGCTGTATATGAACCTCCAGATATTTTTTAAGAGCATTAAAAACATTTAGAATTACGTTTTAAATATTCGAAGTTCCAGTTTCCATGTCAATTAACATTCTAAAGGGAAAACGTAATCAGGAATCATTTAAAGTTAAAGGACTTAATTTTTACATGTTCCACGAGCTTACACGTTTTCGACGTTAAATAAGAAATCACGCGGAATAGAAAGGAAGAATGCGTATTCGATATCGAGCTTAACGCATGCATCACGTGACGAAAATAGGAGGAATGAGGAACACATGAGAAAGGCACCAGGGTAAAGGCACATTATACCCCAAACATGCAAAAATTTAAATATTGTGTAATAACTTTTTCATATATTTATTGAATAATTTAATAAATATGTCTACAAAAAACAAAAACATTAAGAAACACATTTTGAAATTTGAATGTAAATTAATTTTGTGATATAACATAATTTTGGGTACAGAAAAAGGCCCTGAGCTGTGACATCATAACTTTAGAACTACTATCTCTAGGGCTTCAAGGATTTTATCGTAATAAAAGATTATTTAAACTGCTGTCTTAACCAAAACAATACTTGTACCATTAGTATTTACATTGTTTTTACACTTTTTTGCCAAAATATTTTTAAAAAATTTTTAAAATTTTTTTAGAATTATAACAAAAAAAGAATCAGAGAGTTATCTTACATAGAATCGGAGATATGTTGTAAGTTACCAATGACAGCCAAAAAGTTAACTTTCGAGGAAATTTACTTTAATGTTCGTAATGCTCTAGAAAACTCTAGTTATAGATTATGCATTCTTTTTCTATGTCTATATCTTCTATTATTTTATTTCTTCCTCTTAAAAATCTTCTCCTATTGTTATTTTCTAGTGTTGTCTGTTTTTGACTGTTTGTTAGGGGAACCACGACCCCCTTTCGAAAAAAGGGGCGTGGTTCCTCTAACGCAGGGCTACATAAATATCTAAATAAAATCAAAACGAAAGATCGTAGAATAAATCGGGTTTCGCCATGATAAAGAGAATATATGAAAGGTTCTGACTCTGTTAAAAGACAAAAAAGGAGTTCCTGGGATTTTCCCTTATTTTTTGTATTTGCAACATTGCGAAGTCAAAAGTTGACGCCCAAAATTCTTCGTGTTTTCATTAGCATCCGAAAAGCCTTCACACTGATAAACATTATCTCAAACTTGTATTCTAATCTAGTCCACGGTATCGTAAAATTATTAAAATTCTGTAATCACACTTCACATGTCTTTTTCCTCGGACAAAACGCTGATATCTGAGTCAATGCATCTAATGCGATGGCTCTAATCCCGCAGTAAATTTCAAACAAATATGGTATTTTGATTGCGCATAAAAGAGTTTGAAAGATACCTTTGTTATGAGGTATTTGTGATACCCGCATTGATTTTGTGCAATTCTGCTAACAGATTGTAGTGATACACGATTAGATCTTATCAATTTTGTATCATTATAGCTTTCATATGTTAGCTCGTACCTTCACTATGTGATGCTAAGACGATACAAGTCTCTTTTAGAGAGCATGTATCATCATACGAAATTACAAAAAAATTAACTAAATCAGCTGTGCTTTCATTATATTTGTAATGTCTAAATGTGATTTATTGATCCGATGCTATTTTATATATCACTGACTAAACAATTTACGCAGTTCAAGTTGAATTACCAGAGATCTCGGTTCTTGTTAAAACAATGAAAGATATATTCTGATCGACACTTCACTACAACTCTACACAAAGGTACATTTTTTACCTTAAAAATAGTTGTAAACTGTTTCGCCCAAATATAAATTTTATTTAACGACTTATCTCACATGTTAATAGTAGCATACAAGTGCATTAATCAACATTGGCCTGCCGTTGAAGATAAAATATTACTATCTGTTGCACACAGTCATATTTTCTGTAAAATGTTTTTATAAAACGTACATTTTATAAAATCTAGCTCCCTCACAATAAAATTCTCAGCTTTATGAAAAATTATTGCATTGAACGCTATTTCTTAATTAAATAATTTAGCGCAAGTCCCAAACTGCATTTACCAATTGCGTGAAAGAACAGCGCAGCTCAAACGCCGACAAACTGCACCATTTTAAAATTTTAAATATTTCGGAAGATGAAATGAAGCAAAATTATCACATTTTGTTGCACCTTTCTGTGAGATTATTACATCTCTCTATCTTCTCTCTCTTTTTTATACTTCAGCACCTTTACCTTCACTGCTCTCAGCGTTTTTAGAAGATTGGACAGAAAAAAGTATTTTCTTTTCCTTTTCGAACAGCTTTTTAAAAGTATCATTTAATCAGATTTAAACAGCAGCCATCAAAGAGGCTCAACAGTTGCTACACAACAAAGACTTAGATTTGGGACTTTTACCGGTGCCTGGAAAGTGCAGGAGCGACGGGGCATTGCGCGTGGGTGGTGCTGGCGCTGTCGGCGGCGCACAACGGCCGTCACCCACTGGAGTTATCGTAGTGACGGCCCAAACACTAACAATCAACCAATTGACCTATCAGCCGCGCCCGTGTGGTGCAGGGGACGGCGTCGCGCGGGCGCGTCGGCGCGGCACGCCGCCGCCGCTGAGCTAGACCTAAGCAGTTGACGTGTCCGAATAACTAATCAATCAACCAAATTGACCCTAGCAGTCTCCGCGCCCGTGTGGTGTGCAGGGGCGACGGGGCGTCGCGCGCGGGCGCTGTCGGCGGCGCGCAACTGCCGCCGCCTGCTGGAGTCTAATGACCTAAGCAGTTGACGTGTCCGGAATAACTAATCAATCAACCAAATTGACCCTAGCAGTCGCCGTGCCCGTGTGTGGGCGAGGGGCGGCGGCGGGCGCCGTCGGCGGGCGCAGCGCCCCTGCTGGGGCATGACCTGCAGTTGACGTCCGAATAACAATCAACCCAAGACCAGCAGTCGCCGTGCCCGTGTGGGGCGGCGACAGGCGTCGCGCGGGCGGTCGGCGGCGGCACTGCGCCGCCTGTCTAATGACCTTAGCAGTTGACGCGTCCGGAAATAACTAATCAATCAACCAAATTGACCCTAGCAGTGCCGTCCCGTGTCAGGCGACGGCGTCGCGCGGCTCTGTCGGCGGCGCGCAAAGCCGCCGCCGCAGCCCAAGACCGCAGTGACGTCCCGGGATAAAATCAATCAACAATTGACCCAGCTCGCGCCCTGGTGGGGCGCAGGGCGCGCGGGCGCTGTCGGCGGCGCGCAACTGCCGCCGCCTGCTGGAGTCTAATGACCTTAGCAGTTGACGTGTCCGGAATAACTAATCAATCAACCAAATTGACCCTAGCAGTCGCCGTGCCCGTGTGGTGCAGGGGCGACAGGGCGTCGCGCGCGGGCGCTGTCGGCGGCGCGCAACTGCCGCCGCCTGCGTCAATGACCTTGCAGTTGACGTCCGAATAACGTCAATCAACCAATGACCAGCAGTCGCCGCCCGTGTGGTGCTGGAGCGACGGGCGGCTGGCGGGCGCTGCTGGCGTGTCGGTGGCGCGACGCCGTCACTTCGGGCCAATGACGGTAGTTGACGCGACCGAATCACTAACCAATCAACCAAATGCCAGGTCGCCGTGCCCTTGGTGCAGGGCGACGGGCACGCGCGCGGCGCGCTGCTGGCGCCGTCGGGCCCCCAACAGCCGTCACCTCGGTCTAATGACGTGTACGCACCGAATCACAACCAATCACCCAATTGACCCGAGTCGCCTGCCCGTGTGGTCGGCGACGGCGCGCGCGCGTGCTGGCGCTTTGCGCGCGCAACAGCTGTCACTTCTGCAGACCTTAGCAGGTGACGCACCCGGAATCACTAATCAATCAACCAAATTGACCCTATCAGTCTCCGCGCCCGTGTGGTGTGCAGGGGCGACGAAGCGACGCGCGCGGGCGCTGCTGGCCGTCGCGCGCAAAGGAAGTCGTGGCGAGACGCGCGCCACGAGCTGCCCACCGCCTCTCGCGCGCTCGTGCAGGGACGGTGCACACGCGTGCATGCCGCGCCCGCTCGGCAACGCAGCACTACGTAGGTACACCGTTCTGCACTGGATTTTTAAAAGTGCTTTAGGATTCAGTATGCTCAGCGGATTGCTAGATTTCGGTTCAAACCCATTTGAAGTGGCGAGGCGAAAATTCGACGCCTCCTTCGGAGGGAAGCATCTGTCCCTGTTAGATTTACTATGTAAAGGGTCCCGCCAAAGCTCGTCCAAGATAATACCTCCTTTCCCCACTAGGTGGTGAAAGGATCGTAACGAAATTTGCGTGGTTAGACGGAAGAGCAGGCCTGATGGTTCGAGTCTCGCCACGTAAAATAAGGCATTAACTACCTGCAATTGAATTTTTAAAAACTTTATTGTGTTATAAAGCGAAATTTGCGCTTTACTAAATTGAATACGGATTACAAATTACAACGCTTAATACTAAGTGTAACAAACAGAAGGGCGAGGATCCTCTCACTGGAGACCTCAACAATCAGTAGTTATTGTATGAGTGAATGTACGGGAGGATAAGATAATTACAGGAACAAAAAGAATATAGAAAATAAGTTGTGCATCTCTCTTTAAGGTGGCTGAATTTATCCTTCGGGAATCTAGATATGATTCTTCGGTATTGGTTATTGGCTTTTCCTAGGTTCAATATGGAAGTTGCAGGGGAGGATGGTAAGGAAAGAAAAAATATTTTATTGGTGACAGATATAATCATCAATCGTGTGAAGAACAAACTCTCTGTGAAGTTGCTTGTTTGACACGTTCAAAGGCACTTTGACGGAAATGAGTCCTACGCCAATTTTTAATCGTTTTCTGCTTTATCTGAGGAAAACAACGGATAAAAAATTTGGAGCAATTTTTGAGAATATGCTCATAATATTAACGAGTTATGTACGAGTAAAGTACCCCAAAATAAAAAAGTTAGAAAGAACTTCAGACTTTAGCGAGATCAATCGGGGAATATCAGTTTTGGGCAAATCGCCCTACTGGATTAGGTGGTAGCGTTGACTAAAAACAGACGGATGGACGGAGGGATATTTTGCCGTTAACCAATTTTTCGATATCGAAACCCCACAAAAGTTTGATTTTGATGGCGGAGCGCCATCTCTGGCACCATCTCTGATGGCGGGCATCTCCCAATCGCTATGTACGATTTGGGTTAGATTACATGGCTCATATTTAATTACACAGGGACACAAGTTTTCAGAATATTACAGTAAAACTTTCTGACAGTTAACAACGTTTGGACGTGGGGAGATATTTTAATATTTTGCTAGGGGCAGGAACCATGTTAATATATGTTCGATCCCGGTGAATACGCGGTCAGTTATAAACCCTTAATTTTACAGGAGCTCAAAAAACAATGTTTAAATGTATTAAATCAGGTATTAATGATAATTCAACGAACGCGATATTAAAGCAATTATCCCAAATCATTAATCCCTTATTTATAGCATTAGTTGGTTGGTTGGTTAGTGATTCCGGGCGCGTCAAGAGATGGTGCGGATCTTCCCCCGCTGGATGGCGAGATCCGTCGCCGACCTACCGTCGGCTAGCGGGGTTTCCCCCTAACTCTCCCACCAGCGGGGCACCGCCCCAGCAAGAACAAGCTCCAAACTCCCGACCGGTCTCCCAGAATATGTGGTAGTGTAGTGCATGTTAGTGTAAGTGTGTGTAAGGGGAGAGAATAGGACAAGGAAGAGGAAGGGCAGATCGCGCGCGGTCCGTGGCCCGTTTGGTAAGGTACTGCTCCGCCATTCGTCTGGTGTTGATCGGAGAAACCACGGAAAACTCCCGAACAGAGCAGCCGGCCGCTAGAATTCTCCTCCAGACAGCGATTAAATTCGACCTAGCTGAAAAGCTAGTGTCGAAAATTCTGCCGCTGTGGGGAGTGGGAACCTAGGACCTCCTGGTCAGAGGCGCTGCAGTGACATCAGCCATCACTGAGCTTCCGCTCCTGGTATATAGCATTAGTTTAAAGTTGTTTTTGCTCTCTTATAAAATTAAGTTTTTCCGACCCGTAAGCTTATTCTCGCGGGCGGGCGGGCGGGCGGGCGGTTGCAGTGCGGGGTGGCGCGTGCGCAGGAGCTGCGGCTGCCGAGCGCGGCGCTGGCGACGGCCGGCTTCCTGGGGCTGGACACGCTGCTGCTGCTGGACGGGCTGCTCGTCTCCTACGCCTTCCTGCGCCGCACCGCCAACGGCCGCCGCTTCAGCCTCGCCCGCCACTACGCGCAGCATCTCGCGCGGTCAGTGGGTCCCTCTGCGCACTCCCCGCTGGGCACCTGCTTCTTCTGCGTGTTAGCCGTCATCAGCAGCGGCTACTTCGTATTCTTCTTCTTGTTCATCTTCATGTGCCTATTCACCATCATCTTATTTATTTATTTATTTATTTATTTATTTATTTATTTATTTAACGTAAAAACAGTTAGAAACTGCGTATGACGTGCTATGGGGAAAAGTGAATTGTGTGCACATTTTCAAAATTCTGTGATCCCTACACAAAGTCATATACTACTTAAATTTTGAATTTTGAAAGGGAGAAAAAAAACTCCCATGTAGTAAAATCTATTTTCAAAAAGAAATAAGCAATAAAATTTGAATTTTGAAAGGGAGAAAAAAAACAAAAACTCCCATGTAGTAAAATCTATTTTCAAAAATAAATAAGCAATAAATTTTGGCTCTTATTACTTCCTGCCGCGACAACATGGAAACGATAATTTGAATAATTGTATTTCCCACTGAATTCTAGAAGACGTGCACAGGAAATGAAGTTACATTTATGTCCAGAAGCAAAACAAGGGGCCATCTCAGCATTTGCTCAATGGATCAGGGAAACTGGACGAAAAACCTGATCGAGATGGGGGTCATTGACCCGGAAGCTGTAGTACAATAGTTGTTACAGGTTGTTTATACTCATGTTATCTTCATGTGCCTATTCACCATCATCTTCATGTGCCTATTCATCTTCGTCTGCCTATTCATCTTCGTCTGCCTATTCATCTTCGTCTGCCTATTCATCTTCGTCTGCCTATTCATCTTCGTCTGCCTATTCATCTTCGTCAGCCTATTCATCTTCGTCAGCCTATCTCATCATCTTCATCTGCCTATTCATCTTCGTCTGCCTATTCATCTTCGTCTGCCTATTCATCTTCGTCAGCCTATTCATCTTCGTCAGCCTATTCATCTTCGTCTGCCTATTCATCTTCGTCAGCCTATTCATCTTCGTCAGCCTATTCATCTTCGTCAGCCTATTCATCTTCGTCAGCCTAGTCTTCTTCGTCTATCAAGTCTTTCGTCTGCGTTTTCTTTTTCGTTTGCGTATTCTTCTTCATCTGCGTATTATTCTTCATCCGTGTATTCTCCCTGAGCTTTGTATTCTTCTCAGCTTCCATAATTCGCCGTCACCAAAAGATTAACCAGCCCGTAGTCAAGATCACCAAATGCCCAACAGGAGTCTAATGTAGCTGGCACAGTTGTCGTAGACAGAAATACGAGTGCAGATCGTGAAGGAAAAGATAATAATTTTTGTGCTCAAAAATTTAATTGCTACCAAAACACAAAAAATCACCAAAAACATTTTTGACCTACTTTTCTACATAGTCAACATATTTGTCAACACATTTCTGACAGCGTGCTGTTTCAATAAGCCCTGTTCGTAGAAGTCCGTGTAGTTGGACTATAGCCCTCTTGGAGGAAAGCACGCCACTTGGAGATATTGTTACAGTCCACGCAGTCGCCCCATACGCGTAAAGCATGTCCCTGTGAATTTCACTATGATTATGCCCTTTGGTACACAAACGCATGCACTACACTTCTCTGCTCCTCCCAATTTGACGATAGTAACATGCGCGCCACTTTTGTTTCGTAGTTCAGGCTACACTCGCTAGAGCTGCACATGAAAAGAAAATACCCTATATAGCACGATCTTCAAATTATTTCGTCCTGCAATTTAACAATTCCAGTTGCAATACCAACAGAGAAAACATTATTGTGCGTTACTTTCCGATCTGCCCTCGTACTAAAACACAGACACTATGCTATACGCGCACGTTTTCTTGACCCTTTGTTCCGGTAGATGCGAGAGGAGTGGAGGTTGGTTATTTCGACAACAGGATCAAATCTGTAGCTCATTTTTATCTACAAAATGGTTTACATTATACGGGAGCAATCTTTCTGGTAATTATATTTTATCAATAACGCTCGTCTCTGGCATATATTCTTAAATCAACAAGTTTTAGTAAAGGAGGGAGGGAGGTATTTCAGGGCACAAGAAAATGTGCGCGTATAATACACAAGCTGGCTTTCCAAAACTCTGTCTACTTCGACACTCGTATTCCCTTATAGAGTCGACTCCAGTTAAAGTGAACTCGGATATAGTGAACCCTCGGTTATAGTGAACTATGTCACGGGTCCCGTTTCACTTACATTGCAAATAAGCATAAGAAGATTCGGTTTTAGTAAACCTGAACCTCGGCTATAGTGTACGTAGGAAAGACAACGTCCTCGAAATTAATTCCCTGTATCTCCTTAGGGCTAAAAATTCCAACACTAGGCAGCTTGGAAAAAATATCGTCGGCCAAAGATCATAATCGAAAAAGTCTCTCCTGATTTGATTTGATTTTTTCGTGTTTCCGGGCGCGTCAACTGCTTTGGTCATTAGCTCCATTAGTGTAGTGCATGTTGTTTTTTCGCGGAAGATGGCGGTGATCTTTCCCCGCTGGATGGCGAGATCCGGCGCCCACCTACCGTCGGATTGTGGGGTTTCCCCCTAACCAGGACTCTCCCACCAGCGGGGCACCGCACCAGCCGGGACAAGCTCTAAGCTCCAGATCGATCTCCCGGAATATGTGGTAGTGTAGTGCATGTTAGTGTAAGTGTGTGTGTGTGTAAGGGGAGAGATAGGACAAGGAAGAGGAAGGACTGATCGCGCACGGTCCGAGGCCCGTACTGCTCCGGCATTCGCCTGGTGTTGATTGGAGAAACCACGGAAAACTACCGATCAGGGCAGCCGACTGCTAGAGTTCTCTTCCAGACAGCGACTGAATTCGACCTAGCTGGAAAGTTAGTGTCGAAAATCCTGCCACCGTCAGTACTAACCTCCCGGTCTGAGGCGCTGCAGTGACATCAGTTGTAGCACTAAGCCACCGCTCGCGGTGCATCTCTATATTAATAAAATCAATCGTAATGGAGAATTTCTATTTAAATTCACCATCATCGGATATAGTGAATCTCCGATGTAGTGAACCAAAAATATTAGTCCTCGGAAGTTCACTACAACCGGAGTCGACTGTATCTCGGACGCTCGTCACGGGCGGAGACTCGCTTCGGGCTCGCGTCCCGGTGGCTGCCTTCTCTCCACTTGGGCACTCCCACAGCACGCGCTACCCAACTGCTTGCACGCCATCTCTGAATGCGCTTCGCTTCCATAATACATTCCACATTGATCCGAAAAAATAATATGAGACCGCAAACTTTCGGCATAAATTATCATGCGGTTCTTTAGATGATCAGATTTTTACCATGTGTAATTTTACAAATAAATAGAAAACGAAGCATTTTCTGAGGGCAGTTATATTTTTTTAAAACATTTCTTAAAATTTTCTTGAAAATGTCGGATGTATGTTTCATTACAGTTTTCTACCCAGTCTTGCACTGGTGCTGTTTCTGCAGTCTACAATTCTCCTGAAATTTGGAGACGGTCCTTTGTGGAACATGCAACCTTCTCATCAGTGCCCTAGCACCTGGCCGTACATACTCCTCCAAGTGTGCAATTATTTCCGTCCAGAGACAGTAAAGGTGAGTAAACAATGAAGTTTTGAAATTTGCGTTTTGTAATTTTTTTTTCACAGCATGGAATACTGATATAATTATGTAATATATTACTATTGATACACACAACTGATTGTCTCAGTTCCGCTTTGCCTGTCTCAGCTGCGTTAGATTGACAGAACAGTGCATATTCAGTGCTTTGTAATACCCCACTCTCATGATAAAGAATTTCGAAAAAATAAATTGGATTAAATCCTTGACATATTGAAGAAAAATAACTATGTAGCTGAGAAAAGAAAATAACAGTATGAAAATAACAATAAAGAGAAATAACTTCCAATATTATAAAATGTAAATTAATGTCTATTAATGCCACAAACGTAGTATCTAAATAATTGGTACCTCTAATTGTCAATCTTTGTATCGTATTTGCGATGAATTTCTAGGATATTTCAAAATTCCTTCATGTGTAAACCCAACTACTTTCATTAAATCTCCAAATGAAATTTATAAATCGCTAATATGGTTGGAAAACACATTAATACCTTAATGCTACAATGCTTTTTCTAACGTATCTGGTATAATGGGGTCAATATGTTTGGTAATATCTTATGTATTTTTGAGCTGAAGATAAACTTTTCGCATTCCTTACCTACAAATATACTCAAGACTATTCTGCAATAAAATATCCAAGTAGAAGTAGATGAGTGGAAATATTAATAAACTATAATGGTGTTCCAAACTCGTAGTGGTTACTGATTTCTTAAAAAAAACTACTATATTTTATGTGGCCAGTTCTCCTTCTGTGTCAATTTTTCAAAAACATGCTACCATTTTAAACAAATTGGACGAAATAAATTCAATTGAAAACTTAAATTTACTTATTAAAACAAATACTTTGCCATTATTCACTTTGTCTCTCCAACCAAGCCATTTCACAAGCACATTTTACAACCTTTTGATAAATTAACTATCATTCATTTATTACCTTGATCACTATCACCATCATTAGTCACTATAATGTAAATGATTCACAGGATCATTCAACTTCTCGAATTTCTTGTCATTTCCTCTGACAATGGGTTTTGACGGATCAACTTCATCTCGAAAATAACCACATCTACAAGTCATCGGATTCTGTTAGAAATATCCTTAACATCATGCCTGGATTGATTGATTGATTTTTTTCGTGTTTCCGGCGCGTCAACTGCTTTGGTCATTTGTCCCGTTAGTGTAGTGCATGTTTTTTCTCGGGAGATGGCGGTGATCTTCCCCCGCTGGGTGGCGAGATCCGGCGCCGACCTACCGTCGGCTAGTGGGGTTTACCCGTAACCAGGATTCTCCCACCAGCGCACTATGGGGCAAATGACAGCAAAACCTGGCAGAAATTAAAAAAAACAAAATTATTTAGGGTGAACATTTCTTATGGTTTCGTGCAAAGGAGAACCTGCACAAACGTGTCCTAGCATGTCACGCCGCTTGGGCTCTCCGTCTCCACAGTAGAGCTTTCAGAACATGCAGTGTTGTAGTGGCGATCGGACGTGCTTATCATTAGTGAGAATTAATCGTGGTTCGTGGTGCTTTTCAGTCAGTGTGTGTTAAGAAAACCAGTTTTTTGCAATTGAAGCTTCAAGTTCAGGTATTTACAGAGGCTCACAAAAGTTTTGGAACGAAGTGATGTTTCAAAAAATGAAAGAATATTAACAGATTTATTATATAACATCACATTAAGTTTAAATCACAAAATGCCATAAAACACTTTTAAATAAATTAAAATTATATTTTTTTATCTTGTAAAATCAAAAAATAGTAACATTTGTTACGCCACAAAAGTTTTGGAACGATATACTAAACCCAACCTGAATTTCCATAAAATTAGTAATGTACTTTGAAATTAATATTTAGTAGCTCTTCCCTTTCTTTTAATTACTTCACTTAACCTTTTGGGTACACTTTGTACGAGATTTTTTGTGAAACACGTCGTTAATTTGCTCCAATCTTCTTCCAGCCTCTGCCTGAGATGTACCTTGGATCTTATGGGCGTTTTGTGAACTTCTTTCTCTAACTTATCCCATACATGTTCTATGGGGTTAATATCTGGTGATTGTGGAGGAGGATGGAGTACTTTGGGACAGTTG
The DNA here is from genome assembly GCA_964035755.1 of Teleogryllus oceanicus. NCBI lineage: Eukaryota > Metazoa > Arthropoda > Insecta > Orthoptera > Gryllidae > Teleogryllus > Teleogryllus oceanicus. The sequence goes on from CAXIVR010000002.1 coordinate 31,824,105, forward strand.
TAAACCAGCCACAACTGCACAATATGGGCTGTATGTTTGGGATCGTTGTCCTGGTAAAACATAAAATTGTTCGAAATACCCAAAAGTTCTGCACTAACTATCAAATTTTGTTTTAGAATATTTAAATAAGCAAATCTGTCCATAGTCTCTTCAATGAAGACCAGTTTTCCGACCCCATTTGCAGACATACAGCCCCAGACCAAAACACTTCCACCACCGTGTTTCACAGTTGTCTGTAAATTATTTTCCTGTAGCTCTGTATTCGGTTGACGCCACACCATTTCTCTACCATCAGAGCCATAAATGTTAAATTTACTCTCGTCACAGAAGATTACTCTATTCCACCACATTTCGTCCATGTCAAAATGCTCTTTAGCGAATACAAGTCTTTTGTTTCTGTTTGTTTTGCTTATAAAAGGGTTTCTCCTTGCCACACGTCCATGAAAATCAGCTCTCCTTAGCACTCGTCTAATTGTTTCAGGGTGTTCTTTCATCTTCAGGCGTTCTTCAACCTGTACTACAATTTTTGGAGCACTTATTCGGGGGGTTTTCTTCACCTTTCTGACAATACAGTTTTCATCTCGTTCTGACAGGATTTTGGGACGTCCAGATTGTCGCCGTAAATTAATTCTATCCTCATATCTGTATCTTTTAATTATATTCCACACTGTAGTCTTCATTTGTAGCAAAGATGCAATACGCTGACAACTTTTCCCTTTAGCGTAGTGATAAACCACCAGCTGACGTTGGTTGAAGGTCGTGTTCTTTCCTCGACGCCCCATTGCTCGTTTCGTTGCAACTGTTTCACTCGCTAGAAACACACCAAGTGAAGTGATACTTTTAACGGTTCCCCAGACTTTTGATGGTTGACGCAGGTCAACTCCTTGCCCTCTGAAGATACGTCATGATTGACGGACAACCGTCCGTTCCAATATTTTTGTTGAACCAAAATTCGAATGATACTTAGAAAAAAATTAATTTCGTCTTCATTTGACGTCATTATGGTTTAATTCACAGCAAGTTCAAATCGTAGGAACCCCATTTATAAAATAGTAATTATTTAATTCACCGCTTTCCTTTAGTCTAGATGCAATGCTGCAAATATATTCAGTTTACTGTCCGTTCCAATATTTTTGTGAGCCTCTGTAATGTTATTTAGCATCTGACAAACACAAAATCTAGGACTGAATATTAATAGAAATAAAACTACAAAGAAATAGCTTTTAACATTTCAAACTTACGTCTTATTTTGTGAAACACATACCTTTTTAATTATGTGTCAAAGGTCATCAAGCCTTGATCTTTGTTTCTCGCTATTTAATAATGTTCCAAATATATTATACATCTGTTTTTTCTTGCTACTTTTTGCTACTTTCTTCACCGGAATGAATTTTTACAGAAGTGTCTGCACGTAAAATACCGGAAATGAATTATGTACTATTTGAGTAAATTTTTTTTGCAAGCAAGAGTTCGAATACTGTTCATATCAAGAGAAAATAACTTTTATATATTATGTGGAGTTCTAATGAGAGAGAAACAGACAAAAAATTTAATTTCTTGATTGAAAAACTGAAGACAAGAACAAAGTGTGTTTCACGAGTTATTAGTGATATAAAGCAAAACGTAAGTCATCTCAAGTCTCAATTGAAGTTGCAATGGATGAAGGCTTGCAGAATACGTGAAAAATTTGATAAAAATAATGAGGAATGGCTTGAAAGTTTCGTTTCGTTTAACCAGTATTCACTGAAGAAATGTGGGCGCCGGGAAATTTCTTTTGAATCCAGTTCTGTGCGAACAAAGCGACAAAAAACTAAAGAATTGCGAAAAGCTACACCATCTAATATTTTAACATTCGACACACAAATGAACATGAGAGCTAAAGGACAGCCGCAGGCTTCGAAATTACTGATGGAAATGACCTCAAGTCCGACACGTGCCAAGAAATACAGAGCAGCTTACAGAAAATCATTGGAACCAAAACAGATGACTGGCGAAGATGCTCTATCAGTTTTGGTGGAAGCTAAATTGACTAGACATCAATATCACATTATAAGGACAAGTGCTCCAGAAAAATTTCCGTCATATAAAATAGTTCAGGATGCGAAAAAACTCTTTCCACCCTACAAGTATGCACATTACCGATAATTTTGCTCTCATTTCACTGCAAGCTTTGCTTGATCACACTGTGAAGCGCCTTCTAATGTCACTGGAATCTGTAATTGAATCACTCCCAAATGCAGTACTTCATCAAATCACTCTGATATCAAAATGGGGGTTTGATGGCTCTTCGGGACACATATCTTACAAGCAGGTATTTCAAAATAATTATGCTGATGATTCTCCTTTTTTCATTACAAGTATCGTTCCTCTTCGTCTGGTTTGTAATGAAAAGATTGTTTGGCCAAATCCGCGACCTGCATCGACAAAATATTGTAGACCTGTTCACATACAGTTTATAAAGGAATCGAAGGAAGTATGTATCAAGGGAAAAATGAGAGTTGACGATGAAATCAAAAATATTCGAACAAGCAAGGTAATGTTTAAAGAGAGAGAATTACAAGTTGATCACAATATGATGTTTTCCATGGTTGATGGAAAAAATATGTAATGCACTGAATGAAACTACTTCAACTCAAAGTGTTACATATGCAATGCCACTTCACAAATTTCAATAATGAGAATAAAATGATTGAGAGGACAATTAAGAAAGAAAATTTGAAATTTGGTTGGTCAATCCTACACAGGTGGATACGCATGTTTGAGTCACTATTGCATTTGGCTTGTAAGTTACCTATTAAGAAGTGGCAAGCGCGAGGGAATGATAAAAACATTGTGGCTGAAAATAAAGCGCGTATTCAGAGAGAGTTTCGAGAACGCTGTGGTTTGATTGTGGATCAGCCAAAACCAGGATCCGGTAATACAAATACCGGAAATACATCTAGACGGTTCTTTCAGAACCCTGAACTATCTGCTGAAATTACACGCATTGATGTAAATTTAATTAAAATGATGCACATAATTATGATTCTCGTATCAAGTGGCTGTGAAATTCATGTTGAGAGGTTTCGGGCTTTTGCTCATAACACGGCTCGGTATTTTGTTAAAAAATATCCATGGTACAACATGTCACCTACTCTGCAGAAGTATTTTATTCATGGACCTGAGATTCTCTCGTTGGCTTTGCTTCCATTTGGACAATCTGTTAGCTCTCTGAAGCTCAAGAAGCACTCAACAAAGATTTTAAGAAAAACAGAGAGCACATCTCCCGAAAATGTTCCCGTGAAAAAACGAATAGTGATGTTTTAAATTTACTGCTCTTAAGATCAGATCCACTTATCACCAACAAGAGAAAATTACCTACGAAAAATGTGCAAAGCCTCCCAAAAGAACCTCAGGAACTATTGGTTCATCCATCCGAACACATTGTTCATTCTGATAGTTAAGAGGCCCGCGCGGATGATTGCGATGACACAGTTCATACTATTGATAGCGATAATGATGATGATTTTTTCATGATTTAATATAACTTCACTCTATTTATATTTGATTTTAATTGATGTAATTAGTAAAACCTTTCATTTTTTGCTCCCCCTTCAATAAAACGTAATGTAACGTTATTTGCTGTTTTTATTTACAATGCGTATTCCTAGAAAATCGAGTATTTTTTTGTCAGATGAAGAGGTATCGAATTGGAAGTAACACATATGTGATAGTGTGGTGCATGTTAGTGTATGTGTGTATGTATAATGGGAGAGGATAGGACAAGGAAGAGGAAGGACAGATCGCGCGCGGTCCGTGGCCCGTTTGGAAGGGTACTGCTCCGGCATTCACCTGGTGTTGATCGGAGAAACCACGCCATGCCTGGAATTCACATGCACACGCATAAGAAAACTTGGAATTTAAAGTCAGAGAAACTTGAATAGCTTAAGCATCGCCGATAACAATAATACTAACGGAGGTTGCATGATAGGTATGGGAGATCCCTACGGAAACGTAATCGTCTGTCATTGGGAGGAGACGAGAGCTTGTGATATGCATCTTCCTGTGAACATTGACACAGCCACTCGGCTTAACAGGTGGACCAAATGGCTTATCTACGAATCGCAGATAAGGCGAGTTCTGTGAAAGAAAATTGAGAGAGTCTCGTAGACCCCATCGTAGTTACCATACCAGTTAAGGGGCAATAAGTAAGAAACGTTTCATTTCTTTCCATTATTTTTCGGAATATATTGGAATTGTACATTGGATTCGGTGGAATGACGGTCAGCGTACTGGACTGTTGTGCCCAAGTTTGCGGCTTCAAACCCGATCGAAGCCGTGGATTTTTAAGGGCGAAAAAATCCTTCGTATGCCTTCCTTCGGAGGGGAAGTAAAGCTGGCTGTCCCGTGTAGTAGATTTACTGCATAAGCCTCTGAGCAAAATTGATCCGCCTGTTTCGTCGCCCAAGATAATACCTCCTTTCTCCGCAAGGTGGTGAAAGGAGCGTAACGAATTTTACGTGGTTAGACGGAAAAGCGGGTCTGATGACCCGAGTCTCGCCACGTAAAATAAGGCATTAACTAACTATATTGTCGCTTTTAATTCGTTTTTGAAATTTGTTCCGATGTCACATGTGAGTTCACAATTTTGATTCTTCACGGTGAAACTAGAATGCTTTATTCACTTTGACTCGGTACTGAGAACGCTCAATCAAGTTCTCTATTGACACCGTTTCATTTAGTCTTACCGCACAATTGAAATCAGTGAGAGTTCAGAAGCAACACTAATGCAGTTTTAATGTTCGTCGAAAACATGCAAATAAATGGAGGGGCATCATCAAACATTCATATGTCAAACTGCCATACGCGAAGAAATTGAAAACCAATAATATTTTATGCTGGGAATACACTTGGAATAGTCAACTAGAGAAACTTAGAACAGTGGCTGAAGATTATTTCTCACTGAGCCAATCATTTAACTTAATTTTATTCTCGCATTTCACAGAACCTTGGATATTATTTGAACTTCTCGTATTTTATCTTGCCTTTCATTCATAATCATCAACTTGTCATAAAAATCTGTACCTTATTTAGAGTAGCATTCTTCTCATCAATTATCACACTCGTCCATTCGTGCTTCTTAACTAAACCTTATCTTTACATGTGACTATTGTGTTAGTGTGTCACGAATGCGGGAAATTCTAGCCAGGCGAATGACGTGAACGTGAAAATTCCAGGCGCTTGATTCTCGCGTTGTGTTACTGTGCTATTGTGTTAGTGTGTCGCGAATATGGGAAATTCTAGCCAGGCGAATGACGTGAACATGAAAATTACAGGCGCTTGATTCTCGCGTTGTGTTACTGTGCTATTGTGTTACTGTGTCACGAATGCGGGAAATTCTAGCCAGGCGAATAACGTGAACGTAAAAATTCCAGCCGCTTGATTCTCGCAGGTGTTGCAACACGGATGGTTTCAGGGCGTCATCGCGCTACACCAGGGACTGTTTTTACAGTCCTGTTATACTTGAGTTTTTCTTACGTGGCGGCTGAGTGTAGTATCTCCAAGATGGAATTCGGCCATACTTTTTGAGTCATTCTCAGTCCTGCCGCATGAACGCGATCGCATCAAGCAGTGCTGTAGATCAAGCGACTCTAGCGCCAGGACTGAGAATGACTCAAAGAGTCTGCCGAATTCCATCTTGGAGATATTACCCTCAGCCGCTACTTCAGTAAAACAAGTATAAGATAGTATGTTCGTGCCAGTCGTTAGTCATACACTCAACCATTTATTACATCTATGGATTAATGGATTATGGATCTAAGGATGAGACATCGAGATCATCCATCTCTAGAATGTGATATCACCTACCGAAAAAGTATTATTTCTCCTTGCCAGCGATACAATCAATACATTACAAGTATCTCCTTTGTGATATTCACACTCTGAAATAATCGAACCAAATTTCAAGAATCAGACAAGAAAACAATGTCGAGGGCGTTTGGGCGATTCCTTTAGATCAGTGATCGCCAAACCGTCGATCGACAGGCACTCGTAGCGATTCGAACCCTAAAACCTCCCAGTCGGAGTCACTGCAGAGACTAAGGCAATATTAGCTCTGGTCTAAATCCAGTCGGTTTCGTAAACGAAAAATGTCTTCATTTCAGTCTCCAATTCCTCCAATCTTCTCGTACCGGGAGAGATCGCTCAGGACATCAACTGAGTCGCTGCAGTCCCTCTTACCGGGAAGTCCTCGGTTTGAGCCCCGACGGTAACAGGATTTTCGACACTAGCTTTTTATTGTGGGAATTCTGATTTGGTGTTGTTGACGTTCTTATGAGAAGAAATAAAAGAGGTCATCTTCGTCAACATATTAGCTTTTTTAAGATAGCCGGCTTTCGAGGGCTTTACTGTCATCGTCAGTCTACAAGATACAGAACAATTAATTGTATTTTAATTTTCTATCCTATTCTGTATTTATTTATAATTTTGTTTTATCTTTCTGTATCTTGCAGACTGACAATGACGGCAAAGCCGTCGAAAGCCGGCGATCTTAATAAAGCTAATATGTTCACGAAGATGAGCTCTTTTATTTCTTCTCACTAGCTTTTTAGCTAGGTCGAATTCAGTCTCTGCCTGGAGGAGAATACTAGCGGCCGGCTTTGATCGGTAGTTTTCAGTGATTTCTCCGATCAACACCAGGCGAATGCCATAGCAGTACCCTACCAAACGGGCCACGGACCGCGGGCGATATTTCCTTCCTCTTCTTTGTCCTATCCCCTCACCTTGCAACACACACTCACACTAACATGCACTACACAACCACACATTCCGGGAGACCGGTCGGGAGCTTAGAGCTTGCCTCCCCACTGATGGGAGATACCTGGTTGTGAAAAACCCTAACAGCCGATGGTAGGTCGGCGCCGGATCTCTCCATTTAGCGAGGAAAGACCACCGCCACTTCCGGAGCAAAAACAGGCACTACACTTACGGGACTAATGACCATTAATAGTCGACGCCCCCGAAATCACTAACAATCAATCACCGGGAGCGGTAGCTCAGTGCGTCAACTGATGTCACTGCAGCGTCTCTGACCGGGAGGTCCTAGGTTACACTCCCCACGGCGGCAGGATTTTCGACACTAGCTTTTCAGCTAGGTCGAATTCAGTCGCTATCTGGAGGAGAATTCTAGCGGCCTGCTGCTCTGATGGCTAGTTTTCCGTGGTTTCTCCGATTAACACCAGGCGAATGCCGGATCAGTACCCTATCAAACGGGCCACGGACCGCGCGCGATCTGTCCTTCCTCTTCCTTGTCCTATCCCTTACACACACACTTACACTAACCTGCACCACACTACTACATATCCCGGGAGACCGGTCGGGAGCTTAGAGCTTGTACGGACGGGGGCGGTGCCCCGCTGGTGGGAGAGTCCTGGTTAGGGGGAAACCCCACTAGCCGACGGTAGGTCAGCGCCGGCTCTCACCATCCAGCGGGGGAAGATAACCGCCATCTCCCGAGAAAAAACATGCACTACACTAACGGGACTAATGACCAAAGCAGTGACGCGCCCGGAAACACCTTAAAAACCAAACCAAACCAAACTAACAATTCATCAATGTGTGTCGCAGTGCCTGCCGCACGCGTGGTTCCTGTCGCTGTCGTGGCAGCTGTTCGCGGCGGCGCCGCTGGCGCTGCTGCTGGTGCGGCGCGGCGCGCGGCGCGTGCAGGTGGCGCTGGTGGCGGCGGGGCGGTGGGCGTGGCCGCGCGCTTCGCCCTGGCGCTCGCCCACGGCCTCCACGCGCCCTGGGGCAGGTAGCCTTCCACACTCTCATAATAAAGGCATTGATCCCAATGTTGGGCACCGCAATCAGTTGAGGTAGTCCTGTAGAGCGCTTATTCAAAGTGAATTGTCCACTATCTATATTATTGACCCCTGTTCACTTTATTTACTGAGCATATTGTCATTGATCCATGTAACTGGTCCATGTTGTTGATCCAGTGTCCATGTAATTGGTCACTGACCGTATTATTGTACACTTATTATTTACTGCCTATTGCTACTAGCCACTGTTCACTTATTGTCCACTGTTCATCTTCTCTGCTGCTCCTGACCATTATTGATCGTTGAAGACGCTGTAATTGTCCTCGCCTACTACCCAATCCATTAATTGTCCAACTTATTATCCTCACTATGTATGAGACGTTGCCACAAACTTCTATCTTTCGCTTTTCTTGTCCATGTTCTCGAAAAGCGAAAATAAGGTGAAAATAGGCATTTATCTTACAATAGATACTTAATTCCAAACTAAGTAAAAATAGGCACCATAAAAATCCATTAGGTGAATTCACTGATAATGAAACGAAATAAAATATCGACCGGCTATTATTCTGAGCAAAAGAATAAAAAAAAGCAAAAAGGGCGAAATCCGCTCACTAACTATAACATAACCACTTTCAGTTATTATCAATATGTAGCGCCTTTTGGAACTCTATTAGACGTAATTTTATTCGTGGAATATACCTATTAAAGAACACTCGGGTTTCGGACATTATCGGATAAATCCCCTCTTCGCTTTGCCAGTTGGGAATTTATTGACAATTTCCAAAGCACTCGGGTTATTACCTATGATCAAGTTAATGTATAAAAATATCCATAGAAGAATAACTGTAAAACTGAAGGAAAACTGTGCAAACAATTTTCATGAATTGTGAGGCAAAATATTCCTTTTTCGATACACATATTCAGCAAATATGAAAACTGGCTGTGAACATTCGTTGCTAGGCAAAGAGAAAACAAAAGATTCTATTTTAAGAACGAGGAAGTGAAGACATAAAAATAAAGTAGGTAAATTACTTGGGAGATGGAAAACTAAACGAAATGAGAGGTGAGAGAGAAATAGCTAAGAACGAGGAAAAAGACAAGCATATCAAACTAAACATAATGCCAACTCGTTGACAGCAAGTTAATGATATTGTTCAACATTGAAATTTGTAAATTATAGGTTTGTGTTGTCGCAAACATTTTCATGAGATAATATTCGCTTAACTTTACTTAACGATTATAAAACTTTTATTTTGATGAAATATATCAAAATCACATACTCTATCTTAGAATAATTATTAGTATCTGCTAGGTTTTCTTTGTTATTCCACAATAAATTTCTAGGCACGTTTCAGTTGTCCTCATCATTGATGGTAAAAAGAATTACCAATACCTGAAAATACTGAGGCATGCCAAAAAAGAAACAACATTTTTTAAAAAATTCTCTAGTTTTAGTCGCATCAACGACTAAGGTTATTAGCGACTACATTATACTTAACAAGTAAACTGACGGTATTGTAGGAATTTATTTGAACTGAAATTCATCGCAATCACATTTGTTATAGTTACTATATAAAAGAAGCACTGAAGACACTGTACTTCCCAACACACGTTCGCTTTATGCCTTACTTCTTGGGCATAGCTCTTGGCTACGAACTGCATAGAATTAAACACCTGGAGACGCCCACTCGATTCTCAAAGGTATTATTTCATTTTTTAATTAATTTTGAAATTATTTAATAGCAAAACACATTATCGTTAAATGTTTTGCTTACAAATGTATAATTTCGTAGTCGGCAATCACAGAATATTTTGTTTTCACAGAAGGCGATGTTCCTGCTCCAGTTGTCTTGGCCAATTTTACTAATTGGTTCCCTAATGTCGGTGCACAAGTTCTCCGTGCCAAGCGAGCAGACTGTGCCGTTCTTTGAAGCGCTGCACCTTGCTTCGGTGCACACCATGTGGGCGCTGGGGGTCGCCATCTTCGTGTACTTGGCAGCGACCGGAACGCCAAGTGAGTGAGGTGGCATTGCCGATATATCCTGGGGTCGCAGAACCTCAAGTTTTAGGTTCTACCGATCAAGAAAAAATACTTAAGATCAGCACTTCATAGCTCTTCTTTACTCTTAGTTCTTCCTTTTTTATACTTGGTATTTTTTTAAATTTGTTGCGTCTACCATTTTGACTCAACGCGTCTCCAAGGGGGAGTAATCCTCCATTACATTGCGCAATTGTGGAGTAATCCTCCATTAACTTTCCGTCATGTCGCGTCACGTGGCAGTCAGTTGTCTAGAGGACCGCCAGGTAGCAAATCCGCGTACGCGCCTCCTGCTACGCGCTCCTGCGTCACTACCCAGCGGCCAGAATTGGGAAGAAATAAGGATAGAGGCTGGGTTTGGGACACTTTACAAGGGTTGGACTAGTCCTTGTGAAGCAGCCAAACTCGTTTTGTTGGAACAAATTTCACATGTGATTCGACGGGAATCGAACCCGAGCTTCCCAAAAGTTACGAGCGAGGCTTCCCAAAAGTTACTAAAGGATATATTTCAAAAAGTTAATTAAAAATTAATAAGAAAGAAATGAATAATTATCTTGGAAATAAAAATATTCTGAATGGGTAATGTATTCATTGCCCATTAAATACATTACTGTGGAAGCTACAGGATTCAACTATGTGGATGCGATAATTTCAAACTACTACTGATTTAAGTAAAGTTAATCCTAATTCGCCAACGCATTTTATCGATAACGATTATTTTACTAGAACGAAATATCATTTAGAGGCTAAGAAAAATATTAAATCATTTTAATTAGTTTTCATTACACAGTGGTAAGAGGTAAAAGCACCAGCAGTATCTGCAATTAAAAATGTTTTGTTTTCTTAAAATACTTGTGCCACTTTTCTAAATTCATTATGTAAAACTGAATGGGCCATTAGCATACCTTTCAATGAAAAATCTTCTGCCTGAAAATGGCCTACTTTCATTTTGTTCTCTTTTTATTAATTTATTTTCAAATCTTGATTTTTATCCAGAAAAGGTAACTTGAATAGTGAAAAATTGGTTTTTATTATATAAATATAAATTTAATCTAATGTAATATTTGACGCAGTACCAGCCAGTTGATATTCAACGCTGAAAACATGTTAAGACTCTGTAAGTCCAAAAAAAGTATTGTTATATGTTTGCACTTCTACTATTAATGAGATGAATTCAACTCATTCTTCATACTTAAAGGAAAAGAAAAGAAATACGTATACATTGTTTTTCGTTCTACACCTCACCACTAAGAGACATTGGCCCCACCAACTGCAGGTGTCAAGCAAATGAGAAGCTCCCAAGCCCCCAAATTTTTACATCAAATTTTGTGCCGCTGAGGCAGTGGCCACTATGTGTGACTTTCATTTAAACTCATTTGTCGGCGTCGCTTTACCAGAGCGGAATGTGAATGAGTGAATGAGTCGCCTCCTGTGCTTGCAGCGCCGGGGGTGCTCCTGCTGTCATTGGGCGAGTGGCGGCCGCTGGCGCGCCTGGCGTACGGCATCTTCCTGCTGCAGACGCCCTACCTCAGCCTGCTCCTCTACGACTCGCGCTTCGCCGTGCACCTCAGCGTGTGGCGTCAGGTGAGCTTCCAGCGCCCCCCTCCGCCCCCCTGCCGCCCACCCTCAGCCTGCTCGCTCCACAGATTGAAGTTTCCGGCCGCGTCATCTTCTAAGTCCTGTAAAGTGTATGTGCATGCTTTTATCACGGAAGGTGGTTTTTCCCGCTGGGTGGCGAGATCCGCAGCCGTCCTACATGTTGGCTTGTGGGGTTTTCTCCAACTAGGTATCTGCCAACATCGGGGTACCGCCTCAGCTGGGACAAGCTCTAAGCTCCAAACTGGTCTCTCTGGAGTGGTAGTGTAGTGCATGGAAGTGTAGTGTGTGTAATGTAGTGTGTGGAAGTAAAGGGTAGAAAAGGACAAGAAATGGGAAGGAAAGATTGCGCGCAGTCCGTGGCCCATGTGTTAAGGTGCTTCTCCGGCATTCGTCTGGTGTTGATCAGAGAAACCACGGAAAACTACCGATCAGAGCAGCCTGCCTCTAGAATTCTCTTCCAGACCGCGGCTGTATTCGACCTACCTAAGTAGTTATCTTTGACAATCCTGCCACCGTGGGCACTCTTTCCCTAGGACCTTCCAGTCAGACGCACTACAATGACATCCATTGATACTCTGAGCCTCCTAAGCCGGTTTGTCACTCAAAGGCAACGCGCTAGTGCGAGTTGTTTTAGGGCAGGGTCAGTTTGGGTTCATATTCAATCCAAGAAAATAAATTTCATGTGCGAGCGGCCAACTAATTCTGGTGATCGGTATTGGTCACACTGCATTCGACCACATCAGACATTCGTCATCAAATCATTTCGTACCGGAGACATATAGTGGAAACTGTTAACACAAGATATGTTTGAAATGCCATGGGAGATAAGTTTGTACTAACTCAAAAAGAAATAAGTGGGATACTTTGTGTTGTCACGACAGTACCAAATTTCAAATGTAATACGGCCACAACAGTTGATTTACAACACAATTGTGCACTGGAAGTGGTATTCAATGGAAGTGTCAAAAATTAAAAAGGAGAAAAACTACCCATCAATGCAGTTCTTGGCTTATTGTATCCTATTTGTTGATGCCTATTACAACTAAAAGAACGTGATATAAAGGAACATGATTCTTATAAGTAATGTAAAGCACATTTTGAGAATAAACTGTTTTTTGAATTAAATTTATAATTCAAAAAAAAAATAGTGCAACCCCACATGCTGAATAAGTAGAGTTCAGGAGTCGTATATGCACGTGTTCAAGCTCTAAGCTTCCGACCGGTCTCCCGGAATACGTGGTAGTATAGTGCATGTTAGTGTACGTGTGTGTGTGTGTGTGTGTGTGTAAGGGGAGAGGATAAGACAAGGAAGAGGAAAGACAGATCGCGCGCGGTCCGTGGCCCGTTTGTTAGTGTACTGCTCCGGCATTCGCCTGGTGTTGATCGGAGAAACCACGGAAAACTACCGATCAGAGCAGCCGGCCGCTCTGATTCTTTTACTAATTACTGTATTAATTATTTTACTGATTCTGTTACTCGGAAGAAAGTAAACATTGTTGTAAGTTAAATGAAAGGAGATTGGAGACTGATACAGTTTTTGGTTCAGTTGACAGTTATGGGGGATTACGGTGGTTTGAATCTGCCTTTGGGATACCTAGATTTAATACGTGAGTATGCATCATTGCGACCTATACTGAAGATTATGGAGCATGGAGAATAGTGAAAGTTTTGATAAACATTTTGAACTATTTGTATTATGTGGTCGCTTAATGAAGTCACTTTCAATTCTTCGCGAATCTGGATATTTGGAATGAACCAGGGAGCATTTTAAGTTCTTCTTAAAATATATTTTAAATGACTGTTAATTTTTAGAGATTACGAGGGGCAGCACATCCCCAAACTGGAAATGCGCAAGTCATGGTTGGTAGAATTAAAAATTTCAATAATAACAGTCTGCTCTGAACTTTCAATGAAGAACGTGCAATCCTACGGGATAATTGCAAAATTATGCATGTAAATAGATAGATAATAGCTAGATAATAGATAGATTATAGATAGATAGATAATAGATAGATTATAAATAGATAGATAATAGATAGATAGATAATATATAGATAGATAATATATAGATAGATAATATATAGATAGATAATATATAGATAGATAATAGATAATAGATAGATAGATAATAGATAGATAGATAGATAGATAGATAGATAGATAGATAGAGTTAGAGCTGAGATCACAGAGCTCGTGACCAGATTGCACTTCTTTTCATAGTACGTCACACAGCTTCAACTGTTTTCTAACGTTAAATAAAACAATTTTAAAAAAAGATGGCGACGGGACTGATGGCGTTCGGGTGCATGGTGCTGCCGGCGGTGGCGCTGTGGCTGTTGCTGGAGGCGCCCATGGGACAGTTGGCAGCCCTGCTGTGCGACCCGCCCAAAGGTACGTCACAAGCAAGCTATTTTCTTACGCTCCCCGCACACTCACGAGTGCGGCTCTTGAGTCAGGTTCGCCTCACAATTACAGAAACATTTAACCATGTAGGGAAACTGAATGCTAAGAAAACGAGTGTTGGGTTAAAGAAGTAGCTAGAAAAGTTATCAGTATTTAATAATTAGGATCTCCACATCATATTGGAAGACTTCACATTGTGCTTAGGTTAAAAATAAATAAAAACGTAAGTATGGACCCTTATAGCAAAACGCCAAACGAAATACAGGATGATTAAAAATTAGTTAACTAAAAGTAACATAAAATAACACAAAATATTTACCTATTGGAAATAATTTGTTCTCAGTTCACAAATTGACAGATCATCAAGTTTCTCCTAATATTCTACGTAACACGAAACGTATTCATCTGTTCGGAATTTCTTCCCACATGTGTGAGAACCTCTACCTCAGCCAGTGCACCTTTGATACGTTGGCGAAGCTCATCGATAGTAGAAGGAAACACCTTGTGTTTAATATATCTTCAAAGACAAAAGTCTAAGGGCATTAAATTAGGAGATTGTGACCCCGCCTCATTCAATCCAAACAGAAATAGTGTGAGATAGATATGCTGTGACCTCTCGATGTATCATAGAAGGGATCCAGCTTGCAGGAAAATAATTTCATCCATGTCGTACTGAAGTTGTGACATCAGGTAGTTCTACAACATTACTAGATATGTAATTCTCGATAAAGTCTGCTCATTAAAAAATTGACCATAAACGTTGACGAAACAGGGGCCTCTCTTGTAAGCCTCTCTTCATTAGTCTAGGAATTTTACCATTACCTTCTCTGTTTATTTACGAATCAGTGGTTTTTGTCAAAAATGACTTGCTTAAGGGCGGGAATATATTTTCAGAAAATGCCGATGTCTATTAGTATATCACTCGACGTAGAAATCATATTCATCAGATGACAGTATCGACAGCTCATTACAAAAAATTCACATACAATACATATACATTATTTTACAACACTTTGCCAGATGACATTAAACGATTAAATTCAATAGAAAAGTTTAAATACAAAGTGAAATCGTTTCTGCTGCATACTTGTAACTGTTTATATACAATTAGAGACTATACTGAGCATCACAAGAAAAGAAACATTAATTTTAACAATGATACATAGTGCATAATTTACCATTTGGACTGTATAACCAACCTGTAGCAAGTATTGTACTGCAACCTCCAGGTCAATGACCCCCATCTCGAACCGGTTTATCGTCCAGGTTCCCTGATCCATTGAGCAAATGCTGAGATGGCCCCTTATTTTGCTTCAGGACATAAATTTAATTTCATTATCTGTGCACGTCTTCCAGAATTTATTGGGAAATATAGTTATTCAAATTATCGTTTCCATGTTGTTGCCGCTGAAAGTATTATTCCTTGACGAAGGACATCATGGATAAGAGCCCAAAATTTATCTTGGAACTTATCTTGAAACAATCCAATGTGGTTATTTAAAAAGTAGATCAATTCAATTAAATTTGCCACAAAAATTTTACATTCACAAGCCCTGTATTAGACACAGCCGTCGACCCACACTAGATACAATTTTCTTTTTCTAGTAAGTGATTCATATTCCAGGATCGACGTAGGGAAATAGTAGTTTAAATAGTAAATAAATCAATGAGCTACGTAGGGGCGGGCTAAGTTCTTATAAAAATTAATAAAATAAATAGGAATGACAAACTCTGGGTCTCAATAGGACACGGTTATCAGTATGACTAGAGCCGTGACCATTACCACCCGAAATAAATAAAATGAAATAAATTCATTTGTCTCACGATAAACATTGCAATTATCTTTCTCAGTTACATCATCCTCAGATTGAGTTCTGTTCAGATATCTAACTCTCTCTCCCTCTCTCTCTATCCATCTCCGTCTCTCTCAACCTCCGTCTCTCTCAACCTCCGTCTCTCTCAACCTCCGTCTCTCTCAACCTCCGTCTCTCTCAATCTCCGTCTCTCTCAATCTCCGTCTCTCTCAATCTCCGTCTCTCTCAATCTCCGTCTCTCTCAATCTCCGTCTCTCTCAATCTCCGTCTCTCTCAATCTCCGTCTCTCTCAATCTCCGTCTCTCTCAATCTCCGCAAATCAAACGAGCAGAATTTTTCACGACCGCGCCACATTGAATCAGTGGCACTCTACAAGAAAATGTTGTTTCATTCCTTCTGCGCGACAGTTTCGAATAATTTTCAGGGATTTCGAGGAACTACAAACAACTTTGTCTTGAAATCCGAGAATTCCTCCTGCAAGTCTACCAACCCTTACTTGATCCTGCATTCGACGAAGTCAAAAGTGGCACAGAAATGGCCCCCACAACAAAATGCATTCAGAAGTCGGCTCATCAACTTATAGACATATAAATTTAGCAGCTTATTCTCAACAACGTAAGTGTGAGACAAAAAAGGGTGCAATTTTTATAGTTTATATTGCTGTATCTGACTTCTCTTGATGATTGGGAGAAAGTCAAATTATATTTGTTAAAACATATTATGCCTTACTTTTAACTTTTCATGTCTTTCTTGTTTTGAGATAACTATATATTTCATGAACGCTATGAAAAATAAAATTTGCTGAGTTTCTCTGCCAGGAAAACTCTTTTATATGTGATTTAATTTGCAATTGAATTAAAATTAATACTCCTGGTTTAACAAATAAAATTAAAGTAAGACTTAGAAATTTTTAATTCATGCATTTGGTGATTGCTATTTACGTTAAACAACAAAACGTATAATTAGTTGTTATAAATTAATAAAATTAAATTTTGGGTTAAACGCGGGCACAAATATATGAATATTTTTGGGGTGACACTGTGATCCCACGATTTCGTTAATATTTAAGACCATTCGTTAATGGAGTGAGTAAACCACTATCAGGTGAGTTTAGATATTCACAATTAATATAGGTGGAAGGAAACGACATTTCACAAAACGTCACGAATTAGACACTAATTAGATTTTAAAAAGTTAATATTTACTGTGTTACAGCATAGAATGAATGAAACAATTTATTGTCATACTTTTTGTTTTACTTCATAAGTGTAAAAAAGTGCAGAATTTGAATAGCATTATTAAAGCAAGACAAGGAAGAGGCTGCAAACTGTTCCTACATTCTAATGAACTAATACAATTCAACGTAAACCACACCCAAATATCAACAAAAATTATGTTTAAACACAAGAAAAAGGATTTATGAAATTTCAGTATCATCAATAAGCTATTTCGAATTCAGTAAGTACACCTGGAGTTCGACAAAAAATGATAAGCATTTTTCACTTAATAATTCTAACCAATTTATTTCAAGTGCATTCTTTTAAATGGTTTCACATATTAACATAAGTAATACCAAAAGCGAATAAGGAATTAACGATAAATCTTCAAGGCGCAAAACATTGAGAAAATATACATAATATAAAAAACATGAACTACATAAAGAATAATTATTTAAAAAATACTTTTTCCATTTGTCCGGTCATTCAAAAAGTTTAAAATCGCTTTATTCACTGTTTGTGATGAAGTTTCATAATTTATTTCGCCGCAGAACTATTGGAAATGTTTTCTAACGATTTTCCTGTTGGTTTTCTCTTACGTTTTGGGCCATTAAGTTGCTTATTATCTCATTTATTTACGAAAGGGAAGTTCCACCGAAATATTTTATGTTGCTTTAATGCTTACTATGTTTGTTTTCATAGAACAACGCAATAAACGCATTCACAGTTTATTCTGCAGAAATTAATGAAAAAGAAACAACTGCACGTAACGTGAATTACATTATCGGGAAAATTTGATACATTTTGCTAATAGACAGCTACGTTTGACTGATCTTTGATTGAATTCTTTCTTAAAGGTTGATAAATTAGCTCATACGTGATATAATCTTTTATTACTAATTACTTTTTACTTCTAAACAGAGTAGTTGATCCCCCTTTGGAATATGATACGGAATAATTTTGAATTTTAAACATTTACTCTGTAGCTTATGCATTGATTGCTTCACCTTGTTCACACTACACTTATTGACTGTAATTTAATTGCCTATTCGTAGGCACTTGAATTATAATAGCAAGTGATAAGTATTAATCATGAATTACTTATGTCTAATGAATATATGTTGTGTGTTTCAGGCGAAAGAAAGAGTTTTGGAAATAAACTGTCTCCCATAGAAAAGATGGATCATGTACATATACCTTGCGAAGAGAAAGAAGAGCTGAAGGAAAGTAACAACGGTTATTGAGAAGCTGATTCTTTTGTATTATTTTAGATATTTAAAGCAGAGGCTCGTGAGATGAATCTAAATAGAGAAGTTACAGCAAGAAGAAAAATACGACAATAAACAGAGAAAGGAACCGATGTGGCTAAGCATTGTGTGGCTAAGCATAGAAGGAACTGATGTATTAAAATTCATGCTTATTATGGAGAAAAAATGGTTCAAATGAAGAATATTAAAAACTTGCAACTTACTTTAGAAATCACATTTACTTTGGAAAAGTATTTAAACAAAAAAATAAGATTTAAATAATGTTATGTAAACAAAGAAATAATTTTCGTGACGATCATTTTTAATTGCGAATCACTGAAAACATTATTTACATGTTTAGGAATTTTATTTTTGCTTCCAGCGTAATAACGAAGAGTGAATCTCAACATAATGTGTGATGTGTAATTTGAAATTTATCTTCCTTTTTTAATAATTAATTTATATAGAAAAAGTTAATACATTTGATAGTTTGGGAAAGCTATTTACGCCACTAAAATGTCCTATAAATGTAATTTTAATGGCGCGATGTAAAGTGTCCCCTTTTGAATTAAATATCTAATAGTACCATAAAATTTTATTATAACTTCACAAACCTTAATTGTGCATAAATCTCCGTCAAACACTTAACATAATTAACAGATTTTTTACTCTTTGATAAATCAATCACCTGTTGATGACATTCAATATGATACTAACGTTACGAAATATTATTGTAGTGTTTTAAATGTTTGAATGGATCATAAAATGTAATCTCGTGACGTTTATCAATCTTTATTCTAATACCGATAAGAATGAATAAAAGGTTCTCGAATGAACATTGTTTTGATTTTTTATGCATCTGTAAAAAATATAAGCTTTATGAAATGCATAGAACAATTATGTTAAAAGCAGCAGAGAAAATGCAATACTATCTCAATTGAAAATCGGAAAATCACCATTATTCCAAAAAATCCAATTTGTGGGAAATATGAGAAAACCGTCCCCTTTCCTAACTCACTGTCGTAGCACACCTATTTTTTCAGTCGTTTTCTTTGGGACTAATACACTTTAGGCCGAGTCGACAACCGGAAGCGGTAGCTCAGTGCATCAACTGCTGTCACTGCAGCGCCTCTGACCGGAAGGTCGAGTCCTGACGGCGGCAGGATTTTCGACACTAGCTTTTCAGCAGGTCGAAATTCAGTCGCTGTATGGAGGAGAATTCTAGCGCGGCTACTCTGACAGTAGTTTTCCGGGTTTCTCCGATCACACCAGGCGAATGCCGGAGCAGTACCCTAACCAAACGGGCCACGGACCGCGCGCGATCTTTCCTTCCTCTTCCTTGTCCTTCCTCTCCCTTACAAACTCACTCTAACATGCACTACACTACCACATATTCCGGGAGACCGGTCGGGAGCTTAAGCTTGTCCCGGTTGGGGCGGTGCCCCGCTGGTGGGAGAGTCCTGGTTAGGGGGAAACCCCACTAGCCGACGGTAGGTCGGCGCCGGATCGCCATCCACAGGAGATCCCGCCATCTCCCGAAATGCACTACATAACGGGACAATGACCAAGAGTTGACGCGAAACACGAAGAAATCATCATCAACCGAGTCGAACTATCCTCGATGGATACTCCCATCGTAACGTTTTCCAATTGACTAGTTGCCTTAATTAATTGAACTTTCAATTTCTTCAACGCGCTTAAGACCTCTTTCACGTTTGCTACAATGAGAAAGAGCAGTATAACTCTGAAGAAGGCCACAGCAAGATGGCGAAACGTCAGCTCCATCGACCGTGACGCGGCTAATCCCGGACAGCCGCGACGACTCCGGCCGTGGAAGCCTACGACTCTACAATGAGAAAGGTTTTAGTGGTCGCCGAACGGTGTCGAGACCCGTTTGGTTAATGGGTGCAGTATTTGTTTGAAATATTTTTGTTGCAGACAGTCTCCTGATAGCCTTCCTAGAAGTTCTCGCGTTGGTGCATTCTATAAAATAATGACAGAAACGGAAATGGGTGCTGTCATTGCGATACGTCTACAAATAGGGCCTATTTTTATAACAACACTTGAGTAACTAATTCCCTTGCGTTTCCCAGGAACACTTGAAGTGTATTGCACCTCTTCCTGTGGATATCATTATCATTTATATTGCAGATAAGATCATGTAGGATTGTGATCTCGTGGAATATAGTTTTCCCAGCTCTTGAATTTAAAAAAACGTTTTAGGAGATATAAAACTAGTGGTGCTACAACAGCACGAACTTTCTCGCACGTATTTTCACGTAAAATTACGCGACATGTACTCAAATTTTCGAAATATTGTACAGCACCTTATTTAAAAATCTATATCTAAGGAACAGATCGCTATTTAATTTTGTTGTAAGAAGACTCCGAAAATGTTTGAAGTTCAACAATTTTCGAAAAATCGTGGTTTTCCACGAACATGAGACCTGTATCATTCTCTTAAACGTCTTTCATACTATCCAACAACATAATTTAAGGAAAAACGTTGGAGCAATTTTTTTGAAAAAAAATGAAAATATTCCAGGGGCTTCATGTAAATTACACCCCCCCCAAAAAAATTAAAATACCGGTTTCAAATTCTAGAGGCCGCGACTCCAGCCAGCTCGATTAGCCCAATTAGCAAATCGGCTGAATGGTTTAGCGGCTAGCGTTGTTCACAGACAGGTAGGCAGACCGAGACAGAGATAGACAGACAGGCATACACAGAAAGACTTGACAGACTTTTCTCCCGAAAATTTGCCTTTTTTTCGCGCATCATTACATAACTTTCTCTGTACTTCTTAGCAAGAAAATACAATTTTCTACAGTTGCATAAAATGTCGGAATATGCGTATTGGCACCCGTACGTGAAGTACACACACGTAAAATACCCGTAAGTCAATTTAATCTTTTTTAAAAAAGAAGGTTGCCTAGATCTTGTGAAGAAAGAACTTCATGATTGGCTGTGGAATTATGTTTTCACAGCTAGTTTTCATGCTACTGAATTGGGTAGTTTACAAAAACTAGGGAGAAACACATGCCTTCAAATTATCTGCTTTGAATACATTTTCGCTTATAATTATCTACTATTATAATAAAAAAATGGTATAGTACCATATTTGCAATTATTAAGAACATATACTTTCTGTAAAAATGTCAATGAAGACTAAATCTGAGCCGTATATTTCATTGGCGGAAAATTTTTGACGAAAAATTAGAAATCTAAATGTTTGCACATTCGACTAGGAATAGCAGTTTATTATTTACAAATAAAATTAGAAAGAAAACCGATCAAGGAAAGACAACGAAATAAACAGAATATTAATTATCGTTAGCCACACTTCTCCAAAGGTCCTTCGCAATACGTTGCTCTTTTTCAATATTATAAGTCTTCCTCAATTTTTACTATTTTCGTTTTTATACAATTGTAGTAAATACGTTCATATTTCTGTCAAAAATATCTCAATCTTGATCAATATAAAACCATTACTTTGTACACATAATGTGGAAATAACAATTAATAACATATTGAGTCACAACCTAGGAATAAAAAGAAATGTAGCAATACCTATAAAAAAAACGTAAAATTCTTCTCATATAAACAATCAAATGTACTTTTAAAAAGTGGCAAATCTCACTGTGTTTAAGCACTTGCTTGAAGCACCCTGGCTTCCTGATCACACGGTCGCACATTTCACCTGATTGAGGCGATGGACGATTCAGTGGATGGAAAATTATTCTAGTGCCATGTCCCGCGTGTAGCATGTAACAGAAAACCGACAAATGCCTGACACAATTAAATCATAGGTCGGTCATTGTAAGATTCGGCCAGCGAACGATCAACTCATATTCAGCTGGCGAACGACACAAGCAATGGAGTATAAGTAATATTGAGGTTGTGTTGTTTGTTTTTTTTTGGCGTATTTCGGCGGCGAACATGTGGCTGTGGTAGGAAATAAAACACTTGTAATAAGACGCTCACTCTGTCATACAAAAACAGATGATAGGGAGGGTACCAGAGTCCGGGCGTTAGATATTGGTTAGTTGGTTGATGGTTAGTGATTCCAAGCACTTTAATCACTAAAGTCATTAATCTCATAAGTTTAGTGCATGTTTTTTCATCGGGAGGTGCCGATGACCTTCCCCCGCTGGATGACGAAATCCGGCGCCGACCTACCGTCGACTAGCGGGGTTTCCCCGTGACCAGGTATCTCCCATCAGTAGGGCACCACCCCAGCCGGGACACGCTCTAAGCTCCCGATCGGTCTACCGGCATATGTGGTAGTGCAGTGCATGTTAGTGTAAGTGTGGATAGAACAAGGAAGAGGAAAGAATGATCGCGCGCGGTCCGTTGCCTGTTTGTTAGGGTACTGCTCCGACATTCGCCTGGTGTTGATCGGAGAAACCACGGAAAACTACAGATCAGAGCAGCGAGCCTCTAAAATTCTCCTCCAGACAGCGACTAAATTCGACCTAACAAACTAGTGTCGAAAATCTTGCTACAGTCGGGACTCGAACCTAGGACCTCCCTGGTCAGTGGTTGTGACATCAGTTGGTGCACTGAACCACCTCTCCAAGTCCGGGCGTTAGAAACATTCACAGTAACTATCCAAAAATTCTTTTTAATGTCAAACCTAAATCGAATTATTTACAGTGTTACAAATGCTGTCACTTATTTCCAAAGCAATTTTCAACATGCTAAAAAACTCAAATAGTAAATCCTATCGTCATGTCCTTCGGAAGAAGTAATGTACTGAAAAAAAGACGTAAAATACGTAATCAAGAATCAATAGTTTCGGGATATTTAATAGTGTTACGAGGGTACTTCATTTCTCATAATTTTTGGTATCTGTGCCCGTCCTGTGAAAAAATAATATTTAAGAATTTTGATGATAATTACAAAGATAATGTGAAGAATAGGACTTTTGTTCAAAAGAGCCGATAAGTATGTCTCTCAAATTTTCAGATAATCCGTCATTTCTTTGGACTGATTGAATCTAGAGTACAGTTAACACATGACAATCAAATATAATCTTTTGTGATTCAGGGAACAAAATCCAATTCCAAAGCACTACATTAATCTTGGTTCAAATTAAGATCCAAGTCCAACAGTTATTTAAATTCCGATTTATGTATTGTGCATATTGTGTTTTTAACATTCTCAAAAGAAGATATTAGCTTGAAAGTGTTCGATGCAAGATACACTACAATTCACTACTTTTTCAATATACTAAAATGCAATACAAAAAGATATGACACCAATTAATCCAGAGTTCCGCAAGTGTATTTTGTATACATTCTGCCTTAGCTATCAACACTTACTATTTTCTCTTTTAACTTTGAGAATAGTTAACTAACTCACCAAACCCGTGATGTCCTGCTTTCTGAAGACGAAACTCACCTGCAAAAAAGAAATAAACCACATAATGGACAAAAAGCAATGTACAATAAAAATATTAAATCATTTTTGTGTACTATTTTCTAACCCGTGTACAAACGTGTTTTCTTTTGTATTATATTCTTTAACCCATGTACACACAAATATTTACAATACACTCAGTCACAATATCTCTCAAATTCCATATTTAATGTCTTAATCTTGAATATGCAGTAGCTACCAAATCCATCTTTTACATTAAATGCTGCAAATTAATAGTGTAAAAAATAACAGTTTGATAACGATATCGTTTTGAATCTTCTTGATACCGAATATATTTTTCCCTAAACGTTCGTCCGTGAACAACATTAGCTTCTAAATCGAACATAGAATTTTCCCAAAAATAGACATTTTTCAATAAACCTGACCGAACTCGATGCGCAACGAATTTTAAAAGATATTTTAATTCTCGGGAGTACTTCACATGAATCTTGTAGAACATTCTCAAAAATAGCTCAAACTCTTTTCTTTCAATTATTGGTGAAAGTCCTTGTAACTAAAATAAATGGACAAATAATACTTTTGAATTTTTAAAAAGGTGATTTTTTTTCGAACCTACCCTTCAACTTCACTATTGATGTTAGAGATTCGTTGTTAACGCATTTTATTATTCCATATTAAAACTTTAAATTATTTCATGTACATTGTTTTAAACTTCAATAGTTTTGGAGTAATTTGATATATGTGACAAAATTCTGAACTAAATTTTCTAAAAATCCGGCTCCCATTTTTTTATTTTTTATGCGCGTAAAGCACCAAATAACATAATATAAGAGCCACTTAAATTAAAATGTTTTTTAAAGATATTGTATTATGTATTTTTTCGGACGTCTGGGATTTCGCTAATATTTACACTATATAAGTACAAAATAACGTATATCGTGGATATTGCAATCATGGTATTTAATGATACAAAATCTCTAAATTGTCTGCTATGAAGTTGATAGAAATCTCACACTTTTTCGAGTATGAAGTGAGAAAAAATGGCACATTTGCAGATCTGTTCAGACCCAAATTTCTCAAATTCGACTCTCAATATATAGAAGTTAAACATGATTTGCTTTGTTTCAAGCAATTTGATAAAGAAGGTTTGCACAAGACCTTGGAAGTATCAGTCCATAATGTGCAATATAATTATTATAATTTTATGCGACGTTTACCTTGAGAAATTATGTGCAATATTGCATTCTGTGCAATAGGTATCCCGTTAGTTATACATTTGAGCAGGGTAATAAACCAAAATATAAGGGATAGTATGATCAAATTGATTTGAATATAATTACTATTATCGTTTCATCGCGTCATTTTACAAGTTCTTTTCTAGTACAAATATCCAATTAAACGTCTGATCATTATACCAGTTTGGAAAGACAAGACTACAAAGAACAAAATCGAAAGAAGAGTTAACGTGGTGAAAGTGAATAGTCTAAATGCAGAACCTTACCATGCCCAGGAGGCCATTCTAGCGGAAAAGCTCATCGATCTTCAAGTTGAATATATCGATCATTTAGGTATTTTAGTTTTAATTATTCAATTGTATGGAATGTTGGTGAAGGAAATGATTTACTTTCATTTATTTGAATAAATCCAAAGTTTATTATAACTCTTCTTTTCTGCTTGTAAAATGTAAAGGAATTGGGTACATAGTATATGATAAAATAATAGTAGGGTTTGGATTCAGAAGATATTAATTTTTTATGTGTCAATATGTATGAATACGAATGTTTATTATTGGATTAATTAGATCTATTAACTTTTCTTCTAGCTTTTTCTTAATTTGTTTGCATAAATTAGGTTGTAGCAAGCATTTAACGTTTGTATGAAACACTATCAAATACAGGTTTTAGATATAGGCCTTTTAGTTCTCATCTTGTTTTAACTCAGAAATAAAGATACTACAGCGTAGTATGGAATGGATGTCATAGGTAGAATGGCTCGATCCTAAGGAGATTAAGTTAAAATTTAAAAAGAAACAATTTTTATAAATCAGCCTGATACATTTAAGTAAGGATGTTAATATTTTTTTTGATCATGTTGTAGATAAGTATTGTTATTTTGTTTATGGCGACTGCCAAATACCGTTTACTTGTTATAGTTTTTAATTAAAGGATTGGCTCTCTCAATTCTGATTGTTGGTGAATGTTTATTGCACGGTTGAATTTTAATTGCGCGTCTTTAACTAGGATCATCAACGATTTTCCATGAATATGAGCATATTTATTAACTACACAAATGTCTGTAATAATGCCGTAACAACTGTGAGGTGTCTGGTATGAATAAATGTAGCCTGTACGTCTCGGCGACGCTTCAGCGTACGTCGTATCGCGATGGTGCAATCTCGCGACCATTGGCATGCAGCGATGGTGGGATAAGTTGAAGCACGCCTTGGGCAGGCGAGGAGGTCTTGAGGCGAAGGTCGAGGAGCCTCAGATCGCGTATGCGACTCTCGAGTGGATTGCAAACACACGTGTTTATTGACCTTTCATGGACTAAGCTACAGAAAGTTTCGTACGCGAAACTTTCACCAATTCTTAATAGATTATGTCTACATTGAAAGATGGAAATCCGCTTCTTTTGCGTTTGTAGGTTCAATAATCTTGTAGCAGTAGATTGCAGATCATAATTGAAGCGTTGGAGTCGAAGTGTCTAGTTCGGTTACATCCGGACAGATGGACGCACATCAATTATGTCTCAGCAGTGCTCTATCAAGAGGACCGGAGTCGTTCGTATCAAGCTGATTGTCTGCGCGCCTCTGACCGGGAGGTCTAGGTTCACTCCCCGAGCAGGATGTTTCGCACTACTTTTAGCTAGGTCAAATTCAGTCTTTGGAGGAGGTAATTCTAGTGGCGGCTGCTCTGATCGTAGTTTTCCGTGTTTTTATTCCGAGTTCAACATCAGGCGAATCAACTGCAGTTCCACGGACACGACGCGCGGATCTGTCCTTTATTCTCTATCTCTCCACTACACAAACATTACGCTGCACTAATATCCATCCTAGAGACCAGGTCGGGAGTTTAGAGCTTGTCTCTGGATTTGACCCGCTGGTGGGAGATTCCTGGTTTGGTAGATCCTACCAGCTCGGATGGTCGGTGCCGATTTCCATCAGGAGGAAGACTACTCCATCTCGAGAAACATACTACACTAAGGGAATAATGCCAAAGCAGTTGATGCCAAACACGAAAAATCAATCAATCAATCTATCAGAGGGCAAAGGGATAGGATTTTCGACGGAGATACATAGCTATGTTGAATTAGACCTATGGATGAATTCTAGCGCCTAATCAGTAGTTTTCTGATTCCTCCGGTCATTCCCAGAGGAATGCGGATTCAGCTACGTAGAAACGGTCCTGATGTGGCGATCTTTCCTTCCTCTTCTTGTCATTTCACATACTTTTTGACTACTCTACGACTCTACCGAGACCGGTCGAGTTGAGCTAGTCGCTCAGGCGTATCCTGCTGGTGGGAGATTCCTGGTTTGGGAAACTCGCAACGGATCTTGTCATCAATAGAAGATCACCACTCTCGTAGCTGACTATGCTTGGACTAATGAACTTAGAGTTGACGGCACGGAATTATCAATCAATCAATCATCGAGTTACATCTGCGACATGTGCTTCAGATTAAATTGTTGATGGCATCGACCATCTTCCGATGAACATGCAAGTGTGTGCCTTGATCAAATCAGGCAGTTATGAATAATTTGCTAAATCTGGTCGGAATGTACTATAGTTCTTGTGCTTTAGCCTTAAAGGCGGAGAGATGTCAATTTCAGACTCGTATGACCATCCCTTATTCGTCGAGATAAATTCATGGTCGAAGCAGCGACCGTCGCTTATAATGTTCAATATAAGAAACTGTGACCAATAACACTTTTTGCAGTGTTATGGATTATCGTTGTGGAATGAGAGAACGCTAATCACGGGAGGATTAAATGACTGCGGTCGAGTATACAATGCGATACACAACCTGGCGTTGATAAATATTGAAGATAGAACAGCTGTTGCAAGTAAGGATGGAAATTATGACGGAAAATGTTAAAAGCGGTGAGTGATGGTCAGGAGGATGAAAGTTAGGTCAGTGGGATTTATTTTACCGTCTCACTATTTGTTCTCTTTGTTCGTTCTTTGCCCATCCTCTGGTCTGTTATTGTCACTGCCTACGTCCCAAATGTAGGAAGCTATTCATTGCATAACAAATGCCTCTGCCATATGACAAAAGCGTTACGTGTGTTCTGAAGTCTAATAAAATCAAAATTTTGTGAGTAAGCTAACTACTTCTTCTTTAGGAGGATTTTGTGCCTCATTAATGAAGCTCTATAACGCTAAATATACTGTTGCCCTGTTACTTCTAATGTCAACAGGAACAAATTTACGAAAGGAGTGACAATTCATTCTTACTAAACAGACGACACACTCCATAAATAGCGTAAATATTCTCAATGGAAATAATGCTGGCTTGGCCATTTATATTCATTAATCGAGGAATTTGAAGAGTAACGCTTATTTCGGCCTTGAAATTCTGTTATTATATGGCACCTGTATCAATTGTTTCCTTTACTAATACAGGACGTGACGGAAAGCTTCATGACTTAGCGTCAGCTTTATGGATTGTACTAGATGAAAACTCGAAATATAATATTATGTTCAGCCCCAGAATTTGAACATCATGTTAACAAAATATAAATTGATATGAGCCAGTAGGTAAAGTCACTTCGTCTTAATATAATTGAAATACATTTTCCTCTACAAATTGAGTGATAGAGTTCGATTGTCTGAAGATAACTGATAGAGATGGACGCAACTCGAAATTTCTCGAAGGTCATTCATCGTCATACATAGTGATGATCTCGATAAGTAATGAAGAATAAAAATTTATGATAAAAGATGTATGTCTGCTAGAGGCTTGATGGTATATGTTCATTGAAACGGAGTGCTAGATTGGTTTGAGGATAATTTTAAAGTTATGGTTTTGTTCTGATTGGAGAAGTTTTGGAGTGGTAGGGTTTTCGGTAAGTTTGGGAAGTGAGCGAGTGAATCATTTGAGTGGGGAGGTGTTGAATTCTGTTTGGGGATTTTTATTTCTGAGGTTGAGTTGAGGTTTTCTTTTCAATATTCTTTGAAATAAGGACAGTTATTATTTCTAATATCCCCACGGTGGTTTCTGCAGTTAGCACAAATAGGAGTTTGAAGTTTTGTAAGTTACAGAGTAATGATTTCCTGAACAGAAGGCACAGTTAATCACATGGTTACAATTGTTTTTTGAGTGTCCGAAATCTAAGCATCTTTGACATTGTAGGGGCCGTTGGTCTTCGTCTTTTTCAGTTGTCACCGGTGGTTGCATATTTGTTTAATGGTTAATATAGTTTCTAGAGGTTCGTTTCACTAAATTCAGCTGCTACAACTGGATGGGATTGTTGTCTTTTGTAATCGTGTTACTTATTATGGATGGGTGACGTTGGAGGAGGTCTTGAAGTATTTCAGGTTCTGAGATTGATTGGTTAATATTTTTAAATACCACTGAGAATTTTTTGTTGGTGGGATCTTATAAGAATGAAAACTTTTGGGTGTGTATTAGGTATTTCACAATGTTTGAAGTCGTTATTGATTTGGCAACTATTTTCACTTTATTATTTTATTTTCGGCAACGAAATTTGAAGTCCTCTAGTTTTTAGTTCTTTTATGAATTCGTTGAGGTTTGTGATATTGGCTACGAATATTGGAGGAATTTTCATAGTGTTTTGTGTTTGCTCACTGATATTTTCTTTTAGATAACTGAATCTATTTTCTTCTTCTTTAGATGTTGAGTTACTTAATTCACTGAATCTGTTTTGCACTGGTAAATTGTACACGTAGTCTGAATGTTGATTTTGGCCAGATGCCGCACTATCGCGACCGGTACCCGCACTCTTTCTTTTGGGTCTTGATGGATTGAATTGTCACCCACTGACCTTTTCGCTGTATTCCGTTGCCTGTTGACTGGTGGTCGAGCTCGTCTGGTGCTGTTGCGGTAGAAGGCAGCAGCGTGCCACCGACCTCGCTCTACTCGGGTCGGGAACGGCAATGGCGACGCGTCCATGACATCGTCGTTTGCCGCGATGTGGTGATGAAGGAGCTGCTCCGTTGAATATACACTGCTGTCCGCAATTATTGATGCATTCAGGGCTTGGCTGATAGCCTGCCCTGTTGATGAGGTATGTCATAGGACATAGACTAAAAACTCAACTCGCTGTGAACACTACTAAGTATAACTTTCACTTAGAACTGAAACGGAGCTCCGCACTAGCGATCCGCTCGGGTCGGAGGCTCGTTCACGAATGATAAGGGATAGTATGGAATCAAAGTTGATTTTGAATAAATCAAAGTTACTACAATCGCTTTCATCGCGTCATTTGTACAAGGTTCTTTTTCTGCTAGTACAAATAGTCCCAATTTAAACGTCTTTGATCATTTATGACCAGTTTGGAAACGACAAGACCACAAAAAAGGAACAAAATCGAAAGAAGAGTTAAAACGTGGTGTAAAAAGAATGATACAAAATAGTCTCCAAAACCTGCCAGAACCTTACTCATGACCCAAGGAGGCCATTCCTAGCTGTGATAAAAGCTCATCGATCTTCACAAAGTATTAGAATTATCGATCATTTTATTTAGTATTTTTAAGTTTTAGTAATTAGTTTCAATGTGTATGAATTGCAATGTTGTTTGCAAGTGAACATATTTACTTTCATTTTATTTGTAATAAATCCAAAAGTTTATTATAACTCTTCTTTTTCTGCTTGTACAAATAGTAAGGAATTTATTACACATCAGTCATATTTGATAAAAATAATAAGTAGGACGTTTGGACTTTCAAGAAGATATTAATTTTTTCTTACTTCAACTATGTATGTAAATACGAATGTTTATTATTGGATTCCAATTAGATCATATTATACTTTTCTTCTAGCTTGCTTTCTTCCCAAGTGTTTCGCATAAAGTACCGTTGTGGCAAAAACATATTAACGTTTGTATGAAAAACACTATCAAATACAGTAAGTTTTACGATAGAGGCCTATTTAGTTCTCATCTTCGTTTTAAAAACTCAGAAAAATAAACGATAACTTCCGCGACAGAGTAGTATGAGAAATGGATGTCGGAGATAACGGAGAATGCATCAAGATCACTCGAACGCGAGAGATATAAGCAAAAACAAAACAACGAAACAATTATTACTATAAATCAACTGAAACAACAAACGTAAAGGATGTTAATATTTCTCTTTTTTAATCATTGTAATATGTGATGTACATTTTTGTTCATGGCCGACTGCAAATACCTTGTGTACGTCTGTTATAGTTTTTTAATTAAACGATTTGGCTCTTTTTCTCAATTCTGATTGTTGGGTGTGAATGTTTCATTGCACGGTTGAATTTTAATTGCACGCGTGCTATTAACATAGAGATCATCAACGATTTTCCATGGAATTAATGAGCATATTTAGTTAACTACACGAAAATGTACTGTAATAATACCGTAACAAACTGTAGCAAGGTTTGTCTGGGTAATATGAAGAAATGTAGCCTGATAACCCGTCCTTCGGCGACGCTCTCCAGCGTACGTGCGATCGCGATGGTCAAAAATCTGCGCGACTCATTCGGCATGCGCAGCGTCATGGCTGGCGATAAGTTGCGCCACGCCCTGGGCCAGGCGAGGAGGTCTTGAGGGCGAAGGTCGAGAGCAGGCCTCCAGATCCGCGCACGCGACTCTCCAAGTGGATTCGCAAACACACGCTGTTTATTAGACCTTTCGAGTGGACTGAAGGCTACACGGTAGAGTTTCACGTACGCGAAACTTTCCACCAATTTTAATAGATTACTATTTACTACATCTGAAAGATGGAAATCGGCTCTCTTTGCGTGTGTAGGTTCAATAATCTTGTGAAAGCAAGTGAAGTTGCGAGATCATAATTGAAGCGTTGGAGTCCGAGTGCGTCTAGGTTCGAGTTACATACCGGCACAGATGGCACAGCACATCAACTGATGTCTCAGCAGTGCCTCTATCAGAGGACCGGGAGCGGTAGCTCAGTGCATCAACTGATGTCACTGCAGCGCCTCTGACCGGGAGGTCCTAGGTTCCCACTCCCCACGGCGGCAGGATTTTCGACACTAACTTTTCAGCTAGGTCGAATCTCAGGTCGCTGCTTGAGGAGAATTCCTAGCGGCCGGCTGCTCTGATCGGTAGTTTTCCGTGGTTTCTCCGAGCAACATCAGGCGAATCCCGAAGCAGTACCCTACCAAACGGACCACGGACCGCGCGCGATCTGTCCTTACTATTCCTTGTCCTATCCTCTCCACTTACACAAACACTTACACTGACATGCACTACACTACCACACATCCTAGGAGACCGGTCGGGAGTTTAGAGCTTGTCCCGTCTGGGGCGGTGACCCGCTGGTGGGAGAGTCCTGTTTGGGGAAACCCCACCAGCCATCGGATGGTCGGTGCCGGATCTCGCCATCCAGGGGGGAAGACCACCTCCATCTCCCGAGAAAAAACATGCACTACACTGACGGGACTAATGACCAAAGCAGTTGATGCGCCCGGAAACACGAAAAAATCAATCAATCAATCTATCAGAGGGCAACAGGGGTAGGATTTTCGACAGTAGATACATAGCTATGTTGAATTCAGACGCTTTATGGATGAGAATTCTAGCTGCCCTAATCAGTAGTTTTCTGTAGTTCCTCCGGTCATTCCCAGAGGAATGCGGATCAGTACGTAAGAAACGGGTCCCTGATCGTGCGCGATCTTTCCTTCCTCTTCTTGTCATATCACTTGCTACTTACACATACACTTACATGCACTACTCTACGACTCTAGCCGGGAGACCGGTCGGGAGCTTAGAGCTAGTCCCGGCTCGGGCGGTATCCTGCTGGTGGGAGATTCCTGGTTTGGGTAAACCTCGCAACGGATCTTGTCATCCAATAGGGGAAGATCACCACCACCTCTCGCAATAAAGCATGCACTATGCTTGCGGGACTAATGAACTTAGCAGTTGACGCGCACGGAATTATCAATCAATCAATCAATCAATCGAGTTACATCTGCGACATGTGCTTCGATTAAATTGTTGGATCGGCATCGACCACTGCTGCGATGAACATGCAAGGTAGTGCCCTCTGATCAAATCCAGGCAGATGGCACACTACAAACCTAAACCTCGGCTCGCAGACTGTGAGCTATACGTCTTTCCTCTGTAGACTCTTCACTTCCAACCTTAAAGGCGGAGAGATGGGTCAATTGCACAGACTCGTATGACCAATCCCTTATTCGTCGAGATAAATCTCCCACTAGCGTCCAGAAAGCAGCGACCGTCCTTTTAATATTGAATATAAGTAAAGCGGAACTTCAATAACACTATTTCCTTTGCTAGTTTATGGATTATCGTTGCTAGGAGTGCAGAGAAACGCTAATCACGGAGGGATTAACATAACTGCACAGAGTATACAATGCGATACACAATCCTTGCGTTGATACACTTATTGAAGATAGAACAGCTGCTTGCAAGTAAGGATGGAAAGTTATGACGGAAAATGTTCAAAAGCGGTGAGGATGGTCAGAGAGGATGGAAAGTTAAGGTCAGGCGGACCTTAATTCACTACCCGTCCTCACTATTTTGTTCTCTTTGTTCGTTCACTTTGCCCATCCTCTTGGTCCTTTATTGTCACTGCCTCCTACACGTCTCCTAAATGTAGGAAGCTTTGCAACTATCGACTAACATAATGCCTCTAGCCAATATGACAAAAGCGTCTACGTGTGTTTGAAACTAATAAAAAATCAAAATGTTTGTGCGGGTAAAGACTTAACTGAGCTCTCTTCTCTTAGGAGGATTTTGTGCCTCATTAATGAAGCTCTATAACGCTAAATATACTGTTACCCTATTACCCTTCATATATTCAACAAGAACAATAAACAGAAAGGAGTGACAATTCATTCATACTAAACAGACGACAACACATCACATAAATAGCGTAAATATATTCAATGGAAATAATGCTGGCTTGGCCATTTGTAATTGTCATTAATACGAGGGATCAAAATAAAACAATTTTGAACAGGTAACGCTATAATTTCGGCCCTGCAAATTCTGTAAATTATTATATGGCACCCGTATCAATTGTTTCATCCTTTACCTAACAACAGGAACTCGTTGACGGAAAGCTTCCTTACATGACTTTAGCGCTCAGCTATTCATGGATTGCTACTAGAATGAAAATCAGAAATATAATATTATTTCAGCCCCAGAATTTGAACATCATGTTAACAAAATATAAATTAAGGGTATGATGCCCACGTAGGTAACAGTCACTTCGTCGTTCAAATATAATTGAAAACTACATTTTCCTCATACCACAATTAGCGATATGAGTTCATTGTCTAAGTATAACATGCTAGAAGACCTTGGACGCCAAACTACGAAATCTTCTCCGCGGAAGGTCACTTCATCGTCAGTACAGTAAGGCCGTGATGCGATCTCGATAAGTAACTGTGGACAAGAAAATAAACAATTTTTTACTGATAAAAAAATGTACTCGCTCCGTTCGATTTCTAGACACTTCGGACTCTGAAGAAGTACATTACTTTGCCATTCATTAAAAAGGAAAGAAAGCGGCAAGACATGCCAAGAACAAATCTGCCCTGAACATCTCATCGAATGCAACGGGATTTCATATAAAAAGTAATTTTGTTTTCTGGGTCTCTGATTAGGAGTTCCTAGCGCTCGAGTTCCCTTTCCTTCCTCTTCCTTGTCGTATCCCCACCGCTTACACACAAATACTAGCTTGCATTACACTACCACACATGTAGGGAGACCGGTCGGGGACGGCTGAGGCGGTGCCTCGCTGGTGGGAGATACCTGGTTAGGGAAAACGCCGCTAGTCGACGGTAGGTCGGCGCCGAATCTCAGCATCCAGTGGGGGAGGTTCACCGCCATCTTCCGAAGGAAAACATTCACTACACCTACGGGACTAATGATCACAGTAGTTGACGCGCCCGGAATCACACTCACTCAATCGAGTCCCGACGGTCACGAATTTTTGACACTCTCCAGTTAGCTAGATCGCATTCAGCCGGGCTGCGAAAGACAATTTTTGCGACGTCTGCTCTGGCGGGTTCTCCAATCAACATCAGCAGTACTCTAAAGGTCCATTCACAATGCAAACAAACATGACACATAGTGATAGACATAACATTAATATAAGTGATAGACTTACGTATTCACAATGTCGAACATTACGTAAGCAAAATAAGAGTTTCTATTGGCTGTGAGACATTCTAGATTACTATTGGTTGGATGTGAGAATCGATTTCGTCCTATCCATGACTGTTGCATTGCCATGCATTGTGTTAGTTCGTCTATCGATTTATTTGGATACTCGATTTCGAGTTAACGTACGAGTATTGGTTGATTTCTTATTTCTGGTAGAAGCATAAACACAGAAACTTGAAGCTAGCAAGCTTTTAAGATAACATCTTCAGTGTTATGCTTATGCGAATGCATTGTGAAATGAGTCCGCTTATGGACGTAGTCCAAACTTTTATGTTAACGCCATGCTTATGTTTATGGTTGCATTGTGAATGGGTCTTAACGGGCCACAGACCGCGTATCGTTCCCTTCCTCATCCTTGTTCTGTCCTCTCCCCTTATTCTACATTTATTGTACAACACTACCACACTTCGGGAGACCATTCTGGAGCATTGAGCTTGCCTCGGGTGGGCGGCGCCCCAGTGGGGGAGATACCTGGACAGGGAAATCCCTGTAATCCGACGTGTAGGCCGGCTGCGGATATCATGTTTCACTGACCAAAAATACTGCCACCTTCAGGCTGTCTACGCTCACGAGACTAATTAAAAAATTGTTGATGCACCTAGAAACAAAAATACTCATGTCTTTTTGATTGATTGATTTTTTCGTGTTTCCGCGCGCGTCAACTACTGTGGTCATTAGTCCTGTTAGTGTAGTGCATGTTATTTGTTTCTCGGGAGATGGCAGTGATCTTCCCCCGCTGGGTGGCGAGATCCGGCGCCGACCTACCGTCGGGTAGTGGGGTTTCCCCCTAACTAGGACTCTCCCACCAGCGGGGCACCGCCCCAGCCGGGACAAGCTCTAAGCTCCCGACCGGTCTCCCGGAATATGTAGTAGTGCAGTGCATGTTAGTGTAAGTGTGTGTGTAAGGGGAGAGGATAGGAACAGGATGAGGAAGGACAGATTGCGCGCGGTCCGTGGCCCGTTTTGTAGGGTACTGCACAGAGCATCCGGCCGCTAGAATTCTCCTCCAGACAGCGACTGAATTCGACCTAGCTGAAAAGCTAGTGTCGAAAATCCTGCCGCCGTGAGGACTTCCCGGACAACCCAGAACCTCCCGGTCGGAGGCGCTGTAGTGACATCAGTTGATGCACTGAGCTACCGCTCCCGGTACTCATGTCTTCTGGCCTTTATATTCAATTCGGGAGATACCCCCTCCCAACTCGCGTCAGTAGCACGACAAAGAAAGCCCTTTCCTCTCATCTTGGGAGCAATCACATAGTTTCTTACTTTAACTGTTTTATGTAAAAGTTATATTTGGAGGAAACGATGTTTCTGGTAGATACTCCCCTTCCAGAATGTCAAGAAGAGGTAATTTTCAACAAAATATTTTCTGCCTTAACCCAAATCAAGTTCTATACCAACAATATATTTATATATTTACAATACACCTACAATATATATCTTACTTTAAAGCAAGCTTTTTCAACTTCGAATACACCATCTTGAAATAATAGCCACGTCTATTTTTTTCACTTAATGCATAGGTAGCTTGGATCTCATTCGAAATTTCTGTCTATTTAAGTTTCTTGGCTTAACATAACGAAAACAAAACGGACCAGAATATTAATATTTAAGTTTGCTTATGTTTCGGTACATCTATAAATTTCTTTAATCGAAAAAAGGAAGTGTAAACAAAATAGAAGCAATTAAACGAGGTGTTCTTGGACATGAAAGAAAAAGGTGAAAGAATCTCTTAAAAGTTTGATACTATGCATGAACGAAATGTTTAATTCTTCAATATGCTTAAATAATTTTCAAACATTCAAATTTGGTCGGATTTCAAAAACTTACATAGTAATATTTATGTCAAGTATATTAATTTATTACATTCTTTTTATCGAGTTTTTAAATTTATTCAGTTATCAAAACAATCGTAGCAATTGCTTATAATAGTTTAGCTTTAACTTTGGCTTTAGTAAAGAAATCTTGTTTTCTACACGTAATTGTGAAGATGTAGCTGACACTCTTGTAGCTTACTGATTATAGAACCAGTTGAATTTCCACCAAGAACATCTATATATAATTCATATTCAAGGACGTAAGCGAGCCTTGACTTAGAACCTTGGAGAAAAAAGAACCGAAGGTATGAGCTGGAACAGTGGCACGATAAAGTGTGATTCAGAGAAGTGCTTGAACTTTTCAAATGCACTTATCGGAAAAGGTTACCTAATATAATGATTTGTGTATTCAAATAGTTGCAATAAGAAGAAGGAAGTATTTAGAGTTTCTATGTCTTTAGCTTTGTGCAATTCTCTAATTTCATATATGGCGAATGCCTTTAGATGGTCTACTCAAAATGTTGACATAAGAGGAGTTGCGTAAATGCCATAGAGGATTACCACACATT
This sequence comes from Teleogryllus oceanicus, assembly GCA_964035755.1. Lineage (NCBI taxonomy): Eukaryota > Metazoa > Arthropoda > Insecta > Orthoptera > Gryllidae > Teleogryllus > Teleogryllus oceanicus. The sequence goes on from CAXIVR010000002.1 coordinate 31,861,350, forward strand.
ACCAGAAAATCCGAGGTTGCCGTAAAAAAGTGTAATATAGCTAAGCAACTGATACGTTACTTTAGACAATCGTCAGAGAGCTGAATAGCTTAGAGAGTAATGAAATGTCCAAGGGGCTTCATGTAAAGTACCCTTCAAAATTAAAATTGCGGTTTCCAATTCAAGGAGCCGCAATGTCAGCCACGTCGATTGGGAATATCAATGTTGGAGAAAATCAGCTGTACGGTTTAGCCGCGCACCCACCACCACTACACATTAATAAACACACAATTCCATGGACACTACAAAACCAATCAGTAAAATACCTCGGGATGAATTTCGACACAAGAATCAACTGGAAAACACACATAACACTAAAACAACAACAAGCAAAAATAAAAATAGCTCAACTAAAATGCCTTATTAACTCCAAAAGCCGGCTATCCCTAACAAATGCCATTACAGTTTATAAAGCAATAGTCAGACCATTAATGCTCTACGCATGTCCCATCTGGACCAATGCATCTATTTCTAGCATTAATAAACTTCAAATTGTACAAAATAGATTCCTCAGATTAGCAACACATGCCCCATGGTTCATCTCTATCGCCCAACTTCATAAAGAACTGAATATATCACCGATCATCAAACATATTGCCCATCTTTCCAATAATTTTTACTCCAACCTAAATACAATTAACCGAGCCGTCCACTACAACCTGGTCACTATAATTGACTTCTCTACTAGAATTAAGAATAGCTTTCCTTCCGAAGCGTTCTTGAACATTTTCTCTACTAATTGTTCATAGTAGGGGCTCTTAGTGTTTAGTGTTAAGTTTAGTATAAGTTACAATGTAAGCCAGCAAATGCACATGAGATAGTAATTTAGTACTGATCTGTGTAATTTCCAATCACTCAATAAATAAATTATAAAACAAAAACAAAAAAAAAAACGGTTTAGCCGCTAGCGTTGTTTACAGACAGACTGACAGGCAGATGTTTTGCGGGCAATCAATTTTTCGGTATCAAGACCCCACAAAACATAAATTCTTGCTACACAAAGTGTTTTTTCTGAATTTAGCGATAAGGATTTATCCACTTTTTCGTTTTCAGAGCCCGGCAATAAGAGTTTTTTGTTTTTTGCCGTTTTTACTTTCTTGCTACCGCTCACACATTGGAGAGAAAGTTATATAAGGTTGTGCGAAAAAACAGCGAATTTTTGGCAGAAAACTCTTATTGTAGGGCCCTGATAACGAAAGAGTTGATAATTTCAGTTACTAAATTTAGACAAAATCCTCTACCACGTGGTGTAGCCAGAACCCATGTTTTGTGGGTTCTTGATACCGAAAAACTGATTGTCGGCAAAACATCTACTCGTCTGTGTGTGAACAAGGTCTAGGGGGTACGTTGCATGAAGCCAATGGGATATTTCAAAATTTTCGAAAAATGGCACCAAATATTTTAATGAAATTTTGTTGTTGATAGCTTAATAGGCGCTTAACAGAAATGGGCAGGTCTCATGTTCGTTGAAAACTGATTTTTCGAAAATGCAAAAGTTCAAATTCTTTTTGGTGTCTTGTTACAGCAAAAATATTAGAGTAAGACTTTTTAACGAAATATGTTCCCAGAAGACAGATTTTCAAATAAGTTCCTGTACACTTTTTCCAAATTTTGAATCCTTTTTTAGTATTTTCATTTTATTTAAAATATTTTTTTCCAAATTGTTTGATTAAATTTTGATATCGGTATCGGGCGCTTGAGAGTCAGTTGTGCAGGTCTCATGCTCGTTGAAAATTCTGAGTTTTTGAAAACTGTAAAAATTAAAAACTTTTTTGGTGTCTTCCTACAATTACAATTGTAAAAAAATGTAAAAAAACCTTGAGTAGCGAGACGTTTTTTTCTTTGCTCTCGGAGCTCATGGAGAAAAATAGTTTCTATGGTAATAACTTCAACGAATTTTACACTTTTTCCTCCGGCGCCTCTGCCGCAGTCTGAATTCATTTCCAACGTCTGTTTGTATACTTTTCAAACTTCACCGTCAAAATGGCTACGTACGGCGTTTGGTCACAGGCGTTGAACCTAAACAAATATTAACATAAAACACATGTTAATCTCGTAACTTGACAGATACACATTCCTTTTATACCAATGTGCGAGGATCATAGTCATTTTCTGTGCATTTAGCGACGTTAATGGAAGAATGTTATTTCTGAAATACTTTCATACTAATGGTTTTAATTCCAATTTCTGTTGTAGTGGCCACGTTCGTATAAAAGTGGTATGCAATGAAGGATCGAGAAAATATTTAGTTATTTGCAAATAAAATTAAGGAAATCTAGTAATATCATTTGGAACTCATTGCATGGGGAACCGTTTCCTCAGATGCAGACGCAGATTTTTAATTAGATTAAAGAACTGCGCAGAGGATGGATGTAATTGAGTTATTCCCTCTCAACGCACATAGCAGACATGAAATAAAACAATATGAAAAACTATGTCAAATGTAGATGACATACTACAAATATTATCTGATGAAAATGAATGAGTTTATGGAATTATACATTTTCGACACTAGCTTTTCCGCTAGGTCGAATTCAGTCGCTGTCTGGAGGAGAATTCTAGAGGCCGGCTGCTCTGATTGGTAGTTTTCCGTGGTTTCTCCGATCAACACCAGGCGAATGCCGGAGCAGTATCCTACCAAAGGGCCACGGATCGCACGCGATCTGTCCTTCCTCTTCCTTGTCCTGTTCTGTCCTATCCTCCCTTACACACACTTACACTAACATGCACTACACTACCACATATTCCAGGAGATCGATCGGGAACTTAAGCTTGTCCCGCTGGGGCGGTGCCCTCTGGTGGGAGAGTCCTGGTTAAGGAAACCCACTAGCCGACGGTAGGTCGGCGCCGGATCTCGCCATCCAGCGGGGGAAGATCACCGCCATCTCCCGCGAAAAACATGCACTACACTACGGGACTAATGACCAAAGCGTTGACGCGCCCGGAAACACGAAAAAATCAATCAATCAATGGAATTATACAGTGATGAATTAAACAAGAAAGCAGAATAATTTTGACGAAAAGAACGTAAATTAATCATACATTTGTATATGTTCTTTCTGAATTCTGGGTTAAAAGTTTCGTAATTATCAATCGTACCTCCGAGAATCGCGTCACGGGATGTTCCAAAGAAAATAACGTTATCTCTGCCGTCCCAGGAATGTGGCTAATTGACTCTCGGTTCGGGGATTCCCAGAGATCTTTGCACACAATTTAAACAATTATACGCTCCTAGCAGATGGGTAAAGTGGATATTACAACAATCCGTTTATAACAATTTTCACAGGACTCTATTTTCAGATCTTTAATATAAACTGTACGTGCATTCTTTTGTCCTGTCATAAGTGAGTTGTGTATGAGTATCACTGCTTTCGTAATACTATTTTTTTGTGTTAATCCTTAATATACACAGTATTTTATGTTTTTTTAATGCTTAATAAATTGTCTCGGTAATATGTTCATACAACATTACAAGCAATCATCAGTTAATCAGTTGGAATTTTCGGCACCTGCTGCAGTTGGAATTTTGCACCTGCTGGCGATGGTCAAAATTCAAATAAGAATAGTTGATGCTCATTTAAAAAGTATACTTTAGGAGAATTGAAATTTCATTTTTTAAATATTATATACATTAAGATTACTCCGAATATAAAGTCAGAATATGTAAATAAAATGCATACTTGTTTTTAATTTTATGTGCGGACTAAAATAAACGGAATCTTCAATAAAGAAAAAAAATAATTTTTCACAGAGCTAGTTAAGCGAGAACATGATTTGTTAAAGTAAATAATTAACGAGAATTATGTTGCTGTCCATGTCTACCTAATAGTATTAAAAACATAGATTGCTTACCAATCACCTTCTCACTCGTAATTTTTATGCATTGATTTTACACAATAAATTTAAATAAGATATTCTACTTCGTGTTTGATTTTTTCTTAGAACCATAAATCTGAGAACAAGGCAATGAAAAGATACGAAATTTTGCATTGTCGAGATTCTGTCACAATCCTCAACTTGATTCCCAAGGCATCTAACGATTTGTAATTTTTTTCTGATAAGATATTATTGTGATCAAGGTTCAAACCAAATAATTCCATTACAATTCTACTCTTTTTTTTTTGACGGTGTCAGGGCAAATTGTAATTAATGCTAAATCACAAACTCTTGTGTCGAAAAACAAAGAATATGTCTTAAAAACGTAAAACAAATTATTCAACTATTTTAAGCAACTTACGTAGTGACATGACGGGTGGGAAATTTTAGTAAAAAAGAATTAAACACTACTTTAGTGAGTTTTGCACTCTCCCAATGTTTTCTACCTCACGAAAAATCAGTAAACATTTACAACATTAACATAATTTTAAACAATAAAACACTAAATAGGAAGAAAATAAGTGATCTGAAATGAAAATGAAATATATTCAGGAACATCACAGATGAAAGTTTCTATTGTGTGGAGCTCTACTTATATTTTATTACGAGCTGTATTCAAAATATACAGTCGACTCCGGTTTTAGTGAACTTCTGGGGACTAAAATTTTGGTTCACTATATCAGAGGTTCACTCTATCGAACTAAAACTTTCAATGTCTTTATTTGTCCTAAAAAATTAAATATTTTCAATTGTTTGCTTCGTACATTTCTCATTAGAAATTTCTCTAGTTCCTTCTACAGAGTTCGTGCTCTCTTCATACTTGATTCTGCATTGTCCACTGTCTCTAGTTGTCGAACAGTCAGTCTTGATACCTTTCTGTTGCACTGTTGGAAGTCACACTCTCTTAAGGCCCTTTTACTCGTCTAATAACCCTTTCCGTGGCGGGATGGTGCAAGCGGCTAGTGAAAATGATCACATTACCGGCGCGGCATGGCGGATATCGCCAAGCTGTGACAGTCACGTGCTTCCAGTCACCTACGTAGACAACGAACTTTGTCCCGTGGAATATCAAGTAACATCAAGCTTGAAACTGAAGCATGCAATCGCGCTTCGCCGACACCACTTGTAGCCCACGCACAACACGGCCTTTGTTTCCGCAGTGAAACTGAGTCAGATTTCCATTCCGGGTCAGCTACCTGCACCTCAGGGGAGACCTTTTCTATTACGGCCTTTGGCCAACGTTACTTTTTTAAGCTGCCTAGCGTTGGAGTTTGTAGCTCTGAAACAATATGTTCTTTCCAGAGGACGGGCCAGGGACGGCAGGAAGGGACGGCCAGAACGGGCAGACGGACGGGCAGAAGGACGGGCAGACGGACGGGCAGACGGACGGGCAGAAGTACGGGCAGACGGACGGGCAGACGGACGGGCAGACGGACGGGCAGACGGACGGGCAGACGGACGGGCAGACGGACGGGCAGACGGACGGGCAGACGGACGGGCAGACGGACGGGCAGACGGACGGGCAGACGGACGGGCAGACGGACGGGCAGACGGACGGGCAGACGGACGGGCAGACGGACGGGCAGACGGACGGGCAGACGGACGGGCAGACGGACGGGCAGACGGACGGGCAGACGGACGGGCAGACGGACGGGCAGACGGACGGGCAGACGGACGGGCAGACGGACGGGCAGACGGACGGGCAGACGGACGGGCAGACGGACGGGCAGACGGACGGGCAGACGGACGGGCAGACGGACGGGCAGACGGACGGGCGGGCGGACGGACGGACGGACGGGCAGACGGACGGGCAGACGGACGGGCAGACGGACGGGCAGACGGCACGGACGGCAGACGGACGGGCAGAGACGGACGGGCAGAGACGGACGGGCAGGGACGGACGGGCGGAGACGGACGGGCAGGGACGGACGGGCAGACGGACGGGCAGACGGACGGCAGACGGACGGCAGACGGACGGGCAGACGGACGGGCAGACGGACGGCAAAACCGGACGGGCAGACGGACGGGCAGACGGACGGGCAGACGGAGGGGCAGACGGACGGGCAGACGGACGGGCAGACGGACGGCAGACGGACGGGCAGACGGACGGGCAGACGGACGGGCAGACGGACGGGCAGACGGACGGGCAGACGGACGGCGACGGACGGGCAGACGGAGGGCAGACGGACGGGCAACGGACGGACGGGACGCGGACGGACGGACGGTTTGCTTCCAATTGGTTTTCGGCATCAAGGACCCACAAAACTGGGATTCTGGATACACCACGTGTTAGAAGATTTTTTTCTCTTAATTATAGCAACTGGATTTATACACTTTTTCGTTACCGTTTCGAGCCCGGCAATGAATTTTTTCCGCCGAAAATTCTTCGTTTTTTCGCGTAGCATTACATAACTCTCTTTATACTACGTGTATTACTCAGTATATACGTATGTATACGAAAAAGTAAAAAGATTGTACTTTCCTAGTCCTTCTCTATATCTGCTTTCATCAAATCCTTTGTATGGTCAGTTCTCGACAACACATAGACTTCAGCTCTTCAGTAATGATGTCATTAGTCATTACTACTTACCATTGGAGCATCATACGTATAGACAAGCATCATATTATCGTTTACAAATCGGGAAAACCGATATACTGTAAGTGAAATATTTACTACCGATGCAAAAAATAATTAGTTTCGATGACCACACGATACCGAAGTAACTTGAGAAACGCATTTCTTTACTATTGTATAAATATTCCAACAGAAAGTATTAAATCGTATGAGGATGGTATTTTAATTGTCAGACTTTGCTGTATTTGGTTATTTCTTACATACATTACTTTTTCGATTCTCTATTGTGACATACCGATATGTCACGTTAAAATAAATTAACATTTATTTGGAGACAATATGGTGGAACATGCATTACGAAATATCACGAGAGCTAGAGCATAGCAACGACCGTGAATAAACAATGTAGTTTTGTTTTTCTAAATGCATTAAGAGATGGGTTGATGCCAAAAGTAGAAACTTTGAGATTGGGCGGAGAAGTTTAGACGGTCAAATGTTATGAAAAAATGAAGGTAGTTTAATACGAAGTCTTCGAGGGATGAATCATGCAGGAAGATTTCATTCTGCTCGGAAACGCGCTTCTGAACTGTTCGTAGATATTTTCATGGAAGAATATTGAAGTATAAATTGAACTTTGTCGGGAGTGGTAATCAAGTTCGGGCTATGTCATAGGACGTAATCGGGACTAGTAATTGATAGTTTGAGACCAGCTTCGATAGGACAGAAGAGGATTTCTGAACTTTGGACTACGGCAAGCTCGCAAGATATTTCTACTGAGAAGTCTACGAGGACATCATCGAAGAAAGATAAGTTAATCGTATAAACTGAAATTGAAAGAGATCTTAATCAAAGGCCTAAAAATTGTAAAATTCTCTAAATTGTTTGATAAAAAGTAAAATAAACTTTTTAAATTTTGTTCTATAGAAAAGAAAGTGATTTTTCATTTAGTCAATCCGAACAGAAATGAACTAGGAATAGAATCATTCTATTTCAGATTCCCAGCTGCGCTGTATAGTCACGATCCTATAATCCTTTATAGAGGTAATAAGATTATAATTATATCTGACCCATTGACCCAGAAGTCGGACGCTAAGATCTTTAGAGATATAGATGTAGAGAGAGAGGAAAATTTTGGTAATCTCACTATATATCTAAATAAAAAGTATTAAACCGTATTAGGATAGTATTTTAATTGTCAGACAAGTGCTGTATTTGGTTTTGAATACATTTTATATACATTTTTTTGAATATCTGAATACGCTATATTGGAAATTAATATACGCTTATCTAGATAGTATAAAATTTAGAAGATACCTATCATATCAGTGTATATGACTAACTTGTCAAATCAGAGTACACAAGGGTAAAGTTCTTCACAGTCTTTGGAACTTGATGTCTGTTCGCAATGAGAAATTTCTGACTAAAGTTTTTCTAAGAGTATCTTAACGCAGATTACGTTGTAATTGATGATTCGTGTCATTGGATATCAGGAAGTCAGATAGTACAGCTAATGGATTTATACTTCTCCCGTCTCTAATCCATAAAGACACCGTGCACATATCTGCCGGATATGAAATAATGTTACGAACATATCAAAGGTTTCCTGCCCAACATCTTTCGCTTCAAGAATGTTCTTCTTTAACATTAGTTGTCATAAGAAGTTCTCACAATTCACAACATTATTATTCGGATGATAAATTATTCCCATCCTATCTGTAAACCTCTCACTTGTCGTCATTCTTTCTGTTAATGATGCTATTTTTCCAATTTATACGGTGACATTAGAAGGAAAGTTCTTCAAAATACGATAATTCAGATTTCGTTTGGCCAAGTGTGATTGAACAAATTTTACCATATCCAAAGGTGAAATGTCGATTTTTCAATCAATGTTATCTAATGAAGGCAATTTCCTCACTCTGGGGCGTAAAAGGAATTCGATCGGATCCAGTGACGTTCAATTCTAGCGGCAACCCTATCACAGAATAGATACTACACAGAAAGGAAATTAGAGGGCGGCTCCCGTGATATTCAGTGAGCCACGGCACGGCACGGCCGCCATCTTGAAACTGCGCAAAGGAATCGCAAGAGTCAGCTTAAACGCTATTTTCTCAAAAACGACTCAAAATTTTTTATTCTAATTTTACCAACAGGTAGTACTAATTGCACTGTTTATTATGACATAAAATTCATTTTGCCGTATTTTTTGCTTTTTCAAAAATTACACAAATTAATTTTTTTTAATGGCTCTCACGCCATTAATATGCATATTTCCAACAATTCGTAAACACTATTGCATTTGTAAGTTAAAGGGATTTAAATGACTTTAAATGATGTTTTCCGAAAACTCAAAGATTTTCTGTGAAAATGAGCTTCAATTTTGCCTTTTTAGTAACGCTTAAACGATATTTTCTTAAAAACGGCCCCAATTTTTTTTAATGAAAATTGTCATTTAGGCCTTGGTTTTACTCTTCTTTAACATTATTAAAGTAATAATCCGGTTCTACTATTAGGAAACCGAAGAATCGAGACAATTTTTTTTTTAAAGTACTTTGGGCGGAGATAGATGGCAGCTGGCTAGTGTATGTGGCAAGTATGATAAACTAGCCCACACCAAAGAAAATGCAATACTAATACTAGAATCTCTATGCCATTAGTACTACTACATAGTACTACTAATTATATATTTATAATTCTTTACTTTTTATCTCTAATTTTATTAATAATGGCCTCTATGCGATATCAATATTTGCTTATACGAAGTAAATGTCCTCTCGATTTACGTATGTTTTTGCTAGTTATACACACACCAAATACGACTAAAACGGAAATAAAAGGCACCTTAACCACCGTTCACCACACAACAAATGCCGGGTCGTGCAGCTATTTACACACTTTCAAGATGGCGACCATGCGCATCATATCGGCGCACGAATTGTGAGTAGCTTTCCTTTTCTGTGCAGTACCTATTCCCTGACCCTATCACTCTGACTTCAAGAATTCTTCCTCCGAATGAAAACCTTACTTACTCTCGTATTTGGCATGTGATATTGACAGATCACAATTTGTCGTCTCTTCATTTAGAATCGCAAAATAGCGAATCGACTACGAAATCACCTTTATGCGATCTGGATTTCTTCACGTTCCCCGAGACTGAGACTGTGCAGGGGCTCGAGCCTGCCAGTCCCGCCCCCCGCAAGTTGATTACTCAGATCATACCCTGGTTTCTTCAGTTTTACTACAAGCCCCTACGTTGTTTCATTGGCATCACAGCGGTTCCCAAGCCGACACAGTCCGTCACCGGGAGGAAGAGGAAAGGGTCAGATAGACAGAGGGTGCAGACACGAATAATGTAGCCGCACGTGAACTTCATCGGCGGTCAGACCGGAAAGCAAAATGGGAGAATCGTTGCTCGCAAGAGGGTCACGGTTCGGGCGGAGGCTTCTGCGAGGCTGACAATGGGGACGTGCGGTTGTTTAGGTTGGGTTTGTTCGGGCTCGGTTGGGTTCAGTTCGGGTCCGCTTGAGTCCGTTCGGGTCGGGGGGGGGTCGATTCGAATCGGCTCGGGTCGGTTCGAGTTGGTTCGAGTCGGGTCGGTTCACGTCGGTTCGAGTCGGGTCGGGTTGGGTCGGTTCGGGTCGGTTCGGATCGGTTCGGTTCGGGTCGGGTCGGTTCGGGTCGGTTCGGGTCGGTTCGTGGTCGGTCGGTTCGGTCTCGGTTCGGTCGGGGTCCGTTAGGGTCGGTTCGGGCCCGGGTCGGCTTGGTCGTCGAGTCGGGTCGGGTTGGGTCGGTACGCATCGAGTCGGGTCGGTGCCGGTCGGTTCGGGTCGATTGGTTGCATGGGCGCTGGTGAAGAATTGTGGTGGTGGTGGCAGGAGCGTAACGGTCGCTCGCTGACAACACCACAGTCACGTGATCCATGTGCGGTCAAATCGTAAGGCAATCACGGGAGACCGCTGGAGCGCGCCTTAGATCGCAAGAGGCAAGGATCAAGCGACAGGCGAGCTCTTTGCAAGCGCAATGGACTCCGGCACTGGCCTCTGAGCTGGCAGGGCGGCCCGACCCAGGCATTGTATGAGGCGGAAGGGGGGGGGGCTCTTGCGCATCGTACCCGACTTCAGCCAATGAGCTTCAGACGCCACTTTGCGTCACAATATGAGCCGGAATTTTAAATGTAGTCAGATACCAAAATTATCACCTCGTTACAAGACATTGAAATAGATTTATGTAGCAGTTCCTTTAAATATTGCATTTTGTACACCTTCATCGTATTATTTTTGGTTGACTGCGGTTGAAAATTGTCACTTTGTACCACTTTCACAATATTTCTCAACACTACTCACTCTGCATGCAACATGGCGGGCAGCGTCTGGTCTGGCTTTTCAAACGAAGTGTCCGTGTGGTCACGTGGTTTGTGACGCCAAGTGGTGATGCGCTAAAATCTCTGGTCTGTTCTAGCCAGCACTACAGAGACGCGGCACATCCTTAATAGCCTAGATAACGCAAATTCCGGCCGTGGACGACTAAGTTATCATAAATTCCTTTTTAATTACAACCATAAAAAGTAATAAATTTTTGATTTTTAAATAATTTGTAAATTGTTTTATATTTTTCATTTAAAAGAATAAAAGTGCTGTAATATTGTTCCTGAGCTTATAAAATTAATGAGTATTCAGATTACTGTATTTCATACAACATACAATCTTCAGAAAATCATCAAGTTTATGATTTTGACGACATAAGGAAAACAAAAAACTACAACATTGGCTTACAGAGATTTTGAACAATAATGTTCATAGAATACACAATGTTCCTCCTGACATCACGGATCTGATTGATCATTGGAATCACTATGTATCTCCTATCTTTCTGACTTTACATACCTATTGAGCACAATTTGTAGACGTCTGATTTCTTCGCTAGAAGAAAATAATATTTGAACGTTTTAATGTTGTATTGATAAAATTCAATCTAAGCTAATTTTTGAAGGACGAAAATATATTCTCTGTTCCTCTATTATATTGGCCAATGGTTAATTGAAGGGCTTGGAGCAGTCACATGATAAGCCACAAGAGACACAAGTCTTCCGCTTTTTCTAAATGTTAATATCTCGATTTTGGTAAAAGTGTAGTTCAGATTGTAACTACTGTACCAGCATAATTCTTGTTGACGTTTATGAAGGGGCCAGTAACAACACCGGACACATTTCGACCAAAATATTAACATTTATGAATAGCGGGAGGCTTCTTATGGCTAGTTTGGATTATTTTGTTACTGCCTCAAGCCTTACAATTAATATTGAGTCCTAAATATTCAAATACGATATATAAACCCTGTGCTTGGGAAATCATTCGTTTACGAGCTAATTAGCAACGCATTTATTCCATCACTATTTTTTCATTGCCCGCGAAATAAGTCCATTGACCTACTCTCAAAATGAGGTTTGGAACATTTTATCTTAACACCTTATAGGTTCACAACGTTATCAATCTATCTGAGCTTCTATATTCGCCACTTCGGCGAATATGCTTTATCAAGTTTCAATCGAACACATGTGAAATGCTATTATAGTGGGCCGAACGAATGTTGAACCTGATTAATGCAAGACTTTATTTGTCGAACGATTAGCCAGATTTCTTTTGTTTGTTGTAATTAGAACACGGCTCCTTTAAATTATTTTTTCAAACACAACTCAATTTCTTTAGTAATTTAACATTCGGGTAAGGTCCAAAACTTTATTGACTTAATTTTATTATAGTTTTTATTAATGACGTGTCTTTACTTTATCGTAAATCATACTTAAAACAGCGAAGAACTTCTGGTTTGCAAAATTATGCATCTGCTGAGTGCCTCAGTGTTCGGGTCTTTATAAATTCGGGTCTCTCAGGTGTTTCGGTCTTTATAAATTGTTTTGTTAGTAATGAACCACGGTGCTTCTCATAACTTTTTTAAGGGTTTTCTTTCGAATCCTAAGAATCTGCCTTTGATTCTTATCGTGGTCGAGACCCAGCACTATCACCATCCGTTGGGTCAAAGTGAAATTCAACTGGATGCAGTTTTTTTGAAGTGACATCTATGTCAGCAGCAACGACAGTGAGGGACACATTCAACTTTTCCCTTTTGTTGACAGTTCAGGAGCCATGGCAATTTTCGTTCTTGGTCGTCTTGAACGCAAAAGAGTTTGGAAATAAGTCGGATTTAAGGTTTACTGCAAACCGGACAGCACTATCGACCATCTGCGCTTGCGCAGATGCACTAAAGTGATGCGAAAATTCAACTGCGCATGCGCAAAAGATAGTGCTTTAACGTTCGAAGGTGCACAAAACCTCTACTAAGTCGCACTCTGCGCAGCAACGACAGTAGAAAATAGTGTTGCTAACATTACATACTTTCTCACATTGTTTTCAATTTGCGAAAATTCAGAGTTCAACGATAAGACCCGCGCCATTCTTTTAAGCGGCCTTTCTTATATCCGTAAAAAAAATTAAAGAAAATGTATGGAGCGTTTTATGAGGATCTTTTTTAGAAATTAAATTAATTTCAACCCCTAATCTCGTAAAAACTACTAGTTTTTTCAAAAAAGTATAAATGACCTTTTTTAAAGAGCTGATTTTTTACAACAGACTTTGTCTGAGGCAAAAATCTTTATCTTCAATTTTCTTGTTTTGAAATATTAACCTTTTGCAATTTTCGAAAATAACGGACAGATCGCCGAAAATAGCATTAGCACTATACTTTGTAGTCACTATATGAGGAGAAAATTTAAAGAAATATTTTGATTGATTTTTGGGGAAAAAATGTTAAAAACATTTTTATTGCCTTATTTCGTGCAAAATTCTTAAAATCTTCTCTATTTTGAAAAATTGAACCGATCTTATTTCAAGATCTTTTTTTTTTTTTTAACAAATTGCACTTTTACAATTTTCGAAAAATATGGGATTTCAACATCATTCCTGCACCTTTCTCTTAACTGTACTTTACGGTATACGAGGACAAAGTTTATTCAAACAATTTGGTACCTTTTCGAAATAAATTTGAAAAAAGTTTTGAATTTTCTTGTAAACTTGCCTCAAAAATCAAAATATCCGTTTAAAACTCACAAAATCTCGAGTTCGTTCACATCGACAGGGGAATATCAATTTTGGAGAAAATCGGTTAAACGGTTTAGGCGCTAGCGTTGACCACACGGACACAGTCGTTTCGCTGCCAACAAAAGATAGATTGTGGCTCTACAACTTGTTAGAGAAAGTAATTTACTATACAGAGCGGATGGATTTATCCACTTTTTCGTTACCAGGGCCCGTCAATAAGACAGTTTTGACGAAAATTCGCCGCTTTTCGACGCACGATTAAATAACTTTCTATTCCTACGCAGTAGAGCAAGAAAGTAAAAGTACAATCTGTGAACTACGTTCAGGTTAGTCCTTTTTATACTCTGGTAGAGGTAGAGAAATACTGCCAAAGAAAGTAGCGATATTTCGACAGAAAAATAAGTGTGAGGGTACTTGATTTAGAAATAACGTATTTTTTTATAATATGTCTGTTCGTTCAATAACACTTGATCCTAAATTGTACATAGAATTTTAAACAAAATGTCCCTAATCGATCTAATGCCACCATTCATAATTTTCCAAAAATTGGCTTGAACTTGTTTTCTGTATTTCGTGCATGAATAGAGCAATGTTTGCGAATAAAAATGGCCCAATTTTGTGAAACCTCTGAATCGTTGAAAGTTGCAAGAATTTAAAATTTAATTCCTCCCCCCTACAAACACATAAATGAAGATTGAGATTTTTCTCTGTAAACTATTCTTGAAAATTGGATATTTAAATAATGGTAATTGATAGAATGATAGTTGTTGCAATATTATACTAATACAAAACCGTTACAATTAGTTCGTTCGATTTTGTGATTCCGCGCGCGTCACCTGCTAAGATAGTCCTGTAAGTGTAGTGCGTTTTGCGTGGGCCGTGGCGGTGATCTTTGTGCATTGGATGGCGAGATCGGGCACCGGCCTACCGTCGGCTAGCGGAGATTTTCCTCAACCAGCCACCATCCACCTGCGAGGCACCGCCCCAGCGAGGACAAGCTGTAAGCTCGCGACTGGTCTCCTTGTAGTTCAGTTCATGTAACTGTGTAAGTGGTGAGACTAGGACAAGGAAGAGGAAGGAAAGATCGATCGCGGTCCGTGGCCCGTTTGGTAGGGTACTGCTCCGGCATTCGCCTGGTGCTGATCGGAGAAACCACAGAAAACTACCGATCAGAGCAGTCAGCCGCTAGAATTCTCCTCCAGACAGCGACTGAATTGGATCTAGCTGAAAATCCTTCCACTGTAGGGACTCAAGCCCTACGTCCTTCCGGTCAGAGCCAATGCAGTGACATCAATTGATACCCTGAGCCACCTAATTCAGTCAAATGTTTCGAAAAAAAAATAGTATTACCTCCAGTTTTGTAAGTCCAAGTGCGTTCAATAAAAGAAAACGAATGGCAAAGATTGTTATACGCCAAAAAACTGAATAGCGGACTGATATAAATAACTACTTAGAGAATTCCTGGGTATCAATCGCCGGTACGACTCTCACCAAAGTGTTTCCTCGCGGACGTGCGCCTTCCGAGCATGACTACCGGGGTTCGAACGGGATTCCCAAAAACCCTCCCAACCACCTGCCCCGCGCGGCTCTGCTGGCCGCTATCGCGAATCCGTGCTATCTGGCGCCCATCGGGATACCCTCGTCGATAAGCGCGCTAAAAAACGCGCGAACGGCGCGCGCCCCCCTTCCGGCCGGGGGGCGGGGCGCGCTGCTGGACCCTGCGGCGCCCCTGCCCTGGCGCCAGGCGCCGCTGCCCGAACGGAGCCTGCTCAGCAACCTCAGGTGCATGCGGGACATCAAGGCCATCAGGGACGGCGTCAGTGATAGACGGGCTTGGGCTCTCCAGAGTAAGTAATGAGATGTTGATGTGAGTGACTGAGTACTTATTGTTTTCGATCGCGGCATCTGCTTAGGTCGTTAGTTCTGTTAGGGTAGTTGATACAGACCAAGAGCTGGCTGTGTTCCTTACCTGCTGAATAGTGATTTGATTTTTTCGTGTTTCCGGGCACGTCAACTGCTTTGGTCATTAGTGGCGTTAGTGTAGTGCATGCTTTTTCTCGGGGTATGCGCGGTGATCTTCCCCGCTGGATGGCGAGATTCGGCGCCGACCTACCGTCGGGTAGTGGGGTTTCCCCCTAACCAGGACTCTCCCACCAGCGGGACACCCCCCAGCAGCGACAAGCTCTAAGCTCCAGACCGGCCTCCCGGAATATGTGGTAGTGTAGTGCATGTTAGTGTAAGTGTGTGTGTGTAAGGGGAGAGAATAGGACAAGGATGAGGAAGGACAGATCGCGCGCGGTCCGTGGCCGGTTTGGTAGGATACTGCTCCGGCATTCGCCTGGTGTTGATCGGAGAAACCGCGGAAAACTACCGATCAGAGCAGCCGGCAGCTATAATTCTCCTCCGGACAGCGACTGAATTCGACCTAGCTGAAAAGCTAGTGTCGAAAATCCTGCCGCCGTCAGGACTCGAACCTAGGACCTGCCGGTCAGAGGCACTGCCGTGACATCAGTTGATGCACTGAGCTACCGCTCCCGGTCTGAATAGTGAAATCAGGCGCCGATCGACACGTTGGATTCCACCTCGAGGTATCACCCCCAGTCGGGACAAACTCTTGCCTCCCTGGTGGTAGTGTTATGTTGATGTGATTATAATAGAGAAACATTCATGTGAATGCTATCGTGTATTCTGCCCACCTTGTTAAGAAAACGGATTACGATATCACAAAGAAATTGTAATTAATTTTAACACAGCTTCATCATCTAATTCAAAATGTTATGACTAAATAAAAATTTGAAGGATGTAAATAAACTACGGAGTATTTCCTACAAAATTATCCAAATGAGTTTCGAATAAAGTATTTTGCGTAATTCAACTTGTAACATTACTACTTGACGTAAAATATATCAATGATGATAAAAAATGACGCTATACCATTATCTCTGGAGTGATTTTGAGCTTCGAAATATTTTCCATTGGATTTAATAAATAAAACTTAATTCTCGAGAAAGTATAAATACGAAATACAATATCACTTTTTTAGTGTCTTAGCACACGCTGAGGTCATCAGAAAATGCATTAAGTACCAGTTCTTTTCAAGTATTTTTATTAGCACGTTGACATGCGTTGATGTGACAAAGTATCTAACAAATTATTTTACCTTATTGAATGTTGGCTCACATTAACACTATCAAAACACCTTTTTTAAATAAAAATATTTTGTTTAGGGTAATGGTAATATTTTAGTTGATATATTCTAAAACATATTTCTTTGTTTGAGCAGACATGAATTTATTTTATTTGAAATTCAATTTTACTACTATGACAAAATTGTAACATATGTTATTGAAATAATGTATAATTAAATATTAATATTAAAATATATAAAATAATATTAAAATACAAAGTGCCATAATAACCTTTTTTTATAATCAATACAATTGATTCAAAATTACTTAACGTCAATTACTTAACTTCATACCGCGAATTCAATTGCAACTACTGTTTGATACTACAATATTATGATCATTTTATGTAATTTTTATAGTTGGATTTTAACTTGAGTTCATCTTCGAAAATAACAAACCTTTAGAAATTAATCACGGAGATTACATCAATGACTTGGTGTGGCGCATCCGATGGACTTTGCATGTTTAAAATTTTTATTTGTGCTACGCAATTTGTGCTACGCAATTGTAAACATAAATCGTTCTCTGGTCGTCCATCTTCTGGCGTAGACAATTACATGAACATATATCGATATAAATATTTTTTTAAATATGTTTCATTGCAAAATTAGGATTAATTACAGTTATTTGATGAACCAAGACGTATTATGCCGGAATGTCGGAACAGTCATTCACAGTGTTTCACTGCCATACCTCGAAACGTCTCCCAAAACTATTCTAGGTTTGTTACAGAATAATCTAAAAGGTTCCGCTTAAATATAAAGTCAATCGATTTGTCTTGTCAAGAAGAATCGATGGAACTTCTGAACTCTTCAGTAGATGCCTTAAGTAGAGTGGTCACAATAGGTAGACACACGGCAGTGCCCGCAATGTATCTCTCAGATATAGCTGCAACTTTTTTAAATACAAATGATCTGAAGGTCCATTTACTGAAATACATATTTTATTTAGTTTGTACATGTCCCTCAATAATTGTTAATAAGTCTTACGCTTCATAATTCTTGTCTGAATAGTTATGGGGAGAAAGATAAAAGTTGACAAAGTTCACGCAAAAGTCATTAAACATAATAATTCATATTAGATAATATTAATACAATTTCCTCAAATTATTTTGGAATGTTCTAAACAAATTTATATTTTAATTTTTCACAAAAATATTTAGAAAGTCTTTGTCTTTCTTCTGTTTTGCAAGGTTCCCATTTTTTCGTTTCCCTATCGACGTCTCTTGCATATCTTTCTCTTTGGTAAGCAATTGTGATAGTCGATTGTAAATAAGGCAAATGATTACATTTTCTGAATAGGCACTTGTCACAGACACGGCTGAAAGTAATGCCATGATACGTACCGCTCAGGCCAGGAGCTCACGATGCACTGACACCATTAGTCCCAACGTATATGACAGGTATCGCGCAGCGCAGCGATCATGTTTAATGCTCACGGGAAATGATTAAGCGAAAGGATAAAAATAATAGCCCAGACGATCTCAGAAAAGTACAATGAAAGAAAGAATACGCGAAATATCAGACGACAAATGCATCGCAATATTTCTGGAACATAAAACTGCCGTGGCTTGGATCTCACAGATCTATTGCGAGCACTCCCGGGTTAAGACCCTCGCAAAAATGGCGAGTTCCCCACCAGTAAATCTAGACGCGTGGAATAGCACTCTCTTCCCTCGGAAAGTGGAGCGGAAGAGGTCTAAGTGTGGATAATGGAAGGGGTGAGAATTATCATGGGTAACAGACCCAGGTTACCACACAATTTAGAATAATGCTTCAACGGAAAAGTCTCAACTGGAGATACATAAAATTTACTTACGGAATTTCTGGAAAGTTTTAATTAAAAAACACCACCTAAAAATACGATAATACGAAGTAGCATGTAGCATAGACAAACTACCTTCTTTTTAACTACAATAAATCTTATAATATAAGTAAATTACAAAATGGTAGCTTCTGGGATGGCTCATGAGCAGCATACTAGTTTCCCGTGCTTTGGTTCCGGGTTCGATGCCCGGTCGATGCAAAAATAGAGTTGTAGCTTTCCTTTAAAATCATCCCAGTTCCAGTGACGAAGAAAAGCTCAAGCAGGCGGACCTTGCCAGTTACGGTGAAGAGAATTCGTCATGTTCGCCTTGTCGCTCTTACCCCCAAGCATGGGAATTTAACTAGGCCCATGGGGGACACCAGTGGCTGGCAGGCGATGTCGAACTACCGACCCAGTAACTCCAAATACACAATGGTGATGTAAATTGCCTACGAAAAGAAAAAAAATCCGCTTTTAAATATGAATGTATTTTTTTTCTCTAGTGGTAGATGCGTCTACGAAGATCCCCGAGGGGCTGATGTTCGGAAACCTCGTCCACCTGGGGAATTTCGACGAATGCCTAGCAGTGCGAAGCGGGCCAAGCGGTCCCTTTGGCTTCGACGGCCAACACTGCCTCGTCACCTTAACGGGAACGAACAAAATCGACGATTCGCGCAACTTGCCTCAAGATCCCATCGATTGGAAATCACTGGTAGTCGGCGTGGAAACCGGCCATATGTTTCCTACCACCAGGGTAAGTGTCTTCCAGTTAGCAAATCAATGAGTTCGTTCAAGTAAATAAGCAGAATAGCGTACCTGTTAGCGTACAGAATAGCGTCCTATTAGCGTACGTGTGCAAAAACTCTGGTACGGTAAACCCCACCATCTTCCCTACTTTTCCATTTCCATATTAAGCTTGCAATATATCTTTTTCTTCAAGAACCCCTTATCCTTCGTCACTTGTTGTATATGTCTCCTTGTAATTGATAACAATAAAATACACCCTTGTAAATACTATTTTTATTTATTGAGCAGAGAGTTATTATTGAGTACAGATATACACTCGTGTAATTCAAATATCAAGTAGTAAAAAAAGACTCAATATACCTGTAACAAATAATGTACTTCCGGGTCAATGAGCATCTCGATCGGTTTTTTGTCCAGTTTCCCTGATCCATTGAGCAAATGCTGAGATGGCCCCTTGATTTGCTTCTGGACGTAAATGTAGCTTCACTATGCGCACGTTTTGTTGAACTTTCCTTTTGCTTGTAGAGCTTAGGGTGAGTTTCTATTTTGTTAACAATACAGAAAAATCAAATCTGTTTGTTCCTTTACCGTTAAAAATACGTTTTCTATAAATTGGCAACGAAAATATCTAGTTTTTGAAATGTTAATCCCTCGCTTTTTTAAATTTGTTGTTGTTATTATTAATATTATTATTATTATTATTATTCATCTTTAACTATTAATAGTTAAATTGTTGGGAAGGGATTCTAAAACTCAAGAAAGCGTGCGCAGATGATTTTCTCCCCCATACGTCACATACAGTTTTTGACTGTTTTTGACTAAATAAATAAATAAATAAAAAATAAATACGTTAGTCTAATTTCACATACAGTTGTAAATTCTTCAGGCTCTGAACAGCTGAGGTAGAATAAGAAGCGTCGAATTAGTCAAACTGTCATGAATGTCCAAGAAGATCTCATACTATCGATTACGATGTGAGAAACGTTTCTTTGAGGACTAGCCTCAATTGTTTTTCTTTTTAAGACCCTAGAACGCTTCGTTTAAGAATTTTAACGATATAGATTCAAAAATACGGCCGGGTGTTGCAGATTGCATTCGATATGAATATTTAGATACGCTTTTTTCAATAAATCCTTCGCTTTTTAAAATCAAAATGCAATTCGTCACGTCTGCGTGAAATTCTCTTTTCTTAGAGACCTCATTTATAAAGATTGGTTGCGTGTGAGAGCCGCAAAAGGAATGTTTTCTACTGAAATGATATAAGATACGATAGGTATCTACCTTAGGATCTATGACGACTGTCCAAGAGAATACTTAATTTTTCAGCGCCAAATATTTTTCCACATTAAGCGGTAGTAGTTTCTCTGAAAAATAAGTCGTTTTAAATCTTTAGAACAAATACACAAATACTAAAAACTGTATATATTAGTTCCACCCCTTATTTGCGATGTTCTTGAGAATCAGCGAGTTCATTTTCGAGTATGGACATTACTCTTAACTCAAAACATTCTCTATTTTTTCACAATAGTCGAGTCAAGACAAGCTTCTGCCGTTTTATTTAAGAAATTATACGATATCTAGGTCACATATTTGCGTAAATTAAAATGATATGTGTGTTAAAATGAGAATAAGAGTATTAGTAGTGACCATAGTTAAGAACATTTTCGTAGTTTCTTTAAAATTATTGGATTACAGCATTAAATTCGTTATGGAAACCCAATGGGCGATTAGTATCGATCCATTCTCTAAACACGGCCAACTTTTACCAGCGGGGCACCGCCCCAGCCGGGACCAGCTCTAAGCTCCCGACCGGTCTCCCGGAATATGTAGCAGTGTAGTGCATGTGAGTGTGTGTGTGTGAAAGGGGAGAGGATAGGACAAGGAAGGAGAAGGACAGATCGCGCGCGGTCCGTGGCCCGTTTGGTAGGGTACTGCTCCAGCATTCGCCTGGTGTTGATCGGAGCAAACACGGAAAACTACCGATCAGAGCAGCCGGCCGCTAGAAAGTTAATGGTAATAAAGCTGAACAGAAGTTCCCAACAATGAAGGCAACTAGCTTTGACTAGCTTCTGTTTGGAGCCAACCACGTTTTAATGCTTGGAATGCTGTCATCAGTGCTCGCTGCAAGTTTTTGCCTTCAACTGTTTATTGTTCAAAGGAGGGGCAAGCAAGGTCATCGTTCAAGAAAAGTTGCGCGAGTAGTAAAAGTACCTTCTCGTCAGCGCAATTCACACTGTTATATAACTTTCAAATACACCATAAACATTTTAATATATTTCTCGAGATTTTACTGGAAACCAATGCCCGTAGCTTTTGCGAGAATTTCCACAAAACTTCACAATATTATTTCATTTTGTACGAAAAAAATCAGTCCAATAACGGTTATGCAATAGTAATTACGAGAATGATCCGTAGATACACACACTGTTTTGTTTATGTGACGTCATATTGACAAATGACGATTACAATGCATCTTTTCACTTAGCCCAAGAAAACGTATAAAGTATTTAGAATTCTCGTTTGATTCAGCAACGAACAAGTAAACCATAAAGTTTTGTATGCACCACGGGCGTTAATTAGATTTTTTTGCCCCTCAGGCGAATTCCAATCCCTTGGGCCAGAGGCCCTCGGTTTTGGAATTCGTCCTCGGGGAAAAACATCTATTACTCGCGCAACTTTTCTTGAACGATGACCTTGCAATAAACAGTTGAAACCCTCTCTTGAGCAATAAACAGTTGAAGGCAAAAGCTCGCAGCGAGCTCTAATGACAACATTCCAAGAGTTAAAATTTCGTTGGCGCGAAACAGAAGCTAGTCAAAGCTAGTTGCTTTCATAGACGAGAACTTCTGTTGAGGTTTATTACCATTATCTAAAGAAATGGCTGAGGCAGGTTCAGGTCCTTTAAGGGAGGCACCTAAAACTCCTATCTACTGTTCCTGCTGTTGCCTACCCAGAGCGATGTCCTGGCCGCACACGTAGTAGGTTTGACTTTGATTTTCCAAATGTTGGCATTACTGTAAAAACTGTAGTGGCCAACGTTGTAACTAATACCCCCACTCCGCCCGCATTTCTTCAATCCGTCGTTCAAGAAATGTTGCGCGAGTAGTAATTAACGCTCTAGATACATAAATAACTATTATAAATGCTGATATGCAAAAAGCCTGTTTGAAAGAACGTATGCTCTGCACAGGCGGAGGAGAAAAATGAGGTGAGCGTATCCATCCAAATTGCATGGTGCGCTCCTTCCACCTGCGAGCCAAAGGACTTGGAGACGCTGGCAAAGCAATTCCTACCACAGCCGACGGCCTACGGTTTAAACGTCACTGCTACTGTTCGACCTTCTCAGTGCCACGTGGACGAGCCGATCACACTGCGTGGCATCGACATCTTTGCAATGTGAGTACAGCAAATGTTTTCTCTGTTTTTGGTTGTCCCTTGAAATATTTCACTTTCTTATCGTTCGTAATGTAACGTTCATCAGCTGCACGTATGACAGCGAAACACACTGTAAAACCATTCTAAATACAGTCGACTCCGATTATAGTGAACTCGGATAAAGTGAAATCTTGGTTATAGTGAACTTAAGTCACTGGTTCCGCTTCACTTACATTACAAGTAAGCATAAGAATTCGTTTATAGTGAACCTGAACATCAACCATAGTGAACGTAGAAAATACGTCCTGGAAATTAATTCCCTCCTGAAAAAAAATTTCGCCTCAGAACCACAAATTCCACCACTTAGCTTGAAAAGAATATCGTCGGCCAAAGGTCATAATTAAAGAAGTCTCTCATCAGGTGAAGGTAGCGGATCCGGAATGCTTAACGTACTGATGAGCTTATGCCACTCAGTTTCACTGCGGAAACAAAGGCTCCGTCCTGCGTGGGGGGCGGTGGTGGCGGCGACGCGCGCTTGCTTGCTTCAGTTTCAATCTTGGTGTACTTCTTTAAGGACAAATGAAGATACTGAAATTTTCAGTTCGTGTTCTTAATTTATTTTGCTGCATCTGTATGTTTTAAAAAATAGTTAAGGAGATATTATACCTAATTTTGACATCATCCGATATAGAGAACCTCGGATATAGCGAACCAAACGTGTTATTTCCCAAACGTTCACTATAACCAGAGTCAACTGTAAATGTGAACAATTACACCTGTAAACACGTACGATCATAATTCATTAATATAGAGAGGCAATATTTAATCAAATTCTTTTTTGCAGTTGCTTGCTGAGTTTCTTCGTTTTGTGCGCGTTACTTAGCACCATCTACGACATTTTAACTGAGAATAAAGGTAAATTAATCAACTGAAAATACATCAACCTCTACACTGCTGCTACTCTACTTACTGCGGTGTAAAATTATACATAGTAATTCCGATTTTTTCGGAGGGTACCAAAAATTAAAATAAAAATTAAGAATCTAAGAATACGTCCTAGGTTACTTCACCTTTTTAATTCTGTGGTAAAATACTTCAACACAAATAGAATAGGTTTTCGTTACACGGTTTTGATGTTAATGAAAGAAAAACATTGTGTCCCAGATAAGGTTTAAGATCTAGGTCAAGTTGAAACTTACAACACATTCAGGAAATCGATTCTTCAGTTTTCACTATCACATTGAATATCACGTATCCTTTTGTGTGCAAGTAGTGCGTCATGATATTAATAATACGTTTACTACGCATCATCACGAATTTCAAGTGTTGAAAGTGGTGAATGGTATTCAATGTATTTTTTTTTCAGAATTTACGTAGACCTTATTTATTAAGTTTTCTACAATATTTATACAAGATGAATCTTTACATTGTGAGCAGAATTGTCCTTCAGGAATAAGAAACTAAAAAATACTGATAACATTATTTGGAAGACAATTTCTAAATTCAAACTTAAATAGGAAATTTTACGTTTTAAAAACGACATAGCAGAAATTACGTTTCATCATACTTTTAGTCCCACAAATGTGTTCAAAATGTCTTACTGATAAAGCATAAAATTTACGAAGAGAACTCAATTGAACACACTCTTTCGAAATAAAAGTATATAATATTTTTAGAACTAGAAAAAAAGTAATGTTTCATTAGTTCATTGATTACATTGTACACTACAGTGCAAAATTTTACTGTGTCTCGAAAGCACATGATACGGTTTCATTCACTGTTTACTTCGAAAAATTCAAGAAAATGTGAGCCACCATTCTACAACTTGTGATTCAACACAACTAATGATAATAATAATAATAATAATAATAATATATAATATATAATATATAATATATAATATATAATATATAATATATAATATATAATATATAATATATAATATATAATATATAATATATAATATATATATATAATATATAATATATAAAAATAATAATGTCTTTATTAATGGCGAGGCTCAGGCCATAGGACCTGCTCTTCCACCTAACCACAGAGTTTACATTGATACAGAGTAGTAACATGGAGGGGAGGGAAATCTGTACATTAGGGTTCAACTGGGTTCAGAGTTTCTTTTAAACACAAAAACATTAAGTATAATTTACACCGTGGAACAAAAATTACATATATCGCTTGGTTATGAAATGTACCTTTGCGGCACTTTGTCTTGACCCCACCCATACATGTTCAAACATTTTTCAGCCAATCGACCCCCGGTGCTACTCGCTTTCTCTATGTACTCCAATTGGCCCAAACTCCTCACCGTCAACACTGGTCAGGATCAACTGACGTGCCTCAATGGCATTCGCACCATAAGCATAGGCTGGGTGGTACTTGGTCATGTTTACCTCGTCAACGCAGCCCAGCCTGCCATCAACACCTTGGATTACCTTCCGGAAGTGAGTATTTATTTATTTTATTTATTTTACGTCAAAAAAACAGTTAAAAACTGCGTATGACGTGCTATGGGGAAAAGTGAATAGTGTGCACATTTTCAAAATTCTGTTATCCCTACACTAAGTCATATACTACTTAAATTTTGAAAAAAAAGAGCTCCCATGTAATAAAATCTATTTTCAAGGATAAAAAGGCAATAAATTTTAGCTCTTATCCATGTTGTCCATGAGTAATCTGTGAGCTGTGAATTATAGTATTCATCACCCTAAATTTCATAATTTTAACCTGCTATTCTTTAAGTTTTTGTGGATATTATGTTGACATTCTCATAATACAGCCATCTCCTGCTGCTGGTGAACATCTGCGGTCTAAAAGTTTTGGTTCACTATAAAAGAGGTTCATTGTATTCGATTATCTCAAAATATAATAGTGTTTTTCAACTCCAGTTGATTTTATTCTTTCACAGGTTCAGTAGAATATCCAATTGCCGCTAATTAGAAATTTCAACGTCTTCGCGCTTTCTTAACACTTGATTCTATGTTGCTCAGACACTCAGAATACCCAAGTGAACTCTTCTCACCCTTCGTATCTCCTCCGTAGTAATAATAAAGCCTACACGAATCCAT
Source organism: Teleogryllus oceanicus (assembly GCA_964035755.1). Taxonomy (NCBI): domain Eukaryota; kingdom Metazoa; phylum Arthropoda; class Insecta; order Orthoptera; family Gryllidae; genus Teleogryllus; species Teleogryllus oceanicus. The sequence goes on from CAXIVR010000002.1 coordinate 31,887,127, forward strand.
ATTGGGCGAAGGCCTCCTGTTTCACAAACAGAGTTAGTTCACGTTGCACATCAGATGAGCTACTTCTGATGCTGATTATTATGGTTAGGTTTTTATCTTATTTTAACTTTTATTTTATTTTCTTTCTTTTAAACTTCCACTATTTCAACTTAGTTCACTTTAGTTTCTTATCTACTATTTCAACTTAGTTCACGTTAGTTTCTTATCTACTAATTCAACTTAGTTCCCTTTTGTCCTACTTTCACCATTATTTTTACCTGGCTTACTTTGTAATTTTGCTTTAATAAGATTCATTTCACACTTGTGCATTTCTCTTTCCTCCTTTGTCTTGAGCCACTCGTATACATTTGTTCCCTACCATTTTCTGTAGTTCATTGCGCCATCTCATCTTCTATCTTCCCACATTTCACTTTCCTTCTCTGAGCTCCCGTATTGTTGTGGTGTAGGACCATCTTTCTGGATAGATTCTTGCAACGTGTCCTTCCCATTTCCACTTCAGTTTTCTAACCATTGAAGTGAGTGGACGTGGAGGTCGCCAAATGGGAAAATAAAGAATGAAAGTAATTTCCTATTGACAAATAGAAGAGAAATAATCACAAACTTACAAGTAATGGATAATGTTAAATTTAATTCTGATCACAGAATGGAAAGATTTACCCTAAAAATAGAGAAGAGCAATTTTCCATAGTAGGACCACTTCATCAATTTTGCGTCATGTCTATTATCACACTTGTTTTCTATTCGGAAAAACATTTTTTTCCTGTTCACAATGCCCTAGTTAGATCATATTTCACTAGTTTTGAATGTGCGGTCCTCGTCAACGAAGTATTCACCTTGGACAGACCTGGGAAGCTGCAGCAACCCCTCCATGCCACGGCTCCCTCAATGCTCAGTACCAACGTTACAACATCACAAGACATAACTTGGTAACTCTTCCTAGTATACGGATTCGCAGTACTGCGGCGCATTTTTTCTTGGAAGCTGAATTAAACTGATTTCGTTATAATCGATGTTGACAGTTTAATCTAACCGAAATTCAACTACATATGAGTCCACTATTTCTAGTGTCGGATAGATGTTTTACTATATTCGATATGTACACTGCGTATTTTAGTCAATAGTGGAAAAATACGTGAGACTCTTTTTATTGTTCTTTTAGATCTAAATAAATGTTATAATACGTAAATATTTCTACTTATTTTTCGCCGTTACACGAAGTCTGCGTTGATGAAGCGGTTTTAAACGTGGTAGAATAACGTAGCCAGTATTGAATTATTCCAAAATCATCGCGAATACACTTTTTTCTACAATCTTATAAAAAGATACACGGCCACTAAACGTCTGTAAAGTAAATCTGTTATCAAGACATTTTAAAAATATGACGTCACAATGCAAGAGCAGTTTCTTGCACGGTAACATCGCAGTGAAAAATATTTTTTTGTAGGGTGACGTCTCGAAAAAAAAAAGCAACTCTTATGCACGTCCTCACATGCCCCACGTCACTGCCCTTCCTCAACATACATCACACATTACCCTTGTCGCTGCACCTCCTCTCAATGATATTCGTTGACAGCTTCATAAGACAAATGCCAACCGAGTTGCCATACTACCAATAAGCCCGGAGATGAAAAGAAAAGTGAATCGCAGTAAAAAGATTAATAGACGTCGTAGAAAATAGTTATTTATGCCCAAGGGTGTTATAATGGTTCTAATGATCGAGCGGCGACAAATGGCCGAGGGCCCAAGGGCTTTTTATTGCACGAGATCATTAATGATTAAGGATTAATTACTTATTTACTAATTAAATAGTTAACTTGATTCAGTTTGTCTTTTCATATTTCCCTTCCATAAGTCCCTATCATAATTTCCTCTATTATAGAACATGTAGAACATTCAACTGTTTTCATATTTCCTTCCTAATCACGATCCTCTCAAACTAGATAAGTTATGCAGCGTATATCGAGCTCCCTATCGACGACAATAACAACCAATAACGTAGCAGTAAAAAATAAGTATGTTTACATTTCCTGAGAGAAATGACTGTTTCATATACATTTGCTATTGCTTTACGCTTCGACTTATATCGGGAGCCTTGGCAAAAATATCACAATTCCCATCGTAAAAGATCATTAATTTCAAGCTCGTAATGTAAAAATACTACGTCTATTCACTGTAAAGAGAACGTTTTTATATATCCTAAAGCGAGGAAATTGTACCGTCAAATTTTATTTATACACTTGTGTTTTACTAGGATATTAAACTCTAAAAGATATAAAACAATGTAGGCTTTCACGGCCGGAGTTGTCTTTGACTACTGTAAAAGATATATTTTAATTTGTTATATTTTCTTAATTAATTCGCTGCATTGTCTATTTGCAGTTCATCCGCGCTCTGGAACGCCTCACGATCATGAACGCCACTGTCTCTGTCGACACTTTCTTCATGATGAGCGGCCTTTTGTTGAGTTTCCTCTTCCTGAAAGAAGTAGAAAAAACGAACCGTTTCAACGTCGTCAAATTCTATGTTCATCGATATGTCAGGTAATGAATGGTTAATTGTTTGTTTCCGGGAGCGTCAATTACTATGGTCATTAGTTCCGTAAGTGTAGTGCAACTTGTATCCGCAGAGGTAGCACCTCCCTGGAACGTTAAATCTGGCGCCGACCAAAACGGCTTGAGAGGTTTTGTCCCTTCACATATAGAACGATTTTCCTAAGGATGAGCCAAAGTGACAGTTCGCGAAAACAAGTGAACATCACATGTATTTCAGAGAAGTATCCCTCCGCCGCGACAGCTGTTCAGCCTCGCCTCTTCGTAAAGTGTTTGGTTATGGCTTCTGAGAAGACATCACAATCCAGAAGTCTAAGAGTTTCGCTGTTGTATATGCACGTACGCGAGTCCGGGAAATAATTAAATTTAATTACGTATGTGGAAAATCTCTTAACATGCTCTCACAACAGTAAAAGAAAACTGCACGAATGTAAATAGAAAGCTCTCAATCACAGCTCGCCACACAACAGCACAAAGGCCGGAACGCATCTCGTATTCAAGTCTCGGTTTTAAAATAAACATAATATTTATCACACAAAAAGTAAATTCAATGTAATATACAAAGGAGAAAAGAATTTTTACAGAAGAGCACATAACATTGCACTTTCTAATTTCAATTATTTCTCGCGGAGCACTATATTTTTGTCCGACGAGGACGTCACGAAAGGAAGCGTTGAAGACATTTACAAGTTAGCCAACTGCAAACGAACAAATGCAGGCAGGGAGTCCATTGGGCTCAAGGGCACGACGACCACAGAACCTTCAGTTAAGTTGCCAGCACTAGCTGTCACTTTGGCTCATCCTTAGGAAACTCGCTCTATACCTCCGTCAGTGGCGCACCGCCCCAGCTGAGTCCCTGGTTGGCCTAACTAAGGTGTGATGTTGTAATGTAGGTATTCGCCAGTGTGTGTGTGAGGCAGTCAGCCGATAGAATTTTCGGTCGCACAGTCGCTAAATTCAATCCGCCTGTGTACGGTAGATTTTTTTAAACACATTTATTTATTTTTTGTTACTTACGTTAGTAAACACGCACTGAGCCCCTTAGCAACCGACCATCTAAATACTGCTTTAAGAGCGCGTCCATAGCAACGGCCGCTAAAATATTTTTAATGGACTCTCGATCATTTTAGCGGCCGTTGCTATGAACACTATGGACTCTCGGGTTTAGATTCTGCTTGCATTAGTAGAAAAAACATTCAACTGTCTGATCACAAACAAAGCATCCAGTACCACCAACCCTTGCTACAGAAAATCAAGAGTAATGACAATTCTGAACTCGCGAAAGTGATAAAAGTTTATTTTTAATAAGCAATAAACTAAAATAACAAAAATAACAAAAATCATTTTATGTAACTCGTCCTCTATTAGTTTTTAAGGACATAGCCGGAAGATTAACTACTCGGCTTCGCTATCGCTCCGCCTCGCAGTTAACCTTCCGGCTGCGTCCTTAAAGACTCGTTTAGAGGACTCGTCACATAAATATCTATTAAATGGATTGCATCGTTCAGTATAATCACTTTACAAATGTTTTTGAGACATATGCTAGTTAAAATATCTAAGCAAAAAATTCTATACACTGAAGAGGATACTCTAGGGGAGAACCACGGGAGCACGGGAGCTAGTGCCGAAAATCCGCCACAGTCGGAAACCGAACGTTCATCCGGTTAGCGGATAATTAATGAAATTTTATTTCATAATGTGCCACGAAGACAATAGATAAATCAAATGAAGTCATTATATTTCAATGCCTCTCAAAATTCTTAAAATAATTTTAGAAAGAATTGTTTGCCTTAACGATATATACTATTTGAATACATTTTCTCATCGAAAATTTTAGTGCTTCTATAATGAGTTCCACCAGTGCCTTGGAATGACAAAGTATGTTGAGGAGCATTAACCACGATCCATTGTCAAGCATTTATTCAAATAAGCTTCAGATTAACATTGCGAGACATTAAAAAATTATCGGGTTCCAAACAAATTGTATATGTGAATGCGTTCCTGCGGTGTCCTGCTGCTTAACAAGAGTGACCGCTCCACAGCTGCAACAACTCGACAAGTGTTAGATCTATTTGGTTGCTTTCTTTATCAAGTCTCTCCCGGATCTTACCTCTTGCTATATGCACATTTTTACTCAACTGAAAGTTTTTGCGCGGAAAACGTTTCACAGCTGATGATGAAGTAAAGGCTGTTGTGAATACCTGACATAACACAATGGTGGCAGAAGTGTTTCACAATGAGATTCTGAAGATACCATATATCTGATAAAACCTTTACAAGCAAGATGATTATGATTTGAATAGTGATCTTCTATCAGACATCTCACTTTAGAGTGTAGTACATAACTCCCAACTGTGTTTCTCAGAATGATGGGCAATAGTAAAAGTATTTTTGACTGTGCGATATACATCTTCCAATCTTTTTGCGTCGAATACAAGGGAATAACTACCACCATAATTACAATTCCTTACAGACTCACTCCAGCCTTGGCAATTATGGTCTTTCTGTCAGTGACAATCTTCAACTACATGGGAACTGGACCTTTGTGGCATAGTCGGCACGACACGATAAAAGAAGAGTGCTCTGATAACTGGTGGACCAATCTGCTCTACGTAAACAACTACGTGAATCCTGACAGAATGGTAAGAAAATTCAATACATCCGTATGTACTATCTAAATAGAATGGATATATTAACCTAGCTTGGTTTAACAATGTTAGTTGTAATATACGCTACGCAGTATATATACTAATCTCCAACACACCATTGATCTCAAGTATTGAATGAGAAAATGACACGATTTACTTTGTATCGCAATGCTTTTAGCATACATATTCAGAATATGTCACAATTCTTAGAAAAATATTCTCAAGAAAACTAATTGTCACAACCCTCTCGCCTTTTTATGTGAAACACGGCTGAAGTTTTATTTCTCATAGTATCTGATATCCATTCTGGGATCATATTATTACATATTAAAACATATTAAATGAGTACATTGTTCGCAGCACGAGTTACCTCGACCGGGAATCGATTCCAGGTCGCGTGGTATACGTCCTGTTGCTCTGACTACTGAGCTACCGAGATCACGTATTCTAAATGGTTCTTGGGCCCTTGCATTGCCCATGTATTTGATATTATCACCACTGTAATCCCTGGACGAATACGAGGAAACCCAGACTCGATTTCAAATCGGGGTAACTTATGCTTCGAAGTTGTCAAGAAGAAAACTTAAACGACACAGTTTGTTACAGAAATAATAAACTATCCAGTTTTTCACAGGAATAAAAAAAACACCCAAATTCTTATGTTTTAAATTATGAGTTGTTTTTGAAAACGAAATTTCTTCGTGTAATAATATTTGGGAGTAAGATTTAATACGTAAATTGATAATTTAAATTAAAAATCAATACATTTGACCGTCTTCGCATTCAGTTCGACAGGAACGTGCTTCGTTTTGTACTGCACACATTTAATAGATACGTGTTTTGATGACCCCAGTGCCTCGGCCACACCTGGTACCTGGCTGTTGACATGCAGTTGCACTGGCTTTCTCCGCTCGTTCTGATACCCCTCTGGAAGATGAGACGATTTGCGATGTTCTGGATAGTCTTCTTGATCGCACTCGGCTGGGCCATTCCATTCACAATTGTGTACCTCATGGAGCTTTATCCTGGCATTTACGTAGGGCCGTAAGTATACACAACATACTTTCTTTTAGTTTTGCATTACATTTTGTAAAATAATTTGAGAATGATTAGTAACTTTTTTCCCTTACTGTGGAATCGAAAATAAAACATCAAAGTTAAAAAAGATACGTGTTCACTGAAAAAGTGTTGTGAAGATTTATCATTATAGTATCCCAATTAATCAGACACACACGTGAAATAACAGGTAGAAACTTTATTCTACTGTTGGGTTTACGTTGCCAGGTGTAAAAATACAAATAAAGTATCCTTATTCCTCATGTACGTGTGACTAATTAAATTTTATTATTTTCGACGAAATATCAGGATTAGAGATTAATAAACGTATGTAAAGCATGACCACAGTATCGAACAGTGAATTCAATTTTAATAATACATCATAGTTCATTGCATCCAATATTCTACAGTTAACACTAAAAAAATCCCAATAAAATATAACTTTTCATTCACATGAATACTTTTTGCATGTGATAAAGTAAAGGATTTAAATGTAACATTTATGGCTTTCTTACAACTTTCACTAAGCGTATCATCAAAACGTACCACCATTTTAAAAGTATTTGTAATATTTTGTTGGATTTGTAATGGTTAGAGTAATTTTGCGATTTTTTCTGAAAAACGCATTCGCTTTACTCAATGTTTAGTTCACTGAGATGTGGAAATTGAATACGTTTCTCTTTACCGACATAATTTTATATTATATTTACTATTGATCTACTACTCCAACTTTTACAACATAGACCTATATTATCTGTTATCAACCTCATAATATACAATTGTTAGTGCAGGTTTTTTTTAAATTTATTTATTTATTGTCGCATCAACTACATGGTCATTAGCGAGAGGTATAAGGTTACAATTGTTTACATTGAATTACAAGGATACAAAGTTCGTTGTATATACAGTCTAGATTTCAGAAAATTCAATGAGGATACTACACAAAATTATACAATAGAAAATATACCACGAAAACAAAAAATGCAGTACAAAATACATAAGTGCAATAGTAATTACAGAAGGTACAGTGAAAAAGGGTTTTCATTCTTTGTTATGTTATTGATTTCTTTTTGTTTTATTGTTCTTCCCGCAATAGACATTTCCTGGGTTGATTCCTGGATTGCATCAATACTTTTACCATACTTATTTGACTCTAGCATACTTATTGGTAAATAGACATCACTCAGCAGATAATGTATTGAATCTTGCAAGATATATATATTATATTGAATAGTTACAATTTCAATATGTACATATATTTGAATATTGTTAAGTGCATTGTGCGCTAAATACGTATACATAAGTGTACACCCATACTGCTCAAGCTTTGTTTTACTCGTGTGTTACATTTTACAGAGCGGAAAAGCGTTCTGAAACCATGAAGTACTACTATTGGCCGACGCACACCCGTTTCGTACCCTGGCTGTTGGGAGTGCTTCTGGGGTACATTCTCCGAGAATGTCGAAAGAAGAAGCCCGTAATCCACCCAGTAAGTATTGTTGTTTTCATTTTCTGTACTTAATTAGCAACTCAGAGACTTGTGTTATGTTGTTCAGCTTGAAAGCAAACCTAAATCAAAAGAATGAAATAGCAATGTCAAAAATGATATCGATTACATATGAGGTTGGCTTTGACGGAGAGAAAGGAGGAGGCAGAACGAAAAAGTAGGAGGGTCTATTTGTATTGAAGTGTAATTTTTTCCTGTTCACTCATCAGGCGGATTTTAATGAAATATCATTTTTTTTCTTTTTACTTTAAAACAATGCCGTTTACTATAGAAATTAACTTTATGTTATGTCAAAAGAAAATGACCCATGTTTAGAAGTAAGTTTTTGATTTTTTTTGTCAATTTCGCCTAATAACTGCTTTTTATCTTTCCTATTATTTTTAATGCATTTCTTTCCAATTCCATCGATTTTTATATCATTATAATGGTACTTGCTTTAGATAATATTTACGAGAAGCAACAAGTATTCTCCACAGAATTCCTAAGTATCCTATTCGACTTCATCACTCAGAAATTGTAATGTCAGTCTATCTAATTGAATAAATGATTGAGTTTTATTGATCAATAGTTATGCAAGCTCATCATTTTACTATAATGCAACTACACCTCACCATGAATCAATATACGTGTATGTAATCAAAGGTTCTTGTCCGACTGTCGTCCTAATAATAAATAAAATTACCATGGTTCGACTGATTTTGCGATAGCTAAAGAGAGATTTCTCGGTGCAGAACGGTTCAAAACAAAATCTAGAAACCTGAGTTCACTTGAACGAATGGAAGAAGCTTGGATTACATCAGTAACATATCCCAAAGCTTGAGATATTCATCCGAACTGGTTTTGATCATATTACATATATAATATGTATCATATTTGCATAATTATACATATACAATATGTATCATATTTGATACACATTTTACGTCATTTTTCTCTGGTTTTAGGGCATTTTAAAAATATTTTAAAAGCATTTTATTGATCATTTTTGGCGATGTTTTAGGTCATCAATATCCGCCCCTAGTAATCAGAATAGGGTGCGCGGGGAAAACAAGCGATGCGCGTGAGGTGGGTGAAGCCGCTTAATAGACGATTGTGTTAAATGAATAACCGGCCAAATACTGGTGATCGGCTAGTTTAACATATTCACCGGAAGTGAAAATACTCACTGTGTCCCTTATAGCAGTAGGGATTAGGAAAAACTGCAGATGTTTCACATTTTATCGTACTGACGTGCTCGTACGTGGTGGTGTAGGCATAGTGTGATTCAATGCAAATAAGAACCATGTCGTTTTTGTAAGTTAAACGTTAATTCTTCTTAATACATTAGTGCTGTAAATAGAAGTGTCGTAAAATATACTTTGAATGTAAAACGTGTGTGCTGATGATTACTGAACTCGTAGAAAATAGTGTAATCGCTCACTGAGAACTCTCGTGTTAAAACTTACTCATTCTACAATCACATTTTCCACGCATTTGGCATAAATAGAACATGCCAATTCAGAGAGTAGTGTTTTGAGAAGCAGCAGCGGACGACGGACCGGTAGTGGTAGCTCAGTGCATCAACTGGTGTCAGCCTGCAGCGCCTCTGACCGGGAGGTCCTAGATTCGAGTTCTGACGGTGGCAGGATTTTCGACAATAGCTTTTCAGCGAAGTCGCTTTCAGTCGCTGTCTGGAGGAGAATTCTAGCGGCCGGCTGCCCTGATCGGTAGTTTTCCGTGGTTTCTCCAATCAACACTAGGCGAATGCCGGAGCAGTACCCTACCAAATGGGCCACGGACCGCGCGCGATCTTTCCTTCCTCATCCTTGTCCTATCCTCTCCCCTTACACATACACTTACACTAACATACACTACACTCCCACATATTCCGGGAGACCGATCGGGAGTTTAGAGCTTCTCTGGGCTGGGGCGGTGCCCCGCTGGTGGGAGAGTCCTGGTTAGGGGAAACCCCACTAGTCGACGGTAGGTCGGTGCCGGATCTCGCCAACCAGCGGGGAAAGATCACCGCCATCTCCCGAGAAAAAACATGCACTACACTAACGGGACTAATGATCGAAGCAGTTGACGCGCCCGGAAACACGAAAAAATCAATCAATCAAAAAAAAAAGCAGCGGACGATGTTAAATGCATCATGTTCAATTCCAGGCGTTGATAACATGTGGCTGGATTGCGTCGACCGTGCTGATGACCGGCGCCCTCAACGCGGCCTACCCCTTCCAACAGCCAACTTGGCAGTACAACCGTCTGGAGGCTGCCTTTTGGCTGTCCCTCTTCCGACCACTGTGGGCCGTGGGTTTGGGGTGGATTATTTTCGCCTGTGACCAAGGATTCGGAGGTAAGAAACGGACCCTCGAAATATTCAGAAGAATTAAAAATTGGGATGAAAGATCTTTTCTAGAATATTGATTTTATAGGTTTATATATTTTACAAGAAAAGAGTTCAATTGCAGACGATTGCAGTGTTGAATAAGATGTGTAATTTACTAACGTGTAGTGATTATGATTCAAATTTTTAAAGTGTGGTTCTGAACTACAATTGCGAACACAAGATAGGTAAAAATTAAATGTAATGAATGCACATTAAATGAAACATTAAATGAAAAAGAAATTAAAGATAATTATAGATAGGAAATTCTGTTCATTGTACATTTCCTTAGATATGACAACTTAATTCACAAATCTTTGAAGGAATTAACAAGAAAACATCGAGGTTAGACAATAATGTCCAATCTAAGAGATTTAATTGAAGCGGTGTGTAGTTCATACTAGGAAGTAAAGAAGTTGGCTGACAAAAAGAAAGAAGCTATGATTTGCGACAAGACATTTAGCCGATGATGGTTACATTTCGGCATTTCCAATATAGATTGGTTTTGTAAATGAATACTTCATTTTCAGTATTGATCGTTATAGAACTAACGTATCTCATAACATATTTTCCAACCGTGGGCCCATTCTGAGTAATAATGTCCTCTCGTGCTTCTAGAGTTCATGAGCGGAACTCCTAAAATCCCCGACTCGGGTTACCGCGGTTTTAGCATGTTTGACATTTAGTAAGGTATCACTGCTCGCATCCCTTAGTTTTCTTTGCAATTAACATCGTTTTCTTATTTTACAATTTAATTTCTTACAAGAACCAAACAAGTCCAGAATTCAATATTTTGAGATATTTCATCCAGTTATTTTCTACGACTGACGCTATCTGTTGAAACATTTCTTTTGGGCAAGTGACAAACTCATTGAAAGATATAATGCAGGGAAAATAATCAATTTACCACTCTGCACGTCTATGTTATAAACGTTTTTAAGTCTCCTGAAAAATACCGAATTTGAACTCATTTGTTTCTTTAAAAAAACATTCCATTACATTTTTTTGGCTCAATGCATGTATATTTCAAGCCAAATTGCCTTCTTCTAATTTTACAGGATTAGTCGATAAGATTCTCTCGTGGAATTTTTTCCAACCGCTGGCTCGACTTTCTTATGGGGTCTATCTCACACATATCACCATATTGAACCTGTTTGCTGGTGTAATCCAATCTCCTATCTACTTAGCAGACGTGAACGCGGTAAGTTAACCTAATTTTAATTATCGGGAATTGAAAATTATTGACTGTGGCTGGAAACTTGTTTTATTAGATATTGTGGTTTGTAGTTTAAAATGTTCTTTTAAACCTTGGTTATGTTTTATTATGTGTACAATGCTTTCGCGACTATTTTAAATATTGACTGACCTAAGAGAATTTGACATCTATGACACGCCACCAGCTACAGTATGAGACTATGAAACAACAAATTACAATATATTTATAAAAAATAATGAAGAAAATGTCATATTTTGTACGCATTTCATATTGCTGCATCGGATTTCGCATACGAAAAAATCTCGATTTACTTGGACATTAAACACACTGAACCCCAGTACTGATGTGTTGATTCAAAATGATATTATCAGCCTTTGCTTTATCAACATCAATTGGCAACAGAATCAACAGTTAATGCCAATCAGTTCAGTTTCAATACGCATAACAACAGGAAAATTTGCAAACCAAACCTTATTTCTGGGCCCACTTTTTATGCTCATTTTTTATACTTCTAAACAAGATATGGTGATGATTCCCTATTCTCATGTACTAATTCTTCCGTGACTCGACAGTCTCCGACAGGCATCAGAGATGGTAGAGATGAGGCATAAATTATGATATTCTCAAAGGAAAGACATAGTTTTTTAATGCTGCGCATACTTGAAATGAGGGTAATAGCTAAAGGCTAATGAATGCAATTGTTGCGCTCCACAGATTCCCCAGTTCTTTGGAGTACTCATCATGTCTGTGGCCTGGGCTATACCTTTGGCCCTACTCTTCGAATCGCCCATCATACTACTTGAAAGGGCCATTTTGGGTAAGTTATTTCGGAACTATAACTAGTCCCTGTATATAACTATAACTATATATAAATACTAAATAACTAAATAATATATATATATATATAATATATATTATATATATATATATAACTATATATTACTATATATAACTATCCCCAGAACTATATAACCCCAACCCGATCAGGTTTTTCGTCCAGTTTCCGTGATCCTTTGAGCAAATGCCGAGATGACCCCTTGTTTTGCTTTAGGACATAAATGTTACTTAATTATCTGTACACGTCTTCTGTTCACTTTTATTACATCGGAACTAATATTTTTGTTACCAGTCCTTTGAAAAAACTCTCATTTTTTCTGTATTTAAATTTCAATTAGCTTAGGGTAGGGATCACAGGATTTTTAAAAGTGCACAGAATTCACTTCTCTCCATAGCACGACACAAACAATTTTTAACTGTTTTTGACGTAAAATAAATAAATAGTTGTGACAGTATGAATGTGGCATTTAACACTATGTTGAACTTTTCGCAAAACACTGGAGTATTCGTGCTGCTACGGCAGAAAATCATTTTTATCTTCAAATAGGGAAATAAATCTTTTCTCGATGTGCAATTTCTAGGACGATAGAAATACCTTCATTTTCATTATCATATCATCGTGATATAAATTCACTTCATTTTCGTAGAAAATTTCACTACAAATAACTTCGTTTAAGTAATATTCAGTCAGAAATCTTCGACAATCAATTAAAGTAGTAGTATCAAATACACATTTACCGAGATGAAGAGCTAGCGACAGCAATATAATGAAGAATACCTGTGATCTGAGAAACCTCCGAAACTTAATGATACATAAATATTGTTTTAGCTATACTATGGCTATGTTTTGTAGAAGTCTGATGCAATAAACCCTTGTTAGCACGAACTCGCTTAACACGAATTTCACCATAACACGAACAAAACTTCGGACCCGGCAAGGGATTACGGAAATACAGAAATTTATAGAACTCGGAAAAACAAGAATTTTTATAACACGATTTCCAATTATTTCGGTGCCTTGGAATTCGTGATAATGAGGGTTTATTTATTTATTTATTTATTTTACGTCAAAAAGCAGTTAAAAAACTGCGTATGACGTGCTATGGGGAAAAGTGAATTGTGTGCACATTTTCAAAATTCTGTGATCCCTACACTAAGTCATATACTACTTAAATTTTGAATTTTGAAAGGGAGAAAAAAAACAAAAACTCCCATGTAGTAAAATCTATTTTCAAGGATAAATAAGCAATAAATTTTGAATTTAAAGGGGGGAAAAACAAAAAAACTCCCATGTAATAAAATCTATTTTAAAAAAAATTTTTTTTAAAAAAACTCCCATGTAATAAAATTTATTTTCAAGGATAAATAAGCAATAAATTTTGGCTCTTATTACTTCCTGCCACGACAACATGGAAACGATAATTTGAATAATTGTATTTCCCACTGAATTCTAGAAGATGTGCACAGAAAATGAAGTTACATTTATGTCCAGAAGCAAAACAAGGGGCCATCTCAGCATTTGATTAAAAATTAAATACAGCATTTGCTCAATGGATCGGGAAACTGGACGAAAAACCTGATCGAGATGGGGGTCATTGACCCGGAAGCTGTAGTACAATAGTTGTTACAGGTTGTTTATACTCATTTATACAGTCCAAACGGTAAATAATGCATTATGTATCATTGTTAAAATCAATGTTACTTTTCTTGTGATGCTCAGTATAGTCTCTAATTGTATAGAAACAGTTATGCAGCAGAAACGATTTCACTTGGGATTTAAACTTTTCTATTGAATTTAATCGTTTAATGTCATCTGGCAAAGTGTTGTAAAATAATGTACATGTATTGTATGTGAATTTTTTGTAATGAGCTGTTGATACTGTCACCTGATGAATATGATTTCTACGTCGAGTGTTATAGTAATAGACTTCGGCATTTTCTGAAAATAATTCCCGCCCGGGTTTACTGTACTTTCAATAAGTACCCACTTGAGACGTTCGAAATCATTCTATTTATTGCATGCCTGATTAGAATTTACTTTTAAATCTGCAATGTATCAAATATGTTGTATGCATGTAATTTGTGATTGAGTTGCAGTAAATAGTACAAAAACTCCCACCCTGATGTATTTCTCTCTTATCTCTTTCTCAGGTGGTGGAAGGCGACCGGCTCCTGCGGCGGACAAAGAAAATGGCATAAAAGAAAAAGGAGAGAAGGAACTCCCGGTTAGTAACGGAGGACCAAAAGTGTAGTTCGCGTTCAACACAAGTTTTCATCTTCATCTGCGTCTAATTTGGACGCCCGAAAGACATTCCAGGAAGTAGAGGATCTTTATTTGATTTACATTATGCCCAGATACACTTTATATTTTCATCAGTATTCAGACTTATTTAAATTTTCTTTGAAAAAAGGAAGTTGAAAGGACTGAAAAAAGGAAGTTGTGATTATCTATAGTTCCAGATGTTCTGAATATTTCGAGATCCGTTCATATATTTGTTATTTTTGAGTTAAAGAAGTGTAATATTTTAATCCACATTATTTATTATTCGATAATTGTGTTTTATTCTCACACCTACGATTTCCGATTTGCAGTGGTTTATTTCATATAGGGTAAAGAATCTTAATATGTACCTGACTTCTGTTGAAAACGTCAACTCATGTACGAAATAAAAGGTAACAGTATTTTTACACAAGCCCAGCTTCCAAGACACGTATGTTGCTAGCAGCGAATGAAGACTAATGAGAGATTTATTAGTAACACTACTATATAAATAGAGAATATTGTACATATTGTGTAAATATTAAATAATACTTTTTTAACCTAAGTTATAGTTAAATTTGATAATTGTGTATATTTTGGAATGCAATGTAAATATTTTTTAATGAATTATATATTGATATACTTTTGTGAAATTCATTCATTCATCCACTTCCAAACACTGTCCGCGTCGATTAAGGAAAAGTTCTCACAAATCACTGCTGTTTTGAATCTCATTGATTAATGAAATATAATCGATGCAATGTTTTTTCATGAAGCTGCATTTGGGTAAAAACATTAATTTACTGTTCCTTTGTTAATGGTATGAAATATTTGTGTTTATTGACATACGTGTTCTATAAAATGACAAACAATACCACGGTTGCATGTGATATACGAATATAGTAAAGAAATGGCATCAACCAGAATGAATATACCAAATACGAATTAGCATAGAGGATTTTTGATTTATACATTTTATTGAGTTTATGTATCAAATTAATTCTTTCAAAGAAAAAGACATCAGAATAAGTAGGATTTTCATTACAAAAAATGTTGAGAAACGATACAGAAACTCTTACTAAATTATTTAGCATGTCATTGATAGACATTAATTTTTGTTATCCAATCTTTTAAAGGTTTAATTTAAATGTGAAATCAATTATGTTAGAAGCAAACAAATGTTAACTTTCCAGCGTTAAAATAGAGTAGCCTAAATCCTTTGGAATCCCGAAGAGTTGTCAATTATCTTCACCGGGAAGATAACCGGCTTAACCTCAATTTTCGTGCTCTACAGATTTTGAAATAGTTCATTTCCCTGTGGATAAAACAAGTATACACAATAAAACTTGTTGCAATTATCAGAAATGAAAACACGCTTTTTGGATCTTCACACTTCACATACCTCAACACTTAATACAAGTTGGTATTCAAAATATTTTATCAAAAGTTTATTTTTCACCGAGTGTGTGTGTGTATATATATAACTGATTTATTACACCAGATATTATACACATCCAATAATTTTCACTAAAGTGGAATTTTTTAATCTTAGAAATGAGGGGAAGTTTCACGTCCCTGTGAACTGTTTTAAATTCAACTTAGCAGTTACCGAGGGTTTCATATTTCCATTGTATAACATTAATTCGTTTAAAAATGTATGATAATAGTCGATAAAGAGCCGTAATGTTTAGTGTTATACTCGTGTTTGTACACTAAAGACACTTTGTAGAAAAGTAAATGTGCATCTACTGCAAAAAAATTTCAACTATTCCGTGACTGATATTGGCAGATGAGGACACCTTCGTGTGCGAGTTTAGAAGCAAGAATTCACACTTTTTCTTTGTGATAATGAAATACTACTTTTACACCATTTATCTTCTGCTGATTAAATAGCTTTTGATTACAACTTGTATCTTTAGTGTGAAATCATTATGACCGAGTCGCCGCTACAGAAATCGTCCTCCCATTCATTCTCTTAAATATTCGGATCCTTCCTCCGGCATTACAAGAAGCGCTTAATGATCGTCATGTGGGACTCGAGTCCTTCCAAAACACTTATCTACATAATTTGTTTGCTTGTTCTTTGGTTAAAAACCTAAAATATGTCACGAAAGTAGCTGTTATTGTTATTGGGCTCGCGCACTACGTTTGGTATTGAACAAGTTTCACATGTTTCAACCAATAAAGAAAAACATTCTGACAAGTTGAAGAAATATGGGATGTTAATATTTTTTCATATGTATCATGACTCATAAACAACGAAAAAAATTCTCAAAGAATTTTATTTCACCTGTGCCAAAATAACAGCTTTTAATGGAACTAAAAGCTGTTGATAGATCGCCTTAGTCTTATAATACAATCTACACTCCTAGAGAAAATCTAAGCACAGTTTTTGCTTTAAGATGTGACGAAGTATATTTTTCTTTATTAATAAGTTGTGGGAATTCTGATTTGTTGTTGTTGTTGACGTTCTTATAAGAAGAAATAAAAGAGGTCATCTTCGTCAACATATTAGCTTTATTAAGATAGCCAGCTTTCGACGGCTTTGCCGTCATCGTCAGTCTCGCTGCTGTCGGCAAAAATCGGTCTACTGTACTCCAAGGTCTATGCGACAAAGCCCTATCTTCTATTAAAAAGTAATTAGTTAACAGATGATGACATTTTAATTTTTTTATTAATAAGGAATTCAGAATAAAAGATGAAATGAACAGATAGAAAAGTTAAGAGAAAGAAAGAAAGAAAAGAAAGAAAAGAAAGAAAAGAAAGAAAAGAAAGAAAAGAAAGAAAAGAAAGAAAAGAAAGAAAAGAAAGAAAAGAAAGAAAAGAAGGAAAAAAGAAGGAAAAGAAGGTAAAGAAGGAAAAGAAGGAAAAGAAGGAAAAGAAAGAAAAGAAAGAAAAGAAACAAGGAAAGAAACAACAATAGTAATAATAACAACAATAGCAATAATAAAAATAATAAATGAAGCAATGTGAAAGCTCAACGAAGCAGAACGAGGAGAGTGGAGTAAAGGGTTCTTATCTTGCAAGGCGTCCCGCGTCACCCCCGCTCGGAGATGCGGTGGCTTTGCGTATCTAATCAAGGTCCGGCGGCCGCCGTGGCGCCGTCAACAGAACGATTACGTGAGCGGGCAGCGGCCCCGCGGCCGCGCACGCAGCGGGGCACGTTCAGACGCCGTCACGTACGGCGCTCACGTGCACTGCAGCTGCCGATTGCTCGCTTTCTCACAGACGTACATGAGGGAAACACTTATGAATTCTTTATCTGTGGTGCAAAATGGAAGCTTTTTTATTTAGATACTCGACCCGTCCCCCCATCCTATCCTACCCTATCTCATCCACCCCATATTCCCTCCAATGTCGAATTGTAATGTCTGACAATACTTATTTTCTAAATTGCTGTGTGACGAATTTTTTTACGTTCTTGCCTTACGAAGGAACTTCTAAGAAGAGAAAGTTATGTAAGCGTGCGACTGAAAACGGCGAATTTTGGTCAGAAAAGGCCTTTCTGCCGGTCTCTGGTAACCAAAAAATTTGGTTGCTAAATTTAGCAAAAAAACTCTAACACGTGGTATAGCCAGAATCCATGTTTTGATTCTGAATAAATGACTGAGGGCAAAACATGTCCGTCCGTGGTCCACCCTAGCGCCTAAACCGTTTAGACGATTTTTTTGAGTCGCACTGTTACTTTTATTCTTATTATTTACAACTATTATTAACCATCTGATAATTGTTTTTCTCGAAACAGAGAACTGAGAAGTTCTCCAAAAATATTGAAACCTCCTTCAGGACTCCAAACCACACTCAATTAAAAGAATTATATGAGAAGAATATATTTTTTTATTATAATTATATTATTAATTTGCTGGGGAAATATTTCAATTATTAAAACCTATTGTGCACCAATGTTCATCTGATGATCTGAAAAAAAATTGTTACGTTTCAGAACAAAAAAACCAAAATCTCTTTATCCGAGAATCTATGTAGTAGATACAGATGTGAATGAAGCTCTTCAAGTTATTATCATCCCAAATATCTCGTTTAAAACGTAATTCTGAGAAGATTGACACAAACCATAACAAAGCACTAGACCATAATCGTTTGTGTCCAGTTGTAGGTCTGAATGTTTCCAGTAAGAGCAAGAATGTTATCTTCGTGCGTACGTGCAGAACTGAGCTAATGACATTCTTTTTTCGAGGACCAATGATTTGTAGATTAACTTCTGTAGTTTAATTCAAAAGCTTCCATGATGTGGGCAATTTCTCAGAAGATCACCAAACGTATGAGTTAAGTTAGTAAGTTTTAAGGTCACATTGAGGTTCAAAATGGTGTGAATAAAATCACCATTGTACATTCATTTCTAAAAACTCCTACCCGCACTGCCAATTGAAATTAACTCTATTGAAGTATCTTTTAACTATATCCTTCACTCTCTTGCAAAGCATAATTTAGTGCTATTTTTCCTTCAACAATCGTAAAGTATAACCACATGACAAAAATAATGATTGAATTGCGTTGTACATTTCCACTGATTTTTTAAGACGTTTTTGAAACAAATTATTCACTTTAATCGCCTTTCTGTAGCATAGTGCAGTGAAGTTTAAATGTGCTATTCAAATCAACTGCAAGTAATAGCGATCAACGAAGATCTCATACACTGCAACATAAATCAACAGAGATGTCACATATCTGGGATAAATACAACTTCCACAGAAATACTCTGTCTTTTAAAAACAGTCAAAAAAGAAACTGTGTAGTAACATTATATGTGAAATGACTAATTTCATCTTTTAAGAAGCTTCTTCTATCAATGATTCTTGTTTAGCGCGCTGTCTAGCAGTTTCAACGTTTGATCGTCATAGCGACCTTCCTCAGGGCGAAATGCTTTATAAATATTTCCTCCCGTAGAGGTTGGTCAAATGAAAGCGTAGGCTCTCGCGGAAGGATTAAGTATCTCCTTGGCTGTAAAGGCAGACAGCGAGTCCTAGGCACACATATCAACGTTTCGGCCGTTACTCAGCGACCTTCTTCAGGATGGCCTGCTATCAGGGCGATGAGCCTGCATTTCTTTGGCATCTGTGCCTAGATCACGGCCGCCCTTGTTCAGCCATGTAAATACAGACTACAATCGCGGAAGCCTTCGTTTTCATTTAACAATTTCGGCGCTGCCCGAGTATTTATTTTTCAGTACCCATTAATGAATAACCCGACCAAGCGAAGTGTAGGACTGAAGATTCAGTGGCGCATCTGAGAAGTAACAACGGCGACCGCTGCGTCACGCGTTAGCGACGGGGCGGTATAGTCCGGTGCATTCATGTTTCTGTTTCAGAGAAATGAAGCATTTTTGCATAATATAGCACGTAAAAATAATTAATCAGCCTAATTAGTTTTCTTGGATAATTTTCCATAGAAATATTACTTTAATCACACAGAAAGCACTTACTAATTTCATCACTTATTAACGATTTGAAACACATCTGCATTACCTTGTATTTTATGAGTATTTTATAACTATTTGCTTTACGTAGTACAGTAAAATCCACATCTTGTGGGGTGGAAATTAGGGTTGCGAATCGTCCTCCATTTGGGAGGACAGTCCTTCATTGACGCCAATTGCCATCTCTTCATCCTTTGTACTTTAAATTCTCTCCTTTTAAATTTTTAATATTTGTTGTCACTTATTTTATCACATGACTAACGTCTGCAACGTTTTATCGTTTATTGTTTACTTTAAAATACAGATCATAAATATCCCTTTTCTGAACGCTGACACACCGATGCATAGTAGTGTCTCTTTCTAGCGACTAAAATGAAAAAAAGAGACTCAGACCATCTACATTTTGGGAACAAATCTGTTCACCTGAATCGCAATTGGAGACAAGAAAAAAATAGAGCTGATGCTAGTCTAAATTAAATATTTATTAAAAGAACTAAGCTGTTGCGTTTTTTTGGCTTGAGTGTCCTCCCTTTTACCTGAACATCGTTGGCAACCCTAGTGAAAATAGAAGTAATTTTATCTCCATCCCCGTTGCGCCTTGGTCCAACTCTTTCTACCCACTTCCGCTCCCCGCCATTCAGAAGCTCATGCACCGGCCCCACCCCTCCATTTCCCTCTGCCTTCCTCACCGCCACTCCTCGCCCCCGTGCCAGCCCGACCCCCCTCTCCCAATCTCCCTCCCCATCCACACACATCGCTGGCGCGCAATTCGAACGCCGAAGATGCATCACAGAGTATATGTTCCTTTCGTTGCTCGTGAATTATCTCAATCATGGTGTACAATATTTGATTGGATTGTATTCAAATTTTTAGTGAGATAAAAAATTAAAAATAGGCTAGGTTACGTCCGGACAAGTTGTTTGTTGCGCCGCCACCAGGAGCGCCCAGATTTGTAGATTTTAAAACACGTTTTACTCTCAGATGATGAAGATAATTTATTATTAGCCGTTAAGAAAACGAGTGATGATTTTTGGCTTTCATGGCTATGTACATCGTACATAATAACAAGAACATTACATTCCAAATTTCACGTTTCTATCTATGTAACGGTTACTTAATCTTATAATACTAATGAACTTGCAAAAGTGTTACCAACACGCAAAGGGTATTTAACCGCCCCAGAACTTGAACATATTGTTGGTATATATTACTATGATCGCATGAAGTAAAAAAAAAACAACTCAAGAGCAAGATTGTATGTAATTGTAAATATATTAAACGTATATTAGGACCCTACAAATACATGTGTGTTATTTATTCACCAAATATATTTCATATCTCTTGTACTCCATATCCTTGTAGTCAATGCATATACGAAATTAAATACGCCGGGTCGCATAGGTTCTTGATGGTCATGTGATGAAGAAATAGCGACAGCTGCTGCGATCTGTTATCACACCGACACACTGGTGCTTCCATAAAGCAACCAAGTTCGCCCATTTACAAGTCCGCCATATGCGTGTCACAGCTTGTGCCCGCTAAAATTAATCAGATCTGCGTGGTAATATATATGCTCTCGCAACTGTTTCATTTCGCAAGGTATCGACCATATTCTCTAGGCAAAATAAATCGAAAAAACTGTGAGTGAAATGTGTAGCACAAAATGGCGTCACAGAATTATGGCGTTTACCGTGGTGGGTGTCAGGAGCGCTGTCATTGTGATGAACAACCTCGTGATAGTGACGAATGCTTCCGCTGGATGGCGCAGCGAGTGACTGAGGAAAACCTTTTGTGCGGCGCCAGGCGCAATTACCAGTAGAAACAAGGAGCGGCATTGTTCCCCAAAGGTGAGTGGTACAGATTCAGAATATTATCTTCATGAAATCCAAACATTTTACACTATTCTTTTAGATTAATATAGCACATAAAATTTCACCACAGCAGCACATAATACACACAAGCACCACATAATTTGTTTTTGTGGGAAATGAATCTGCGAATTTTCAAATAGGCTTTTGACTTGTTTCTAATGTTGTGCAACAAATGTTTAAAATGTATTGTTATAACATTGGATACATTACGTGAAATTTTATTTTTGAAAATAAAAATTTCCAACAACCTAACAAACAAGTTAAATAAATAAGTGGAATACATTTTTACTGTCAGCACATGTACCCAACCGGCGATATTATGAAACCGCTCCGGCAATTTTAAAATAAATATTTCTGCCAAAGCTTTGGATTTGTTCCCTTTATAGATCTAATATCTTCTTTGAGTTTCTACAGTAAAATACCTTGTGGTGCAATGACAATATCACTGATATTATTAATAATTTTCATATGAACAATCTATTATTTACTTTTTGATTTAGTAATAATTAAACTGATCGCTCGAGAGTAATATTTTATTACGGAGATTAATAAGTAAACGATTAGCATCGTCTCACCTCTAGAAGTGAAAATCTTACACCAAACGTGTAAGCGGTCTAGAAATGCCAGGAGCATGGCGTTTGGAAACATAGGGTGATGTGTCATACTGGATTATTCAGCATTTTCCCTTTACTCTTAAAGAATGCGAGTGTTATGAAGTGCGAGTGTTATGTTATGAAGAATACGAGTGTTATGTAAAGAATATGACTGAGTTATCTAAAACGAACCAATCACTTTCTCTTCTACATTTGTTCAAATCCAAATTTGTTGAAGTGTCTTCATAGCGTATCTCAACATTCTTGTAATATTTTATCTCATTCCTGGCATTGCAATGTAAAACATCTCCAGCAAATTTTGTGCAGCCCTTACGTAATATGATTCCTTCTATGTAACATCAACTCAAGAGTCGGGAATTATCCTAGTCTGTGGGCATCGTGGTGTGACAATCTCATCAAGGGACATCCTGAGGACCTACAGGTATTAGCAAACTTTTTTAAAAATGAAAAAAAGCTATAACGATCTTTCTTCTTCTTCTTCTTCTTCTTCTTCTTCTTCTTCTTCTTTATTATTATTATTATTATTATTTTATTATTATTATTATTATAAACCCTGCAGTAGTCGTGACGACAGCGAGTCCACACGTCGACAAAATGGTTAGGGGAAAACTAAGTGAAATAAAGCTTGAATACAAAAGAAACTCTCTTAAGAAAGTCTCTGCAATATTAAACTATTTTATTGAGAAGTTAATTACAACGGAGAACCAATTTTGTAACATACGTACGGAGAAGTAAAATCAGATTATTTATTATACCTCTTTCATTTTGACAGGTTAATTTTTAAATAAATAAATTTATTTTAAAGAAATATATGATCTTAAATTGTGTTGTTATAAAAAACCTGGGACTGAACAACGTTTCGAGACGCGGTGTAACCTCATCATCAGATACATTTTGAGATGCAAAAGAAGTAATAACAAATTTAATTTCAAAACGTATGGAGAAGTGTGTGAATGTTTATATTCCTTTTTTTCGTTTTTTGTAATTATATATTTCATTTTATTTTTCGTATTTATTTCATTTTCGTAAACGTTTAAGCAAATTTTTAACGTGCTGAATGAGATAACAAATGTAAACGAAACAGTACACCATGCTTATAAGTTTACACATTTCCATCGCAAATCATTTCTTTTCCTATAAAAATTCAGACCAAAATTTGTAATGCCAGAAGGGGCGCCGGTCTCGACGTCTTCAATCGCTGACAATTCTAATTTCACCTGAACTGATTAAAGAACGGGACGAAACGAATTTTTTAAAACTATTGTTCGTAGGAAGATACTGAAATTACAGGTTTCCTAAAGTCAAGTATATCAAAACGGAAAATAAAACCATGCGGAGTCCGCACGCCACTAGTGGAGAGCTTTTATTGCAGGGACGATTTCTATCATTTTGCATATTTTTATCTGTTGCTTCAGGGCATAGCTAAGAGAATTTTCTTTCCATTTTGTCAGAATTGGCTGTTAATATGTTAGTGCATGTTTGGCCCAATTTTCTTGTTGCTGTATATTAGCATAATTATGGCGTAATTATATTTAGTTTAATATTTCTCAGTGAATTTATAGGAAAAATTAAACTGCCCACGATCCGATAACATTAGATACAGGGATTTATTCTCGAAGACTTCAGCTCCTTATCTCAGGAGCCGTTTAAAATGATTAGGTCCATAAGGCATTTGCCCCACAGTCATTTCGTCACTAAACTCGTTGTAGAAAGAACAATTGAAGTAGGTTTTTACATTTAACAGTTTATAGATTTATCCAATTGAGGTAGTTTGATTCATCCATCGTGAGGTAGTTTCATATTTTTTCTGTTTTCTGTTTCTTCATGCTGTGTGGAAAATATGGATTATCAAATAGGTTGTAAACTGTTTCTAAAATATTAATTTGTAAACGTATAACAAAAGCTCGAATGTAAGAAACAAACAAAAAATGTGAAATAATATGCAAATTGTAACATCCGTAGCATCCAACTTTCTCTAAGTACATCTCTCATTACATTCACGAAGTGCGAGAAATTTGAAGTGGGCGACTATATTTGAAGGCAAATTACAGAAGAAATATATTTTCAAATATTTGAACCCGGTATTATTTAATGATCTGTTTTTTATGAACACATTGTTTAAGGGACAGATTTCAATAAGGGAAAAAAATTCCACGTTTAATATTTTAGTAGAAAGGCGCCGAAAAAAAGTTGAATTTTGGAAGTTATCAAAAAATCAGGGATTTCAACAAAAATAAGACCTGCATCATTTTGTTAAGCGTCTTTTACGATATTCAACAATCAAATTTAATCAAATACGATGAAGCAATTTTTTTAAAATTTTGAAAATATCCAAGGGACTTGATGTAAAGAACCTCCCATTGTAAAAATATGCGTTTCAAATTCAAGAGTCTGCAACATCAACTGTATCGATTGTGGAATATAATTTTTGGAGAAAATCGGCTGAACGGTGTAGCTGCTAGCGTTGTTCCCAGACAGACGTGTGGCCGTTAATCGATTTTTCGGTATCAACGACCCACAAAACATGGATGATGGCTACGCCACGTGTTTAAGGACTATTTTTCTGTATTTAGCAACTGGATTTATATACTTTCCCGTTCTCAGGACCCGCAAATAAAAGTTTTTCTGTCAAAATAGGCAGAATTCTTTTTTCCCGCAAGCATTACATCACTTTCATCTCTACTGCTTAAGCGGTAGCGAGAAAGGAAAATATAATTTGACGAACGTTTTGATAATTATTATTATTACTATTATTATTATTATTATTATTATTATTATTATTATTATTATTATTATTATTATTACCGTTATTTGTTTTCTTTTCACTACAAAAGGTGTCGGAGGACAATCTCAAGACACAATTTGTCAGTACGAAGTCATGGAGCTTCGGTGAAGAAATACTTATACTTATGGTTTTGTGTTAGTACAGTTCTCAAAACTTGTAGTCTTTTACATTTTGATGGATTATTATTATTATTATTATTATTATTATTATTATTATTATTAGCATTATTGTTATTACTAAAGTATTAGATCCCAATGCAGTGCAAATGTTTCTCACTCTCTGATGGGGTAGTTCACAAAACCTTTGATTTTCATGGAGCATTTTATTCACCGTTAATAATTTGGTACACACAGTTGCATATTTCACACTCGCGTATCTTAAGCTTTCCTATTTACATACGTATTTACACATTTGTTTACTCTAGAATTTCATATCTTATTTCATTCTATTTCTTCAATTCCCTGGCTAAGCGGCCCCATAAAGGATCTATCTCAATAACAAATTCTTGAGAACTTCTTCTTTGTCTTCCTAAATACGTATCTTCACCCTACTCTTGAATCCCACTGCGTGTGTTCATCTTTCCGGATGAAGCCGATGTCCCATTTACATTTCATTCTTTTTGTCCCTAGTGCTGCGTCTTTTAATTTTGTCTTTCTTCTTTTGCCAATATTCTTCTGAGTGATGTTCAGCATTTTTATCTTCATTTTCTTTTGGCATGTTTCCATTATATATCTCTTTTACATTAAGAGGCCATGCTTATGCTCCATAAATTAGAACAGGTAACATCTGTCAAAGGTTTGTCTTTTAATTGCTGTGTCTCCTTTTTTGATGTTCATTATAAATGATAAACTAAAGAATTTCCTCTGTGCGTTAGAGATATGAGTATTAATTTCCTTTTTTCTGTTTTGGAATGATACTATTTGTCATAAATACACATGTTCTTCAACAATCTACCCTTATTTATTGTGATAGGTCAGTTATTTATTGAGATTTGTCACAATTTTAGTCTTGGTATTGTACATTTGTGAACCAATAACTGTGTTGCACAGTTCCGATGTTTCTTAAGAGTATCTTCCAATTCTCTCGACGATTTTACCAACATCATTTTATCATCTACAAATCTTAGATTTTTAAATTTTCATTTATTTAAGTTTAGGTCGAATTCATTGTTGATGTTTCTGAACACTGACAAGTACACTTATGAAAATATTCGGTTATGACGGATTTCCATGGCGCACACTCCTTTGTGGTTTGAATATTGGTCCTTCTATCTCAGTCTTTAATTTTGCCCAGATAATTATAAAAAAATTACCTAAAAGTCTATCATAATTTTACTAACACTGTGTGTAGAAAACTCTCATAGAACCGCAGGGTGTTTATCTCTGTCGAAAATTTCATTGAAGTCTATAAATGCCAAATATATCTTGTGGTGTATTTTGAGCTTTTTCCAGTAATTACTTGATGACTTGATGGTTATCGGTTGTAGAAAAGTGTGGACGACAAAAAGGGTTGGTTGTAGAAAAGTGTGGACTCTAATAATGAGTAATCAATATAAGTCTTTCTACAAAAATACAGACTAAAGGTTCCCATTTTTATGTGCATTATATTTCCTTCGACTACTACTGAGAAATTTTCAGACATCAAAATTAACTTGGAAAAGTAAGTCCCGCAAAATCAAGTCATAATAACGAAAAATTAGACCGGAAATTTCAATACCAACTAAATTCGAAGATCGGGATATGGAACTAGAATTATTGAAAACTTCACCAAAGCGAGTGCCAAGCGTGGGAGTCTGGGATTATAAACAGGTGTTCTGATATACAACAACCTGTGAAAAATGAATACGTTGATAAGAGGAGCATTCATCGAGCGGAAGTATGATTCAAATATGGTGTTGCCAATATGGCTAGACGTTATCTCCGTCGCCGGTGTCAATCGCGTGTGATAACTGTACACAAATGTAATGTTTTTGAAACTTTTCTCACGCCGTTAATATGCACATTTTCAGCAATATGTAATGTGACATACCGATATGTCACGTTAAAATAAATTAACATTTATTTGGAGACAATATGGTGGAACATGCATTACGAAATATCACGAGAGCTAGAGCATAGCAACGACCGTGAATAAACAATGTAGTTTTTGTTTTTTCTAAATGCATTACGAGATGGGTTGATGCCGAAAGTAGAAACTTTGGGATTGGGCGGAGAAGTTTAGACGGTCAAATGTTATGAAAAAAAATGAAGGGAGTTTAATACGAAGTCTTCGAGGGATGAATCATGCAGGAAGATTTCATTCTGCTCTGAAAGGCGCTTCTGAACTGATCGTAGATATTTTCATGTGGAAGCAATATTGAAGTATAAATTGGAACTTTGTCGGGAGTGGTAATCAAGTTCGGGACTATGTCATAGGACGTAATCGGGACTGGTAATTTTGATAGTTTGAGACCAGCTTGGATAGGGCAGAAGAGGATTTTGTTGGAACTTTGGACTACGGCAAGATCGCAAGATATTTCGACTGAGAAGTCTACGAGGGACATCAACGAAGAAAAGATAAGTTAACCGCGGTGTAAAATTGTAAATTGAAAGAGATCATGATCAAAGGCCTAAAAATTGTTAATTATCTAAATTGTTTGCTAAGAGCATAGAAATAAACTTTGTTGAATTTTGTTCTTTAGAAAAGAAAGTGAATTTTCATTTAGTCAATCCAAACAGTAATGAACTAGGAATAGAAACATTCTATTTCAGATTCCCAGCTGCGCTGTATAGTCAGCGGATCCTATAATCCATTATAGAGGTAATAAGGATTATAATTATATCGTGACCCATTGACCCAGCAAGCCGGACGCTAAGATCTTTAGCAGATATAGATGTAGAGAGGGAGGAAAATTTTGGTATATCTCAGTAAGTGAATATTCTGATATTGTGAGTGAAAGTACTTTAAATAACTTAAAATAAAATTTTCCGAAAACTCAAACAATTTCTGAGAAAAAGAGCTTCAATTTCGCTTTTTTAGTAATAACCAGTTCACTGCACTAGCTGAATTCTTTTAGTTAGTTAATGCCTTATTTTACGTGGCGAGACTCGGACCATCAGGCCCGCTCTTCCGTCTAACCACGCAAATTTCGCCACGCTCCTTTCACAACCTAGCGGGGAAAGGAGAAATTATCTTGGGTGAAGAAACAGGCGGATCTCAATTTTGCTCAGAGGCTTCATTTAGGCTTGAGGATCTTTCACATGCAAAAAATCTACTACATGGGACAGCCGGCTTTACTTCCCATCTGAAGGAAGGCGTATAACGGATTTTTTCGCCCTGAAAAACCCACGGCTTCGATAGGGTTTGAATCCGCATTTAGTATATTCTCATCGATCTTTTCTCACTCTCCAAGACACCATGTCAACTCACAGACTGTTCATTTGGTCTTATCTTTTCTCAGGGAAGGTGAGGGAATGCTATTCAGTATTATCGGTAGTATTTCCAGCTGGATGTCAGGGGGCGTTATCAATTGGCGGCGCGTGTGATAACTTGCAGGGCGTCGTCGGGCGCAGCAGCGAGGGTCGGGCCTGGCCTCGCTGCGCCGCCTCCGGCCTGGGGCGAGATGGCTCTCCGAGAACTGCACCCGCGACCTCCTGCAGATGGCGCGCGCCTTCGGCAACGGCACCGTGTGGGCCATCAAGAGTAAGTCGCTTGTATTACAGAAATCTTACCATTTTGCACATTCACTTTGGCCTACACGTTCACTTTGGCCATAGACATTCACTTGGACCCTAATAAAATTCCGTTGAATAAATCCACCAAATTCGTTTTTTAAGAATGATTGACATTGGATCATTTTGTTGCTGTTGAATACGACCAACACATGCTTGCGAACAATTGCGAGAATACTTTTGACATAAAAATAATAGTGTGCTTGTACTATTAAAGATTATTCTATTAAAACTACCGTGAACGCGTTCAAGACACTGATCATGACATCAAAGACGTAAAGTTTACAGTTACCATCCATAATTCCTTCAAATTATGGGAATAATATTGTTATGACGTAAGAGGTGATATCGCTATCACGTCTTTAACGGATTGATAATAAAGGTAGCGTCAGTCCCAGATGTGAGGTCTACCGTATTAAGTTACACTTATTTCATGACGAATATAAAGTGACGGTCATATGATTATAAATTAACGAAAAAGAGTGAGCTACTAATGAAGACTTAATTGTCGAGGCATTTTTTAAAACTGTTTGTAAGATATTGATTCAGTGGTGAGGTGTAGTTGACATTTACATAATTGGAATGATTGAAGGCGTTGTCATTGTCAACAATATTATTTATTTTACAAATGTTTGTAAGAATTGCCTCATAATATTTTACACTGTTTGTAAGAATTGCCTCATGGTTTTAATGAAATGTTTTTTTTCTTTTCACTCTAGAACAATGCTGTTTATTATAGAAATTCATTTTATGTCTTGACAAAAGAAAATGAGCCATTTTTATAGGTCTTTTTGTTCGATTTTGGTCAATTTCTTTTTTTTAATTTTAAGCTTCAAATAATATTTACGAGATGCATTAAATGTACTGCACAGAATTACTCAGTAGCCTATTCTATTTGTTCGCTCAAAAATTGTTTTGACAGTCGAATGTGATTCTTGTGATGTATATCAGCGCCATTGTCGGTTCGGCCAATATTGGGGTAACTCAAGACAGAGATTTCCTGGCAAAGAAGAGTCCAAAGCAAAAGGTCGCAAGTTGAGAACGAATGCAAGGAGCCTCTATTACATCAGTAACGTGTCCAACAGCTTGAGTTGTTCATCCCAACTGGTTTTGATAAGATTTTTACGTCATTTTCCGTTGGTTTTAGGGCATTTTAAAACCATTGTAAGAGCATTTTATTGATAATAGCGATGTTTTAGGTCATCAAAATCCGCCCCCTAATTATAATCCTCGTATTGATATATTTTATCAGTTAACCTGACAATGCTGGAGAGATGAGCCAAAGGTTAACTAAAACAGTTGATTCACTATTAAATAAGTTTTCATATCTACCTATTTTTCCGGTCGAGAAATACAGTTAACGACAAAATTTTAAAATGTTGTGATTAAGTAAACTTTAAGTACGATGTCCATCGCCAAACAATATTGCCGTGTATTCCTTTTATAAATAATTATTGTTTATCAGATGCTTTCAAGATATGAGAATTGAATTGAATCATTTCAGCCAGTGGTAATACTTATATACGTACAATCAATTACACCTGGCATTGAGTAATATGGTTAACACAACATAACTTGCAGATGAAAACTACTGATTGTTGAAAAAAAGCTTCTTTAAAATAGTTAAAAGTTATATACTGGTAAAACCATTTCTTCCTTATCTAAATTCGGTGTCTGTTTTTAACAGGAACTTTTCTAACTATTTTTATCACATCCCTTTGCTGTTGAAAAACCATAAAACAATATAAAATGGTATTCACTTCCACGGAAGGTGAACGTAATTCCTTTTTATTTCTGGTACTTTCAGCACTGCACCGGTATGTACCTACTATAATGGATCGCAAATCCTGCTATTTATCTTCTAATATTTTAATATTATGACACTCCTTTAATGGCCCACCCGGTGGCGCCAACTGTAACGATCTTGCTCTTCTACTACCACTACTATCTCCTATTTACTCTTCTTCCTATATTCGACTTGGGCTGCCAATTTAACAAACTTTCGAATACACTTGGGCGCGTCGTTTTTTTAACTCACGTGTTCCTTTTAACCCGGCTTCAAATTTTATTCATGCCCGTCCGCTAGCTAAATTTACAAAACTTCCTAATTTTTTACTTCCTTTGATGGGCGCGAGGCTGTGATTGCCATATATAGGGCTTGAAACAATGTACTTAGGCACGCGGTCGTAGGTCGGCATCTAGCTACTCAAAACACAACACATTTTGCGGGTTTACTGACGAACCTGAAGATATTCATCATCATTTATAATTTTTTTCAGTAATCCCTATTTTTGATAATCCCAAACATTACACACACAAACGGGGTTGCTGCTCTCTAGCGGCACACACAAAAACACCCCATGGCGGATAAACAATGCAATAACATAAGCAAACAAATATGACACCAAAACAACAAAAATATTACTCATTCACTCTGATAAATTTACAACATATGCAAAAAAAAAAAAAACTCATTCACAGCGAATGCGCATTCTGTCGAAATCAATTATTGAATTACTTATGCTACTACAGAACATGATCTTCGACAAATACTCTTCAGGGATTTTTTTGTTGTTTTCAAAACAAACGAAACAAACAAACAAATAAACATTTATCTGTCCCTTCCCTTTCGTCGACTCGATGCTGCGACACGCGGCGTACATCACCGTCGTCCGTTGGCCATCTCTACACACAGCACGGCTTCTCGCAGTTTTCATAAAATCGTACCTTTCCACCGCGTTGCACTGCCGAGAAATTCCACCAATCGCTTGGCGGAAATTATTTAGTCTTATTTCGTCAAATTCCGCGTCGAACGAACGTTATTAGTTACGCGAATAATATCGCGACTGCATTTCCAGCTACCGTCCGCGACACACGAAATTGGTGTTAAATCACTTCTTTGTCCGGTTGAAACACCAATAAAATGTTATGTGCCCGTTGCGCAATTCTATTTTAAATAATTCATTACGCGAACGTCGCCTCCGACCGATCACAACACTGCATATCCGAGTCCCAGCGCTTCTACTCCTCTTCTCTTTCGCCCATTATTGTCCGGATCTTTTATTTACTTCTGGCGAACATCCGCCGATCGCTCGCCCGTAGCCACAAATTACATTATAAAACTTTTCTTTAATTCGAGTTCGTCAGCGTTATTATGCTTCGTCATCGCTTCCCACTATTATTTCTTGTTTCTTCGCTAATTATTAAACTATTTCCCTGTTCTTCCTTAGTCTCATTTCATTAAATTCTATTAATTTATATCCTCTTGCATCGTGACGTAAACTGTGACGTCAGCGCGATGCGTCATTTGTTCCGTCTTTATTTCAATTATACAATATTAATTTTAATTTTATTATTAATTTTAACGCGCTTCCTCAGTACTTCTCGAAACTGCGAGTGTTTCCATAATTTTCTATAAATTTTGCCCTATCATTTTCGAAAGTCTCATCTTGATGCCTTCACGCGTTTTCTTGATATTTAATAAAAATTACTCTTTTGCCTTAAGCTTTGCAATCGCAACAATGGTTCTCGTATTCTAGTTTAATCACCAAAAATAAAATTCCAATTCTGTCCAAATCTCCTGAACCTCTGACTCGATTTTCATGATTCCACCTTCTACTAGAATATTATGTATAATTGAGTGTTAATGTCAATTTCCATTTTCTATCACGCATTTGTTTAATGTAATAAAAATATTTATGCGCGATGTCACCGTCTTTTGTGTTCTCAAATCTAAATCTTGATATTTTCCTGCTAAGTTTAAACCCAAAACTGTTCCGAGGGATTATGGATCATTACACTACTTACGGTTCGAGGATGTTAGAAACCCTCCCTTTGAGTCTTTTCTGATAACTACCAACTTCCGTGGTCTTCTGAACAATAAATGCACCCGGTATATTTTATATGTCTTATTTTGACTTTAGAAATGGGAATAAAATTCATGTAGCAAGTGTCATACTTTATCCCGATATTTCTCCCAATATTTACTGTTAATAAAGCCTGTAAATATTGGTAATTCTTTCAAAAGAAGGCTGAATGAACTTGAGGGTCACCCTGAATAGTTCATGATCGGATAAAAATACTTAGGTAGGCTGGGATTAAAACCCGGCTCCGTCAGTTTAGCAAACGTGTGTTTTAACAATATTTACTGTTAATTTACTGTTAATTTACTGTTAATTTACTGTTATATTTACTGTTATATTTACTGTTAATAAAGCCAGTAAATATTGGTACTTGTTTGGAAAGAAGGCTGAGTGAACTTTAGAGTCATCCTGAATAGTTCATGATTGGATGAAAATACTTAACTAGGCTGGGTTTCAAACCCGGTTCGTCAGTTTATCAACCGTGTATTCTAACCGCTACGCTGGCGAGACCCCTTGAATTAATTGTGACGCGCTAAAGCGGAGCTCTTCTTCTGTGATCTCCAGTGTTCGACTCGTCCACCAAGATCCCTGACGGGGTGTTGAACGGAAACCTGGTGCACTTGGGCAACTTCGACGAGTGCCTGTCTGTGCGCCAAGGCGACAGCGGAGGGCCTGACGATTTCGACGGCCAGCACTGCCTCGTCACGTTGCAGATCCCCTCAAGCGACGAGCTTTCGCCGGATCCGTCAGACAATTTGTATTCAGCGGCCCACGCTGTGGAGGGAAGCCGAATAGTCGTCGGCAAGGTAAGTGTGCCAGACAAGTTGTATTCAGCGTAAATGTACCAGTAATTTAAAATACAATATTGACAGTATTAAGGAACAATGTAAAAGTACAATAGAATCTAAACATCAGTTGTATTTATACTTCAGACCAATATATTTTAATAAAGATAAGATGACAGTACAAAGATAGCTATAAGTATTATAGCATTTTATTTGCAGCGTCACTAATCACATTTTGTATACTTTATTTGAACGATTTCAGTAGGATATACATATATATATATATATATATATATATATATATATATATATATATATTTACGATTGTTCGGGGAATCGAACCCAGGAGCGCCTCCCAGACTGCTAGCACTCTGTCTCCGAGACACCCCAGAATCCTATTGTACATTGAACTATTTCAATTTGTCTGTTGTTTGAGTCAAGTTGAAGCGAGCCAACATCTTTTCGTCACTGCATGATTAATTGGCAAAATATTCAGCTTGTACACCACTTCGATAGCGGAAGTAGTTGCGAATGAACATGTGACGTTTTGTAAGCTGGGAGATCCTAGGTTTGAATCGCCTTGGTGGTGGATTTTGAATACCAGCTAATTGGCTGGGTCGCATATTACTTGTAACGACAAACAAATAGCCAAATTCGATCCATCGTTCCCAGGATTTGGTCCGATCAACTTAAGACGAATGTCGGAATAATACCTTAACCAAAGCTTCACTAACCACACGCCACTGTGGTTCCACACATCATCTCTCCCACGCTGAAGGCTTTTATTTCCAAAGAACGAGAAATAATATGGTGGCAGTGCGGTGTCGGTGGATTGTGAATTAGGAAGAGCAGAGTGTGTGCAAATAAAAGCATGCATTTTGCCTCTTCAGAGTTAAGGGGATTTTATACCTTGTTGGAAAGAAACTTTAGGTTGATAACAGAAGATACAATTGCGGACACAAAAATTACGATTTTTTTTACAAAATATTTGTATCCAAGAAAACTAATTTACGAAACCAGGAAAAGGGATGACGTGTTTATTTTAGTTAAAAGGGGCGATACTAGCTCTAGGAAGCTCTACTAGTAAATTTCCACGCACCCAATTCCCCCCCCCCTCACATACACTTCTACATTCATCCATTGCCTAGCATTCAACGACAGCAAAGTTAAGCGACCCGTTTTAAAAACATTGATAACTCACCAACAAGGACGCATGAATTAAAGTTCTCTTTTAAAACGTGCGTTGGTGGTATGCACAAATTCAACTAGACAGTTTGGTATACAATTATACGGTTATTTATTCTGCACGTTTTCCCGTTTCTATAAGTTTGTTTTCTCCAAGACCAAAAGAAATCCAATTTTTGTCTTGTTTTGGTGTTATGTTCGAAATTTGTAGTTGTGACGTTACGTAATACTGTGTTATTTGTCATTTTTCACCTATTTAGTCACTAGTGATTTGGGTAACAGAATACAATTGACCACGGTTTCAGGTAAAATACGTTATTTCAAACTTTTGTACCTAATGATGTTAAAGCCATACCAAAAGTTGAGATAAATAACAAGCATTATTTTCTTAAAGTTTTCTTGTCATCCATAGACATTATTATCAATTGATTATTCATTGTCTCAAATATCAGTGTCACATTCAATTCATTTCACTTAAATATAAATGTCCACATTCAATTATTCGTATTTTATAACAATTCTAGTTGAAGAAACTTAAAAGAAAAAATTTCCACCTCTTAAAGGAACACAATTTTCATCACTAACACATCTAGGCCTAATTTTACTGAGTAAAATATGCTGATACCCGCTGAAGGAAACCATCAGATATATCTGTTGGAACAGTCAGAAATAAAAAGACGGGTTCTGCTCTGAACCTCCGTGTACTGGGTACCTGCGTCAAATAAAACGGTGACGTGCGGCTGACTGCGGGCGGCGGGGAAGCGGGACGCCGGGCCGTGCGACGGGTGATTGATTGATTAATTGACTGGTAGTAATTCCTGGCGCTTCAACTACTATGGTCATTCTTCCAGTAAGTATGGTGATTGTTTTCGCTCGGGAGGTGTCGGGGTTACCTCAACCAGGTGTCTCCCACCAGCGGGGCACCGTCCCAGCCAGGACAAACTCTACTCTCCTGGCCGGTCTCCCGGAATATCTGGTAGTGTAGTGCATGTTAGTGTGTGTGTGTGTGTGTGTAAGGGGAGAGGATAGGACAAGGAATAGGAAGGAAAGATCGCGCGCGGTCCGTGGCCCGTTTGGTAGGGTACAGCTCCGGCATTCGCCTGGTGTTGATTGGAGAAACCACGGAAAACTACCGATCAGGGCAGCCGGCCGCTAGAATTCTCCTCCAGACAGCGACTGAAAGCGACTTCGCTGAAAAGCTAGTGTCGGAAATGCTTCCACCGTCGTGCGTGGGACCGCGGGTCAGAGGGACTGCAGTGACATCAGTTGATGCCCTGAGCCACCTCTCGCGGTTGGCTAACATCAGTTGAATATAGACCCAGCGCCGCTCTACTGCCCTTCCCCCGTAGCCAATGATTTGTCACGCGTATTCTTCAGTGTTGTGGCAATCAGATTGCACTGCGGTGTAAACCACTAGGCCCCCAGCACCCGTTCATTCTCTGATAATTTCTTGAGAATTAATACAAGAAAATTGCGACGCGATTATTTCTCACGAGGATAGAGGTGAAGAATGGGCCATCTCAGTTTAAGCTCAACTTGAGATAATGTGGAAGTACAGTGGCACTGTTACCACCCGATGTATGAGCTTAGGTGGCTCAGGGCACTAAATGATGTCACTGGAGTGCCTCTGACCGGGAGGTCCCAGGGTTCGAGTCCGACGGTGGCATGATTTTCGATAATACATACATACCTAGGTCCAATTCAGATGCTGTCTTTAGGAGAATTCTAGCGGTTAGCTGTTCTGACTGGTAGTTTTCCGTGGTTTCTCCGCTCAACCCCAGGCGAATGCCGGAGCAGTTCTCTAACAAACGGGCGACATACCGCGCACTATATTTCCTTACCCTTCCTTGTCTTATCCACACATGCTACCTACACATATTACACTATCAAGTATGCCGGGAGACTGGTAGGGAGCTTTGATCTTGTCCCGGCTGAGGCGGTGTCCCGCTAGTGGTAGTTCTTGGTTTTGGAAAAACCCGAAGCTGACGTGTATGTCGGTGCCGGACCTATCTAGCGGGGGGAGATCACCATTACATCCCGCGATAAAACACGCACGGCAGCAGTTGACGTGCTCGGAAACTATAATGAATCAATCAAAAACCCTCTGATGGGGTGGTTTCTAAGATCCTGAACTGCATTCTCATAGAATTAGATTTGAAATGAAATGAATTTTTGGCAGCTTTGGTTCTCATCGATTGAACGATGAAAGTCACTCATATGCAGCCCCAGCTTTGAATGTGACCTACCGTGTGCCTATCACACACTTGTCCTTTACGAGGGGGATGAACCCCGGGATGCACCTAGGCGCTAGACTCTCATCCTCACCTCCCGCAGGCACACATGTACGCCTTTGGGCTGGTGTCTGGGTCCGCCAGAACACAGTTGACCCTCGTGGTAACATCCCCATACAATGCCTGGCTCGGGCCGCCCTGACAGCTCAGAACTTCCGTCCTCATTGTCCAGAGTATCGGGCCACTGTCACGACAAAGCCGAGAGTCCATCTGGGGGCCACCTGAACTAAGGTCCAGGCGGCTCGGAGTCCCCATCCCGTCATTGCGTGCACCGCCAAGCTATCGACGTGGGTAACGCAGGAACCTGGGTAACCTGACAGGTGGTATTCAGTTTCCCGCCGGACTTTAAAGTGGGATCCGGA
Source organism: Teleogryllus oceanicus (assembly GCA_964035755.1). Taxonomy (NCBI): domain Eukaryota; kingdom Metazoa; phylum Arthropoda; class Insecta; order Orthoptera; family Gryllidae; genus Teleogryllus; species Teleogryllus oceanicus. The sequence continues at coordinate 31,924,465 of CAXIVR010000002.1, forward strand.
ATACTCTGAAGAGAATCCTTCCCCCAATACTGCTCTAAGGTCAACGCGCCATAGGCCCAACTGTTGGGATGCCGGTCGCCCGGCCACCCGGAGCATAGCATCGCCTTCTCATTGCCTGCACATTCAAGCTAACGACGTGAGCAGCGCTGTGAGACTCAGGGTCCGGGTGGTCGTCCACGACACTTCCAAGAGACCACGGCCACCTACGCCATCGTGATGCCCTCCCCCCCCCCCTGCGGGGACAGCTTCGCATGTAGGATTTTCCCGTGTACGCGCTGCGCAGGGCACGAAAGCAGCGGGCGCCTTCTCCGGGCTGTCGCTGCAAGTGGCCTGGTGCACGCCCTCCACCTGCTCGCCGGCGGAAGTCGGGAAGATGGCGAGCGCCGCTGCCAGCCACTTGTACCTCAAGGCCTCCGTGACGCCGTCGCAGTGCCACACCCACGCGGGGAAGCGGCTGCGCGCTCTGGACGTTTTCGCTATGTGAGGCTCTTTATTTATTTATTTAATTATTGACTTAATTAAATAAGTAATAAATCATTAAACGTTAGTCTTATTATTTAATTATTTATTTACTTGTTTATTTTATTTTATTTATTTACACTTTGCCGATTCATGTATGTTTATAATAATAATAATAATAATAATGATGATGATGATGATGATGACGATGACGATGATGACGATGATGACGATGATGACGATGATGACGATGATAATAATAATATAATAATAATAATAATAATAATAATAATAATAAAATACCAGGAGCGGTAGCTCAGTGCATCAACTGATGTCACTGCAGCGCCTCTGACCGGGAGGTCCTAGGTTCGAGTCCTGACGGCGGCAGGATTTTCGACACTAGCTTTTCAGCTAGGTCGAATTCAGTCGCTGTCTGGAGGAGAATTCTAGAAGCCGCTGCTCTGATCGGCAGTTTTCCGTGGTTTCTCCGATCAACACCAGGCGGATGCCGGAGCAGTACCCTAACAAACGGGCCACGGACCGCGCGCGATCTGTCCTATCCTATCCCCTTACACACACAAAAATTATGAACGTGACTCATAATTGGGTAGAAATTTAACTCACAATTCTGTTGCAGATGTGTATTAGTTTTCTTCATAGCATGTGCTGCCGCCAGTACTGCTTACGATGTCTTAACTCAACATCAAGGTAAGATATAAGATTTTGCGATATTTGAGTCAAATAGTTGTGGTTCTTTCCCTAAAAGAACTTATTCAGAGCGTACAATTGAAATAACTGTTTAACATTGATTTTATAAGTAAACGTCATTTTTAATAAAATTACTAATTTCTCGAGTAGTATATAAGCAAACATTACGTTAACAATAAGTGCGTTCGTGCTTTAAAAAATATTATATATTTTGTATTTTCGTTAATATTACAAGATAAAATAAACTAAGTTATACATATCATTTCATTATTACAACTTTCATCTTTTCTACAGTTGAACGACGGATTATATTTCTTGCTTTCTCGGTGTACTCCAACTGGCCCAAACTAATTTCGATAACTTCCGGCCGAGATCAGCTGGCCAGTCTCAACGGAATTCGCACCATCAGCATGGGTTGGGTGGTGCTCGGCCATGTGTACCTGCTGAACGCTGTGTCACCGACTCTCAACATAGCAAGTTTTGCACCGGACGTAAGTCAATCAATCTGGTACTCAAACGAAATTTCATTTAAAAAAGACCTATAAGCTATCTCCAACCAACCCTAGAAAAATAGGTCGCATAGAAGCATTCTTTAAGCTAAATTCCTCGTAAATGTTAATTATACGAAAGAAAGCACTGGAAATATACTATTAAATATAACAGAATGACTTGTGAATTTTTGGGGAGAATTTAATTTGAAACAATAGTGCTGAATAGGTGAAAAATCATTATAAAACAACCTAGATCAGTTTTCTTTTAAATACAATTTGATAATGGTATCTCATGCATCATATCTCCAATTATTAGATAGATTAGATAGATAGATAGATAGATAGATAGATAGATAGATAGATAGATAGATAGATAGATAGATAGATAGATAGATAGATAGATAGATAGATAGATAGATAGATAGATAGATAGATAGATAGATAGATAGATAGATAGATAGATAGATAGATAGATAGATAGATAGATAGATAGATAGATAGATAGATAGATAGATAGATAGATAGATAGATAGATAGATAGATAGATAGATAGATAGATAGATAGATAGATAGATAGATAGATAGATAGATAGATAGATAGATAGATAGATAGATAGATAGATAGATAGATAGATAGATAGATAGATAGATAGATAGATAGATAGATAGATAGATAGATAGATAGATAGATAGATAGATAGATAGATAGATAGATAGATAGATAGATAGATAGATAGATAGATAGATAGATAGATAGATAGATAGATAGATAGATAGATAGATAGATAGATAGATAGATAGATAGATAGATAGATAGATAGATAGATAGATAGATAGATAGATAGATAGATAGATAGATAGATAGATATTTATTAAAGTTCGCTTTGAGCTAATGCTCGGTGGCAAACATGATTACAATAAGAATTGGGAAAATTATAATATTTACAATTAGAATTAGAGGTTGATATCCTAGATTTAATTAATTTCTAGTTATCTCTAAATTGACTTGTTTCTTATCTAACACTTCACTTCATTTCACTACACTACACTGCATTGCACTGCACTCCCCTCCGCTCCACTACTCTACGCTTCACGTCTCTGTATGAGACCTGACCATATTATTATTATTATTATTATTATTATTATTATTATTATTATTATTATTATCATTGTTTTTCTCGGTATTCACCGGATTTTTATTTGACTTTGTGTCTGGTTAATAACCAAGACACAGGTCAATTCATGTTTCGTTACAATTTAGGAATTTTCGAACAATCCTGCATGTGTTTAAGATGATCGATTTTTGCATAATTTTATAGGTATATTTTGGTATTTAAATAAGTTCCCAATTTTTATGGATTTTATTTGGTTTAACTCCTGTGCACGAAATGACCAGAGGAACATTATGAATTTTTTGGAGATGTCATAGTGCCTTGACTTCAGTTGCTAGTTCTGTATACTTTGTTATTTTTCTGCATGTGCTGTTTGAAGATTAGCTGTTTGTGGAACAGTTATGTCAATCAAGAAGCCAATCTTTTGCCGTTTGTTTACAAAAGTTATGTCTGGTCTGTTTTGGTGAATAGTTTTATTTGTAATAATTTCTCTGTCATAGTACAACTTAAAGTTTGAAGTTTTCAAGTACAGTATCGGGAACATATTTGTAATATGGGCAGATCATTTCTTGTAGGTTGGATTTCGCTGCAATTTATTATTATTATTATTATTATTATTATTATTATTATTATTATTATTATTATTATTATTATTATTATTATTATTATTATTATTATTATACCGGCAGCGGTAGCTCAGTGCATCACTGCAGCGCCCCTGACCGGGAGATCCTAGGTTCGAGTCCTGACGGCGGCAGGATTTTCGACACTTGCTTTTCAGCTAGGTCGAATTCAGTCGCTGCTTGGAGGAGAATTCTAGCGGCCGGCTGCTCTGATCGGTATTTTTCCGTGGTTTCTCCGATCAACACCAGGCGAATGCCGGAGCAGTACCCTACGAAACTGGCCACGGACCGCGCGCGATCTGTCCTTCCTCTTCCTTGTCCTATCCTCTCCCCTTACACACACACACTTACACTAACATGCACTACACTACCACATATTCCGGGCGACCAGTCGGGTGCTCAGAGCTTGTCCCGGCTGGGGCGGTGCCCCGCTGGTGGGAGAGTCCTGGTTAGGGGGAAACCCCACTAGCCGGTAGATCGGCGCCGGATCTCGCCATCCAGCTGGGGAAGACCACCGCCATCTCCCGCGAAACAAACATGCACTACACTAACGGGACTAATGAGCAAAGCAGTTGACGCGCCCGGAAACACGAAAAAAACAAACCAAGCTATTATTATTATTATTATTGTTGCTGTTGTTATTATTATTATTATTATTATTATTATTATTATTATTTTTGTGTGCTTCCTCGTGTAGTTCATGAAGTCCTTCGAGGGCCTTTACATCACCAACGCCACCGTGTCGGTCGACTCCTTCTTCATGATGGGCGGCGTCTTGTTGAGCTTCCTCTTCCTCAAGGAAGTGGAGCAGACCAACCGCTTCAACGTCGCCAAGTTCTACGTTCACCGATACGTCAGGTGCGTCAATCTCAAAAACAATTACAGACTGTTCATGTTTTAAGGAATTCAAATAGACACTAACTAGTAATGTGTTTTTACTTTCTCACTACGGAATAGAAAGTTATGTAATGCTGCGCGAAAAAAAACGGCGAATTTTCGACAGAAAAAAATTCATTGACGGGCACCGACAACGAGAAAGTGAATAAATCCAGTCACCAAAATGCAGACAAAACCCTCTATCACGTAGTATAGCTAGAATCCATGTTCTGTGGAATCTTGATGCCCAAAAATCGAATGACATCTGTCCGCCCGTCTGTCTGTTTGTCCGTCTGCGAACAACCCTAGAGGTTAAACCGTTCAGCCGATTTTCTCCAAAATATATATTTCCCCATCGATCTGGATAATATCACGGCCACTCGAATTTGAAACCGGGATTTTAATTTTGAGGGTACTTTGATGAAGCCCCGGGGACATTTTCCAAATTAAAAAAATGGCTCTATCATTTTGATTACATTTTGTAGTTGCATAGTGTAAAGGATGTTTAAGAGATTGGTGCATGTCTCATGTTCGTTGAAAACACTGATTTTTTGAAAAATTGCAAAAGTTCAAAATATTTTCGGCGCCTTCCTACAACTACAATTATGAAGATAGAGATTTTTTCTGTTTTTAACGATAGGTTTTAAAATAAGACCCTGTACAATTTTTCGAAAAAATGAGTACTTTTCACACAATGTTCCATAAAAATACGGGCGAGAAAGTACGTTCCGATTTAACACTACTAGTTACCTTAAAAATACACGAAACAATGGAAATACAAGGTATATAGAAATAAATGTTACGACGTACAGAGCTTGTAGGGGAGTCGAAATTGATAACTCTTTGCGAATGAACATCTCGTGGTTAATTTGTTATAACGCAATTACACATGTGTCGTTAGCCCCTATTGAAAGGCAATGCATTATTCACTGGTGGTTGGCACATCACGCTCGGAGTCAAAGAGATTTCGTGTACCTGCTGACCACCAGTGCGTGGCGAGTTGCATACAAGTTAGGGGGAAATTTCACGTATAACTTCTTTATATGAGATTTCTCGTCACATGTTGATTCGTCCATTGGAAAAAAAGTTATCTTCAACACACCTATAAGTTTGTAAAATTTAATCTAAAACTTGTATATAGTATTACTAAGTTTGTTTCATACACTTCATCGAAAATTCTTTGAGCAATTGCATGATGCCAACTACATGTAATATTTTATAATATTTTTTCTTCATTTCATTACGTCTTTCTCTTCCAAATAGCGTTTATTGATGAACAATGATTAACCCGAATGAACAATTAGTTATTGTAAGTAATATACTATATTAACTTTTTCTTCGTTGGACCTTTCATTGTGACAAAGCAGCTCCATCCGTGACTGGTTTGACTTTGTGAATGACAGAGCTGGGCGGAAGCCGTTTCAGAATGCACAAGATAATTACCTCATCAATGGAGGAGTCCAAAGCACAATGGGTATAAGTCCAATTTTTGACAAATTTTGAATTAGAGGCAGGAACAAGTAAAAGCTTCATTTTATTTTGTGAATAAATGGTATTCCAAAATCTCAAACAGTTAACGAGTCCAGCGGTGGAAAGAAAATGCCTTCCATAGCGTTTTCAATAGTCCTTCAACACTGAACTCGATTTTCTCAATATCACATTTAGGACACTTATATCCCTTGTGCTCTAAGCCCTGTATTCGAGTATTTGAAACAAAAATGTCGGATCAGAACCTACACTATTTCTGCCATCACCATAACTAGGTACATGAAAGAAAGGTTTTTATAACTGATATCTTGATGGTTTCCAAAACTATCAAGATGTATTTCGTGTGTGTAATACTTAACTCAGCAAATTGGTGAACTTAATTTTTATTTTACAATAGGACAAGATTGGTTTGGTGAAGGAGTGACAAGTGCTCTTGGACTTATCATTTGTGTCTGGCATGCCATCAAGTGTGAACTTCACCCACGGTCTTCTTTCCACAGGCTCACTCCCGCGTTAGCAATCTTGCTGCTTCTGACAGTGAGCCTTCTAGACTTCATGGGAGACGGCCCACTGTGGAACACAGTTTATGATTATCAGCGAGAAGCGTGTGAGAAGAATTGGTGGACCAATCTCCTCTACGTAAACAACTTCGTGCATACGGACAAAATGGTACTCACTTCTCGATGTTTATTCATAAAGAGTTCCTCATTTAAATTTTGCTGTTTATAATTTTTTTTTTTAATTTTAATAATTTAATGTTAAATAATTTTTTTTTGATAATATCATTTTTCTGTAAATGAATTACGCATGATATTTACCAGAAAAATTACTATCGTTTCGAGCATTGCGTTCCGTGGGTACACTTCAATAAATGATTACGCTGATGAATTAACACACGCAAAAAATTTCCACAAGTCACATAATGAACTCTCCCTATAAATCTGAATGCAACAGGATGCGAAAAAGAAAGGAACTGTCTTTTTTTAGCTTATGAAGGTAGCTGTCAAAAGGTTCTCCGAATTGTGTTCAAATGTAGTTCTAATGCTAACGTTTAACTATTTAGTGGTTTCCATTGTGAAATCCAATACTGCTAATCCTACTTTCCGAAATTTCATTAAACGATAAAGAAATAACAAAGTGGCCGGATAAATATGCTGTGCATAAGAATTATGAAAATCAGTGCTTTGATGAGAAAATGTATTTTATAGTAGTGCATATTTTTGAAGTTTTTACTGCAGAAACTTTTACGTATTTATAGATTATTGCTTATAAATCCAGTTTATATTTATCACTACTTTTGACACTTCGTCTCAAGATTGACCTCCTATCGAATTTGAACTTCATATTAGACATAGGAAAGAGGTTACGACCTCCTGGCCTTTCTGCATATTTTTGGCTGTATCTAGAACAAATATTTTTGCCGTAACCACTTTATGCAAGAAATATGGCCAAATGACCACGGGCCCTAGTAATTACAAATTCTTCTTATCATTATGATGTGTTGATCACTTATATTGTCGCCCATAAATTGTTAATCCCTCTTACAACTTATCAGTTCAATCTGCCACTATTAATACTCTCTCCAGCCTTCTAGAAGACGCAACATTTTACAAATTTCTAAATATTTTTTTCAAAAAATGAGGCAATAATATCATTCTTTTCTTTGTCCTTTAGTGTTTAAGTCACACTTGGTATCTGGCGGTGGACATGCAGTTATTTTGGCTGTCTCCTCTCGTACTGCTGCCTCTTTGGAAACTACCAAAGCGCATTGCTCTTTCATGGATCGCTCTCTTGCTGCTGGTTGGATGGGCGGTGCCCTTTACTATCGTCTACGTCAAGGAGCTCACTCCTCTTTTCGCCGCTGGAGGGTAAGATAATCACTAAGATAAAGCGATTATTCATAACGTACTTGTTGGTTTTTGTCATAAGTCGAAATTTTGTACACCATTGTATCAATAATAATATTGATTGTTAAATAGAAGCCTCTAATTTCTTATTTATTTTTTGTTTTAACTCGAATGATTGAAAGAATTCAAGACGTTTAACTACCTAGACCCATAGTCGTTTCTGTGGCTTCCATACAGCAGAAAACTGATGATGATAGCTAATATTGGTTTAGTGGTGAGTTGTAATTGACATTTACATAATTGAAATGATTGAAGGCGTAGTAATGTTGACAATGACAACGCCTTCAATCATTTCAATGATGATAGCTATGCCATCGAAAGCTGCTCTTGTTGAAGTAAACAAAATTGTTGGCAATGACAACGCCTTCAATTATTTAAATGCCAACGACATTTCACCGCTTTACCAATGAACTCTAATGCATAAAATTGCAGTTTTTTTACAATTTTTAATTTATTTAATTGATGTTCAGATTGCAGACGCTTTTTGATACCATGAAATATTACTACTGGCCTGTATACACTCGCTACGTGCCGTGGCTGCTGGGGGTGCTCTTGGGGTACCTCCTTCGAGAAGCCCGGAAGGAAAAGCCCGAGCTCACACTAGTAAGTAATCCGTTATACAGTCGACTAAGGTTATTGTGAACTTCTGGAGACTAACAGTTTGGGTTCATTATATCAGGGGTCCAATGACGTCAGAATAAAATATAACTTCATTACCTGTGCACGTCTTCTATAATTCAGTGGGAAATATAGTTATTTAAATTATCGTTTCCATGTTGTTGCGGCAGGAAGTATTATTCCTTGACGAAGGACATCATGGATAAGAGCCCAAAATTTATTGCTTATTTATCCTTGAAAATATATTTTATTACATGAGAGCTTTTTTCTTTAATTCAAAATTCATGTAGTATATGACTTAGTGTAGGGATCACAGAATTTTGAAAATCTACACAGAGTTCACTTCTCCCCATAGCACGTCATACGCAGTTTTAACTGTTTTTGACGTAAAATAAATAGAATTTTCTTCAAAATGATTGATTTTATTAATATAGAGGTGCAGGAAAATTCATTAACAGCTCAAACTGAACATTTCAATAACTTTATGCCCTTCAATACCTTATTTACCCTTAAAAAATTAATTATTTTCAATTGTTCGCTTTGCTTATTTTTCATTAGTAATTTCTTTAGATCCTTCTCCAGAGTTTGTGCTCTTTCCATATTGATCGTGCCCTGTCTCTAAATATCTAAATGCGGTCGTGATACCTTTCAATTCCTCTTGCACTGTTGGAACACCGTCCCACTCTCCGAAGACCCTTCAACTCACCTAATAACATAAGATATCCAATTAATTTCCAGGTCTTATTTTCTATGTTCACTATAGCCGAGGTTTAGGTTCACTATAATCGAATCTTCTTATGCTCGTTTGAAATGTACGTGAAACGGGACTAATGACTTAAGTTCACTATAACCGGAGTCGACTGTAATTCTTTACCAGGAATACGATTTATGTGGTACTAGCAAGCTTGCTTCACATGAATTGCTTTTAAAAGAGGAACTAATGGTGATAAAACAGGACTTACTTTCTCGCCCGTACTTTCACGCAAAATTACGCGATGTGTACTCATATTTTCGAAAAATTGGACATAACCTTATTTCAAAATCTGTCTTTAACAAACATATTTCAGTAAGGGAAATATCTCTATTTCAATATTTTAGTTATAGGAAGACTTCGCAAAAAGTTTGAACTTTTGCAATTTTCGAAAAATCAGGGTTTTCAATGAACATGAGACCAGCACCATTCTCTTAAACGTCCTTCACAATGTCCAACAACAAAATTTAGTAAAAAACGATTGAGCCTTTTTTTGAAAATTTTGAAAATGTTTCGGAGCCTTTTTGTGAAGTACCCCGCCAAAATTAAAATATCGATTTCAAATTGAAGGGGTCGCGACATCAGCCAGATCGATTGAGGAATATCAATTTTGGAGTAAATTGGCTGAATGGTTTAGCCGATTGTTCACAGACGGACAGACGTTTTGCCGTCATTCGATTTTTGGCATCAAGAAGCCATAATACAAGGATTTTGGCTACAACACATGTTAGAAGATTTTTTTATAAATTTAGCATCTGGATTTATCCACTTTTTCCTTACCAGGTCCCTGTAATAAGAGTTTTTCTGCGAAAACATTCCCTGTTTTTTCGCATAGCATTACATGACTTTGTCTCTATAGCGAGGAAGTAAAATGATCAATTTTGTATAAGCTATTGTGTTTAAGATTATTATTTTTAATGTAATTGGCTCAATTTTTAATAAAATACAATAATTTTATTTCATATTATTTAACTGTACATTGCTATCAGATTAATAATGTTTTCGTTTAGTTAACTAAATACGCTTATTAATTTCATTAAAACACGTTGATTATCTCTATGTTAATAGCACTCGTGCAATTAAAATTCCACTGGAGATAATATAAGACACCGCCTTCTCAGTAAAAGTATTTTAACAACTCAATGCATTTCTTTGTGCCGTCGGAACATTAAGCAAGATGACCTTTAGACACATTAACAGTCCCCTTCAGTATTACAAAATTTTCGTGTATTAAGTACGAGTAGGTACACAGTATTATAGTACAGACCGTATTCAGTCCTACCTTTATAACCATCGTGTGTCTCACTGTATGTAATTAAGTGTCATTCAGTATCTAATGTGATCTTTTGACTGCACCATATTATCACAAATCTTTATGTTTACAGTGGCAGATATTATTGGGCTGGACGTTATCCAGCGTTCTGATGTTGGCTGCCCTGTATGGAGCCTACCCCTTCCGACAGCCAACCTACGAGTACAACCGCGTGGAGGTGGCATTCTGGCTGTCTCTCTTCCGAATCATGTGGTCGCTAGGCCTGGGATGGGTCATTTTCGCTTGCGATCAGGGCTATGGAGGTACGTTTTCGGCAAGAAGAAAGATCTATCGTACAAAAGGAAAGTTATTCCGATATTACGGAAAGGAGATTATTCTGATTAATAAACGCGTAATAATTCATTTTATTGCGAAGCCTAAAATGTGCAGCGTATTTCGAATCGAAAACAATTTTACGCTGCAATGTTGTAGGGTTTATATAAACATGACAGAGTTCGTATCTAATGATATATTTCTATGATTTTACAAGACGAAATAGACAAATGAAATAGTCAAAACGAAATAGTAAATGTCATAAAATGACCTGGTACCAAACATCTTATTTATTTAATAGCATTACGTACAGAGTGAGCAGAATCAATTCTTTTAGATAATTATACAAGTCCTTTTATTCATTGTAGAAGCACTGTGATTCTCTTTTAGATGAATGATATAATTGTGTGTCTTAAACATGTATAATTTTATGATTCTGTTTTTGCAAACTAGGGACAAAAATGTTTTCATTTATCTTTCATAACACCCATGAAAGCAAAAGCTCGACTTGAATCTGAAATATTGGATTCATATCCCAGAAACTGCATACGGTGGATATCAGATAAATTAAAAATTAAGTTTCCTCCAATTAAATTTATAGATTTTTATACGTTTGAATAAAATTAAATAAGTATAAACTATTTAATAAAACTAAATATAATAAATAATCATTACGTTAATGCAGAATAACATAAAAATAAGGAAAACTGATGTTTAATAGAAAAACAAATTAAGCTTCTGAATACCAGAAGCCTGAAGCTTCAATTATGCTAAACCAGGTCGTGGTTATTAATTACAGTTCGTTATTGGTTTCGTGTGAGTAGGCATTCCTCGTTTCAATAAACGTTTTATTATTTGTTTTATATTGAAACAGAAAATTTAAACATAACTATTCATTAAGGAAATATTGAATTCACTCGTAAAATATTACATACAGAACAGAAATAAAAATTACTAGATTAATGATAATGGACAATACTCTGTTTGGTTAATAATCTATACATTTTTATGAAGGATACTTCTTTGATTAGTATTCTCATAAAAAAAGATATTAATGTTTGTCTTTTTTAATTAAACGAATGATGGAGCCATATGAAAACCAAAGGAAAAATTGGAATCTAATTTATATATTAATAATCAATTTTGTTCTCTTCTCTTAACCATAAAATTAACTTATGTAGAGAGTGCCCAGTTACTCAGAAATGTCATTTTATTCCGTCTACTGCAAAAGTTAAAATACACAATTCTGCTGCAGGAATCGTCAACACGATATTATCTTGGGGCGTCTTCCAGCCCTTGTCTCGATTGTGCTACGGAATCTATCTCCTCCACTTCCCTATTTTGGAGATATACAGTGGAGTAATTCAGTCGCCCATTTATTTAGCTGACATAAATGTGGTAAGTGCAACACGTTTTAAGAAAAAGCAGAAATTAAAGGATTTATCTATTTTGTATTTTGTGACAAAATGACCAATAATACAGTTCTTATTTCTTTTAGTTGAAATGTCTTCTAAACTTTCGTGCTCTATAATCCAGAAATATCGCTAATATTTACGTTACAAAAATGCTTGCGACTTGCGTGAAGTTATTAATCCTCTCATAAGATAACAATTTCTAATTTATCAGACATTTCCGATATTCTCGTATTATACCGATACATGATACATTTATGGAAATTCAGGGGAACGTAATAATTTTCTATTGGAATTCCAATACAATGCTAATGGTTGCAGTCGTAATTCAAATTTTATCTTAAATGGTAGAACATACTTTTAATTATCTTTCTCTAATTTCCCTTCAGAAAATGAGATTCAATTACTTTACAATTAAGGATCATATGAACCAATGACAGTTTGAGTTAAGAAAAGATATTAAACGAAATCTTTGAAATTATTATTTAGATGGACTATTCTAAACATTCGATTTTGATTTCTATCACTTTTTGTAGTTCACCTGCGCATCTTTTAAGTGTTAGCAACGTTCAGAATGAGTTGAGTGGTGTCCATTGTAAAAGTGCTTTTTAAATACTATGATAAAAGTGTACTGCCTTAAAATGTAATATTTCAATACTATCTGGTGTACAGATTCCCCAGTTCTTTGGAATGCTTGTAATGTCGGGGCTCTGGACTATTCCAATGGTTCTGCTCTTCGAATCGCCGATTATACTTATTGAAAAATCAATAATTGGTAAGTTTGAATATGACCATGTCTGAAAATTATTACAATATTTGAAGGGAAATAATGGTAAATTTTTGTAACATTCTTATTATCATTAATATAATTTCACATGCTATGTATTCCCGTCACAATATTACATTGACAGTTTGGACAAATTGGTCTCATAATAAAGGTTACAAATTTCTACGGTAAGTGCGGGAGCATCGCAGATGATTACGTTTTGTCACAATTATTCAGAACATTTAGTTAAACATATCATAAGAATATTCAGCATGTGATGTTTGCTCCTAATGGCGGGCACCTCATAATACACTGGTGTTTGTGAGATACCCTAAAACGCTTTGAATATGCCAAAACATGTACCTGTCAAATACCAGTACAATGTAAGTTGCCTTCCAATCAGGGACAAACGTGACCTGTGTAACTTATTTACATTACCACTAAACATTCGTTGGCACGAAGTGTTTATCTTCGATCCGCGTACACGTCATGGAAGTTTGTAAAATTTCCTCAGAGAGTAATCTTAATATCAATCTTAATACAATAAATCTTAAAATTGTAAATTTCAAAACCTTCATCGCTTTGGCGTATTTTGTGCTTTCAGGAGCAGTGTCGGGAAGACCACGTGAACCTGAAGTTGAATATAGAAATCTAGAGAATCATGAAGATGAAAATCAAGATTCTGCACACGGCTAATGCTTTAACAAGTTAATGTTTCCAAAGAACCATCCAGCTGAATTCAATTTTTTAGCTCAACACTACTGGAAGTCTCTTGGAAAAAAATAATATTCCTTTGAATCGCGCATTTTGCGATCACTCCAAGAGAGTAAATACGATTTAATAGCCTTTGCAATGTTCTGTGATATTTCAACAATGTACGTGTGATTACTAAACACTACATAAGTGAGTAAATCCCTTACACGGATCTTCTATGTAACATTTCTGATGTTTTGTACTTTGTACTTTTAATTTATTCTTAATGTAAATACATTATTTTTATATTGCTACATTACTTATTAATTATTACATTGCTAATGATGAAATGTCTGCAATTACCTATGCTTTTTAACTATTTAACAATTCCGAATTGATGGATACGAAACAGAAATGCAGGGTAGAATAACAGCCGAGTGGAACTTAAGAGCCAGCATGCCATTGTTTCTGCAGAGTCTCTGACTGGGAGCTCATAGGCCCGAGATTCGACGATGGTGGATTTTCGATAGAAGCTACACAGCTAGGTCGAAATTCAGCCTCTGTGTGTCTGCTACTCTGATCGGTAGTTACTGGGGTTTCTCCCATAAAAAACCACGCGAATGCGGAAGCAATATCATAACAAATCCGCAAGTTCTGCGCGTTATCTTTCCTTCCTCTTCCTTATTCTGTCCTCTCTCGTGACTCTCACTCATTACACATGACGGGAGGCCAGACGGTAACTTAGAGCATTGCTGAGGGGGACACCTGGAAGGGAAAATGCTACGCACACAGAAAGGCTGGAGAGGGAGAGGTAGCTCAGGGCATCAACTGATGTCACTGCAGTGCCTCTCGCCGGGAGGTCTTAGGTTCGAGTCCGGATGGCGGCAGGATTTTCGACACTAGCTTGTCAGCTAGGTCGAATTCAGTCGCTGCCTGGAGGAGAATTCTAGTGGCCGGCTGCTCTAATCGTTTTCCGTGGTTTCTCCGATCAACACCAGGCGAATGCAGGAGCAGTACCCTAACAAACGAGCTACGAGCCGCGCGTTATCTTTCCTTTGCTTCTCTCCTTACCTTGGTTTCTGCCTAGCCTGGCTGCTTCCATCATGCAACTTCCGAGCAGCCGGCAAGCTTAGAGCTCTGACCGGCTGCCGGATGCTGCTGGTGAGAGTCCTGTTGGTAACTGTCTGGTAGGGCCCGATCGATTACCGGGACAAATTGAATCCGGGCAAAAATATGCACGCTACGGATAACGACCGCGTTTGTGCGGATCACTACATCAACGACAGGTCATTCCATCTTCCCGAGGAAGAACATTGCAATCCCAGAAAAATAATCACTAGAAACCTGATGAAAGTCAGCACAGGCCGAACAATCAATGATTAAATGTTAATTTTTGAATTGCGAAAATTGAAATTCTCATTCATAAGTAAGCATTGACGATATATACGGAATAATAATGGTATGAACATCCTTTCAAACCGGCTGCACACTACTGTGATTCAGCACGCTCGTAAAAAGATACTTTATTCGACTGCATTCCATAGAACACGAAATTTTGTTGCTCAACTTTCTCCAATTCCGAAGCATCGAACACATTTCAGAACTTAGAATCCTTCTTATGTGACGTAAATTTACCTCTCATGTGTCTTGGTATGAAAGTTTCAATGGCGCACTCACCAAGAGTTGCATACTGGGCTTTCAATGTGTTCTCAAAGTCCGCTGCAAAGTATTCTAAGGTGTTGGTTGTGAATATGCAATAGGCGTAGGACGGCCACTATGAAATTTCATATTTCATGTTTCATGCGGTGCAGGAACACTCGATTAAGCACTGTTTTTAAGATGGTCAAGGCATTTACCAAACTGCCCCGACCGGTCTCCGGAATATGTGTAGTGTAGTGCATGTTAGTGTGTGTAAGGGGAGAAGATAGGACAAGGAAGAGGAAGGTAAGGTCCGTGGCCCGTTTGGTAGGGTACTGCACCGGCATTCGCCTGGTGTCGATCGGAGAAACCACGGAAAACTACCGATCACAGCAGCCGGCCGCTAGTATTCTTCTCCAGACAGCGACTGAATTCAGACCTAGCTGAAAGCTAGTGTCGAAAATCCTGCAGCCGTCAGGAATCGAACCAGGACCTCCCGGTCAGAGGCGCTGCAGTGACATCAGTTGATGCATTGAGCTACCGCTCTCGGTCGGACATGTATGGGAAGAGGTGAAAGGGAGATGAAACGAGAACAGGAAAACGATAATTGACTTTCAACATTTGACACTGATCCATGATCTTACAAGCCATGCAAAATAAGCATCCTGCGCCGCAGTGTAAACCGAAAATGAAGACGATTAGAAAGGTTTCAATTCGAAACTTTTTAAAAATACATGTCTTTAAAACACATATTCCTAATTGGTCAAAAATAATTTAATTTTAGAGATCATAATTTTATTTTCAATTGACGAGGAAAAATATTAATACAATAATACGCAGCTAAAATGATTGAGTTCGGACTAGCTTCAAATGTATATTCTCCAATCTCCAACGTCTGTAAATGACCCCACGAGCAATTCGAAGTGAGTGTTCATTTTGAAGAGTTGTTTTGTAATTTGAAACAAGGAAATACGAAACACCAAATTAACGATTGTTCTTTAAACATACTCCATTTGTAATACTTCGTTCATTTTGAAGCGTTGTTTTGTAATTTGAAACAAGGAAATACGAAACACAAATTAACGATTGTTCATTTAAACATACTCCATTTGTAATACTTCGTTCATTTTGAAGCGTTGTTTTGTAATTTGAAACAAGGAAATACGAATCATCAAATTAACGATTGTTCTTTTAAACATACTCCATTTGTAATACTTCTATAAATATAATCCCTTTTGTTCGCATTCTGAATTTTAATTTGGTAACTCATAAATGTTATCCTAACACATCTTTACGAGTACCATGTAAAAAAAGACTCCACCCATTTTCTATTTCAATAAGTTATGTAATAATATTTAAGTTCTCATCTTGAATCTTTCTTTAAAAGAAAAAAAATATTAAAAAATCAAACATCGCAATCAAATAATTAAAATTCACCAGTATTATGCATTTTACAACTATTATTACGATGAAAACCTTTGTTAGCTTAGCGTGATCGTCGCAGACAAAAATGCCAGAAGGTTTACAGGTCCGTTACAGAGCTATTAATTCAAAATATAGATATAATATATTTTTCGTATCCACACTTCAAAACCCGTATTTGGCAAAGCATTTATACGCACAATGGTGAGATTTGGCGGCAGCCTAGGCCAATAATGAATTTTACAGAACGATTATTATATGAATATCACGTACATAAGACCGGTAGCGGTAGCTCACTGCATCAACTGATGTCACTGCAGCGCCTCTAACCGGGAGGTCCTAGGTTCGAGTACTGACAGCGGCAGGATTTTCGACGTTAGCTTTTCAGCTAGGTCGAATTCAGCTGCTGTCTGGAGGAGAATTCTAGCGGCCGGCTGATCTGATCGGTAGTTTTCCATGGTTTCTCCGATCAACGCCAGGCGAATGCCGGAGCAGTACCCTACCAAACGGACCGCGCGCGATCTGTCCTTCCTCTTCCTTGTTCTATCCTCTCCCCTTACACACACACACTTACACAAACATGCACTACACTACCACATATTCCGGGAGACCGGTCGGGAGCTTAGAGCTTGTCCCGGCTGGGGCGGTGCCCCGCTGGTGGGAGAGTCCTGGTTAGGGTGAAACCCCACTAGCCGACAGTAGGTCGGCGCCGGATCTCGCCATCCAGCGGGGGAAGATCACCGCCATCTCCCGAGAAAAAAACATGCACTACACTAACGGGACTAATGACCGAAGCAGTTGACGCGCCCGGAAACACGAAAAACACAAACCAAACCAATCAAGTACATAAGATAATGTACAAATGACTATTGACACACTGGTAACCATTTTTATTATTTTTCAAATAGGGAATGTTTTTAACTTATTTATTGAATATCATTTACATTAAAAACACAATTTGATACAGGTTGAAATATTATACCTGGAACTGTTACGTCTTCCGGAGATTAACCACCGTGCTAGGAGTTTCCACAGAAAGCGAAGTAGTCTCAACTCTAACTGAAGGAGAATTTTCGTTTTGCAAAATCATCCTAACTACTTTGTTTTATACTCCACCGTATCTTTAGCTTCCTCAATTAATATCGCACTCCATACTTACGAAACAAATCGCTAAAACCAGCCGCAAATTCTACACGTTTTTTCAGTGGCAACAGTACTGACAACTTCAGAGGCCATAATGTAGAAGAACATCTGCATCTATACGACAAAACCGCATGGTATGAATGAGATTTCTCTAAAAATACAAACCTAAAATTGAGAGGTGAGTATACGAAAAATAGTTGTATGCATCTCGGCCGAAATTGAATGATTTTGGTTCGGTTGGTTTACGAACCGAGGGGAGTGGAGCGGAACTGAGAAGGCTCATTCAGAAGCCGGCGGCGCTAGCCGAATTCGTTTACTACGCTCCGTTAAGTCACGAAGATTAAGCGAATTCGAGACTCGCGGGTTCTTGGTTGGGTGACCGGCCAGGAACCCCGGGATCTAACGTCGTCGAGCCCCTGGACGAAGGGATAAAAGGCACTGACTGACTGCGTCGTGACGAGACTCGACAAATATTAAAAGTATAAGCACATTAATGGAGAATTACTTCCCAGTGCAAAGTGCTCAACGGCCCTTAAGGGGCTTGGAGACGCGTTGCGTCAAGGTGTAGACACAACAAATAAAAAAAAAAGAAAACAACATACATTCATTTTTCGGCATTGATACATAAATAACTGTTCTGAACGAATGTGAGATAGTAACTATCTAATTCAGCTACTTTTTTTTTCTGTGAAGTTAATTCACGACATTTCGTAAAACATTAATGACATTCTAATTTCGCTTTGTCTCGACCACATTCGTTGAGTGCAGAAGGTGGCGCGTTAGTCATTGATTTAACATTTTCCTGGTCACGCGGTCGAGAGGTCACACATCGCCTTCCCCGTGCGATAGTTGTACTTCTCGGTAGTTGTACTTCTCGGCACCGCCGTCACAGCGCCGCTGTGCCCGCTCGCGGTTGTCCATCCCGTGGTAGTGACGTAAGCATCCGCTGGATGGCGCTGACGGTGACGCTCGGGGTCGTTCATTGTGCGAAGTGACCGGCGTTTCGACTGCCGACTGCCTGCCGACCGGCGCAAGAGAGTTACCGCTGGTGAGTGGCATTGTACAGTGTGCAATTAATATCAAATAGTTAAGAACCGTTCTTCCATGAACAGTTTTACTGATTATGTTCAACCTAATCATTCAGAGAGTTTTTTTTCTTTAACGCCTTTGCATCTGTTAAGGAGCATCACTTCCACAATTGCACAACTCACGCAATCACTATGTTCTGCATTTGGGAGGACGTTGTGGACAAGACCACACTTGGGATACATTAACATTTACTTAATTCTACTTCAGTAAAACGATAAGAACATTGTGTCTTGCGTCTACTATATAATCAAGATGAGTTCCTAAAATGTCCTTTTCGATAAATGACGTGAAACACTCCCTTTCGAAGACTACGTGCAATTACAATACAAAATACTTTGCTGACTATGTCATATATGAGTTTATGAATTTTGTTTTAAAGTAAATGAAAGGATCTACACAAGAATTATAAACCGTCTCTCTTTTTGTGCCCAGTTTGCAGTTTTACTGTTTTCTCCCTCTGTGTTTTGCAGTATTTTCAAAGTCGCTACATTACTTTTACATACATTTATTTGAGAGTAAAAATGCACTAGAGTTGGTTTTTTATCTTTGTTCTTAAGATGCTCTCCAATGAAACCTCTTCAATTCAATGTTTCAATCCGGAACTCGTGCAAGTATGAATCAACACTTTAGCGCGAAAATAAGACCATTGAGAGCTTCAGACGTCCGCGTCTTGCCAGGTGAACACTGCAGTGACTGTGACTACGACAACACACCAGCTTCACAGGAGATGAGAAGTGTTGTACGCCATAAAATATAGTTTTTATCATTAAAATACATCAATATATCAAATTCAAGAATTTACGAAGTCAGAAATAAAACCAACACAGTAATAATATGAGTTATAATTCAGAAAGAATTAGGAAACTTGGGAGGTGAACAAGTTCAAATGGATAGATGTTCATGCAAAGTTGGGATTGATATGATGATTTTTTTACATGTAAAATGTGATGAAATGTTTAGTGTTTTAGAACTCACTGCTTTCAAAATTCTAACAAAAGAACTTCAAACGTGGACAAGTTTTCAAGAACCACTTCGTTTCACATAGGAACGTATTTGCAAGAAAGCAACATTTCACAATTTTAATATTTATTGCCAATAAACCACATATATGTTAGACGGTTCACTTCTCATGCAGGAAATTCTCCGGCATTTTCTTATCCTATAGCATTTCATTATTCCTGAATCTCGACCAATTTCACATTAAAATTACTCAGCATTTCGGTTAGTTTGAGTATTTCTATCAGTAGACAATTTTTTAATTAATCGGTAACGATATGGCTGTTATAATTACACCTTACTGCTTTAACAATAGTGGCACGAATTCGAAAAGACGTGGTAATGAAATTGTACGTGGTATCATAAATTTTGGTTGTCTTAAAGAAATAGACAAATATATAGAGAACCGTTTCTCAGGTTGAGATTCATTTCACGCTCTTTCTTATTTTAAATTGGTGGCCTCGAGGCTTAAATGAAATGTTCTCTTTCCTGATTGTTTAAAAAAGTCGGTGATGTTACACAAGCGGAAATGAACGACATCTACTAACCTTGAGTATTAGATTGAAAAAAGAGAAAGCCGCATCACTTAAATAGACAGTAAGATGAGCTAGAGAACTGGTGAAACTTCCGGCAATGGATATGACAAAGTTGCGTCTCACTAAAATACGGGAACCATTATCTTCATTGGAATGCGTGTGCATGAAACTATGTCAATAATAATAATAATAATAATAATAATAATAATTATATTATTATTATTATTATATAGTTATATAGCAAAAATGTAATTATATAACAATAATATAATTATATAATGATATAATTATAATACAATAATAATGTAACAATAATAGAATAATAATAATTTTACATCGTAGTATCAATTCCAATAACTACAGTCTAAAAGTTACCCTTGTTAATTTGATGTATCCTCCGTGTAGAAAGTATTATCGGAAATACATTACTTCCTACAGACAAAATAATATTTAGAAAACAACTGTGTAAATATCAAGATATATTTTATTATTGCTTTACAAAACTGTAGTATTCTAAGAATGTTTATCAAATGAAAGTTGAAAAATGTAAGACAATTCTTTCCACAAACTGAGACACACATAGACATAGTAGTCTTCTATCGATGGACATGAGAACAACATGTCAGGAACTGAAAATAGATTAAGATTGAACTTATATATTCTTTAATCAGCACAAAGACACCGCGAAAAGACTGACAGCCGAGTTGTTTAAAACGCCACAATTTGGACGAGCAGAGACCATTATCTTTTTTTGGCGCAGCACTTACGAAACATTTTCCTGTGACCTTCCAGGAAACACACTCACTGCTCATGGCGTGAAAATTTACCACGTTAATTCACAGCATTCAGGAACATCACAATAAAGAGTTCGATTTGCTTATATTGGAAACAATGTTTTTAACTGAAATATTTTTTGATTATTAATTATTATAATTATATTTTATTTTCATATATAATTTTCTCATCACTTCCAAGTTACTCGTGTTTGCAATAAAATAGTTGGTTCATGCTACACTTCCCTACTAATCTCATTGGCAAGTAGTGTTACATGCAAGTGGGTTTTTAGATGCCTCCCATCCGAACTCCGCTAGATGGTGACTAAAGTTTTCTCAGGTGTTGTCTTAAAAAATTCTGAAAACCTTTGAGAAATTTATTAAAACAGGGAAAGCGGAGATAAGAGGGAAAACTGAATAAATAGAATAGAAAGTGTTAACTGTTTCCATTGAAAGTGTGTATTGATCATGATCGATTGGTGCGTCTACCTGTAATTTACTTGGACATTCGCCATATTGTGGTATACTTTTGAAGAAATAATTTATTGATAGATGGTCTTAAAGTTTGCATTTGCATTTGCATTTGCATTTGCATTTGCATTTGCATTTGATGTACTACAGATGTACTCACTCGAGACCAGGACCATCAGTTATCTTCTTTTGAGGCAATTGAAACTTGTAACTCACCTGAAAAAGTGAAATAAGGATGTTACTTTTTAATTTTTACACTGTAATTCACGTATATTGGTTTTATGAGTAATACATACAGCGAAACTCGCATTAAGTGATCACCATTGGTTTCGTGAATTTGTCGTCGTTTTGAAGAGCGGTTGTTTAATACAGGGAATCATATTTATTTTGCAAGCAATATCTATTATTATCGAATATTTAGAATACGTCTATTTTATTCTAATGAACAAATTTGAAGACGAACTCTTATTTTGCTATTCCTCCCTCTCTTGATGTAAATACCTTTTCAGATTACCATCTTTGAAAGTGCATTTTTGTAATATTGGTATCTCCGCATTCTCTCAATTAAAATTAAACGATTAAATCATTTTCAGTTTTAATATTTCAAGAAGTTGCCCACTGTCTTGGAAACGAACCTCCATTTTCTTGTGTAAGCGTTGGGTGTGCATGACCCATTAGAAGACCAAAATATCGATTTTTTGCCTTCTTCGTGACAAAAGAAATCAAGCTGTGGGTCTTAGAGTGTTTGGCAAGAATACCGAACGCAACCAAAACGCTCTCGTATTTAGAGGACAAGTCAATAACTCGACTTCCGACATTGACAAACTGCCTTACCAGATGTTCTTCCTGGAAGGAAAGGTAAAGTAAGGAAAGCACTATTAATTCAAAGAATTAAACGGAAAGTCACTTTTATATCTGCCATCACATTAAATGAAATGAAACTGAAAGCATCGACCAGTTGTGGTTCCATATCAGAGGCCACGTTTTTTTGTTGCATGGTTCCTGGACACACACAGACACACACACACACACACACACACACACACACACACAAGCGCGTCCGTATGTGTTTTATTACAACTATCTTGAAAGCGGTCTCTTAAGAGGGGCAAATTAAGAAAATTTCTGTTGAAACATGGACCGGTAATTGGGATGAGGGTGATATACGAAGAGGGACACAATTTCATACACTATAAGGTTTTCAGTGTAGTTCCAAAAAATTAGGCCATTAAATGGATTAATATGAGATGGACTTTCAGACAAGGTTCACTGATGATGATAATAAAGATGGTGATGATGCTAAAGATGTTTCTGATGGTGTTGACGTCGTTGAAATTGATGAAGAGTTCCGTACTGAATACTGATGAGAATAAACGGGAGGGAGAAGGCTCGAATCTTCACGTCCTTTTTCCGGTCAGATGAGCACAATTGTAGTGATTTCACGTTGCGTTCCATTAAATGCATGATTTAAGATGATCGGGGTGCTATTTAGGGATAGTGATAACGAAACTCGGATGATCAGGAGATTGATTGATTGATTTTTTCGTGCTACCGGGCACGTCAACTACTTTGGTCATTAGTCCCGTTAGTGTAGTGCATGTTTTTTCTCGGGAAATGGCGGTGATCATCCCCCGCTGGATGGCGAGATCCGGCGCCTACCTACCGTCGGCTAGTGGGGTTTCCCCCCTAACCAGGACTCTCCCACCAGCGGGGCGCCGCCCCAGCCGGGACCAGCTCTAAGCTTCCGACCGGTCTCCCGGAATATGTGGTAGTGTAGTGCATGTTAGTGTAAGTGTGTGTGTGTGTATCAGGGGATAGGAAAGGACAAGGAAGAGGAAGGACAGATCGCCCGCGGTCCGTGACCCGTTTGCTAGGGTACTGCTCCGGCATTCGCCTGGTGTTGATCGGAGGAACCACGGCAGCGACTAAATTCGACCTAGCTGAAAAGCTAGTGTCGAAAATCCTGCCGCCGTCGGGACTCAAACCTAGGACCTCCCGGTCAGAGATTAGGACATGATTAAGATGAAGCACACATTGCTATGATAAGGTGGATGTTGGAAAGCCACCCACGCTATTCACGTGGGTGAAACATCCATGCCTGGTGCCGGACTCAAACTCGTAGCCTACATCCGCGTGTACTTGAACGCTGTTTCAAATCTTCACAGTACAGTAATGTAACATTCTAAAACATTTCATATACTTTATTGTACCATGTGATTCGCATCTACAACGAACAGTTTAGAATTACATTTATTTTCACTAGCCATCACGCATGAATTGATACTCAGTAAGGAAAAATGTAAGCTTTCTTCTTTCCTCCTGGTTGGTTGTATTTGTTTAGGCTCACTAGATAGTGTCAGTAATGAATTATTATAAGTAATGAAACATTCTAAAATAAAAATACGCAGTTGTTCGTAATATCACCAGGAACTAAATGTGTTGGGGTCGATCAAAGTTATTTTAAAACATGTTTTTAATGTAAACCTACTTCGTAAAAAATATATAATCTGATACAAGTGTCTGACACTCTCTGTAAAACTGTCATGAACCCTTTCCATAGTATCTTTTTTAAAAAGAAAATATATTATTAATCGTTTCTGTAACCAATGCCGCTCATGATCCAGACAAGATTATGGCAATTTCCCGTATTTTCAATCTGATTTACTGCTTTACATTCAAATTCAACTTCAATGACAAGTGTATTTTTGTTTTCTGAATAATTTTGCAAAGCAAAGGATTGAAACATTCTATATTGCAGTTTTGGGGCGTATATCAATTGGTTTGTTTCAACAAGCAGAATTACGAATTAAAAACAACCATAGATGTTTCTTTGTTTTTAACTTCAATTTTACAGATGAATTGAGGTATGCATGTTACAGAAAATGTTACATGAAAATTGGACAAAGATAAACTAGTGAGAACGTCTGGCGTACCGAATTTTTTCTCTTAGTGTTACTATAGAGTGTCTCCGAATAAATGTTACAAACTTCTAGGAGGGGCTCCATGTAGAGGGGCTGAAAATGATCACTCTCTGCTGATGAACATGTAGTGAAACAGTTCATATAACGGAATTACTTGCCTTGATACATGTGGCATACAGGTGGCCCCTGCCACTTAGGCAACTCCTTTCGCACAGATGTTCTGCAGATCACGTCCTAAAAAGGAGATTTCTTTTGTCTGCAGGACATGCGTCCGTACAAGGTTGTCTGAAAACAAGGAGCAAGTGCCGCGTAACTCTGATGAATGAAATTTACTCCTACAAGTTTCTGATCAAGATGTATTAAATGTTTACTTCCCTCTGCATGTCCAAGAAATTTAACATTGTCATTGAATGAGTCATTCTGTGGTTTAAACAAAACAACTAATTTTTTAAAGAAGTATTACATCATTTAAAAATCTAAAATAGATCAATAAATTAAATTAAAAAGTCGCTGTGTTTATTATTGTAGATGTGGAAATTGAAAAATTTAAAATTTAAATTTATAATTTTTAAACCTTTTTTAAAACATTATAGCCATTCTTCAGAAATTTTTGAAAATATCATAGGAATTCTTGTAAAATGTCTTAAAAAATCCTGTTCTGCGGAATGACCCAACTTGATCATACTCCTGACATATTTACCAAGTTCAGCTCAAGGCCCCTTAATCTGTCAGTGATGCGTGACACATACTTGCACACCTTAGACCTTAACCTTGACTGATATGTGTGCAAAGTTACAGCTCAAAAGAACCGCAAAATTGGAGTTTACGACTGAAAGTTCGAGATCAAATTGTTAGAGTAATTTCTAAATATTTTCTCTCCATAGGATATGAAGTAAATGTAAAACTAATGATGCTAAAACAGCACTTTTACTTTCTAGCCCGTACTTTTACCCAAAATTACGCGAAAAGTACTCAAATTTTCGAAACATTGTACATAACCTGATTTCAATATCTATTTTTAAGGAAGAGATTTCATTAAGGCAAAACATCTCTGTCTTCATAATTGTAGATGTAAAAAGACGAAAAAATTTGAACTATTGCAACTTTCGAAAAATCAGAGGTTTCAACAGATATGAAACCTGCACCATTCTCTTAAACGTCATTCACATTATCCAATAACAAAATGTAATAAAAAACGATGGAGCCTTTTTTTATTTTGAAACTGTCCCAGAGGCTTCATGTAAATTACATCAAAATTTGCAATGTAGGTTTCAAATTCAAGGAGTCGCGACATCTGCCAGCTCGATTAGGGAAATTGAAGAAAATCGGCTGAACGGTTTAGCCGCTTGTGTTGTTCACAGACGGATGGACAGATGTCACCCGATTTTTCAGTATCAAGGACCCACAAAACATGGATTCTAGCGACATAACGTGATAGAGAGTTTTTATTCTAAATTTAGCAACTGGATTTATCGATGTTTTCGTTACCAGGACCCCGTAATACGCGCTTTTCTACCAAAAATTCGCCGTTTTTCGCATAGTATTACATAACTTTATCTTTACTCCATAGCGAGAAAGTAAAAATAACAATACACAACCACATAGTGCTGAAATAGATTACGCGACCAATATCTATACGCCTTACAAACAAGAAACGAAATACTAAACTCTTCCAAGAGCAAGGTGTAAGTAACCAAAAGAAAATTAATGACTACCGAAAGTACTGAAGATACCACATTGGAAAAAATCATGGCAACCGTCTGCCGAAGATAATTTTGTACACCTAAAGGAGAGGAATGTTTTTCTTGAAGAAAATAACCTGGAGCGGTCTCAAAAAACTCCGTTTGAAAACTCTCCAACGAGGCCGAATTCCAGCTCCTCTCCTTCTTCATTGACATTCACATGCGTTTGTTCTTTCATAATGAGTTCCGTAATGACTTAGTACTCCAAACCGCATATTTTTGCCACCGTAGTTTAAAATGACGTTTGAGGTTTTGTCCAACCAGTTGTCTCCTACCAGCGGGGCACCGCCCCAGCCTGGATAAGCTCTAAGCTCCTCACCGGTCTCCCGACATGTGTGGTAGTGTAGTGCGTGTTAGTGTACGTGTGTGTAAGAGGAGAGGATGGGACCAGGAAGCAATAGGAAAGATCGCGCGCAATCCGTGGTCAGTTTGTTAGGTATTGCTTCGGCATTCACCTTGTGTTGATCGGAGAACCAGGGGAAACTACCGATCAGAGCAGCCGGCCGCAATAATTCTCCTCTAGACATCAACTGAATTTGCTATGTAGCTTGTGTTGAAAATCCTGCCACCGCGACCGTCGGGACTCGAACCTAGAACCTCCCGATCAGAGGCACTGCACTGACATCAGTTGATGCCCCGATCCATCACTCTCAGTCCGTATTTTTAAGATGAGTCAAGAAGTTGAGCGTAATTTAGTCAAGGTGACTGGAATCTAAACAATCCAGAACATACAACTGAATCCAAGAACGCTAAAATAGACCACGTCCATTGGTCTTTCAATTTAGTCGAGTACTTTAGAACATCATAAACCGGATCACTCTGTGACGCAAGTTTTATTTATGTTTTTCGTGGTAGTACATCATTACTGTAATATAATTATTTGTATTTGCGTATGAAGTAAAAGTTCGCTCATTCTGGATAGCCGAGATCGTGCGTTATCAGTGTCGGATTGAAGGGTTGCGGGATGAAATACCGCCTCGAATATGAACATTCATGCTGTGTACCGGGAGTGATAGCTCAGTGCATCAACTGATGTCACTGCAGCGCCTCTGCCCGGGAGGTCCTAAGTTCGAGTCCTGATGGCAGCAGGATTTTCGACACTAACTTTACAGCTAGCTCGAATTCAGTCGCTGTCTGGAGGGGAATTCTAGCGGCCGGCTGCTCTGATCGGTAGTTTTCCGTGTTTTTTTCGATCAACACCAGGCGAATGCCGGAGCAGTACCCTACCAAACGGACCGCGCGCGATCTTTCCTTCATCTTCCTATCCTCTCCTCTTACACACACACATTTACACTAACATGCACTACACTATCACATATTCCGGGAGACCGGTTGGGAGCTTAGAGCTTGTCCCGGCTGGGGCGGTGCCCCGCTGGTGGGAGAGTCCTGGTTAGGGGGAAACCCCACTAGCCGACGGTAGTTCGGCGCCGGATCTCGTCATCCAGCGGGAGAAGATCACCGCTATCTCCCGACAAAAACATGGACTACACTAACGGGACTAATGACCAAAGCAGTTGACGCGCCCGGAAGCACGAAAAAATCAATCAGTCAATCGTTCTGTGTACGCGCCGGCCAATTAAACTGCGCGCGCCGGCAGTTCGAGCAGCTGTCAAAAGGGTGCAGCATTTTATGCTCTTTCAGACCGGCGCGTAAAATACGCTGCCAACGCCGAACGTTCGCCGCGAAAATTTCGTGTCACGCTTATGAGCACGATCAGACCTACCCGGTAGGCGAGCGGCGCAGTAGCCGATTGGCAGCGTTTTATTCACTGCGGATTTCGCGTTCGGAAGAATTTTTTCCGCTCGAGTGTCGTTGTGGACATCAAGAAAGAGACTAGTCAGATCTCGAATATTTTCAGCTTGCCAGTGTATCTGACACGACAGAACGGCCAGAAAAAAGACTTCTAATGATGTTTAGTAATTTAATTAATTTTAAATAACATTAAACATCATAGATATTTTGTTCATTTTACTAATGAAAAGTTTCAATAAATTTGTAATTATATTGATATACATGAGTGCAATAACAAGTTGTTCTTCAGGTGAGATATCTTCATGATTGTTAAGAGTCTGAATTTCTAATGTCTTCTGCGATCAGATTCAAAATTTCATCAAATCAGGCACTGATCATTCTAGTAAATTAAAAGCATTTCTCATCCTTTGTGACATCCAGGTGTACTTTGATCTCTCTCGGTCAAAATCATGGATTTCTTTTCAACGTTTTCTAAAGAGATAATAATAAGTTGACGGAAAATTGTAAATAACGAAGGAAAAAGTATTATATGGCATGTGCCCAGAAAACGTACTATGAGTAACTGGGCATTTCTATTCCGTGCATGAATAGAAGCGAGCGTCCGTTTTTATCCGATGTAAACTGTCACCAAACACTGACTCATAATATTGACGTTCCGGCGTGAACGCACCCGCGGATTCTGCCGCTGCGTCTAGCGCGGAACTTTCCGCGCCGCATACGCTGCGGATCTTCCGCGCCGGTCTGTGGGAGCCTTTACACGGCGACTTGCGAAAACGCCCGACTGGATGCTCATTGGCCGTCCGTGCGTTT
Source organism: Teleogryllus oceanicus (assembly GCA_964035755.1). Lineage (NCBI taxonomy): Eukaryota > Metazoa > Arthropoda > Insecta > Orthoptera > Gryllidae > Teleogryllus > Teleogryllus oceanicus. The sequence continues at coordinate 31,953,247 of CAXIVR010000002.1, forward strand.
ACAAAGTCCGACAGGCGAAGGAGGAGAGAGTAGCAATTGAAGTATTTACAGTACGAACGAAGAAGTCAGTAGTTAGTGAAGTATCCAAAAAAAAAGATCAGGATCGTGAAAACGATTTTATTCCAAAACCAGGTACACTAGCTGCTGTGCCGAATCACCAGAAGATTGTACCGTAAGCGAAGCCGTGTCGTTATAAACCAGAGGAAGTCCCAAAATCTGCCAAGTCACCGAATAATCGTAGGAGAGTTCCTAGTTTGTAGCGCAGTCGTCGTTGTAATCACTCTCCACACTTCAAACACCAAAACACTCGCCAAGGTACGCTTACTAACACTTCCATTCGCTGTCTGCCCTGGCGTTGAGTCGGGGCCCTCTTATAGCTCGGCAGGGCTATGGACCCGCCGACTAGCTGTGGAGTAGGGGCGGGGCCGAGTTTCTACCCGCCTGCTCGGGCGTGACGGCCGCGCGCAGACGGGCTCGGCTAGCTTGCACCGGTTGTCACCTTCTGCCGCCAGGGGCGGTAACGCTCCGCTGACGTCACTCGGCGGCGGCTCTTTCAATTGTGTGCGGCCGTTCCCGACAGTTAGTTATTCGTAAACGATGACCCTTTGCAAGAGCATTTGGTTCCTCACCATTCGGCTACGGAACAGTTACCATGATAGAGCACCTGACGAACGAACCCGCTTTCTTCTCCACGGCTTCTCTCCAAGCCCGTGGACGTCGACCCAGCGAAGCTACGGACTTTTAATGAAACTTTGACTGTCGCCAAACCACAGAATAGGTAATACACAGAAAGGAAAGAAGAGGGCAGCTCCTTTGATCTTCTGTGAGCCACCGCACAGCGCAGATCGCCATCTTGAAACTGTGCAGAGAAACTGCTAGAGTCAGCTCAAACGGCATTCTCTCAAAAACAGCTACAAATTTTGTATTCTTTTCCAACAGGTATTGCTAATTTTACTGTGAAAATTGACAGTAAATTCATTTTGGTGTATTTTTTTGTTTTTTCAAAAATTAAATAAATGTAATATTTTTAAACGTTTCTCACGCCGTTAATATGCCTATTTTCAGCAATATGTAAATACATATTGTGAGTGAATGTACTTTAAATAGCTTATAATAAAATTTTCCGAAAACTTAAACATTTTCTGTGAAAAAGAGTTTCAATTTCGCTTTTTTAGTAATAACCAGTTCTCTGCACTAGCTGATATTTTTTAGTACATTCTCATCGACCTTTCTCACTCTCTAAGACACTACGTCAACTCACACACTGTTCATCTGGTCTTATCATTTCTCATGGAACGTCAGGGAATTCGTTATTATCGGTAGTATTTCCAGCTGACTGTCACATCAGCCAGGGGAGCGTTATCAATTGAGCGGCGCGGGTGATAACTTGCAGAGGCGTCGTCGGGCGCAGCAGCGATGGCGTCCGTGGCAGTGGCGGTGTTGGCGGCGGTGGCGCTGGCGGGGGCCGGGGCGGGGGCGGAGGCGGGGCAGGCGGGGCGGGGCGCGGCCCCGGCCGGCCTCGCTGCGCCGCCTGCCGGCCTGGGGCGAGATGGCCCTCTCCGGAACTGCCCCGCGACCTCCTGCAGCTGGCGCGCGCCTTCGGCAACGGCACCGTGTGGGCCATCAAGAGTAAGTGACACATAATCGCACTGTTGTTGTCTCATATTTGTGAATAGAATTTGTAGGGCTCGAGTCACAACGCTGCCGGATTGAGTTTTTCGTGTTTCCGGGCACGTCCACTACTTTGGTCATTAGTTCCGTTAGTGTAGTGCATGTTTTTCTCTGGAGATGGCGGAAATTTTCCCCCGCTGGATGGCGAGATCCGGCGCCGACCTACCGTCGGCTATTGAAGTTTCTCCCTAGCCAGGACTCTCCCACCAGCGGGCACCGCCCCTCCCGCCCTTTTCCCGACCGATCTCCTGAAATATGTGGTAGTTCAGTGCATGTTAGTGTAAGTGTGTCTGTAAGGGGAGAGGATAGGACAAGGAAGAGGAAGGAAAGATCGCGCACGGTCCGTGGCCCGTTTGGTAAGGTACTGCTTCGGCAGTCTCCTGGTGTTGATCGGAGAAACCACGGAAAACTACCGATCAGAGCAGTCGGCCGCTAGAATTCTCCTCCAGACAGCGACTGAGTTCGACCTAGCTGAAAAGCTAGTGTCGAAAAGCCTGCCGCTGTTGGGACTGAAACCTTAGGTCAGACGCATTGCAGTGGATCAGCTGATGCCCTGAACCACTATTGCTAGCCTAGGTCGAATTCAGTCGCTGTCTGGACAAGAATTCTAGCGGCCGGCTGCTCTGATCGGTAGTTTTCCGTGTTTTTTTCGATCAACACCAGACGAATGCCGGAGCAGTACCCTACCAGACGGCCACGGACCGCGCGATCTTTCCTTCCCTTCTTGCCTATTCTCTCCTTACACACACACACACACTTACACTAACATGCACTACACAACCACATATTCCGGGAGACCGGTCGGAAGCTTAGAGCTTGTCCCCGCTGGGGCGGTGCCCCGCTGGTGGGAGAGTCCTGGTTAGGGGGAAACCCCTCTTACTTTTCACCTGCTTATTCGGCTATACCATTTCATTCATAAAAAATAATTATATCATCAATACAGTAGTTTTGTAATGATAATATCTGTCAATTTTCCCTCGACAATGGAACCTATATCGCATTTACCAGATCGATGCATAAGTCTTTTCCAGTTTCACTAAGAGGTGGCGCCAGCATGCAATACGTAGCGTATGAATTTGACACTTATACAGTTTGTCCGTCTGACATTAACCTACCAACATACACAATTTGTCCGCTAAACACTAGCGTTTGTGTTGTGTCATTCCGTGATCATGTCGTATGTGCCTGGAAATGAAACATTTGCCGAACGAATTGATTTTTTGTAATCAAAAGAAAAATGCTGTGGAATGTCATTGATTCTCGGTAGAAACATATGGTGAACACGCTTTAGCGATTATAACCTGTGAGACATGAATTCGACAATTTAAACGTGTCGATTTGAATGTGAAGGACAGGACACTTTCTGGTTGACCACAAAAACGCGAATACGAGCAATTGCAGACGTTATTGGATAACGACCCAACTCAAACTCAACAGCAATTGTAAAAAGCATTAAACAATCAGCAGATGTTTACGAGCAATAGGGAAAATGAATAAACTCGGTAAATGAGTCCCATAAGATTTGAATGAACGGCAAATTCTCAACAATGCGCCGTCTTACACTGCAAAACCAGTAACATCGATGTTTCGATACAGTGCTAAAGGGTTTTCAATGTTGATGAAAACATCGACGTGCAAACATTGATGTTTTAACTATAGACTAATAAGCATGCTATTTTCCTATCGATTTTTAATTACAGTACGTAAAATGGAAATATTTTATTGTTTGGATACCAGAATGTTAGTAGTATGTAAAAAGTATTATGGAATGTAAAGAATAAAATTAACAATAAAGACCCTCGTGTTTTGCTATCGATCTCCTGTTTCACTGTCGATTCAGGCAATGGCACGCCTGGCGAGAACATACATTCATAACCCAAGCAGCTCCCAAACTTCCTCAGATTGCACAGGCGAAATGTGCAGCGAGATAAAGAGGTTGACGCAAAACAGTGATATTGCTGTGCATTGCTGCGTCTCTACAACGTGCTTAAACCACTTTATTAAAACAATATTTAAAAAATTAAAAATTAGAGAAAAACATCGATGTTTTTACAACGAAGTATCATGATGTGAAGAAAACATTGAAAGCAAAATATCGATGATAATGTATCGATGTTTCTAGTGGAAAACATCGATGTTATGAAAACATCTCTCGCTTTCTCGCATTAATGGGGCAGGCGCTGGCGGAGCAGCACTTCAGCTATTTCAATGGCTTGGAAACCTTTTGTCGAGCCGTTAAAATGTCTCGACGAATGATTTGACGCAAAAGACAAGTTGTTTTTCTGACATGGTATTTATAATTTACCTGAAATATGGGCGAAGAGTGTAGAATCCAATGTTTTATATTTTGAATAAACAAAAAATGAATCTCTCTTGAAAATTACATGTTTTCTTTATCGTAAAAACTGACAAAAACTTAGTCATACATCTGGTCTAAGCGTACGTTGCTCTGTTTGGGTAAAAAATATAGAAACAATTGAAGCTGTTTTTTGAGAAAATTGGTTACATTACCCTCATAATTATTCGAAAACTATGCACATTTATGAAAAATTGTACATTACTTTATTTCAAGCTGTCTTTGAAGAATAAATTCGGTTAACCAAATCTCTACTTTCAATATTGTAGTTATAGGAAAACATAATACTAAATGTTGCAATTTTCAAAAACTCAGTGTTGGACGAAAATGAGACCCGCGCCATTTTAAAGCATTTTTGTTACATACGTAAACAAAAATTAATCAAAAAATTTGGAGCCATTTTTCCAGAAAATTTAAAAAATGTTCATTTACATACAAATTACCAGAAACAATTGTAATATCCATTTGAAATTAGGAGGGTCTTTAGTTCGGCTACATAGTTCATTTTGAAGAAAACTCACCGAACGGTTTATACTATCATTGGCCGCAGACTTTTTCCTTCACTTTTTTCTTAACAAAGACCCACTAAATGTGCATTCTGGCGACGCAAAGTGTCAGATGAAGTAATTTACAACATTTAGAAACATGATTTATGCACGTTTGTGGAATCTGGCCCCCACAATACGAAATTCTCCGACAAAAAATCGCCTCCTTCCGTTGTAGCATTACAATACTTTTCATTTACTACATAAGCACATAATACGGCGAGAAACCAGAAAGTGGAGTTTTAATTATTGTTATTGTGGTGATGGCTACTGATAACAATACTGAACCTCGTTGTGTTTCACCCGGAGCGGTAGCTCAGTCCATCAACTGATGCCACTGCAGCGCCTCTGACCGGGAGGTCCTAGGTTCGAGTCCTGACAGCGGCAGGATTTTCAACACTAGCTTTTCAGCTGGGTCGAATTGAGTCGCTGTCTGGAGGAGAATTATAGCGGCCGGCTGCTCTGATCGGTAGTTTTCGTGGTTTCTCCAATCAACACCAGACGAATGCCGGAGCAGTACCCTATCAAACGGGCCACGGACAGCGCGCGCTCTATCCTTCCTCTTCCTTGTTCTATCCTCTCCCCTTACAAACACACACACTTACACTAACATGCACTACACTACCACATATTCCGAGAGACCGGTCGGGAGTTTAGAGCTTGTCCCGGCTGGGGCGGTGCCCCGCTGGTGGGAGAGTCCTGGTTAGGGGGAAACTCCACTAGCCGGCGGTAGGTCGGTGCCGCATCTCGCCATCCAGCGGGGGAAGATAACCACCATCTCCCGCGAAAAAACATGCACTACACTAACGGGACTAATGACCAAAGCAGTTGACGCGGAAACACGAGATAATCAATCAATCAATCGTTGTGTTTCAAATGCCTCCTCTTTCCCGTAGTGTTCGATGCGTCCACGAAAATCCCCGACGGCTTGCTGGGCGGGAATTTCGTGCACCTGGGCAACTACGACGAGTGCCTGTCCGTGCGGCAGGGCGAGCGCGACGGGCCGCCGGGCTTCGACGGCCAGCACTGCCTCGTCAGCTTGACGGCCAAGCTCAGCGGCGACGAAGAGCGGGAGGAGCAGGGCCTCAGCCCAGGGGACGAATGGCAGACCGCACTCCGCGCCGTCCAGGCAGGATTCATGCTCCACGGCGGAATGCACCGCGCCCATGAAGTTCGGGACACCCCGGACAGTGTAAGAGCCAACACACACTGCAGACTTTGGATCGGACCATAGTTTGATCGGTCTTTCAATGATTATTTATCTTTAGAAACAGGTAAAAATTGTTTGTGGTGTACTTGAGGGGAAGTACAATAATTAGTATTAAAGCATACGAGAGAGCTCAAGCTAACAGGATTTTAAATCAGCCGGTAGTGAAATTAATGTTCAGGAGAATGCCTCGTAACTGCATGTACTCCCATTTACACATAGGGCAAATGACGTTTGATCATCTGGAACGCGGGTATTCCATCGGAAGCTTCATTATGACATACGTTTTTTTAAATTGAAGCTCCCGGTTGGGTAATATCGTCTCAATAAAATAATTTGAGAAGTTTTCTCCGGCAACATTATTATTTAATACAAAAACATCATGTGATGGTGTAGCCGTCATGTCATGATCATTTTATCATGAATATTATTATTGTACGCTTTTTTTAAAATTTCTTTTATTATTATTATTATTATTATTATTATTATTACTGTTATTATTCGTATTCTTTTCTTATTTGGAAAACCTCCACCGACAAATCACCAATAACATCGCTGACAAATCGTCATTTCGCCCTATGTTTATGTGTGACAATGACCAATTACCGGCCGACTGCTTAAACAATATGACGCATAGGACCGGCCTTTGGGATTTTAGCGTCCAGGGCGAAATATAATTTAGTGCTTCCCCTAAAAGAAACTAGATATTTTCCGTAAGAAAAGATAACTACATTTTGAAACAAAATATCAATTTCAAATAAAATACTATATAATAAACAAATTATATTTTTCCGATTAAAAATTATATATATATCGTACGCACAGTATTTTAATCTACCACAGTCTCTCACAAAGTTATCGAAATTAGATAAATCAGTATCTAATTGGCATTTCTTTTCCGTGCATTAATTCCTTCATTTATTTGTTGCATAGGGCGCTCTGGCTAGCCTGCTTGCCTACATCCCGATTCAAATAGCCTGGTGCACTCCATCAACGTGCTCTCCACAAGACCTGGAGACGATTGCACTAGCAGCTGTCAACCTCACTTCCCTCAAAGTGACTGCCACGGTGGACCCAGCCAAGTGCCACACCCACGTGGGAAAGAAACTGCGGGGCATCGACGTTTTTGCAATGTAAGTATTCCCATGCGTTCTGAAATGAGCATAGGCTTTTTCAAAATTTATTTATTCAAGGTCGCTTTATAACATCTAGATCATTGGTAGACATTGGATGTTTAGGGAACTGCTTATTTCATTCTAGCGAAGTTATTTAAAGGTTCATAATATATGTGCACGAATCATGAAAAATAAAGACATATGACGAAATTTTATATTGGTTATTTTTGCTTTTTTGGCATAAATACATGTTTTATAATTATTGCATTTTTTATCCTTTTACTTATTATTTTTATATACAATGCTAAGATATCAGAAAATCGGCGATGGTCCAACGTGACCATTTATTACGAAACCTTCAATTCATATCTTTGTATTTTAAAATATGAGAGAATTCCTAAAAGTATACCAACAGATTTATCTCCATTTCTCTATTTCATAAATAGCATCATGTTGTCATGTTATGAAAACGTGATCGATTGACAATACATCGAAGGCACCGAAATTTTATGTGGAAATAATTCCCAACATTATCCAGAAGGTTAGTGTTGCTAAAATTGGATTTCTTAAGTATATGCCAGTCACATCAGTAGATGTTGAGAGATCCTTCGAATTCAAACTGATTTTGTCTCCCAATCGTCGCAAATTTGAAATTGTGATCCTTGAAAAGTTTCTGGTAATATATTGCAAAGCAAATTATTAAGAATAAAATGTAAAAGATATGTAAATACATACGTTTTGTTTTACATTAAAATGTGCGTACATGTTTTGTGCATATAAGTTTCCAAAATAATATAGACAAAAATTACAGACAATTTTTCATTTTATTGTGTATTACAGTGTCTTTTTTCCTTATTACTGGCATTTTCACTGCCTTTTTAGGATCCTAAAAGACGATTTTTAGTTCTTAAACATCCGATGTCTAGTCATTAGCGACCAGTATCATTATACAATTGCATGGAAAAATATAATGGTTACATTTTTACATGTTATTTTCAAAATAACTAAGGTATTACAATATTCATTACTATACAAGGTTTTCAGTCAGGTAATTTCCAAATGTTTTATATCTTTGGTACACCCGTCTGTGGAACTGAGAAGTGATTTTAGGATTCCTTGCACTTGCAGAAATTTTCTTATATTATCTGTAGCATAGGCTTTGTACAGAGGTGAGAATTTTAAAATTTCTCTTTATTAAAAATCACATACCAAGACAAAATTGTTTTTGCCCGAAATCTGAAAACTACCTCTACAATATGTAAGGGCTATGAATACGTTTGTCCTGGGGAGACACCGTGCCATGTCACTATTTTTGTATGCCGAAGAGTTGAAGAATTATTTATTGACTGAATAATGCAAAACAACGTATGGGCAGAAAGTTTTGAGTTGGTATTATTATCAAATCATAAAGCTAGATATTGTATTTATAGTAAAAAGGAACCTTCTCGACACTATGTCATAGAAGTAAAAAATTTGGGAAAAAAACTCATTCAGTACAATCTACACAAACGCCGAACTCGATTAAGCAGTCACGTCCATTAACTGCCAGGTTTTTAGTATCAAGGTCTTTCTTATAAGTCACGTGTAAATATTCCCATTTTTAAGCGACTACCTGCATCCCCGGCAGCGACCGGCCACATTCCACAGAAGGGGTTGTAATAAGTGGTCATCTCTAGAGATCTGGAGATTATTTTTAATTTCTTTCTTCGTCGGGTCGGATATTTTTATATTACGTTGTAATCTTAATAAAAGTCTCTTCATGAAAAAATTAATTGGCTTTGTCTACTTCCCACATTCACGAGAAGTTTGCTAACCCTTGCGTCCCCTCTGTGGGAATTTGTCGAGTGCTCACTATGTGCGCGAAACTGTTGTGAAGATTTTTGTGAACTCCTTCGTTGATTGATTGATTTTTTCGTGTTTCCGGGCGCGTCAACTGCTTTGGTCATTTGTCCCGTTAGTGTAGAGCATGTTTTTCTTTCGCGGGAGATTGCGGTGATCTTCCCCCGCTGGATGGTGAGATCCGGCGCAGACCTCCCGTCGGCTAGTGGGGTTTCCCCTAACCAGGAATCTCCCACCAGCGGGGCATCGCCCCAGCCGGGACAAGCTCTATGCTCCCGACCGATCTCCCGGAATATGTGATAGTGTAGTGCATTTTAGCGTATGTGTGTGTGTAGGAGGAGAGGATAGGACAAAGAAGAGGTAGGAAAGATCGCGCGCGGTCCGTGGCCCGTTTGTTAGGGTACTGCTCCGGCATTCGCCTGGTGTTGATCGGAGAAACCACGGAAAACTATCGATCAGAGCAGCCGGCCGCTTGAATTCTCCTCCAGACAGCGACTGAATTTGACCTAGCTGAAAAGCTAGTGTCGAAAATCCGCCGCCGTGGGGGGGGAACTGGGACCTCCGGTCGAGGCGCGCAGTGACATCAGTTGATGCACTGAGCTCCCGCTCCCGGTGTGAACTCCTTCGTCTCACTGCCCGCCCTACACTAAAATTTCTGCAGGAGAAAACTCACCTGAGTGCAGTTTGCCTGTGATCGTTTAAGACGGAAAGCGAGATCCACGAGTAACAAAATCAGTGACAAGTGAATGGTATGTTTGATACTAGCCAGAGAGGGCAAGTAATCATAGATATCTTATTTAAATTGAATTATGTGGTTTCAGATAATTAAAAATATTTTGAGGAAAACATATTTTAACATCATGTCCTTGATAAAGCGACCATTAATGCCCGCGGGAATCATTACTGAACGTAATGAGGAATTCTCAGATACACCGCGTATACCGCCAGTGTAGTAATTGACACTGTATAAGAAATATTTAATAAGTTTGATAATCCTATAAAAAGTTATTGAGAGTTTGAAAGCTTTGAAACGGACGCGAAAAAATAACTATTTTGCTACCGAGAGCCAGTCAGTCTTCCGCATCCGTAAGCGCCATGAAGTGCGTTAGAGTGAGAAGTGTAGATTCATTACTCAGTAGACACTGTATTCACCCATGTGAGAAGTTTCAAAAGTTCTAAATGCTTTCATGAGAATTCGCTCAGCGCAGGCGAAGGTACAGCATGCCAGCCGCGATAATCAAGGCTCTTGATGTTTCAAGGGCAGGAAGAGGGGATGATGCGCGTCGGGACGGTTGATAGGCACCGCAAAACATTGCGGTAAACAGTCCTTCTTGGTCGTTTTAGTAACGCTTCCAATTTTTGTGAAATGGAATGTTAATTATCCCGACGTTAGTGCTTTGTGTAAATGTCTTATAGAACAATTATCAAGGATGAAACCTTATAGTATTGGAATTTCAGAAAAGCTCAAAATAAAAGAAAACCATAGAGGCAGCTTCCATAAAGTACGGTATACTTGAAATAATGTTCACGATTCGCCACTGACTGAACGCATAAAACAGGTTTCAGTATATATAATTTCTGTCTAAGAATAATATTTACATTTTGGGTTAGGATTATGTAGAATAATATTTGCAGAAAATAAGTGCAATAATAAGAGCTAACCGGGAGCGGTAACTCAGTGCATCAACTGATGTCACTGCAGCGCCTCTGACCGAGAGGTCCTAGGTTCGAGTCCTGATGGCGGCAGGATTTTCGACACTAGCTTTTCAGCTAGGTCGAATTCAGTTGCTGCTTGAGGAGAATTTAGGGGCCGGCTGCTCTGATCGGTAGTTTCCGTGGTTTCCCCGATCAAAACCAGGCGAATGCCGGAGCAGTCCCCTGAAACGGGCCACGGACCGGCGCGATCTGTCCTTCCCTTCTGTCCTATCCTCTCCCTACACCCCCTTCAAACATGCACTACACCACATATTCCGGGAGACCGGTCGGGGCAGAGTTGTCCGGCTGAGTGGGCCCCCCGGTGAGAGTCCTGGTGGGGGAACCCCAGCCGACGGTAGGTCGGTCCCGGAACCCCATCAGCGGGGAAAATCACCGCCATCTTCCGAGAAACAAACATGCACTACACTAATAGGACTAATGACCAAAGCAGTTGACGCGCCCGGAAACACGAAAAAACAAACCAAACCAAACCAATAAGAGCTAGTACTGACACAATCCGCAATATTTATTTGTTGCAGATGCCTACTCGCTCTGTTCATAGCGATTGCAGCAGCAAGCACTGTCTACGATGTTCTCACTGTACAGCAAGGTAATAGCAATGGAGGCTCGTGCATGTTTGCTAAGGGAGGGAAAGAAGACAAGTGCATGAAGTTCTTCAAATACAAATCGATATGGTCTGATCCGATCCTCGCTTACCATATTGTTTCATGGCTCACCGCCCATGGAGTGTTCTTCAGGTTATAAAGGGAGGCAATAGATTTCTGTTCAGAAGAGATTCTCCCCTTCTACCACATAGCTCCACTAAATATGTTTTTTTCTTATCGTCGCAGCAGCGCTGAGGTGTAGAGGCGATTAGGAAACGAGAGGAGAGAGTGAGACTTTGTCCTGAGAGCTATTTCGATTGATTGCATTCGTTTCCATGAAGCATAACGAGAGAGGGTATCATGGAATGTGAGAAATTAACTATTTTTGTTTTGTGTTTAAGTAAATATATCCAGTGGGTGATTTCTAAAATTTTTGATTTCGGGAAGCAAGCCAAATTACTTATTAATTTAACAGAAATAATTACGTATTTAAAATATAATGTAATAATTATTCCCGAGTTATCGGACGCCGTTCGGTGGCGTTTCGTCAGAAATCTACCCCTGGAAATATCAAACCTTGCTCTTTCCAAATATTTTAACATTTTTCGTTTGGGAAGCCCCTTAATTTGTTTAAATTTTCCCTGGGGGAATTACACGCCCTGTTTTTGACATTGCATACAATTATGGCTATTTTTTCGTAATTTTGTACGCATGATGGGTTGTTATGAGTTACTGAAAAATGCTCTTGTTCATACATTGATAGCATTGGTCTTTTGCGCTGCAGGAGATGATCTAGAATACGGACCAGGAATGCTCTAGTAGAGCAGTGGCAAGTACAGATTTTTCAAATGGCGTTTGCCGAAAATGTGCTTATTTTGTAATTAACTTACCTCTCCTCAGAAACTTTTATTCACAATTTATTACAATTTACAGGATACATTCCTTATAATATTGACTTTTCTATACATACTTTTCGATGATAATAATAATAAAAATATAAAAATAATGTATGTCCAGAAATGCAGAAACAATTACGGTAAATGTTACAATAGAAAAACTAATTGTTTTTTAATCAACTCGTAAATGTCAAAATAATAATAAAGACTCTACCTTTAAGTGTGCGAAATGTCAAAATTTTCTTGTTAACCATTATCTAGAAAATTGAATATATTTCTTAAACTATTTTCTACGTTAATAGTAGCAAATTTAACATGGGCGGTGTACATGGTACTTCCTCAAAAATTGTACTTGTACATGTTTCCTCCGATATCAAAGCAAATATGTTGTGTAGCAATTGCGTTCAGGCGAAGAAGCAAGTGAAAGAAACTTCTATCCCTCCCCTGAGAAACCGCCACTGGCCCTTTGTCAGACAGATTCCCACTTGTCAGACAGATTCCACTTGTCAGACAGATTCCCACTTGTCAGACAGATTCCCACTTGTCAGACAGATTCCCACTTGTCAGACAGATTCCCACTTGTCAGACAGATTCCCACTTGTCAGACAGATTCCCACTTGTCAGACAGATTCCCACTTGTCCAGATTCCAGCCGTCAGACAGATTCATTTGTCAGACAGATTCCCACTTGTCAGACAGATCCCACTTGTCAGACGGATTCCACCTGTCAGACAGATTCACTTGTCAGACAGTTTCCCCACTTGTCAGACAGATTCCCACTTGTCAGACAGATTCCCACTTGTCAGACAGATTCCCACTTGTCAGACAGATTCCCACTTGTCGGACAGATTCCTACTTGTCAGACGTATTCCTAGGTATGAGTTGTATCTTCATATAATTTTGCAGTCAATTTCTTTGCGAAACTTGTAGCAATAAATTAGCTAACTGAAATGTCTATATGTTATTGCAGATATTATGAATTAGAGAATATAACTACTTTGAGTTTAAATTAGGTAAAAAATAATCAAAACTATTCGAAACTATTCATATTTGATATTACATAAAAACTATTCATATTTAAAAGGTATTACTTCTTGGGCAAATGTATTAAATTGCAAATAAATGAGTAACGTCTACTTTCCTCTGCTGTTGCAGATCATCGGCGTCCCTTGTTCGTGGCGTTTTCGATCTACAGCAACTGGTCTAAACTCATCGCTGTGACAAGTGGAAGAAACCAATTGACGTGTCTAAATGGTATTCGAACCATCAGTATGGGCTGGGTGATACTTGCTCATGTTTACACGATGTTTGCGCTGACGCCGTCTGTGAATATCTTGTTGTTTGCAAAAGATGTAAGTATCTTTGTAATTTTTTGTTCTTTATCACACACATCTATTTGTGACGAACCGAAAGAACTTGGACGAGATCGATTTTCGGCAAGTGATATTATTCTATCAAGTGTAATCTATTCTTTAATATGTAAATTGTTTGCCTTCTTACGTGTTCTTTGAATTATTATTGTATACACTACCGAGTAAACCGGCGACAAAATAAATACATATAGGTCAAACCCAATAACCGATTCATTTTTCAAGAAACCATGTATATAAAAAACACTAAAATAATTAAATGTCTGACTTTTCCGAACTTACAATACACCTTGATGAACTTACAACATCCTAAAGAGAGAAAAACATATTCGATTGTGTAAGTTAAAGATTATGTTATTTTCTCCACTATGAAATCATCCTTACACACTGGTTTCATAACGTTTTTGTATCGAAATTTGCCCAAATAGCGAAATAAACTGTTCATGCAATATATTTCAGGAAATATAATATTCCGGTGCATTATGCTCATTCCAAATATTTCTGTTCTAGTTTATCGAGTCATTTAAGCGGCTAGTCATCACAAATGGTTCCTTGTCAGTCGATTCTTTCTTCGTGATGAGCGGCCTATTGCTGAGTTTCCTTTTTCTCAGGGAGGTAGAACGAACCAACCGCTTCAATGTCGTCAAGTTCTACGTCCATCGATATGTCAGGTTGGTAAACTGAAAAACACGCCAACACAAATCTTCTAGAAGGGTTTCATTCCCACACTTTTCTTAATTGTCATAGAAGGAAGTACTTCGCTTCTCATAGAACACCAACACGAGACTTGCAAATGCGTTGAAATACACATTAAATTCTCCTGTGGGATTATGAAGCCAGTAAACTACTTGGACACGAGAAATTGAGATATAGATTATTAATTTTTTCTTAAAACATTTAATTTTCAGTATGAATTTGTCAAAAAACTTTAAAATATAATGATAAATTTTAAAATTTAATGATTAAGTAAAAAAAAAATATGCAGACCATTTGACAATAGTTTTATAGTTATATTTGATTAACATGTTAACCTACTTTAAATTGTATACACTGATATTCTGATTTACCACAGTTTCCTCCTCATATAACATGAATTCCGACGATATCTAAAGAAATATGTCAATATGTTGTTGCTGTTGTGACTGTTGGTATGGAACTACAGCTACATGATACATTTTCACTTATATTTCATAACGGGATAAAACTAATAGTAAAAGAAATAATTAAGTATTGCCGAGGTCTTACATAATAAATCACAATCTTTCTTTGGGATCAATCTTTAGTTAGTAGCAATTTATTGTGCCTATTTTTTCCTTTTGATTATTGTTTTTCCTTTCTTCAACCCATTCTGCTTTAATTGTTTCACAGGCTTACGCCAGCCGTAGCGATTCTCGTGCTTATGTCGGCGACTCTTCTGGGCTACGCTGGAACAGGTCCTCTATGGGACTCTCAATATGAGCCCTTGAGGAGAGTATGTGAAAAGAATTGGTGGACCAACTTCCTCTACATCAATAACTACGTGCACTCAGACGAAATGGTACACGCTTTATAATACAGAATTTCTCTTAGTAATCAGAAGTAAACATATTATGTCATCAGGCAAGTTTGTATATGTATGAATCTGTTAGAAGTGTCTATAGGATAGAAATATGATAAAATTTGTTTTCTACACAACTAATTTGATGACAAGATCGAAATTATCACACGTTTATTCCAGAACTGCCCCCGAAGTTTAAACTATCTTAAAATCTTTTTTCTAAAGGCTTTAAACAACTAATCATATATTTTTCTGATCGCTGCTACGATTTTCTATGTACAGGCATGAAAACATTTACTGAGTTTGATAATTTTTTCTTTAAAATTTTACTCGTATTGTGGACAATGCGCTTATAAATGTGGCAATAGCTTGACTTTCATGAAAACCCCTTCAACTATTTTTGAACTTCTGCTTCTCAATTATTAAAGTTAAGAGATTTTGTAGCATACTACTCTCGTAGTGTAGGGAAACATTTGCAATGCTACAGCAAAAACGACGATTTTGAGACAGAGAAACTAATTTCGTGAGACTCTGACACCGATAAAAATGGTTAAATCTTTTTCTTATGTGTAGAAAGTTTCTTCTAAAACATGACGTCAGAATCCACGTTTTGTGATTCCTTTAACCAGAATTTTCACCAAAATGGACAGTTCCCGATAGATCTAAATCAAGAAGACCCACGATTATGAAAATTGAATGATATTTTAATTTTTGGGTGTACATTTCATGAAGATTTATCATTTTAAAAAAATATCAAAAATAGTTCCACATTTTTTAACGTATTTTCCATCTGTGATTTAACAAAGTGCGCTTTAAAACTGGTACACGTTTGATTTACGTTCAATTCTGATTATTGATAAATTATGATTATTCTTATTATTCTGACTATTCTGATTATTCTAACAATTCTGATTATTGATATTCATTATTGATAAGCTTTTGTTCTTGCACCTATAATTTAACTAGTGGAGCTGTTGTAGGACCACTATGTAAATTATATACATTTTTTGTGTTATTTTAAAGTAAATCGCAACAATTCCCTAAAAAGACAAAAATGGATTCATAAAAAAAAGGCTCTAAAAGTGTTTTTAAAACTGTTTGGGTGGTTAATCGCTGACTAGGGTTATAATAAATTACGCGACATAATTCTTATTTTAATTCAACCCGATTTGTTGAATACTTGAGGCACCATATCTATTTGTGTATTGGCTGCGACATGGGTATTTGTCTATTGAGGTGACATGATGTCAAAATGTACAGTTGTATACTTTGTACAAGTGCACAAACGACCATTCTATTTCAAATACGTCAAATTAGCTTACTGTTTGTTTAGTCTGAATTAAGCATTAACTATAAGTAGGCTTCTTCTCGACACAACTATTTCGACAATCACGTTTGAGCCAGTTTAACGCACTGAGAGGAGGCAGCGGTAACAGTGAATGTCTGTGCTATAGACCATTAAGCGATCACTTCAGCATTCACTCTCTCTCAACTCTCACCGGTGATAATGGGTGAATCCCGCTGACCTAAGAAGGAAAAGAGGACAGGCGACGTGGGACTTGGTTGATTGATTGATTGATTTTTTCGTGTTTCCGGGCGCGTCAACTGCTTTGGTCATTAATCCCGTTAGTGTATGCATGCTTTTCTCGGGAGATGGCGGTGATCTTCCCCCGCTGGATGGCGAGATCCGGCGCAACCTCCGTCGGCTAGGGGTTTCTCAACCAGGACTCTCCCACCAGCGGGCACCGCCCAAGCTCCAGCTCCTGACCGGTCCCCCGGAATATGGGTAGTGTAGTGCATGTTGTGTGGTGTGTGTGTGTGTGATCAGAGGAGAGAACAAGGAATAGGAAGGACAGATCGCGCGCGGTCCGTGACCCGTTTGGTAGGGTACTGCTCCGGCATTCGCCTGGTGTCGATCGGAGAAACCATGGAAAACTACCGATCAGAGCAGCCGGCCGCTAGAACTCTCCACCAGGCAACGACTGAACTCGACCTAGCTGGTAAACGAGTGTCGAAAATACCCCCGCTGGGAGTGAAACCCTGGGACCCCCCGGTCGAGGCGCTGCAGTGACATCAGTTGATGCCGAACTTAAGATTTAATGTGACTTCCCGTGCGTGGTACTTGGAGGGAGGGCTTGCAAATGCAACGTTGAGAACGTGATGGCGACGGGAGGATCATTTATCAAGGAAAGGGTAACGTTTCTTCCTAGAAATTCTATGAATGTGTAATTCAGTACTGCTTGTCACCAAACTTCGCTCTTGAACTTAAGATTTAATGTGACTTCCATGAGTAGGCTTGTGTTAATGAATTCAGCGAAGACTGACAAAAAGTTTAACAAGATCGTTTTCTGATCTCTAGGAATACAGTTCCGAACGATACCGCACATTAGAAGGAAAGGTCATATCAGAATTATATACTTACTGCAAGGGTTACCGGATACCATTTCGAGGGATGCAGTTTCGTGTATCCTTTCTCGCACACGAGAACGAGAGAATATGCAGTTATTGAACGCCATTGCCACTGCTTTTCTCTATCTTTAGTTCTTTGTTTGTTTTTCTGTTTCCGACAAACTGGATAACATGGTCCGATTGTTGGTGTCAGGAAAAATAGACCCCTAACGATAGAGCACATAGGATATTTGGAAATAAGACCCAAAACGAAAGTGCATGGAGGAAGGAAAATTTCCATCAATATGTATCATCTTCTGGCACCAGATTATTTTTGCTCCGTTATTTTTTGGACGTTGGTTTTTTATGGTATACGGCTGTTCCATGCCTAATTCGGGCCTGAGTATTTGATCGCATTACTTTCCGCTAAAAAAAAAATAAACATAGGAGAAAAACATTTTACTTCAGTTATATAATTAAAATTTCGAAAATCAATTGTTAATTGATAACATCTCTTAACATTAAGATTACTTTATGTTTATAATTAAAATGGCGCATCACGATTTCCTTGAATTTGCTTTGTTGTTTAGTGTCTCGGTCATACGTGGTATCTGGCGGTGGACATGCAACTCTATTGGCTGTCCCCGCTTATTCTGCTGCCGCTGTGGAAACTGCCCAAACGCATTGCTCTGCTCTGGGTGAGCTTCTTGATGCTGATTGGCTGGGCAGTCTCCTTCACAGTCGTGTACCTCAAGGAGCTCTCTCCCAGTTTTGTTGCTGGAGGGTAAGTTCGTAGTAATTAATCACACGCAATATTTTGTAACATATAAGCATCCTACTTTGGCAAACAGATTGGTAGATATGCCGTTAGTATTACTAATATTCTTGTTCTCTCTATTATCTTCAATTTCATGCATATTTTAGACACGTCAAGCTATACGTACGGATATGCGCTGTCATACACTTAGAGTAGGCGCGTGAAATTGTAAGGCCATTAGTCCCGTAAGTGTGGTGCATGTTTTGTGGCGGGAGGTTGCGGCGTTCTTCTCCCGCTTGATAGAATGCACGTCGGCTGGCGGTTTTTTCCCAGCCATATATTTCCCACCAGTGGGTCATCGCTCAAGCTGGGTCAAGCTCAATTCTCCCGACTGATTTATGTGGTAGTGTAGTACATGTAGATCTTTAATCTTATAGCGTTTTCCATTCGTTGCGCACTCAGGGCAGCTTTCTTGTTCCAGTCCACCGCTAGGGCGCTCCAGTGCAAAGAACTGCGTGTTCCATTCGCACATCGACACGGACCCGGAGCGCCCTAACGATCGCGTCAGTGCAGTCCAGTGCACCGGGCCATTGTGAGGTTAGGTGCGGAATTTATCCATGCTGATTTAGATTCTGTGGTGAAATTATGAAATCAATTGAGGATCTTCTGTCACGCAGGGATACTTCGAATGATGGAGTATATTATGTTTTGAAAGAAATGTTTTAAAATAATGTTTGTTTTTAAGAGTTCGGAAAATCGATTGTGTTTTCCGAAATTTAACCTTGATAACCAGATTAACAAATCCAGTGCTATTTAGAAACGTGTTTTAGGTACAACTCAATTTCGAAATGCTAATAGAGTGAAAATAAAAATAGTGACCCTTACAAAATCATTCAAATATATATGGCAAGAAATGTTTCTCGCACGCCCATGCATATACTAGCGGAAATGTTCATTTTAAATATTTTATTTTTTTCGTAATCAAAAAATCTACAGAAGCCTTTCGGTTCAAATTGTGTACTAGATCGATCACTGGAAAATTTTTGAAAATGAAATTATTACTCATACGCATTTGAAGTTTTCTAGTTTTAAATAAAGAAATGCACGTTAATAATTTAAAATTTAAAAAAGTCAGAATTACAAAGATGCATAAAAATTATAACGACGATCGTAATTCAAAATTATTATTTTCAAAGTTCCATCAGTGTGACTGACCAAGAACAGCTGCGTATAATTTCCCCGCATAGCGCACAGCACGACTCATTTCCCGGGAATCCGTTTCATTCGTAGCGCCCTTTACGCTGTGGGCATTTTCCCGAGCGATGACGTTTCTGCCATGCACTAGGGTGGGTTTCAGTGCAACGAATGGAAAACGCTATTAGTTTGTGAAGAAAAATAATTCAATTAATTTTAAAAAAGATAAAATTTCCTACAAAGTTTGTATAAAAATGTATTGGAAACCAGTTACCAAGCGAGCTGCAGCCGTTCAAACCAATTTGAATATTCAAAAAAGGTTGGAAAAATCTACGTTTGTGTCGTTTTAATTATTTGGGCACGTCTGTGCTAGACGACCTACACCAATCCTAAGGGCTATACTTGTTTTTTTCTAACGTGGCCTCTGTGGGTAGTGTCTCCAAGATGGAATATGGCACGATGTTTTGCGTCTTTGTCAGTCCTGACGCAAAGGTATAGCATGATCGCGACCGTATCAAGCAGTGCTGCAGATCAAGCAACTCTAGCGGCACGACTGAGAAGGACGCGAATATTCCATATTGGAGATAAGACCATCAGATGCCTCGTAAGAAAATACCAAATATATTTTGTTTGTCCAAAAATTTATATGATTGTATGTGCGATCGTCCACGTTAGCAGGGTGCATCACGTGTGGATTTATGTCAACACAAAACTTAGGTTAATCGTTATCTTTCAAAGAATCTGGAAACGGAGATCGTCCAGTGCTCCGGCTCGTCATCTCTTTACCATACAAATCGACAAAAAGATTTCTTCTGCCTCAGCAATATGTTCTGGTATAATTTGTCTGATTATTTATTTTATTTATTTATTTTACGTCAAAAAACAGTTGAAACTGCGTACGACGTGCTATGGGGAGAAGTGAACTCTGTGCAGATTTTAAAAATTCTGTGATCCCTACACTAAGTCATATACTACATGAATTTTGTATTAAAGAAAAACGCTCCCATGTAATAAAATCTATTTTAAAGGGGATAAATAAGCAATAAATTTTCTCTTATCCATGTGTCCCTTTGTCAAGAAATAATACATCCTGCCGCAACAACATGGAAACGATAATTTGAATAACTGTATTTCCCAATGAATTCTAGAAGACGTGCACAGATAATGAAGTTACATCGAATATTTCAGAGAAATCACACTGTTTTCGATAATCACTGCAGAATATTGCTTTTTATTACCTACGCTGGGTGGATGTATCACATCCAACTAAAAGCATATACCAGATAAAGCATATGTTCATGTATATACTTGAATGATCTTTATGAAAGGGACCTTTCTCATATTCTACAAATAAATACTCGTATCTTGGTTAGTAGCTAGTTGTTAGAAAAATCAGTTCTACCAGACTATGCAGCCGTGTTTACAATCTAATTTTATTGCAGTGTTTACAATCGTAATTTTTCTGACACTTAACAGTAATGTGCTGCACTCTTTATGGTAACTGTCGAAAGGCAATTTTTACTACGGATTTTCAAACCTCTAACCCCTTTTGCTTTTCACGACAAATCCACAACTCAGCAAATTCCTATGGTATTTAAATCATTGTTCCATAGATGAAGGTTATATTTCAGCACCAAACGATGTACGACACTAATGTACGGGCTAAAATGAACGATAAGCAACAGTAAAATTACTACAAACTATAACGCTAAAAAATTATTTTTACAAAACTGGTATGAACAAATAATTTCTAAGTGTACAATAACGCTACAAATGAAATAAAAAATCCCCAATAATAATATGGCCGGCGGGTCCTACTACCGAATTCAAATGTACATCTTTTTTATGTTATGTTCTGAGGCTGCTAGGACGCTTAGTATTACGTTTAGAAAAAAATATACAGAAGTAGGACATTCTATTCCCATTAAAAATTTGATTGTATTTATGTATCACAATCATCTATTAACAGCTATGCCCGTCACTGCAGATCAGCAACCCGCTCAGTGCACGCCGAATGTGCAGTGAGGGTTACACAATGACTTACTTGGTAAATATCATTCCCTTCCCACCACCCCTCTAGAAGCGTTTTACTACCAGTATACCCTTTTCCCCAATGTAATTCCCCAGTAATAAAATAAATCAAGTTTTATTGAAATTAAATTGTTGCCGCGTTGAAGACTTAAGCTGGAACACGAACACATACATTCATATTCATTTTTTTATATTAATATTATCGGCAATAGGTACATTTACGACGCAATGTTTAAACCAATGAAGAGATAAATAATAGTATTACATGTAATAATAATTAAATTTATTATTGGTTGATTAAAACTTCACAAACATGTGCATTTTTCACCCATTTTTCAGGAATGAGAAAATTGCTTTTTTTAAAAAAATGCTATAGCTCGCTTGGTAATTGATTTCGAAAAAACCTGTTTTATACAAGTTATAGTAAATTTTATCCTCTTTAAAATTGTTTATTGAATTATTTCTCCACAAGACTCATGGTAAAAGAGATATACAGAAATAAAAGAAACAAGTCATATAAAATATTAGTTTTTCGGACCTCCCGAAGTTAGCACAGGATTTGAGAGGTCGAATACTTGGGTTTTTAACTAGTGCTTTCGTACATATAATATACCTAAAAAATGTTTTTGACATTTTTCTATGTAACCCTCCCCTTTTTCAGTACCTACCGTCTGCATTACTCAATTATTATAAAAAAAAACAATTTCAGAAATTGTTTTCCAAAAGTTTTCCAAAACATCCAGATTCTGTCCTTGGATAGCACGAATTGAAGACATCTTTAGAAGTACAAGTTTCAATAATTTAGTTCCAAGCCTTCTTCGCCTTGCTGAAGAGAACCGAATAGTTCGAAAAAAAAATTTGGGAAAATTGGGTCTACATCTTATCCCATTTTGCCTCACATCTCTTACACAAAAGGTCGCTTTTGTTTGAAAACGGCAAAGTCCTTGACAAATTTCGTCTTTGGGACAGGCAAACCCCCGAGAGCGTTTGCTGGTAAGGGGTTTTTGTGAAAAGCAAACAGATTCTGGCTTTACGCCTACGTCATCTTTCCAGATTCTTTCAACTCATTCGTCTCATCAGCTTGAAAGTGCATAAAAACAGCAAATGGCTGACTGAGCTCCCCAAAGGGACACAAAGTGGTGTTTGGAAATTGAAACCATCTGTACCCTTACGTAGGTATCTGGCTTATACAACCGTATCTTCTATTAAAACGTTGATGTTTACAATTTCAGAAATTGTTTTGCATTGTTCACATAATGTTCTGATTTCATTTTGGCTAATTTGTTTATAGGGCCTTGACATCACGGTCTATACCGCCGTATCTTCTATTAAAACGTTGATGTTTATATTTTTTTTTTCCAAAGGTGCTTTATCCAACTGACAGCCGGTTACCCTTCACGACCCGATGAGATGCATATTCGACTATACACTACACACCACACATTTTTCATTTCTTTTACGTCAAAAAAAGTTAAAACAGTGTTTGACGTGCTATGGGGAGAAGTAAATTCTGTGCACGTTTACAAAATTCTGTGATCTCTACACTAAGTCATATACTACTTGAATTTTGAATTTAAAAAAACGCTCCCATGTAATAAAGTATATTTTCAAGGATAAAAAACAAAATTTGGGCTCATCCAATGTCCTGTAAAGAAAATACTTTCTGCCGCAACATCATGGAAACGATAATTTGAATAACTATACTTTCCACTGAATTCTAGAAGTCGTGCACAGATAATGAAGTTACATTTATGATCAGAAACAAAACAAGGGGCCATTTCAACATTTGCTCAAAGAAACAAGGAAACTGGACGAAAAACCTGATCGAGATGGAGGTCATTGACCCAGAAGCCCCCATTTTATGTACTGAATTTTTCTTGATTATAAATTATTCCAGGAGGCAGTGATAACTCGGAGCTGAAAGAAAGTTTCACATATTTCGGTAGCAGTTTTTAGTAATATTTTTCTTTTTCGTAATTACCGGGATTTTAATTATATCCTTTACAGAGCACACGTCGGAGTATCGTTCTTCTCGGGATACTTTACTGAATGATGATTGCCGCAAAGAACGCGCGTTGATGCGTGATTGCAGTTATTTTTGGTGTCTCGATAACATCTTTGAATTCAGGCCCTTTGGGATTTTTACGTCTTCTACCATTGATCGTTAAAATTTGATCTATTGGTAGTTGATACAGGAAGGGGTGCGTCCTTTCGGAGCCAAGTCCTAGAATTGAGGTCCCTGTTTAAAGTCTAATGCTGTTCAATAATTTATTATATGCTGATTCAAAACACTGAATTTTTGGAAGATCTTTGAATGAATGAAAGCTTCTTGTGTTATATTAGGTATTTAACAATATTATGGAAGTCAGTTGATGTTTCGAAACTGATCTTGACTTTGTCATATTTAACATCTGATATGAAAATATTTCAAACTTTATGCTGAAGTTCTTATTATTAATGTTTGTTATATTAGACACATATATTGGAGGAATATTATCTGTTTGACATAAATAAATCTTGTGTCCTCGATTTCGCCATTGATTTTTCCTCATTCATTAAATTTGTTATCGGTAGGCACATTATATTTTAAAATGCGCCTACTTTATAATTGCCTAATTCATACATAAGTTTACTTGACAATTCACGTGGTTACTAGATTTGTTTGGATCTACACTTAATTTTTTGTTTTCGTGAGAGTTTGAGGTATCACCGACTGACCTTTTTCTGGTAAGAGGGGTTGCCGTTAAAAGGGGTTTGATGTTGGTCGCTTTTATGGAGTGCCAACCCGAGTTTCATTTCGGGGTTGTGTTGCATCAGGCTGCGTCTGTGATGAAATATCCCACAGATGGTAACTTTTCCCGGGTTTGATGCACATCGCCTTGAAGGTGGTGTGAACCCCGTTGTTTAGGAAAAGAGCACGCTTATCAGCCCTGTGGATGAGTTGATACAGACATTCGCAATCAGACGATATGAGTTTCACTGCAACTTCCAAGCCTCACACGATACTAGTTAACGGGAGAACTGCGATCCTTACAGGCCGCACGGCTCGAGTCAAGCATTAGATGAATGTGTGTTACCCGGGTAATTCCCCCACGCGAGTCAGATTTACCGGCTATCACAGCACTTCCTGTGATATTACGTATGATAGTGCGCGACGAAGGTTACAGGACCGTGGGAGTGAATATTTTGTTGTGGTCTTGTGAAAAGCTTTGTTGTGAACTTTTGTTGTGGTTGCGGCGCTAAGCTAAATTCGTTTCGAAGTGACGACGGTTGCGAATTCGAGACTCGCGGGTTTTTGGTTGGGCCCCCCAGGAACCCGGTTTCAAACGTCGTCGACCCCCTGGCCGGGGGGATAAGGTACTGATTGGGCTCGACGTGACGAGACTTGACTTGAGATTATTCTCGAACGGAGATGTGTATGTGTATATAGCAGTAACGAGTTTACTCCAGAAGAAAGCGCTCAAGCCAAAGGTTAAAGAGACGGTTGCAATCAAATATCTGTTACATTTAAATACAATATGATACAATTTAAATACTATTTAAAAAAAAAAAAAGAATTACTATCCCTTACTGCGGGGGGGGTAAATCCCTTTTTAAAATGAAATTTCCTTTCAGAACTTTAAATTTTATATACAAAATATCACATACTCGATCATTTTCATTGTAATGGGTAATATTTGTTACATTTAAATACAATATGATACAATTTAAATACTATTTAAATACAATTGTCACAAATACAGTCAACACTATTTATAGTGAACTCGGATATAGTGAACCCTCGGCTATAGTGAACTTTAGTCACTGGTCCCATCTCACTTACATTACAAATAGTCATAAGAAGATTCGATTATAGTGAACCTGAACCTCGGATATAGTAAACTTAGGAAATAAGTCCTGGAAATTAATTGGATCTCGTAGGTTATTAGACGTTTCAAATGGACTTAGGAGGGTGGGATGATATTCCAGCAGTGCAAGAGGCATTGAAAGGTGCTGAGACTACATTAGTATCACGGATGGAGAGAACACGAAGTCTGGATAAGGATCTAATGAAACTTGTTTGAAGAAAACAATCAACAATAATTGATTTTTTAAAACCAATAAAGATAATGACATTTGTGAAGAAATTCCATTTAATTTTGTATTCGTCAGATATAGTGAACCAAATATGTTAGTCCCCAGAAGTTCACTACAATCGAAGTCGACTGTGTATTTTGCATGACTCGTACAAATATGTTTGACGCAGTTGATGTACAATTTATTTTCCCATCTGCTGTTCTTGGGCTCACCTCACATCTGGCTTTTTGTGCTTAGGGTTCCTGAAGGTTCTTCTCGTGGTTTCCTCCAAAACTTAATTAAAATTTCTCGCATTTCATGTGTTCAAGGATGGACATCACGTCGTGAAATGCATGGCTGTACAAGTGAACGTCCAGGCACCATCAACTGTTTTCAGGCGATTCTACAATTTCCCAAAAATAATCCATGCTTGAGCCCAATGATACTGAAGCGATCTATCCGGTTGTCGTGAATGCTAGTGTTTACACTGGATATGTTAAGAATTGCATATAATATCATTATTGGCTACCGACAGCCATCGCTACCGTCACTGTCACCGCCACAGAGTTTGTCGAGCCACAAATTAGTTGGCACAAAGTTGGTTAAATGTATCTACGCCCGCTTTGGTATTGTAATCATTGATCACATTAGTCCTTTTGTTTTGTGGATCAACGTTTTGGTCGCTTGCATGCATTGTCGATAAGACAACAGACCGTTTCACAAAAAAACAAATTAGAGAAAACACACAAACAAGATACAGAAGTGAAAGAACAAATATAATATTGATATTTACTGACACTCCTTGTCTGGGTTGGTCCATACAGACATAATGAACAATATAATATATGATAACTTTGTTATTTTAGACAAAAAGCACATACGATCATCTGCTGGGGATCCTGAACGAGGATTGATTGATTTTTCTGTTTCAGGGGCCAACTGCTTTTTGGTAATTATTCTGTAGTGTGTGCATGTTTTTTCTCAAAGATGGCAGTGATCTTCCCCGCGGATGGCAATCGCGCCGACCTACCGTCGGTTAAGTGGGTTTTCCCAAACAGGACTCTTCCCCCAGCGGGCACCCCTAGCCGGGACAAACTCTAAGCTCCCGACCGGTAATGTGGTGTGTGTGTGTGAAAAAGGGAGAGGATAGGCAAGGAAGGGGAAAGGGGACAGATCCGCGCGTCCGTGGCCCTTGGTGGTACTGCTCCAGCTTCCCGATCTGCAACTCCCGTTAGAGAGCGGTAAAAATTCTCCCCAGATGGCGATAAATTGACCAGCTGAAACGCTGTGTAAATTGCCGCGTCGACTCGAACCGGGACCCCCCGGTCAGAAACGCTGCAGTGACATCAGTTGATGCATGAGCTCTGTTTGCGGTCGAACGGGGAATACAAGGAACCACAGGAAATAATCGGCGCTTTGAAGTTACAAACTGAGTTTATGGAGTGTTGGCTTTCAACAATCAAACCTTGAACCGCAAGTACAATGTAGAATGTAAATAATCTGCCAATACCACTAATTAAATCAGGGAAGATACTGTTTAAATAGGATAGCCATAAAAAACCCCGAGACATTAATGAAAAAAGTAAAAAGTCAAGTTTTGAAGGCAATGTAGAATTAAATAATTTGGAAATACACTAATCAAAAGTTTTTTAATTACTTGATTAAAAATGTTTAATTCATCCAACGAAATCGGGGACTGAGTATTATTTCATTAATGAATCGCGCGCCAATTTCTCTGGGCGCAGTGCCCGCGAGATGATAGTATTAATATATAAATTTGGACAATAACTGTCAGAACTTCTTCCGAAGACTTGTCATGAGCCAGGTTTCTAGCGACGTGTCGCCAATCCGTGAGCTGTTTGTACAACCCTTACTTTTAAATCTCGCGCCAATTTCTCTGGGCGCAGTGCCCGCGAGCTCCAGCTCTGCTTACATTGCCCGCGATCTTTAAATGCCTGATCTCACCACCAGTATCTGGAAATATGTTGTAATTGGTCGTTTTTTAAACCATACTTCTTTATTACAGCAATTGTAGTAAATTGCACGTCCAGCTGTCCTTAGACAATTGCTTTTTCCAATCCATGGTTTTGACATGTATTGCATCGAAAGCCTCGGAAGGAGCTATTTTACACTTCACACTTAAAAACTTCTATATTGAGTTACGGCTTGCTGTAACTTCCATATCTATAACGACGTGATTTATCGTTTGGCATTGTCAT
This sequence comes from Teleogryllus oceanicus, assembly GCA_964035755.1. Taxonomy (NCBI): domain Eukaryota; kingdom Metazoa; phylum Arthropoda; class Insecta; order Orthoptera; family Gryllidae; genus Teleogryllus; species Teleogryllus oceanicus. The sequence goes on from CAXIVR010000002.1 coordinate 31,980,727, forward strand.
TCATTTTGCGACTGTTGCTCACAGCACGAACACATACACGGGCCAAAATCTAGCAAGTGTAGCAGAAGGTTAAAATGTGTACTATAACAATAAGTAACAAGACAACAACGTGTTTATGGATTTAAGAAAAATATACTTTTAATACAAAATATGTATCTACTTTAATATTAACCAATATTATCCAAAAAATTATAAAAATAAACCAAATGTGTTTTATGCATGAATTTTTTCAAAAAGACTACAAACAAAATGCATGCAAACATGCACGAAAAATCGTGGATTCTTTAAATGAGTTTGCCATGAAACATATTTACAAATATGAAAGCTCTACAGTGGTTAATCAAGTGATGCTACAACAGCACATACTTTCACGTTTTTAGTGATGGTTATGTAACACTATTTATACCGCAATTTATCTCCTAATTAACAGATCTCATCGTCATCGTTTTTTGTAAAACTCAACAACATTAGGTCCTAAATCTAAATGTTTTCAAGGCAATATCAACACAAATTCTAAAATTATAACTGCGTTTCATACAGCTAAATCATGTCCCAACAATTAGTCGTAATTCCCGGAACTACAGCTGGCGTCTCGCGAGGCGGAATGCCGTTGTAGCATTGCAATCTATTTCCTAAATTATTAATTTAATTTATTTAATTATTAATTTAAAGCTATTAATTTTCTTTCATATTATATTTAAATCGTATTTTTAAGAGAGATTTAAAAGATTAATTTGTAAACGTATAAAAAAGCTCGAATGTAAGAAACTCCCAAAGAAATACGAAATGCGATACAAAGTCTAACTTACGTTGCATCCAACTGTCTGGAATCACTCTCAAATTACATTCAAGAAGTGCAGGAAATTCAATGCGGGCTATTGTTTGATGCTAAGTTACACAAAATACAAATATTTTCGACAAATTCAATGTGCCTTTATTTAATGATCTGTTTTACTAAGAACAAATTATCACCACAAATGTAGTTGTAAAAAAGCGCCGGAAATTTTAATTTCAGCAAGTCTCCAAAAATCAAGGTTTTTAAGAAAAGAGACTTGTACCATTCCCATAAATGTTCTTCACTCTACCCAATAACATCATTTAATGTAAAACGCTGGAGCAAATTGTTTGAAAAATTTGACAATGTCCCAGAGGCTTCATGTAAAGTAACCCTCAAAATTAAATTATCCGTTTCAAATTCTAGAGCCGTGACATCAGTCAGATCGATTGGGGAAAATAAATTTCCAGAAAATAGGCTTAACGTTTTAGCCGCTAGCGTTGTTCACAGATAGACGGACAGACATTTTGCCGTCATCTTATCAAGGACCCCCAAAACATGGGTTCTAGTTACCCACGTGTTACAGGAGTTTTTTTCAAAATTTAACAATTGGATTTATCCAATTTTTCGTTACCAGGGTTCGGCAATGAGCGTTTTTCTGCCGGAAATTCGCCGCTTTTCCCCCGCAACAGTACATAATTTTCCCTCTACTGCGTAAGCGGTAGGGAGAAAGTAACTAGTTGTGCTAGAACAGCACATACTTTCTCGACAGTATTTTTACGCAAAATTACGCGAATAGTACTCAAATTTTCGAAAAATTGTGCCTGACCTTATTTCAAACTATCTTTAAGGAACAGATTTTATTAAGAGAAAAACTCTATCTTTAATTTTTTAGATGTAGGAAGATTTTTTAAAAAAAATATCTTGAGCTATTTTCGAAAAATCAGAGTTTTTAACTAATATGAGGCCAGCACGATTCTCTTAAACGTAATCCACACTATCCAACAACAAAAATTAACCCAAAACGATGGAGAATTTTTTTAAATTTGGAAAATGTTCCACAGGCTTCATGTAAAGTACCCCCCAAAATTAAAATATCGGTTTCAAATTCAAGGCGCCGCGTCATCAGCCAGATCAATTGGAGAATATCAATTTTGGAGAAAATGGTTTAGCCGCTAGCGTTGTTCACAAACGGACAGACGTCCGTTATTCCGTCGTTCGATTTTTCGACATCAAGGACCCACAAAACATGGATGCTGGTTACAAGTGTTAGAGAATTTTTTTCCAAAACTTTCACTCCACTTCGTTGCAAGAAACTAAGAATACATCAAAAGATTTATACCACAGACGCAGCAAAAGACGTATTTAGGTCGCATTTACGTGGCATTTTCATGAAACACTCTGAATTTTCAGTTTCTCACCCTTACTTTGTAAGAAAACTGCTGTACGTGCTAAATTTGCGACTCGAGTACATGCACGTGCTGAGAGCAACAAACGCAAAGTGAATTATCAACGTCAAACGATAAATCAAGTCACAATACATAAGGAAGTTCCTGCAAGCCGTAACTCAATATAGATGTTTTTAAGTGTGAAGTGTAAACGACTCGTTCCAAGGCTTTCGCTTGCAATACATCTCAAACAATGGATTGGAAAAGGCATTTGTCTAAGAACGGATGGAACTGTAATTTATTGCAATTGCTGTAATAATGAAGTAAGTATAATTAAAAAAACGATCAATTACTACACATTTCTTGCTACTGGTAATGCTTTACTAGTCCACGTGTTTAGTGCCCAAAGTCTATCACAAATTATATAATTTGAGATGCTTAAACTTAGAAATGGGACACCAAAAAGGAAACTTTAATTTTTTTGAAGTGGAATTAATTATTTTCTAGAAATTGTTCAATTGTAATTAAAATTATTTAAAAGTATTGAGAATGGTGTGTTCAGGCATTGTCGATTTCTGGTTCAGAATCAAATCTGTTAACTGTCTTTACATTTTTTTTAGACACTGAGAATCTGAACTAGTATGTTCATGGACCTCAACAGACCTCCACGCTTGAAAATTGCAACTATTGATGCTACAACAACACATACTTTCTCCCATTATTTCTAAATTTGCCATTTTAAAAAATTCATACCAGAAGAAAATTTAAAGAAAAATTTTAAGTAGTTTTTAAGAAACAAAATTGTTAAAAAAGTTTAAAAAAACCAAAAAAAATTGAACAATACTTTATTTCAAGATTTGTATTTAAAGACCAAATTTCATTAAGAAATGAAATGTCTATCTTCAATATTATAGTGGAAGGAAGACACCCAAAAATTTCGCTTTTGGAATTTTTGAAAAATATGGGATTTCAACAAACATGACACCTGCACCATTTTTAACGTCCTTTACGCTATCCGAGAACAAAGTTTAATAAACAATTTGGTGTCATTTTTGAGAAAATTTTGAAAATGTTTCTGAGGCTGTAAAGTGCCCTCAAAATTCAAAATACCGTCTGAAAATCCCAAAGCATCGAGTTCGTTCAGATCGATCAGGAAATATCAATATTATAGAAAGTCGGGCTGGATGGTTTAGGCGCTAGATTTGACCACAGACGGGAGACATGTTTTGCCGTCAATTGATTGTTCAGTATCAAGAATTCACAAAACTTGCATTCTGGCTACACCACGTGTTAGAGGAAGTAATTAACTATAAAAGGATTTATCCACCTTTTCGTTATCAGGGCACGACAGTAAGGCTTTGGTCACAGTGCAGTCAAAATATTGGTCGCTCGCTACTGGGCGACGGTAAATGAAATCGTCCTACTTATTTCATTCGAAATGCACCCAATTGTTGCACCCGAAATCTTCCGAATATCTCCATAATTCTGCAGTTTATTGTTTGAAACATTTGAGCCCAAGACCATCTACATCTTTTTTTATCATCTTTTTTCTACATCTTTTTTTATATTAGAGGTAGTCTATACACGCATTACAAGATGGCTTTGACTTTCCAGCTGATTTCGGAGAAATGGAACCGACAAAATCAAACGAAACAGATCGTCATCCGATATCCGACGTTTCCGGACGCCACCGGAAGAGATCGTTCGGGATCAATATGCCCATTTCCATTAATTAACATGTTTTTGAATAAATCGGGCATATCGAACGCAAGCGTCCGATGTCGACCGACCGAAATTTCATCCAAAATCGTCTGCACTATGACCGGCGCCTAAGGGTCGCAGTGCTTCTGACTAGGTGAGTTCTAAGGTTCGAGTCCCGACTGTGGCAGATTTTCAACACTAGCTATAGAGCTGGGTCGAATTCAGTCCCTCTCTGGACGATAATTATAGCGACCGGAATTATGCTCTGATTGGTAGTTTTCCGTGGTTTCTCCGATCAACACCAGGCGAATGCCTGTGCAGTCCCCTAGCAAATGGATCACGGACCACATGCGACCTTTCCTTACTCATCCTATCTTCACCCCTAAATAATTTGTTGAATGAATTTTCCAACCGGAATATGAACCCGTGTCTCCTGATTTACGCCCAGGTAGTTAAACCACTAAGCTAAAGAGACGTCCAATTCTTTGATCAGTTTCATAGGCCACATATATTGCCCGTTTATGATGTATGATTATCACCAACCATTCAACTTTTTTTAATGCAATCAGGGAAGACTGGAAGATATCCAAATCGTAGCCGTGTTACTGACTAACACGGTGAAATGTATTTGAATAATTAAATTTGTTCAAAGAATTTTCTCCCGAATTATGAATTCGATCCCAGGTCTCCTGGATTTCGCCCGTTGCTCCAACCACTAAGCTATCGAGACGACCAATTCTTGGAGAAGTTTCATATGCCTGATATATTGTTCTCACATTACCAATACATACTTTTATACACCACTGTACCACACATGTTGGGAGTCAAGTCGAGAAACTTGGAACGTGTCTCGTTGGGGCGGTGCTCCGCTGGGAGATACTCTAGATTAGGAGAACCCCGCTTCCAGACTTGTAGGTTGGCGTCGAATCTCACCAACCAGCGAGTGAAGTTCACCGCCACCTCCCGCGATAAAAACTTGTACTTCGCTCACGTCGCCAATGACCTTAGCAGTTGATGCGCCCGTAAACACGAAATAATTTCAATCAATCAATCTCGGAGAGAGCAAAGGGCACATTAAAAGATTCGAAAAATCACACATTTTTATTGAACTCCGACAGTTTGAAATTTGCAAACGTTCCAAATAATGCAAGAAAGTAAATGCTGTTGTAGCATCAATAGTTTGAGAGAGATTCAGAGAGTTTAAGGAAATGTTCAACCATACTTTCTTAGATCGAGAGTGCAGCAATGTCATATTTCAGTTGTGAGAGTGTGGAAATATGTGATAAATGTAGCTATTTTCTATGTACGTTTCTTCACATTCATGACAGGCATTAAAACTTGCTTGGTAGGATTATTTACCCAGTTTCGTTCGTCTCTCAGGGCACCTAATGCAAGTTACGATTGCGAATGCTGGAAAGTTGTACCTGATGAAACAGGCTCTACGTGTGCCTCATGGCAACTCCCGGGCAATCGAGAGCATTCAAATCGCAATATATACAGATTAATTGCACGGAGAAATCGCACTAATGTCGGCGCATTTACATTGAGCTAGGAGAAAAATATTGTTAGAGCATCGGCGGCCAAAATTGATTCAAATTTGACGCCGCACTTTAAAATCTATCATTATAATAATTCCGTGTCGCTAATTAACAGCAAAGAGCATGCATTTTAAACGTCTCGCATCGGACGTATAATATTTTTTCTTGAGAAACGGCGTGTTTGCTTCTAGAGAGAAAGACAAAAACATCTTTCGCGGGAAGCTCTTTGGAAGGACAAACAGTTGAAGTTTTCTAAAACTCTGAGATCGCCCGACACCGGAGACACTGTAGGGTGTCAACATACCGAGAATTAAAAGTCCTCCAAATGAAGGCGCGATAGAATAGCATTATTTAAAAAAGGAAGTGGCCGAACACAGTCGCCTCGCCTCGCCTCGCGCGAGTAAACCACCGTTAAGATGCACGTATATATGCTACCGACTATTAATTTAATTATGTGGGGTTGGTATTGGGCCAGCTAGAAGATTAGGGGCAAACGCGTTTCCATTGTCGAGATTTCGAAGAAATACAACGACTATATGATGTCACGAAGGGTAATTGTTGAAGAATCTTGCAGCCGTGCGTATACACAAAGAGTATATCAATTTGGGTAAAAAGCCATGGTAATTTCCATCTGGGCGGCACTGAAGAAATTAAATTTGACTAGTGATACGAGTGGGTGATTTGAGCGCGAAGAGTCGGTAGCAAGCTGAAATGGTATGTTGCAAGAATTATAACAGAAAACAATCTTCTGTTCGTGTAAGGAAACATTGACAACAAGGTAAAATTGATAAAATTCTTTCATCAACTGTATTTATCTCTCGATAATCAATTAAAATTTTTCCTTTTCCCAAACAATTTGATGAAGCTATTTTGCAACGTCAACAAATATGGTTTTCTACATTTTTATTAGCCGAGATTAATCTTACGAAATTGCACTGTGTTTTTGATGGTATTTATCAAAATCCACAAAAAATAGTTTCCTTTTTGAACTGGATACACATCTGCCGTATCTTTTTGTTGCGTAAATTATTCAAATGTAACTCACTATGCTTGTATTAATGTCCATTAATTTTAAGTTTGGGTTCACGTTTCGATTTTATCTACGTTGGATTGAATTTTCTACTTCTCTCAACTTAAATTTACGAGCACTTTCTATACTTTTATGATTTTATAGAGATCTGCAGCGTACAGATACTATGAAGTATTACTACTGGACTACGCATACCCGCTACGTGCCATGGCTGATGGGAGTTGTGCTGGGGTATATTCTACACGAGGCGCGAAAGAAGAAGCCGGAATTGCCCAAAGTAAGTTAAAAAGTGTGCGTTTCGGTGGAAGCACGTTATCCTGATGTCGATCACATACGTTTTTCCTATTGGAATGATATGAATCACCAAGTGTGTAAGCATCGTGCTGAGAATATTGAAACCCCTATCTCAATACGATGTGATGGGAAGGGAGAGACAGGAGTCGGCGACCGTAAATCAGGAAACTACCGAAGGACACGGTACGACAAGAGGCAGGAAGACTTCTAGCCTTTTTTGGTGGGACAAAATCAACTTCGCATGATCGATTGTCACTGATTCCGAGCGCGTCAACTACTATAGTCATTAGTCCCGTAAGTGTAGTGTGTGTGTTTTATTCGGGAGGTGGAGGTGGTCTTCCCCCGCTGGATGACCAGATCCGGCACCGACCTATCGTCGGCAAACGGGGTTTTTCCTCAACCACGTATCTCCCACCAGCTGAGCACCGCCGCAGCTGGGACAACGTCTTAAGCTCGCGACCGGTCTCCCGGTATGTGTGGTAGTTTACTGCATGTTAGTGTGTGTGTAAGGAGTGAGGATAGGACAAGGAAGAGGAAGGAAATATCGCGCGATCCGTGGCCCGTTTGTTAGGATACATTAGCCTGGTGTTGATCGGAGAAACCACTGAAAACTATCGATCAGAGCAGCCGGCTGCTAGAATTCTCCTCCAGACAGCGACTGAATTCGATGTAGCTGACAAGGTAGTGCCGAAAATCCTGCCGCCGTGGGGAGTGGGAACCTAGGACCTCCCGGTCAGAGGCGCTGCAGTAACATCAGTTGATGCACTGAGCCACCGCTCCCGGTCTTCGAATGAAAGTAGCGGGTCTTCCCTTCCCTTCCTTTCACTTTCAATAGCAACAAATATTTTTAGCCAGTATTTTTAAAATTATTGAAAGAATGTAACTATATTTAATACAGTTGATAATTCCAATTATAAATGATCATGAAGAAACTCATTATATGAAATTAGAATTGCCTGTGCCACACACAGAGGTTGTCAGAAGTATATCAGTCATAATTGGTCTCTTAATTTTCCACAAGTCGAGTTACTTGACAAGAGAACCGCCAAGCAGCATCTCTGCGCACTCACCTCTCATACGCGCTCTTCCCAGCGGCCAGAATAGGGACGAATTTGAGACAGGGGTAGTGATTACGATGCTACACAGGTGTTCGGCTAGTCTCTTTGAAGGAGGCAGACTCATTTTTTCGAACCATTTATAAGTTGTCCGGGGAAACGAACCCGGGCCTCATTGAAGGAAACGCCTTTTGCTCGGAGCCGCGAGTGGTCTTATTACTCGCCTTATTGAAGAATATTTAATTTTGTAATGAATCCTCGTTTCTAAAGCGGAACATTTACCATTCCATCAGTAAAATCTTCCATCACAACAGTACATTACAACAGTAAGAACTTACCAAATAAAAAAAATTAAAGTTTCTTGGAAGACTTACGTTGGTAAATAGCAGAAATCAAGGACGAAATGATTATTACAGGATTGAGAATGAGAAATAATCGAGTAATGTGAACACCTCTAAACTTGTTACTTTTAAACTAACATGCAGTACACTACCACATATCCCGGGAGACCGGTCGGGAGCTTAGAGCTTTTCCGGCTGGGGCGGGGCCCCCTGGTGGGAGAGTTCTGGTTAGGAGGAAACCCCACTAGCCAACGGTAGGTCGGCGCCGGATCTCCCCATCCAGCGGAGGGAAGATCACCGCCATCCCCCGCGAAAAACACATGCACTACACTAACGGGACTAGTAACCTAAGCTGATGACGCACCTGGAATCACTAACCAACCAACCAAAATTTGTTACTTTTAAGTATTTTCATATTAATAAAACTAAAATAAATGTTTATTGCGTTGTAATTAAAACTGACTTTTTATTGACAGTGGGCAATTGCTTTGGCCTGGGTCACATCTACCGCACTGATGATGACTGCGCTGAACGCTGCGTACCCATTTCAGCAAACGACTTGGGTATACAGCCGCGTGGAAGCCGCCTTTTGGCTCTCCCTTTTCCGAGCAATGTGGTCGCTAGGTTTGGGATGGATTATCTTCGCCTGCGATCAAGGTTACGGAGGTAAGTTATATCTTCTTTGTTATTTACGTTAGTAAACACGCACTGAGCCCCTTAGCAACCAAGCATCTAAATACTGCTTTAAGAGCGCGTCCATAGCAACGGCCGCGAAAATATTTTTAATGGACCCCGATCATTTTAGCGGCCGTTGCTATGAACACTGGACCCCGGGTTTAGATTCCCTTATTAGTAGAAAAACATTCAACTGTCTGATCACAAACAAAGCATCCAGTACCACCAACCCTTGCTACAGAAAATCAAAAGTAATGACAATTTGAACTCGGAAGTGATTAAAGTTTATTTTAATAGCGATAAACTAAAATAACAAAATCATTTTATGAACTCGTCCTCTGATTTTGTACAAATACAGCTCTTGCATTTCATAGTACTGCTATCGCTCCGCCTCGAGTTAACCTTCCGGTGGTCCTTAAAGACTCGTTTAGAGGACTCGTGACATAAATATCTATTATCTGCTGGACTTAATTTCTAGTTCGTTCAACTCTCTGGATTTTGTACAAATACAGCTCTTGCATTTCATAGTACTGACCAACCTAAACACATTGAATCCGAATTGAAATATGGAATTATCAGAATGGGTGTTATTAATATATGTAACGTCTTCCTCTGTAGGAATTGTGAACAAAATACTCTCCTGGAACTTCTTTCAGCCGTTGGCTCGTTTATCCTATGGACTATATCTAATGCATATCCTCATATTGTTCCTATTATTGGAGTGTTAGCCAAATGTATATAGCTGATATAACAATTGTGAGTATCTGATTGCTTCTTAGATACAAAAGACACAATAAACTGATAAGAAAATTGTATATTACTTTTTTGTTTTTATTATTTCATTTCCTGAACTGTTGTGTTCTTAAATGTATTATCATGACAGTTATTAAAAAATTAAATGTAGTTAATAAAAAACTAAGAGTTTATATTTTGTTTCTCAAAAAAATGTGCTTTCTCCCGATTCTACTTTTTGAGTATCTAATGACACTGGGGTGACAAACCATGGTCCTGTTCGAATCACCAAAACTCATTGAGAAGTCTATATTCGGTAAGTGTTTGACATACTTTATGCATTGAACCATTTTAGTCGAATATTAATGAAATGCATTAATTTCAACTACATTAGATTAATTTTTTAACAATTTTCGTATTTATCGTGTTCCTTAGTATTATAAAGTGAGTAATGTGATATTCCAAAAACTCAATTTTTTATAGAAATGCATGTACTAAAATGCATTTAATTTTCAAAAGTTCTGTTCATCCTTCCTTCTGCCTATTGGTTCGTCTGTGAGCGCAAGTCTCTAAACAGGACGCAAGACATTTTCCAAAATGAATACCTAATATCCCAATCTATATGACTCAACATCAGACCGCAAGTTTGAAAGGAATAGTTTAATTTCAAGAGCTATTTTATCTCATCATATGGAGTTTCACTTCACATATTAGGGAGATTCCCTGTTCCGGCTTCATTACACCATCTCTGTCTTGGGCGGCCAATTTCCTTTCTTCCCCTTGGTCTGTACAGAAAGGCATTTCGGGGGATCCTTTCGTGAGACATTCTTTCTAAGTGCTGAACCCACCGTGATCGGAATTCATTTATATTTTCATCGATAGAAAATATGTTAAGTTTTTGTCTTATATCTTCGCTTTTCAATTTATACTTTAGGGTGCAGCGTTTTACTTTCCGGAAGAATTTCATTTCATAGGCTTGTACCTTCATTTTATCTTGTTTTCTTATTGTTGATGATTCACAACCGTAAAGCAGTTGTGGTACTGCCATGACTTTATAAACTTTAAACAGTGTGTCTTTTCTAGTCTTATTGCGAAAGTATTTGTTTATTGTTCCGCAAGTACGAGTATGTTGGAAACGTAATTTTGTTTTCATATCATCACTGTAGTCGTATGTGATATCACAGACCAAATAATTAAAATGTTTTATTTGTTGTATTAGATTTCTATTATTATTTTAGTTCTAATAGGATATTTGCCTCCGAAGGTCATCACTTTAGTTTTAGAGACCGATATTGAGAGACAATATGGTTTGCATATTCTATTTAGCTTATATTATGTTATTTCTTCTCTTCTATAATTATATGATCATAAGCATACAGAAGTTATTGTAGAGATGTGTTTGGATTTATCCAAAATACTTGGTTTACTTAAACTTTTCCATTCTCTTAGAATGTTGTCAATGTAAATATTAAATAAAGTGCGGTACAAGCTACATCCTTGTCTTACACCTCTGTTTATTTTTAACTCTTCCAACATTTTGTTCCTTGTAAATTAATACTTGTTTTGTAATAGATGGATTTCATTATTTCTTTCAAATGGAAAGAATTGCCCCTTTTTCGAAGAATCTGGCAGAGAAGTTCACGATTAACTCTATCAAACGCTTTATCTATAAAAGCTATGTGGGTCTCTAAATTGAACTCTCGTCTCTCTTCTATTTTTGTTTATGGTAAATACATTGTCTGTGCATTATCTTCCTTCCCCGAAATCACTTTGTTCTTCCAATAACTATATCTGAGATTGTTGTGAGCCGCTTATTTATTGTTTTTATGTAAACTTTATCAACATTGATAAACAAGCTCATTCCTCTGTATTTCTGTGGCAGGCTTCTATTTCCTTTTTTAAAAAGAGAGGTTACTTTTGTTTTCTTCTACGCATCAGGTATTGGGCATTTTCTCCAACAATTATGTAGCTCAAGATGTCTGTTCTTCAGTTCTTCACCTCCATATTTTAGCAGTTATGCATTGATACTATTTATCCCTGGATCTTTTCTATTTTTCATGCTCGACAGTGCATATTCCACTTCATCATTAAAAGATCGCAATACATAAAATGTAATTTTAGTAAAAGAAAGTAGTCCGTTTTTAATGATATTTTCTCACAGCATTGTACTATGTAGACTTTCTGCGTTAATTTTGAGAATTAGAAGAGAGTAAAAGGAGCTTTCAAGCATTGTTACCAAGGCAACAAATTCTTTTAAATATTAATCTAATTTATTTATTCAGCGACGATAATCTCATTTTTAGCCGTATATGCAGCAATGAGGTCAACTTTAATTGTAACTTTCGTCTTACAAGAATTTTGTAATTGGTCACTGAGTATCATTTCAATAAGTTTGATGAAGAGGTGTTTGCTGGAGGTGACTGAACTGTACGTAAGTAGCGTGTAGTAGCAATTCAGTAACCATTATTATGTAGTAGCAATATAATTATTATACTGTTATTTGACCGTTACAATCGTTCAAGAAATGTGTTACAACACATAATGGTAGTAGCGCCACTAGTTCAAGCTTAGAAAACTGGTTCAATCCCAATTTAATTGCCTAGTAAATTTTGACTTTCAATGTATTATTAACATTTTTAATGTTATGGAAAATACCAACAACATCTTTTGGTATTAGTAATTACCAAAATTTTAAGCATGACCACAATATAATGACCTGTAAAGTTTTATGCTTCTACATTCAGGCAATTCGATGCAGCATCGCAAGGTCAGTCGAGAGCATTTCTAATGCGTATGTAAGGATGCTCCTTTTTACTCTTAATACTTCGACTAGAGTGAAACTCTAAAGACATTTACGTAATATTGTGCATAACATAAAATACAATTTATTCCTCAATAAAGAATGTATATAATACGGAAATATCGACGAAAATATCAACAATGTGTGCTACTGATGGATACAGAATTACTCCCCAGACTTCCATTAAATATTTACGTCAAAGAAATATAAGTTTGCAGATTATAACAAAAGGAAGCAGATTACTACAATATGTATTATATTCGCGCATAATTCATAAACAAAGCTTTATAGGCTTTTAAAATCATGTCACCCGAAGAGAAACACGTTTTGCGGAGCCGGGTGAAGATCAGGCGGGGAAATGACGGGGATCAGTTCAGGACTGTGTTGTTTATATTAAGCAGTACTCTACTAATTGAGACCTTTATGAATTTTTTACTTAAATTTCGTAGATTTAGCACTTCTGGGGAACCCATCTCCGTCGTATGGGTGGAAGAGTCGAGGAAGTCAAAATCTATGGAATTCAATAGAAGGAGTACAGAAATAAATAATATTACTCGATAAAATGAGTAACTATTTGATTTTCTGTGAAATTTGAACTCTACATGGCAAGATTGGAATGTTTACTAAGACATTACACGGGGTGTAACGTATAGTTTAGGAGCTATTTGAAATTAGGATGCAGTAAGAAGCTATTTTGACTTTTTGGAACGAGTATTTACAATGTTTGGAATATTCTCACGGGTCCAACGTGTATCCATTAAAAGAACATATTTCAGCACTCTACTAATTTTAGAGTTTAATCCTTTCTTTCTCTATGAGCTTTTTAAATGTATTTATCAAAAAAGTTGTGTGTATTCCATTCAAGTGTTATTTTCAAAACATTTGCTTTATTTCGCAGGTGGAAACTTGTGGAGACAAGGAGAGCAGCCGGGAGAGTATCAAACTATAGATAATCCTAGTGTTGGTGAAACCGGTTCCTCGCATGCTTGACTACCAGGAGCACATGTACCAACGATTTTTTGATTCCCCTTTCATAGGTTTTGAAATGATGCGGTTTCTAAGCATGTGCTGCAAGTATTGAAAGCTACGTCTTGCATACATACGTTCCTTTTATTTTCAACAGACACATAACTTGTCAGTATTTTTGAAAGTATTAACTGAAAATAACTATATTTATGTCTAGATGAGATACATATTTGTAAATGATAGCGAGTGACTTAATTACGTCAAAGCCAAATGGTCTGCAACATATTACGTATGGATTGTCAGATGCCAGTGATATATTCATGTCAGTCAAACTGGATGGTTGGAAGGTAACTCCTTACTAGGATATACTAAAATGCGCGAAAGTGTTGCAATGAAATGAAAAATATAAAAATCTACGAGCGCAGGTAAAGTATTTCTGCTATTTGGCAATGGGTATGTACTACAACAAAAGTATAATATTGTGTTTGCATTTAGAAAATTTAAATGTTATGTAAGGTTCATATTACCGCTGGCGTTTTTATGAATAAAAATCAATTTTATAATCCTTTACTTTTATCATCATCCCACAAAATGGCACACGTCGCTACTTGATGGATGGAACTTGCTGCCCTCACGAAAGATTGCTGTCCCACTTCCTGCGACGTGGCTCAGGGCTACGCCAAATGACTCCGTCCCTGGCGTTGGTTTATTTATTTATTTTTCGTCAAAAACAGTTAAAAACTGTGTGTGACGAACCTAGGACCTCCCGGTCAGAGGCGCTGCAGTGGCATCAGTTGATGCACTGAGCTACCGCTCCCGGTCCCGCCTTAAACGCTTCATTTTGACGAACGCCGTTCAGCAACGCCGCGCATGCGCACAGCAGCTTCTTCTGCTTCTATGCGCAGCCACTTTGCGCATGCGCGCGTTCGCAAAACTCTTGAAATTTTCAAACAAACAACAACAAGTAAATCCATTCGTAGTTCATTTCACATTTTTATTTCGTAGTTACTTCGTCATATCAAGAACTACCTCTGTGTATCAGAGTTCTCTTTTTTAATGAATTTGAATCTAAATGTTTAATATTTACTTTGCCTCACCTTCTAATTTTATTTTTTTTTAATTCTGCAATTCGAGTCACAAACATGCATAATATATTGTACAAACAGTGGCAATATTAGTCGAAAATGGAGGCAAAATGTTAAGCCTTTCAACTTCTTAAAGAAAGAAAATAATTTCCATCACGAATTTTAACATAGGCAGAGCGCTACTGACTTCACACTGTAGCTACACCGAGAGAGATGGCTCATGACATCAATTGATGTCACTGTTAAGCCTCTGACCGGAAAGTCTTAGGTTCGACGGTGGCTAATTTTTGACACTAGCTACGTCGCTTGGACACGTTCAGTCGCTGATTGGAGAAGAATTCTAGCGGCTGGTTGCTCTAATCAGTATTTTTTCTTTGTTTCTCCAAACAACAGCAGGCAAATGCCGGCAAAAACCCTGACAAATGGACCACTGTCCGCGCGTGATCTTTCCTTCCTCTTCCTCGTCCTATCCTCACCTTATTTACACACATTTACACTTACATGCACTACACTAACCGCACATGCTTAGAGCTTGTCCCATCTGGGGCGGTGCCTCGCTGGTGAGGGATACCGGATTGAGGGAAAAACAACATTAACTGACGGGAAGGTCGGCGCCGGATCTCACCATCCTGCAGAGGAAGATCACCGCCATTTCCCGAGGAAAGAACATGAACTACACTTAATGGACTAATAACCTTAGCAATAGGGTAATCAATCAAACTGTGGGGATGCTAATCAACTACGAAATGACAAATCTGATGTTCGGAGGGAGGCACCTGGCGATCTAGTGAGGACGCGCACAGCGCTAGCGGCAGCCAGAGGTACTATGCCATGAGGTTACTAGCCCCGGCGGTCGCGTTACATATTGTATTATGAAATATAACTGTTGGAATCACGATTTCCGCCAAGATTCGGAAATCAAGAAGGGATCTTAAATTATTTCAAGTTCAAAGGATGTCATTTTTCCTTAGAGATAAGGAGGATGATAAAAGAGTCTAAAAATACGTAATGAAGAATACTTCTTTCCCATACTTCACGTACTGCTTTTTTTTTTTTTTTTTTAAATAACTCTAATCGATCTAGCTACACACGGTTTGTTCCGAATTATATTCACAATTTGTTGTGTACGTAGGCCTAAATGTAACATTGCATGCTGAAGGGAGGAATAAATAGGCTTGAATAAAAGGAAGTGATTTACAAAGAAGAAAAATCAGTCTGATGAGGCATTTGCAATTGAATGGAGTGTTTAGCTAGGAGTCACTAGTAAGTTTTCTACATGTGTGTCACTTTACCTGCACACGGAAGGTATCGTAAGCATTATATGTATACGCACTAACGTTGGCTTTCTTGACGTTGGTTTGGAAACTTGACGTTGGTTTTCTTGACAAGAACGCCGAAAACAGTATTGAAGAATCTATTGCTTTATGCAGAAACTGTTCACCAGATTGTACCGCAGCGCACTGTGACAGGGTACCGATGTTGCCACGAACAAAACGACATTTTATTTCTCACCTCGATAAGGTCGTGCACGCTAAGATGGCTCATTGACAACAACCTTTGACAATGCAGCGTCTCTAATCGGGAGGTCCTAAGCTTCGAGTCCGGAAATTGGCAGATTTTGGATATTAGAGTGATCGAATTCAGCCAGTCTGGTGAAGGGTTATAGTCGTCAGCTGCTCCTATCGGTGATTTTCTATGATTTCTCTCATCAGTTCCTGATACAGGAACATCCTAAAAAACAGCCCACAGACCCGGACCTTCCTTTTTCATCATTCTTCCCCTCCTGTGATATTCATACACATACTCACATTAACATGTACATCTCTACACTACCACACATGCCGGGAGCTGCTAACGTGCTTTGCGTACGTGACTGAGGGAGATATCTGGAGAGGCAACCCAAACTGTAGGTTGGCGCCCGATCTCGCGATTCAGCGAGAATCATCGCCGACTATAATATACAATTGCCAAAGAGGTTATAACGTATGTATCTGTTCTTTGGCTCGATACACCGCTATGGGTCTTGGCCGACCGACCAGCGACCAGTCTCGGGGCCATGGGATCAGAGGTTCGTGGGTTTAGCACGAAGACATCCCTTCGATGTATACACTGGTCTTCATAACCCTAGGGCGAGCTTTGTCATCGTCACACAGAAATAGATGGTGGGACATTTGTAAGGAAAGTGCACAGGTATAATTTGCCTTGATCGGGAAAGCTATAGCATACACAAGAGGAATAATTACCGAAACGATTGATTGATTGATAGAGATTCCGGACGCGTCAACTACGAGGGTCATTAGTCCCGTACGTGTAGTGCGCGGGTTTCATGCTCAGCAGGTGGCGGTGGTCTTCACGCTAGAATTCTCCTCCAGACAGCGACTGAATTCGACCGAGCTGAAAAGCTAGTGTCGAAAATCCTGCCGCCATCAGGACTCGAACCTATATTTGCATCGATAAACAAGGTACCGAATTGATAGTAATCCTGCCAAAGCATACTCCCACTCCTTTCACGCCTTTGCAAATGGGAGCGGTGCGGACAATACCGATCTCTCTCACTCTTTCGCAGAATTTATGTTTAGCCATACGTTTAGAGAAGCCGTCACGTAACCTCACCTCGTTTCCGCGTTCCTGAGATCACGGAAGGAACAGTTCCGCTCTGTTCGCTGCCCAGAACTTCACGCAATAAGAAATATTACCAATCTCATGAAATCCTTGCGATCTGATAACTCACCTAGCGGCAAAGACGTGAAAAATTTAACATTGTGTAGATGATATTTTAATGGTTTTTATAGTGCCGATGGGAACACTTATTAATAAGAAAAGGTGCAGTAAGAAAATATGTTATGCGATTAAAAATAGCGGTAATGAAAATGTAAGAGCAAAACAAATACGCGTTGCAAAAATAGGAGGGCAAAATTGGAGAAAAGAAATAAAATGAGAGACAAAAACCGGCGAAAAAGATGTCGAGAGATTTGCGAAAGGGAACGGGCACGAAAGAGAAGTGAAACAAGAAGGAGAAAGAGTGAGGAGCTGTCCACTAAGTTAGTGCAAGAAATGCAATCCACCCGCCTCCGCCAGCTGCTAACGACCTGCGAGGGAAACACCGGCGCCAGGAGGAAGTGCTGGGCGGAGGAAAGAGACTGGGCCGAGAGAGAAAGCCCGTCGCGGGAACGGAAGGTGCAGCCGCAGCGGTGGCAGTTGCGGCGGCTGTGGCGGCGGTGCTGGTGGTGTAGGCGGCGGCGGCGGCGGCGGTGGCGGTTGTGGTTGTGGTGGCGGTGGCGGTGGCGGTGGCGGGTGGGGGGGGGGGGGGGGGGGGGGGGGGGTGGGGTGGGGGGGCGGTGGGGGGCGGGGCGGTGGGGCAATGGCGGCGATTGTCCGGTGGCGGATGCGCCGGCCCGGAGCGGAGGCGGCCGCTGCGAAAGGAAGGGATCGCCGCTGGAGCGAGGCGCGGTCGATGGAGTGGTGCGGAGGCAGAGGAACTTCGAGGATGGATTTGATTTATTGATTGATTTTTCGTCTTTCCAGGCGCGTAAACGGCTTTGGTAATTGGACCCGTAAGTGTAGTGGATGTTTTCCCTGGGCGATGGCGGTGATCTTCCTCCGCTGGATGGCGAGATCCAGCGCCGACCTATCGTCGACTCGTGGACTTTCCCCCTAAGCAGGACTCCCCCACCAGCGGGGCACCGCCCCAGTCGGGACAAGCTCTAACCTCCCGACCGGTCTCCCGGAGCATGTGGTAGTGTAGTGCATATTAGTGTAAGTGGTGGGGAGCATAGGACAAGGAAGAGAAAGGACAAATCGCGCGAGCCGTGGCCCGTTTCGTAGGGTACTGCTCCGGCATTCGTTTGGTGTTGATCGGAGAAACCACGGAGAAGTACCGATCAGAGCAGCCGGCCGCTAGAATTCTCCTCCGGACAGCGACTGAATTCGACCCAGCTGAAAAGTTAGTGTCGAAAATCTTGTCGTCGTCAGTGACATCTGTTGATGCACTGAGCTACCGCTCCCGGTTCGCAAATGGAGAGAACATAGAAATATAAATTACTTTAATCTAAATTATCTCAACAAGATATCTCCCACCAGCGGGGCACCGCTCTAGTCGGGACAAGCTCTACGCTCCCGACTGGTCTCCCGGCATGTGGTAGTGAAGTGCATGTTAGGTAAGTGGGGGGAGAGGTAGGAAAGGGAAGATGAAAGTCACAGAGGTCCGTGGCCCGTTTGTTAGAGTACCGGCATTCGCTTGGTGTTGATCGTAGAAACCACCGAAAGCTACCGATAAGAGTAGCCGCCCGCTAGAATTATCCTCCAGTCAGCGACTGAAATTGACCTAGTGTGAAAAATCCTGCTACCGTCGGGACTCGAACCTACGACCTCCCGGTCAGAGGCGCTGCAGTGACATCATTTGATGCGTTGCGTCTCTTCTCCCTGTTCCCCGCTGGATGGCGAGATCCGGTGCAGTTGCGGAGTTTTTCTGCACCAGGTATCTCCCACTATCTGAACACCCCCCAGCCGGGGCGAGCTGGAAGCACCAATATCGTCTCCTGACTTGTCTGTTAGTGTACTGTTCGTAAGTGTAAGTGTGTGTGTGTAAGGGGAGAGGATAGGACAACGAAGAGGAAGGAAAAATCGTGCTCGGTCCGTAGCGCGTTTGTTAGGATACCAATCCGGCATTCGGCTGGTATTGATCGTCGAAACCACGGAAAACTACCGATCAGAGCAGCCGGCCGCTAGAATTCTCCTCCAGACAGCGGCTGAGTTCCAACCCCGTTATGTAACTAATGTCGAAAATCCTACCACGATTGGAACTCGCACACGTTACATATCTAAGACCTCCCGGTCCGAGATACAGCAGTAATATCAATTGATGCCCTGAGCCACCTAAGCCGGTTTGGCGCCGCGAGAACGGAAGGAAGGCACGGCTCCGAGGTCAGTCCCATCCGATTGGTCACAAGAACAAACCATTTTTTAACAATTTATATTTTTAAATTGAATCGTATAGACAATGTCAAATTCCTCCTTATTCCATTGCATACCATACGAACTGCTTCGCGGTTTCTAAGTAACATACATCCTGAATCCTTGTCAGTTGCAAATTTCTGTCAACTAGGCGTTGAGACATGGTGATTCTCCAAGAACTATCACAACGCCCTCTCTTCTGATACAACCTTTTGATCGCTATCAGACTCCTATTCCCTGATATTGGTAGCGAATTGAAAATTTTCGCTAGTAAAGGACGTTCAAAAAGAAAGAAAAAAGTCAACTTGACGGGACGATAAAGTTTTCATTTTATTTACTCGTACTATTTGTGGATAAGGTCAATAATACGCACACAAGCGCCTTCTAGCTGTTTCGATATGTTGTCACTGACTGTTTCGATATATTGCCTCTAGCTATGTAGATAAGTTTGCTCTGACTATTACTGTATCAGTAGGCCCAACGCAAATGGCTCCATCTATGGATTTTCATGTTTGATCTATTTCCTTTCCATCAAATATATTTTCGTGAGGGTAGCATATACCACACTAAGTTATTGGAATCAGCATCTCGAACCCTGACAACGCGCAGTGATAGCAATTCATTTAATAATTTTGAAGCTACTCAAAATAGCTAGTCGATTCTATTTGCTCAGTCGAACGATAGTCTTGCTTCAAATTTCCAAGAGACTTCCTATGAGAGACGCGGGGAATATACTCGTACCAACAGAGACTCGGTGCGGTTCTTTGAGGCTCCACTCGGGACAACAATGATATTACGCTTCCCAGAACCGGCAGCCCAGAATTGAATGTGTGTGTACACATGCAGAGAAAACTAGCGACATCCTCTTGTTAAATTGAACATAAATAAATGTGTCATAAAGAATGAGAAGTCTCCAAATGCAAACTCATTCCCGTAAAAGCTCAAACAAGTTTGTAGAAGTGTATTTAGCGCGTTTTGTGAATCGTTTTCAAATTCAGAATTCTGATATCAGCGTCTCCTAATAAGTAGAAATGCAGAATGTGCCATTTACATTGACTTGGACCTTCCTAACCTGACCAGCACTTTCCTGATGGGAAAAGGTAAGTCGCCAATTCAGTCTCAGAGATGACCACACCAGTGAAAATGCAAATAAATCATTTGTCAGGAATAGGATTTTCAATTCCCTATTTACATGTACTGAAAAGAAACGAACAAAAAGCAGTTGGGTCTAAAGCTAACTAGGTAAACAAAAACGTTTCTCGACTGTGATTTGGAGATCTATAATATTTGGAATGAATCCTGTGTATACCCTCGCTAGGTGTATGTAACAAATTACCTACTAGTTTAACTATAATGTAGCACGTAGTAGCACCGATTTAACAAATTTTAAAACTAAAGTACATTGAAGTAAAAATTCATTAAGAACTAGACATGACTACACTTTGTTCTTTTTTCATTGATTGCAGCGAATTAAAAAATAACATTTAAAACAAAATATTTTTAATTCAGTATCACACCCTGAAATGAAAAGATTCCCACTTTCATCAAAATATATTTTCTGCGAGTTCCGTGTTAGACATTTTCCGTAAGTTCCATACAAATGTTTTCCTCTTGAAAACTCGTGCCTTAAACTTGCCTACAATATCCGTATTCTTTGGAGCCACATATTGACACATTTTATTAAACGAAGAATGAGAAAGCACAAAGTATTTTAAAAAGAACAAAAATATATCTGCTACATACCACAACATTCCTAAATAAGAAAAAGATAATTAAACTTTCTTATTTTTCCCATTTTATTCATAATGAACAATTGTCATCTACAAATAATGTTGAAAAAGCTAGCTATAACTAGAGGTAAAGTCTATAGAAAACGTTTTATTTATAAATAAAACGTTTGCTATAAACTTTACCTCTAGTTCGGTATGCCTATTACCAGCATACTATTCACACTATAGTGAACTCCGGTTATAGTGAACATCTGGAACATCATGAACATCTGAACATCACGTTTGGTTCACTATATCCGTTGATGTCAAAAGTAAATAGAATTTACTTTTGTCATCAACGGATTGACTCAATAATAACGTATTTTATTAATACGCAGTCAAATTCATTAATAGTACGATCTGAAAATTTCAATATATTTATTTGTACGTAAAAAACAAATTATTTATAATTGTGTGCTTTGTAGATTTTTCTTTTCATCGTTTTCCAGACTTCATGCTCTCTTCTTACTTGATGCCGCGAGGCCCTCTGTCTCCAAGTATGGTAATGTAGTCTTGGTACATTTCAATGCCTCTTGCATTGTTGGAAAGCTTTCCCACTCCCTGAAGCCCCTTCAATCGCCCAATAACATACGAGATCCAATTTCCAGGACGTTGTAATTCCTACGTTCACTAAAGTCGGGGTTCAGGTGCACCATCACTGAATCTTCTTATGCTTATTTGTCATGTAAGTGAAACGGGAGCAGTGATTGAAGTTCGCTATAACCGAGGGTTCACTATATTCGAGTTCACTACAACCGGAGTCGTCAGTATTTCCGAAAACTTGCATATTAGCGTGTTCTTCAGCGCCGCATTCTGTCGCTTGTTCTTCACTCGGGGGTTCACTATATCACACACTACTATTAGAGACTATACTGATCTTCACAAGAAAAGTAACATTAATTTTAACAATTATTCATAATGCATTATTTACCATTTGAACTGTATAAATGTGTATAAACAACGTGTAACAAGTATTGTATTGCAGCCTCCGGGTCAATGACTACCATCTCGATCAGGTTTTTCGTCCAGTTTCCCTGATCCATTGAGCAAATGCTGAGATGGCCCTTTGTTTTGTTTCTGGACATAAATATAACTTCATTTTCTGTGCACGTCTTCTAGAATTCAGTGGGAAATACAATTATTCAAATTATCTTTTCCATGTTGTCGCGGCAGGAAGTATTATTCCGAAGGACATCATGGATAAGTGCCAAAATGTATTGCCTTTTTATCGTTGAAAATAGATTTTATTATATGGGAGCTTTTTTCCCCAAAATTTAAGTAGTATATGACTTAGTGTAGGGATAACAGAATTTTGAAAATGTGCACACAATTCACTTTTCTCCATAGCACATACGCAGTTTTTTGACGTAAAATAAATAAATAAATATCCGAGTTCACGATAACAAGAGGCGACAATATTTCCGGAAACTCTTGCATATTAGCGTATTCTTCGGTGCTGCATTCTGCCGCTTGCTCCTCACTCGGGGGTTCACTATATCCGAGTTCACCATAACCGGAGACGACAATATTTCCGAAATCTCTTGCATATTAGCGTGTTCTTCGGCGCCGTATTCTGTCGCTTGCTCTTGACTCGGTGGCGCGCTATAACCGGAGTCGACAATATTTCCGAAAACACTTGCATATTAGCTGTTCTTCAGCGCCTCATTTTGTCGCTAGCTCCTCACTCGCTCGCGATTCGCCTGTGTGGGTGCGCGGGGGCTCGGCGCGGCGCGGCGCGGTGCGTTGAGAAAGTGCGTGCGGCGGCGGCGGCAGCGGCGCGCGTGATGACCAGCAACTTCAACGCTAAGGCCCCGCCCGAAAGGCGGCCCGCCAGTAGCCCGCGCAGGAAGTAGCGCATGCGAGAGCCCACACACGTAACCCTCCTCCGCGTTACCTAACGCACCCGCACACACACCCGCACCCACCAGGCTCACAGGCTAATCCTCTTGGAACGTTGGACAGGGAGCGGTAGCTCAGTGCATCAACTGATGCCACTGCAGCGCCTCTCACCAGAAGGTCCTAGGTTCCCACTCCCCACGGCGGCAGGATTTTCGACACTAGCTTTTCAGCTAGGTCGAATTCAGTCGCTGTCTGGAGGAGAATTCAGCGGACGGCTGCTCTGATCGGTAGTTTCGTCGTTTCTCCGATCAACACCAGGCGAATGCCGGAGCAGTACTTCTACAAACGGGCCACGGACCGCGCGATCTGTCCTTCCTCTTCCTTGCCCTATCCTCTCCTCTTACACACACACTTACACCAACATGTATCACACTATCACATATTCCGGGAGACCGGTCGGGAGCTTAGAGCTTGTCCCGACTGGGGCGGTGCCCCGCTGGTGGAAGAGT
Organism: Teleogryllus oceanicus; assembly: GCA_964035755.1. Taxonomy (NCBI): domain Eukaryota; kingdom Metazoa; phylum Arthropoda; class Insecta; order Orthoptera; family Gryllidae; genus Teleogryllus; species Teleogryllus oceanicus. The sequence continues at coordinate 32,004,177 of CAXIVR010000002.1, forward strand.
CCTGGTTAGGGGGAAACCCCACTAGTCGACGGTAGGTCGGCGCCGGATCTCGCCATCCAGCGGGGGAAGATCACCGCCATCTCCCGAGAAAATAACATGTACTACACTAACGGACTAATGACCAAAGCAGTTGACGTGCAATCAAAACATCCGTCCGTGCATGTTAACAACACTAACGTCTACACAGTATGCAGCATTTTCACCAATATGAATATTACCCAGTAATTCTAGATGATTCGCCATCTCTAGGATTCGCAAGGGATCTTTAATTTTTGCTTTTATCGTTCGCCCTTTCGCACTGCAGAAATTCACCTGCTTAGGTTATATGGATTTTAGAAATTCTCACTTTGAGAGGGGGCTGTTCCGGCAACTATCGACTTCAATGGCCTTCTGTACAATTATTGTGACGGCTAAATGATTTTCCAAAACTTCGGAAGTGAGGAGAAGCGCCATGGTACAGCTGGATATTTTACCCAATTTGTAATGTTTATAAAGCTAGTCAATTAATACTCATTTAAAAGCAGGCTGAGTTGGCTTTACGACGGCTCTGAATAGAACATGACCGGATATAACCTGGGCGCCTTGGATTTGGCAACGTGTGCCCTAACCACTAACTTGCTTCTCCCCGTTCTTTTATTTTATTTTATTGATTGATTAGTGATTCCTAGCGTGTGAGGTAAGGGAATGAAGGTAAGGTAATTATTCCGTAAGTGTAGTGCATGTTTTTTCCTATGGAGATGGTGTTGCTATTTCCCGCTAGATGGCGAGATCCGGCGCCGACCTACCGTCGACTTGCGGGGCTTTCTCAACGAGCTATCTCGCACCAGCGGGCACCGGCCCAGTCCGTACAAGCTCCGACCATCTCCGGGTATCTGTGGTAGTGTAGTGCATATTGGTGTAAGTGCATGTAAGTAAGGGTTGAGAATGGGTCAGGGAAGAGGAAGGAAAGTTCGCGCGCGGTCCGTGGCCGTTGCTAGATCCTGTTCCGGCATTCGCCTGGTATGATCAGAGAAACTACGGATTAGAGCAGCTCGCCAGTAGAATTTTCCTCCGGACAGTGACTGAACTCGACCCAGCTATCTAGCTAGTGTCGCAAATCCTGCCTCCGACGGAGTCGAATCGAGGACCTCCCAGTCAGAGGCCATGTAGTAACATCAGTGGAATCGCTGAGCCACTCCTCGGTCCCATTATTTAAATGTTGGGGGTACTACAGCGTTGCTCAAGAGGGCGGCCTGCTGCGCAAGTCTTGGCCCAGCGCTTATCTGTATGATACTGTCGACTCGGTTATAGTGAACTTCTGGGGGCTAACATTTTTGGTTCACTATATCCGAGGTTCAGTATATCCGATGACATCAAAATTAAATATAATTTCTCCATGACGATTTTATTAATATAGAGATACAGCAGAATACATTAACGGCACGAACTGAAAATTTTAATATATTTATAAACTATTTATATTATATAAATTATTTGTAAACAATACATTTGTTTACAGTTGTTTGATTCGTACTTTTCATTAGTAATTTCTCTAGATCCTTATCCACAGTTCGTGCTCTCTCCATAATTGATTCTGCATTGTCCTCTGTGTCTTCGTATCGTAATGCGTCTTACACTGTCGAATATCGTCCCACTCTCTGAAGGTCCGTTTACTCGCTTAATTATATACGAGATGCTTTCGGTAGCTGTATGGCGCAAGCGCTAACGAAACTGATCGCTTTTTCTGCGCGATAGCGCGGATATCGCCAGGCTATGGCATTCGCGTGCTTCCTGCCGTCTATACAGAACTAAACGCAACATGGATAAGACAACATGGATAAGAATTGTGGAAATTCTGATTTGGTGTTGTTGACGTTGTTATAAGAAGAAATAAAAGAGGTCATCTTCGTCAACATATCAGTTTAACATATTATTATAACATAAATCTGAGGCCCTTCTCAATGAACAAACTAATTTCCTCTGTCCTCTCTACTAATAATTTTGACACCCGACCTCCGTAAATGACCCCCGCCTCCTAAGACATTTCCAAGAGAACACTACATTTCCAACAGATCTACTCGACCCACCCACCCCCCCCCGATCTCCGGGAAAGCAATAAAAACCCCGCGTCACGGTTCCCCTGGGCACAGGCAGTGCGACTTTTGCCGACAGCAGCGAGGTAAACAAAGTGGCTCAACTTACTATTCAATTATTTTCCCATCTTTGTAATAACATTGATATTAATTATTATTACTATCCCCCATTTCTTATAGCATATATATACATATATATATATACATATATATATATATATATATACACAATTTTTTCTTTCTTTTGAATATGTATTGGATGTAATATGAATGTATATTTCTTCACATATATTTATAATCTGAAATTTGAACTGCTTGTATCGGTATTAATTCCTCCCCTCGCAATTTATCTGCTATATGTTCCTTAACTTTTGCAATCATATAATGTGTCTTTCTGTATTGATTTTTGTTTAATTTGAACTGCTACTAATCCTCCCGTTGCATGCCCCCCCATTTTTTGAAATTTTATCTGCTATCTGTAACTAAATACTTTAGATGTATCAATTAATTGTAATTTAATTTTCTATCTTATTGTGTATTTATTTATAATTTTTATATCTTTCTCTATCTTGTAGACTGACGATGACGCAAAGCCGTCGAAAGCCAGCTATCTTAATAAAGCTAATATGTTGACGAAGATGACCTCTTTTATTTCTTCTTACATGGATAAGAACCAAAATTTATTGCCTTTTATCCTTGAAAATAGATTTGATTACATGGAGCTTTTTTTCCTTCAAAATTTAAGTAGTATATGACTTAGTGTAAGGATCACAGAATTTTGAAAATGTGCACACAATTCACTTTTCCCATACCACGTCATACGCAGTTTTAACTGTTTTTTGACGTAAAATAAATAAATAACACGCTTTGCCCAGTGGAATATCAAGTAACACCAAGATTGATACCGAAGCAGGGAATCGTGCGTCGCCGCCGCTCACGCAGAACGCGGCCTCTGTTTCCGCAGTGAAACTGAGTGCCATAAGGTCATCAGTAAGTCCCAATCCGGATTCGCTACCTTCCCCTCAGTGGAATCTTCTTCGATTATGAGCATTGGCTGACCATATTCTTTTCAAGCTACCTAGTGGTCGAATTTGTGTCACTAAGGCGATATTTTCTTTCCAAGAAGGAATTCCGTAATCTTCACTTCACCGACTGTTGTATGTAATAACTCCTATGGGTTCAGCTATAACCGAGGTTCACGTTCATTCTTCTTTGCTTTGTTTTTGTACAACTTTGTAATCTGAAATCGGTACAGTTAATTGAATTTGCACTAATGATGCTTCACGTCCTGTAGTGATCTATAACTGGTGTCAACTGTTTCTCCACATTTCATGGTTAGGTTCCCACTGATTTATCTGTCGTTAATTCGTTCAGAATCAAAAATCAGAAATTTACTGAAATGTATAAAGAATAAAATACAGTTAAATGAATATACTTGGGAAAACGATCCTCTAGTGATCTTTAAATTAATAGCGAAGATCTGTTTGCGTGCACTTCCTTATCTGGAGGAAAAGAGAGTGTGATGCAATTTCGCTATGATGCGCAAGGAAGGGTTCAGCACTAATGCTCCCATTCCAATGTGAAAGAATAAAAACAATAAATTAACGACTCAAAGAAGATGATCGATGGTATTGAATGATAATTGAAATGAAAATATTCATTTAAATTGTATATACATTCGATAAGAAATTTCTATATTTGTTAAAATAATGTACTTTGTGATGTGTTATTCTATCCAGGTGATCTTTCATCACACAAAACTGAATATTTATTTCAGAACTCTAACAATGCATTTCATACCATTACAATGAAGTTTGTGACAAGCAGCTCGTAATGTGTATTCAACAATGTTTTCCTATTTGACGGTAATGGTTAAACAAGAGAAACAAATGGTTTCTCGTTTCAACAGGGGCCTTTGAAAATTCTGCTTGAATATAATTCAATTTTTAAAAAAGCATTTTCTAAAAAATCGCTCCATATTTTTTCTTTATTTTTTTCGCCGAATAACACAAGGGAAGCTTAAAGGGGTTGCGCAGGTCTCATTATCCTTTAATTCTCTAATTTTTGAAACCTGCAAATGTTATAAATCATGCGCGAAACTATGTGACGATGTAACACTAGTAGTTTACATTTGTTTGCAATTGTTTCTCAGTGGTTACGATATTATTATACTTTCCCAATAAGGCTTTGGAAAGTCGAAACCCGTGAAACTCAATTTTTACGTATCTTAATTACGTGGTTTCATCAATGATCAATAAATCCTATTGCTTAATAACGGGCATAGAACAGAAAAATATATCTTAAGGGAACATTTACTCAATAAAAATATTTTCTTAAAATGATGTCAATTCTAATATTATTTCCTGGATGTAGTTATTAACCATTTGTTGGAAACTTGAGTGACAACGTTTACTGTGAAACTATTAAAAAGCCTCTTCGAAGTGTCTTCAGTGCATCGTTTTCATCTTTCTTCGGAAATTGACCCTCTACATAAAATACAAATGCACACATTTGAGTGTTTTGATAGCCATTAAGCTTTTCACTCTTACTTACATTCGACTGTCTGAGAATTCTAAATGAGTTTTCTTTGAAAGACATCACAATTGTAGGTATGGGAAAACCACATTTTATTTCAGAAGAACATAAGGGAGGTTATATTCCATTAAACACATCTCTTTATTCTTTAATAACCTACTTTTACGAATAATTATTCGTAAAAATAATATTAATAATCCCTATTACTTAAAAAACATTTAAAGACTCCCAAAGGTGTTGTTTATTCAAGTATTAGAAATACCTAAGTGACATCTTTCTGATGCATGTTATCTTCATTAATGGGCGAAAATTAGTACATTGATATAATTCAAATAATGATGTAATTATTTTAGTTTTTTTCTAAATCGTTTACTGCTAGAATACGATTGAATTAATGTGAAAGACTGTCAACAAACATAATGCATATTCTCCAGTTTTCAATGTTCAATATTCGGTTTGGTTTCTTTTCCATATACGTGTGAAGTCGAATTGTTTTTTGCCCTTTATACATGAGAAATCCATGTTCTTCCAATTTGCGTAATGTAAGGGGCATATACTATGTGTCGACTAGCACACAAGACATTTGATGCGAGTTTTAAAAACAAATTCTTTTTAGTTCATACGATTTTTTCCTAAATTATGTTTATTTATTCTTGTATTTTATTAAAAAAACCAAAAATAATGAACAATGAAAACATCTGTTTTTCAAGAACGTGAATTTTTTCTGGTTCATGATCTAATATTGAAGTTAGAAACTACGGATGTGCTAACACAAATGTAGTGTTTTTGGAATGAAAAGAGACGAAAGTACACCTTTGGACACCAGATGTCAATTACTGCGTGCACGTGCCGTTCACCTCTCAAGGTGCCTTTGATACAGGATGGTAACATATGAAAACAGACACGTGCAACCGGTGTCCTGTTTTCTGTGTCTCGTGTTTGCGTTTGTTATTGTAAGCCGAACAAATTAGATGAGAACTTAGCACTCGGAACTCCTGGTTAGCAGGCCCTGGAACGTCTTCCCAAGTAGTTACCCTAGAGTTTCTTCTATAATTAATTTCTAGTGGGAGTAGCCGAAAAAATGGTGTGGCAGGAAGTTTTTACTCCTTATTGTTGCTGAGAGGTAATCGTTATGTCTGCCATTATGTGTAAGTCTAATGATTGTAAACAACTTTGCCTTTCTCCAACAGCCAATATCAGTGTTTGTAATTCTAAATCAGTACCCGTTATTAATGGCAAATATATCTTGCATGCATCTAGCACACGTCACACTAAATTCGACCAGTAAATTGTTATTTAGTACATCAAAGACATCTCAAATAATTCTCTTCGTAATATAAAAGAAATTCTAGCCCTACTTATAGAAACAAGACTTATGCATTTTTTGTTTCCAGATTTGTCACTATAAGAGTTTTTCTGCTGAAAAATCGCCGATTTTTGCCGTAGCATTACAATGCTTTCTCTTTACTACGTAAGTGCGTAATAAAGTGAGAAAGTACAAACGCGCCGAGCAATCGTCAAGGACTTTGGTCTTGACTTCAGTCATGTATACACTTCTTATTTTAGGCCTAGTTAGTTCCATTAGAACGTTGTGGAAAACAATTGCAGGCGTACACGAATCATGAAAAAATAGATCTACTGAAAGCAATTAATACTGCCTAAAATATCCTAAAAAGGCGGTTGATACCTATATTAATATTTTTTTACCCAAACTGTCTAAAGCAAATAATTTTCAAGAATTATCCTATTTTAATTACTAATTTTTTAAATTAGTGATACCGAAACGCAATACTTTCCAGAATTTCCCGAAACGTGAATTCTGATCGAATATGCAATCAGCTACGCTACAAAATCTCTCACCTGACATATCAATTACAAGGAGCTTTGAAAGTCAATACAAAGAGGATGATTCACGCGTCTCCGATCTGCACGCAGTTGCCTAAGTAATTGCACGCAATTGCCTAAAGCAATTGCATCCATTACCGGTACATCTGCGCTATTAACAGGTTGAGAATGAAAAGCGAGAAAGATTAAATGAAATGAAAGTGAATAAAATAATTTGCTTTTAGTCATTCTCATGTTTAAAAATAATTGACTTTCCTGAAAAAAGTGTCTAATTCAATCCATTTGTGATCAGATTTAGATGTCAGAAGCGTAGCTTTTATCGTCCAATGTTTTTGATTGCCTGGTATAATAATTTGAATTGCCTATAACGCCACTTTTTTGTGCCTAAAATTCCGAGATCTAGTCATGTGGCACGCTTCACAATCGTTCAAGTATTCCATTCAATAAAACAGCTTCCCAATTCCCTGGCCGTCAAGGCTAAAACATTTCGCATCTCCATTTTAAGGGAGTATCTTTTGGCGATTTCTGTAAAAATGTGACAAATGTTTGGACATGTAGTTGATGCAATGCTTGGTAAATACCACATACTGCACTACACTGCACCGCCACTAATTCTCACAATTAGCGATATCTGCACTTAAAGAATAATTAAATAAATGATAATATATTGGGTTGTGCAATGGGAGAGGAATAGTTCCCATCTATGGTAGAATAATCTATAAAAAATTGTCGCAAAATGCTCTTGGCAGTCACACGTTCTAGAGACGTGGAATTTCACCCCAAAGGTCGAAAGTATGTAGGCGGGGCGCTAGCCAGGGCATAGGAGGTCGTCTGGCTGATCTAATGTTATTGCTTCACCAAACAAACACAAGCATCGATAAGTGAAAATGTCAGTGTGTACAAACCCACGTAAGACGAGAGAACTTTGGTCTCTTTTCATTGCCTTACTTGTGTACATCAAGTGAGGTTTGCAGATCAAAATGCTTTATAAATGTATTGTTTTTAATTTATTATTTATTATTATTATTATTATTATTATTATTATTATTATTATTATTATTATTATATTTTATTCATATGCATTCTTTGCAAACTATTTTTGTGATCATAAGCCATTCACAATTTGACAAATATCTTCTTTGTTTTCTATCACTAAAAATTCAACTGATTGGTCACTTCAGACGATCTTCATGTGACAGCGGTGTTTTACTCACACAAATTAGAATGAGCAGAGCATAAAAAACTAGAAAGTGAATAATAAAATATTTATTTCCACATATTCCACTACGACTTTCGAGTACAAATCTAAATCAAAAATCAGAAGTGAATGAAATCCTTTTCTTGAATGCCTGAAAACAGAACAATCCATCATAACAAACATTCTTGCATGATAGACTAATTTAAACATACTTTAGCATGAAATTGAGTCGTGTACATTGAAAGATACATTTATGAATAACGAAGTAAATAGGTATTCTGAAATTTCTGGACGAATAGACGAATCTGCGAAGCACAAATATATCTTTATTCTCTCGCAATGGTCAAATATTTTTGATTGCATACATTTTAGTACTCCCCACTTTGAACCAAAAATACATATTCTGAATACACATTTCAGCATTAAATCACATTTCCTACAGTCTGCTGAAAAATTAAAAATTCTTTGAGAGGCAGTCCTGTATCATGTTACTACTGACAATGAGATAAGTAATAAAAATATAACTTGCAATTGCGCAACGCTGATATCAACACCTCCAGCAATTCTTGTTTTTTAATTTGTTGCGTTTACACCTTGACGCAACGCGTCTCAAGCCTTAAGGAGCGTTGAGCGCTTTGCCTTGGGAGTAATCTTCCATTAATGTGCTTTACTTTTTAATAATTGTCAAGTCTCGTCACGTCGCAGTCAGTCAGTGCCTTTATCCCTTCGGCCAGGGCTCGACGCCGTTAGATCCCGGGTTCCTGGCCGGTCACCAACCACGAACCGCGAGTCTCGAATGCGCTTAACATTCGTGACTTCACGGAGACGCAGTAAACGCATTCGGCCTAGCGCCGCTGGCTTTTAATACCGTATGCGGTCCTCTCTGTCTCACTATGCGACCTGAATCAGAACGTACGAGGAATAAATGTTCGATTTTCAAAATGAACAAAACGTTCGAACCCTGGTTCGACTGTTACGCTCTATTGGTGTAGTGATAAGTTGTATGGTAATGGGAAAATGAATTTTAATAAGTTATATTGTAATATTTTAGATTTGAGAAGGCACAATACTATAGATGAAACGCTTAATTTTAATTGCGATTACCTAAGTACAGAAATTATTCAGTTGTATCTCACATTTTACAGTCAGAGTTCATAATACGAGCATACTGCAAATGGTAAAATCAATTCATTTCACTTAATGGTCATTCTTCATTACGTCATTTTAAATTGCTTCACAATAATCAAAGCTCTTGTAATCTGGAACAAAGGATAGATTACAAAAAGGATGAATTATAAAACCATAAATTTCGTCTTGCATGACCATTAACGATTTAGTTGGCACGTAAATTCTTTTATTGCGAATGCAATTTTACGCCCTAGTGTTCTGACCATCCAAATTAAAATTTGGCTGGTCAACTGGTCATTTATTGTTAAAAACAGTTTTATCGTATGTGCACATGTATTCATTATCGATTTGAGATGGTTTCTTTTAGTATCGTTGTAAAATACGACGTTGCCAATCCTCACAGAATTACACCACGTACTTTTTACGTGTGGTAATAGTTTTATATAAAATATTGTATTATTATTTACAGTCTACAGTTGGAAAAATACTTTAAAAATAAATATAAAACATAATATTTAGATTGAAGTTTGTCCAGAGATAACTTTCGAGGTTGTATTTGTTATGTTCACTGAACATTCGCCGACATTACAAAAAAGGTTGAGATTTTCTTATTTATTCACATTTTTGTCAAAGACAACTGTTCACATAGGATTTTATTTCATTCTAACGAAGGCAGGACAATTAACGCATTACAGAAGGTGTCTCGGGGTGGAATGAGCCTGGTCGAAAAGCGGACGGCTGAAAGAGCGTAACCGTGTCAGGCCAGAGAGGTAACTAGGATTACAGTGATGGCTGATCTACCAGAAAATAGTACCGACCATCATATTGCGAATATTGTGCTCAGGGACACAGCTCGGACCGTAAGATGTCCCTAAACTTTTCTTGCCTGTTGCCCTTTCGTGTGCGTCATTGTCAGTAACATTCTTCTTTTAATTTTTCCATGGTCAGTTATCTCCTGTCTTCAAGAGAAACGCTTTTCGACAACTCGATGAGCAATTGCTTCGTCAAAATTGTGTTTAGAACCCACATCTTTATTATTACGACCATTGGTACTTAATCCTTTCCGACCATACTTGAGATGAATGTTCTGATGGAAGGTGATAGTTAACTTTCAATAACGTTGATTGAATATAATGACAGAGAAATTTCGAAATGGAAAAATAATCTCCTTGTGTCGTTAGCCGAATTCGTTTACTACACTCCGTGAAGTCACATACGTTAAGGGGATTGAAGATTCGCGGGTTCGTGGTTGGGTGACCTGCCAGGAATCCCGGGATCTAATGTCATCGAGCCCCGGGCCGAAGGGATAAAAGGCATTGACTGACTGCGACGAGACCAGACTTGTCAAAGTAAAGGCGGATGACTCCATGCAAACGCTGGACGCCCAACAAGGACATAAGTGATGCGTTGCGTCAATGATGTGACAAATTAAAAGTAAATAAATACATAAATAAATAAATAAATAAATAAATAAATAATAGTGACAAAATCCACAGCAAACCAAGCACAAATTCGCTTTTTCCACCACAAATTCTACACAAATACCGACACCAAACAATTTCAACAATACCCTCATGAAACACTAATTATCGTTAGTGAGCGCGTCAACTGCTACTATTCTGTAAGTGTAGTGCATCGTTTTATCACGGGAACTGGCGGTAATCTTCCCCCGCTTGTTGGTGAGATACGACGCCGATTCACAAGTAGACTTGTGGGATTTTTCTCAGCCGGGTGTCTCCCTTGCACGGGGCACAGTCGCAGTCGGAACAACCTCTAAGCTTCCGACTGGTCTCCCGACATGTGTGGTAGTGTACTGTTCGTTTGTGAAAATGTGTGTAAGGAGAGAACGATCGCGCGCGGTCCGTGACCCTTTTTTAGGTTTTCGCCTGGTATTGGTCTAAGAAACCCTGAAAAAACTACCGATCAGAATAGCTGGTCGCTAAAGTTCTTCCACAGAGAGCGGCTGAATCGACCTACTTATCTAGCTAGTATCAAAATCTTACCACCGTCGGAACTCTTAACACTTGGACTTCCCGCTCAGAGGAATATCAATGGATGCCCTGAGCCACCTAAGCCGCTCTCATGGAACAAATGCCATATGACACCCACCCGGAAAATTTCCAATGACACCCATCTCGAATAAATTCATAACACTCACCAGCATCAATTTCTACAAGATACGCACAAGGAAAACATTCTTCTCCAAGGTGGAAACTGAATGGTCGATGTGACTATTCAACTACCGGCCACTCTAGTTTAAGCTTTACAGGAAAAGCAAGTCTAAGTGTTGATCGAGTAAGATTCGCAAAAGCAGCTGTCGTGTGAGACTGTCCACAGCTGTGAAAGATTATCGCCGTCGCTCGAGAATTTCTTCGATTGATTGATTCATTCATTGTTAGTGATTCTGAACGCGTCAACTACTATGGTCATTAGTTCCGTACGTTTTTTGATTGATTGATTTTTTAGTGTTTCTTGGCGCGTCAACTGCTTTGGTTATTAGTCCCGTTAGTGTAGTGCATTATTTTTCGCGGGGGATGGCAGTGATCTTCCCCCGCTGGATGGTAAGATTCGGCGTCGACCTACCGTCTGCTAGTGGGTTTCTTCCCAAACCGGGTATCTCCCATCAGCAAGGCACCCCCCCTGCTAGGACAAGCTTTAAGCTCCCGACCGGTCTCCCGGCGTGAGTGGTAGTGTAGTGCATGTTAGTGTAAGTGTGTGTATAAAGGGAGAGAGAGGATAGGACACGGAAGAGGAAGGAAATATCGCGTGCGGTCCGTGGCCCGTTTGTTGGGTACTGCACCGACATTCGCCTGATGTGGATCGGAGAAACCACGGTAAACAACCGATCAGAGCAGCCGGCCGCTAGAATTCTCCTCCAGACAGCGACTGAATTCGACCTAGCTACATTGCTAGCGTCGAAAACCCTACCACCGTCGGGACTGGAAACTGGGACCTCCCGTTCAGAGGCGAAGCAGCGACATCAGCTGAGCCCTCTCTCCCGGTGGGAATTTCTTCGAGAGAAGAGCTGACAGAAGCCGTGCGTTGTCGTTAGAAGAGCATACCTTTCTCGGCGCGACCCGCTGTCCCTCGCTGAACTTTCCCTTCTGCGTATTTGCGGGCGCGTTCCCGAGCGGATCCGGCTGTTGCGGAGCGGCTGAGCATGACTCGCAAATTCCCGCGCGCACGGAAAGTACCTACCCCTCCCTGCCCCTCCCCTACCCCCCACCCAACCCCACCCTCCCCCGCAACACCACGGCCCTAATATCCCCGACCTGCCGTTCAGCTTAATCAACGATGACTCGAAGCAATCACGAAACTGATGCAAATAATTCTAAGTATCTAACATTTGTATCAGGTTTTAATTGGGGGAGACAATTGAAGAAATAAAAAGCACTTGTCAATGATGTATCAAAATTGTCCGGGAAGATAAGAAGATACATGTTTATGAGAAGAACTTAATATCTTTACAAAAAAAGAAACTTTCTCGCCTGACTGTGTGAAAAGAAAATGGCATCATTACTGAAAAATGGAGGATGAAGGAAGAAAAGCTATTGAGTTTTCTTCCGTCATCCTTTGAGGTATACATGTACACATCCCCTGCAACTTCATCTCCGTTAAATGTCTGAATAACGTCTCTCCCACGCTCCTGTCTTCGCATTTGCATTCAAAATATGCAAAATTCACTCTATAAGCCATTTGTTTACGTTATCATCCCTATCGCACCAATTCACGTCGTTCTCTAAGCTCCTCTCACATCATCCGTACTTCGCCGCCGTCACCATTCTCTGTCGTTGTCATTGCTACCAACGACGCCATGCTTTCTTCGCTGTCCACACCGCTATTGCCTCTGGTTGAACGAACACCTTCCTCGTCTCCACAACTTCGCTTTCTCCGTTCCTGCTACACCTGTTGCGTCCTCAAAGACAAAGCCTCTTTCCTGCTTCAGTTGCTATTTCTCTACCCCCCTTTCTCTCTCTCTCTCTCTCTCTCTCTCTCTCTCCCAACCCCCCTTCCCCCTACCCCCTCTATCTTTCAGAAATACCTTTGAACAATTTGTTTTTCTGCTACATCTTCCCTCTCGGCTGTTGAAGTTTCATCTGCCCGTTCAGGCTGCATCGACCACAGCGTTTGCAAGCGCAGTTTTCCCTGCTGCGGCGGCGGTTAACATACTGTTTGCGCGGCAGCTCTGCGTCGGATGGAAGCGTCCGACTGCCTGAGCGTCCCCTCATCACACAGCTGTGGATGATTGTAGTGGAAAGCTCCTGCTCTTTCTTGCCCCGACCGAGAATCGAACCCGGAATCGCAACGGAAAGCTATCACGCGGTCCATGAGTCATGCGATGGGCTTCATAGGAATACTAATGTTAATAATACACACGACAGCACTACACCACACGGCACTAAACAGCACTTCACTGTTTTAGACTACACTGCATTATACTGCACTACACTGCACTGCACTGGCCTACGTTTCAACACCCTTCGACACCACTTACTACATGTCACTCAATTTCCCAACGCAAAGTACCGAAGTTTCAACTTACTCTGAGATTCTAAAGTGGATCATTTTATTGATACTAATCTAATTGTAACGTATTTCTAAGACCACGAACATTACGAGGAAAATTAATAAAACAGTTCCTTGAATTATAGTTTTTAAAAGTTCCTGCCGGCAAACTGTTCGCATCTCTTCTTCTACTATTGGCGAATGAAAATTTTCCCACATCTGTTCTCTGCTTGTTGAAATTCTTGAAAGAAAATCTATTCTGGATTTTACTGCCAAGCCTGTTGACGTACGTGCGACCCGTTGTACATATCAGAGTGTTCTTCCTCAGCTGTAACGTGGAATCCGAAGCCAACCTACTCGTCGGGTTTTCCCCTCGGGTATCTCTCCCAACGGAACATCACCCCTCCAAGCTCAAGTTGTAAGCTCCGGGCTGCCATCAGATATGTGTTACCACATGTGTATACTGCGTACGGGGAGAGGAAACAACAAGTATGAGGAAGAAAACATCGCGCATGGTCAGTGATTCATTTGTCAAATCCCAGTTCCGGCATTCGTATTATACTGATTGGAGATCTCACGGAAAACAACCGTTCATATTATGATTACGTAGGCTTCCGCGGCCGGAGTATGTCTCTTGGTTGTCCGGGACAAGCCGCGTCGATCTGTTCATAGCTGACGTTTCGGTCAACATTGTGGCCTTCCTCAGCAGTACGCTCTGAGGAAGGCCACAATATGTTGGCCGAAACGTCAGCTATGAACAGATCGACGCGGCTTGTTCCGGACAGTCAACAGACAACCGTTCATATGAGCCAGTCGCGAGCGTTCTCCTCCAGAGCGCGGCATTTGTCAATGCAGTTTTCTCCGCGGCGGCGGCGGCGTCTCCGCCGGTTAGCACACACTGTTTGTGAAGCAGCGAGCGGCGAGCGTCCGAGGGAAATTGGGGGACTGGGTCTTGTTTGGAGGACAGCGCGCCGGCCGGCGGGCGCCACTGTTTTTTACGCGCTCCGGCGATGGGGTACTCACGCTCGCGGAAATCTTCTCCCTTTGCGACGTGAAACGGAGGGACTACTCGTCCCACATACCGGGAGCGGTAGCTCAGTGCATCAACTGATGTCACTGCAGCGCCTCTGACCGGCAGGTCCTAGGTTACACTCCCTACGGCGGCAGGATTTTTGATACTAGCTTAGGTCGAATGCAGTCACTGTCTGGAGGAGCATTCTAGCGGCCGACGGCTCGGATCGGTAGTTTTCTGTGGTTTCTCCGATCAACACCAGGCGAATGCCGGAACAGTACCCTACCCAACGGGCCACGGACCGCGCGCCATCTGTCCTTCCCTTCCCTTGTCCTGTCCTCTCCCCTTACACACACACACTTACACTAACATGCACTACACCCACCTTCCGGGACACCGGTCGGAGCTTAGAGCTTGTCCCGGCTGGTGCGGTGCCCCGCTGGTGGGAGAGTCCAGGTTAGGGTGAAACCCCACTAACCGACGGTCGGTCGGCGCCGGATCTCGCCATCCAGCCAGATCACCGCCATCTCCCGAGAAAAGACATGCACTACACTAACGGGACTAATGACCAAAGCAGTTGACGTGCCCGGAAACACGAAAAAATCTATCAATAAATCAGTCGTTCTACTTATCGAGATCTGCCACGAGCAATTGCGGAACTTTTGAATGCCTTTGACGAGAACGACTGATTTACGGCGAGTAACGTAGATGATTGAGATTATGCTAAAAACGAAAGATTGTAATTTATGAGCATATTATAATTTCACTCCTTCATCCAGGTCATTCACTGTAATTCAAGTAAAGAGTGTAAACTCTCACAGAAGTAAAATATTCCTGATTTAGTTGAGAATGTATTCAAATAAATATTAGCAAAATCTCGAGAACAGGAGAACCGGAAATATGATTTGAAAAGTAGGTTCCATTTCACGAAAATCTATAAAAAATTAAAGTGAGTATAAAAATAATAAGCAGAATACTTTTCTGACCAAAAAAAAAAAAAAAAAGAAAAAATAAACGCGAAGAAGAACCCAAACGAACTTAAACAAAAAAAAAAAAATCCTGAATCACACGTCCTCCAAGTGCTCTGTACAGCCGGCGAAAGCCCTTTCTCCGAGCGCCGTTACGAAACCATTGGATAAATACTTTCCCAGGCGCGACCGCCGCCCTGTAAAAACGATCTCCGTCTCCGTTCCACGAGTAGGCATCGCATCTCTCGAGCAGCCTCGAAAATGGTTTTCTCCCACCTCCGGTATTCTCCTGCAGCAAGCCGGCGCCGCGGAAGGGGCAGGCGCGACCACGTGGGCGCTTTCACTTTCTTCGCGGGGCTCCCGCCGCCGCCGCCGCCGCCGCCGCCCGCGCGGGCGGGCGGTCCGCGAGGTGTAAGCGGCGCCGCGGCGCCTTCACGGTTTAGTCCAGCGCGCACCGGGCACCGCGCGCCGCCCCCATGATCACCCCGGCGCCCATCTCGGCGGCCGCCGCCGCCGCGCCGCGCAGCCGCCGCAGCCGCCGCTGCCACCGCCGCGGCGCTGCCGGTCGCCGCCGCCGCCCCGCCCGCCGCCCCGCCCCCGCAGGCCTCGTCGGCGCCCACCGCGCCCGCCGCCGCCGCTCCGTGCTGCGGCCGCCGTCGCCGCCGCCGCCACAGCCGCGCCGCTCCCCATGCTGTCGCTGCTGCTGACGCTGTCCCCGACCTGCCGCCCATGGGGGTGATCGTGCCCCCCCCCCCGGGGGCGGGAGGTCGCCGCCGCCCTCGAGGAGGTGCCCAACGCCGAGTGCCGGCGGCAGGCCGCCATCGTCCTCGAGGGCATGCAGAACTTCACCCTGTGGGCGTTACGAAGTAAGTAGCGAGAACGGCAAGGCCCCGGATACGGTGCGTCAAAAGGGTGCAAACGGTGCCAAACTAAAAAGTGTCCCGTTATATTTTGAGTTTACCTAGGATGTGAAACGAAGACCGAAAATGTGCGACTGTGTTGTGAAGTGTTTGGAACGATATTTCATCGTTCGTAAGGAACGAAATTGTTCGGGAAAAAACTGGAAACGGTAAAATAAGAGCATACTACTTAATATTGGGAATTGTGAAGGCTAAAAATTATTCCATACTGTTAAAATGTTGGAAAATTCTACAGATATGATTTGACGAGTTGGTGTCAACTTGCGCATAATCTGCAAAGAATAAATATTCAAAAAAAAGAATTCCTTTTTATACTCTAAAATTTCATCAGCCGTATCATGGATTTTTAAGACATCCCCGTGGAACACCCAAACATTTATTTTGAAATCGTTCTCTTAAAATTTCGTTTTGTGTCACATTAACTCTTAAACGCCGATGTCTACTTACTTCGAGTACCTTCATTAAATCGTTTCTTTAATGTGGCGTGAAATGGGAAGAGCAGTGGTGAATTAAAAGCGAGGTGCGGGGCCAGCCGCGGTCGCCCCAGCGGTGCGTCGTTCGCAGGGAGCCGCTGGCGAGGCGAGGTGGCCGCCACAAGTATGCTGAAGGCGCACATTCCCAGCTGCGGAAGACACGACTCGCACCCCAACAACAGGGTCAGTTTAACTTCGTTCAAGGCACCGCGAACGCGACGCCACATTCTCAGATCCTCTTCTGGCTTCGTTTCAGACCCATTAATAGTCGGTTTATAACAGTGATAGACTAACCCCAGTATTTGCTCCGCAAATTTCGTCTTTCAGTTTTATGATTTATACATACCGTGTTTTCCAGAGAATTGTGAGAAGTGATTGGAAAATTTGCTTCTCTCTCCTAACCGATCAATACACGAAGTTACAAAATATATTTCAATATTGATCTTACATCGATTTAAGACAACGTATCGATGCAACCAAAGAGAGATGAAAAGCTGCTCTTAACGGCCGGCGTCCGTTAAGGAGAGTTTGCCGTCCTTTAAGAACAATCGGAGCAAATGAGCGCAACGAAATATCATTTATGAAAACACTTATTCCAACAAATTGTATTTATTTTTTCAGATGATTTTTTCTTGTGACTCGGCTGTCGCTTCGGTTTATCAATTTAAATCGCGTCTGTTATTTCCTGTTTATCCCCCTAACGATGTTAATAACTACAACAACTTTCTATTTCTCTATTTACTTCTGATATTATCGATAATTTTAAGTGAGATTCTAATTGTGATTCTCATTGTTTCGTATTGAGTTAAAAAGTGATAATTCAACAAAAAACATTCGTAAAACGTTGAAATATCGAAATTTTAAGTTTTTATGAATTTGCTTTGTGTTAATGACTCAGTTTTCAGATGCAATGCTCTGAATTATCAATAATGGTTCTTTTATTTCGAATGAGTATTCGATAAAAATGAACGTATTTTTTTAAAGAATGTGACAAGGAGTCAAATCTAAATAATTCACGAAAATGTTCAAGTATTTTAATGACAATCATTTATTTGGCATTGCATGCCCAATGAACGACTTAATGTTGTTCCATTTTCTCCTAAAACAAATTTTCTTATGACAAAATTATTTCGATTCGTGATTAGCTACATTGACACAAACTACTTCTTAGTTACAAAATATTTGTATGTCATAACCGATTATTTTCAGAAAAAACCCGATTCGCCTCGTGACTCCAGTCATATACTTCAAAAGCAGTAAAACCTGGTGTTATTTGAGTTACAACTTAGCTTACTGAGGTATTTTAAGTTTCCTTAGAGCAAGTTGGTGACTAAACAAACCGTTTACACGAGAATATTTGCATTCAATAAAATGGCATTTTACATCGAATATTTGTAACTACAGATTTTTATTTATTCTAAAGGAGAGTACTTAAGTGATTGAATGACAACAGTTCATGAAAAGCTAATAAACCATGACGAAAACGTTTCGCCATATCCTGTCAAAATTCAGCACTATAGTGATGAGTGATTCCTTGGCAATTCGGACTCAGAATGATCGTGTTTGCCACATGACATTTACTTCGAAAACATGCCACTGCGTCAGTATTACGTTAATTTACATCTTTTTGGCACCCTTCGTCCAGCGATAGACTGAAAAAGAAAAACGATTTGCCAGTAGATCATAAAGCTATTTTGCCAAATACCTTACAATTTGCCTGCGAAAAATTAAAAAAATAACTTTTATCGTCGCAGTGAAAAACATTTTTATTTGAACAACATTAAGAAAGCTATCCCAAGAATCTTCTAATAATCAATATTTGCCTCAAATACCATAAAATATATTGTTAATGAATCAACCGTGGAATCAGTAAAAAAAAATATCTTCTGAAGTTGTGCACGTGTGAGTGTCAAGGTCATGTCAGGAGAGGAGATTTTTGGGAGAGGGCTTCTATCACTTTCAGTCTCCCATTGGCAATCATGTAAGGTCCAAAATTCTCTGTAACTAATTTAAATAAAAAATTAAATTAATTCTAATACTCCTTAAAATCTTAAATACAATAATTTTGAATTATAATTTTTATTCAACAATTTATAATTGTCAATTTCAATAAATTATTAATTTACAATAACTATAAAGTTTCAAATATAAAACACTTTCACTTATACTTTCACCACCAAACAGAAAATGAAATCAAAAATGTCTAAATCAATTTAACGGAATTTTCTTTAAAAAAAATTCAAAAAATGCTCAGATAATGAACACCTCGTTGGAGAATGTACAAAACTTGCGAAGGAAAACAGTTGATGAACTGGCGCTGATTAACATAAACTAGTGTTAAAAGGAATAAAAACTTTTTTACTGTCGGATAGTTGTCTAGCATTTTTTTTAATTTAGATTTTTTCATTTAAAAATAAAGAGAATTCATGTAAAAGGGGCTTTTATTTTTGTTTCAATGAGGTCCATTCACTAGCAAAAAAAATTTTTTTCATCAAAAAAAAAAAATTTAAAATTTCAAATACAAAATGTATTTAAAATACATATTTCAAATACAAGTATTTAAAATACGTATTTCAAATATAAGTCTTTAAATAACACCCAACTTTAACTCTAGGACTAAGATAAATGGCGGGATTTCCGGAACGCTTCAGACGTTCTTCAAAAAATAAAATTTCAGATGAAATAGATATCTAACAATTGACCATAATGATTTACGGAGTTGTTCCACAGCCAGAACTAAAAGAGTACACTTCATTACGCAACAAAATATCTGATAAGAACATCTTTAATTCCTTCGAAATGTTCCATTTTCTAAGTAGATTTATTCCATCGTTCCGCATTATACCCAAAACATTTTCTGTAACGTCATCACATACGTTTGAGAAAACTGTTTCCTAATTCGCTATCAGTCCATTGCTCAGAGTGGTAGTTTTTTTTATAGAGTCGCGTAGTCAGTATTAATACTAATAACAATAAGACACTTCCAGGAGTTAATCTGACATCAAAAATAAAACCTTGGTTATTGTCTTCGCGTAATGTAAATCAGAAATTCCAAGAACATGGTGCTGGTCAAATTCTGATCTTCGGTCAGTGCGGAGTCTTGCTAACAAACCAGACGAGAATATTCCGGAACTATTAGAATTGATTGAAAATGTCACGTTCGCGACAATAACATCCCATTGTCACCCCATCTGGTTGGAATTACGAATTCATATATACACGAAAGTACGAGTTCGTACATAGTATTTACAACCCCTGACAAAAATTGTCGGGTACGGGAAAGTTGTGGTATCAATCCCATCTCGATCGTGTTTTTGTCCAGTTTCCCTGATCCTTTGAGCAAATGCTGAGATGGCCCCTTGATTTGCTTCTGGACGTAAATGTATCTTCACTATGCGCACGTTTTGTTGAGCTTTCTTTCTGTTTGTAGAGCTTAGGGTGAGTTTCTATTTTGTTAACGATACAGAAAAATCAGATCTGCAGTTCGGTTTCCGTTACAAATAAGTTTTCTATAACTCGGAAACGAAAATATCTAGATTTTGAAATGTTAATCTCTCACTTTTATAAATTTATTATTATTATTATTATTATTATTATTATTATTATTATTATTAATATTTTTCATCTTTCAACTATTAATAGTTAAATTGTTGGGAAGGGATTCTGAAACTCAAGAAAGCGTGCGCAGATGATTTTCTCCCCCATACAGGTTTTTTTTACTGTTTTTGACTAAATAAATATCTAAATATCTAAATCACTTCATCGCAATCTTATTCTTTCGACAACAGTTCATATCATATTTCTGACTTGCAGGACCACCCAGATGTGTTCCAAAATTGAACGGATTATTACAATGACCTCCGTTGGATGTAGAGTCAAAGCTTATCTTTCTCTTCCATTTTGAAGAATACACATTTTTATGAGAATTACGTTAATAGCATTACAGCAGAATTACACAAGAACCCGAAAAGGAACGAATGCCTTATTTGTCTTAAACACCAGATATCAAAACTTGTATATCCAATAAAATGCACTCAAAGGCAGGCTTCACGAAATAATGAATATTCGAGAAGAACGATTCACCCTCGTACACTGCGACATAAAAGAACTGTAACGATAAATACGTATACTATTATTATTACTCGTTTATTAAGACGAAATAATATGGTTCCTTTTCTTTTTGATTTGCTCCAGATTCTTAATCATTCATGAGTTTTCGAGTTTAAGACTCCTCTAGTATTTATGAAAATAGCATTTAAAGAATTGCTTCTAATTTAATACTTTTCTTTCTGAATAATTGGGACTTCTACAAATATTACATAGTCACATCTTTTCTTGTAATCATGCAGGATATTAATACTTCCTGAGTATTGCATAATTCGTATTTGTGGTACATTAAACCTATTTATTAGACTTCCGTGTTAAGAAATCATTAATCTTTTTACCGAGAGAACGCATAGTATAGCATTGAGCAGGAAGTAGTATAACATTTCAAAGATTGAGGTAATGCACAAAGGATTTTCTGCAAGTTCAAATGTCGGTCGTTGACTGGATGCCCCAGAACGTCGAGTGAGAGTGCGTGAGAGTTCGCATGAAGAAATAACTTCCGTAGGAAAACCATTTTTCTTCAACATTTTAATAGGTCCGCGAAACAGATCATTATTAGAACCACATTGAAAGAATCGGGGTAACAAAGAGATAACTTTTATTTTTGTAACTTTTTAATTCCAATAAACATAAATATTATATAAATGTATTTATTTATTTATTAGTTTGCGTACGTACTTTTTTCTGCTTTCCACATACATATTGCAAATCAAGTATCACGTTTACACAGAGTTTCGATTATAAAGAATTTTTAGGGAAAGTATAGAAACTTAATTTTTTGTGTTACGTTATAATTGGTGCGTTATATTTATTTTGCTCTGACTTCGTCAACTAAAACATCACAAGAAATCTTTATGTTATTTACAAAATAAAGAAAGATTATAATAATATTAGTTTGGAGAACTAAGTCCCTCCGCTGAGATAACATTCCGACCCCAAGGAAGTTCGTAAAAGGAAATAGGTTACTCTCTCTTCTCACGCACACTCAGCCCACATCGTTTCCGGAAGCAGACGCTAAATATGTATTACGTAAGGAAACGCAAGTATGTGGAAGATTATTAAGATTGTGGTTAAATGGTTTGATGTAGGAGTTAGTTATACATATATAATCAAGGCAAGAAATATTGTTATTAACTAGAAATACAACATTAATATTCTTATTTTTAATTATATTTGGCAATATTCATATAATAATAGTTTGCCAGGATCTTGATCAAAGATTTTGATCAAAAGAATGCTCCTAAATTGTGCTACCGGCATAATGTACAGAACGTCGAAAACCGATTTACTGAGACACTTCCGGATTTGCTAGAATTTTCGAAATGAACTAAGAAACAAGCTGGTAGACGTTATTACGTAAAATCGTACTAGTACTTGTAAAAATGCATTTTGATGGTGACAGAAAAGTTGTGCGAGTGGAGTGTATTACTGAAACGAACATTGCAGAACATTGTTCTTTACATTAATTACAGAAAAAAATACTGCGTGTAGCTTTCTGCATTGAAGGATGCTTACAGTGCTGCTACCCAAGCGTCTCATGTTTATTACCCAAGACTCCGAGTTACCTCTTGCCCCATTTTACGCGCATAGGCTCACAAAAACAGTTTTGAAAAAAGATATCCATTGGAATTCACAGAAGGAAAAAAGCCAAAAGAGAGCAAGCAAAATTGAGAATGCCGAAAAGTGAAATGAAAAGGTGAATTTTAAAATCTGGAAAAGTAAGCAGACACTATCTGATCAAAAACGATGATATTGGTGACGATATTACCTACAATACAGTACCCCAGGATTTTCTAACTTAAAGATTTGCAAAAACTTTACAAACAAATAATTTGAAACGATAATATATTATTTACTGATAAATTCATGTGTCTGAGTTATGAATGGCCAATTAGTTCATTGTGGTAGAAAAGCACGTTATTCAGACAACATGGATTTCATGTGGCACAGAGGTTTATTAATGTTTATTTCACTTCTACACTTTTATAAAGGTATAGTAAGAGCTACGAACAAGGGAAGAGTGTTCTTTTATTTTATTAAAAAGCGAGTAAGGTTCACTTATTCGTATATTTATAAGTAAATAGTTTTAATAAAGGAGGTTGTTTGATTGATTGATTGAGATTCCGGGCGCGGCAACTCCTAGGGTCATAAGTCCCGTAAGTGTAGTGCGTGTTTTTGCTCGGGATATGGCAGTCGTCTTCCCTAGCTGGATGGCGCCGGAGATCCGGCGCCGACCTATCGTTGGCTAACGGGGTTTTCCTCAACCAGGTATCTCCCATAAGCGGGGCACTGCCCCCAGTCAGGACAGGCTCTAAGCTCCTGACCGATCTCACAGCATGTGCGGTAGTGTGGTTCATGTTAGTGTGTGTGTGTGTGTGTGTGTGTGTGTGTGTGTGTGTGTGTGTGTACGTAAGTGGTGGGGATAGGACAAGGAAGAAGTAGAAAAAATCGCGCGCGGTCCGTGGCCCGGTACTTAGGGTACTGCTCCGGCATTCGCCTGGTGTTCGGGGAATCCACGAAAAAATACAGATCAGAGCAGCCGGACGCTAGAATTTTCCTCCAGACATAGACAGAATTCGACGTAGCTGACAAGCTAGTCGACTAGTGTCGAAAATTCTACCACCGTCGGGACTCAAACCTAGGATCCCCCGGTCAGAGGCGCAGCAGTGACATCAGTTAATGCACTGAGCCACCGCTCTCGGTCATTTGTGTTAGAAAAGCACATTATTCTGACAACATGGATACCATTTCGCACAGAGGTTTATTAATGTTTATTTCACTTTAACACTTCTAAAGAGGTAAGAGCTACGAACAAGCGAAGACTGTTCATTTATTTTATTAAAAAGCGAGTTAGGTTCACTTTTTCGTATATTTATAATGAAATCAGTTTAATAAAGGAGGGTTGTTTATAAATAATAACAAATTATACTCATTGCATTTCATTAATGTATTTACTTCTGTTTTTCCTTAATACATGCAAGGTGGAATGACATTTTTAATAATATACCACAGTAAAAGTGCTCGTGAGAACACTTTTTTCTTTCATTTGAAGTATATCACCCAGTAGGAAAGTGGTATTTACACAATATGTCATTCAAATGATACACTTCACTCATTGTCGCGTATGTACATTCCGAGTATTCTTCGCCTGAAAAACGAAAACACACCTACACTTTCACAAACAAACAAACGGCCGCGTGGAGCCGGATCGCGCCTGAAAGGCTCCGTGCGCCGCCGACCTACATGAGGCGGCGTTTGCTTTTACCGCGCGCGCGCTTCTTGGAAGCGCAGCCTACGTTGGGCATCGCGGCCGGGCGGCTAGCCCACTTTGAAAACGCTGAGTGTTGGAAAAGGCCGCCACCAGCGTGCGCACGCAAAATCGCGCCGAGAAAGTGCCCAGGCTCAGAACAGCCACCCCTGGGAGCGCGACACGACCGTTCCACGACGCAAGGGAACGTCCACTGGTATGGTCATTCATCCCGGTCGTGTTGTGAATGTTTTAGTCCGGATGGCGATGGTTCGTATCCCGTTAGATCGGGGGAGATGGATGAGGACATCTACTGATGGCACTGCAGTACCTCTGACCGGGAAGTTCTAGGTTTGAGTCCTGACGGCGGCAGGATTTTCGACACTAGCTCTTCAGCTAGGTCGAATTCAGTCGCTGTCTGGAGGAGAATTCTAGAGGCCGACTGCACTGATCGGTAGTTTTCCGTGGTTTATCCGATCAACACCAGGCGAGTGCCGGAGCAGTACCCTACCAAAAGGGCCACGGACCGCGCGCGATCTGTCCTTCCTCTTCCTTGTCCCATCCTCTCCCCTTACAAACACACTTACATTACATGCACTATACTTGCACATATTCGGGGAGATCGGTCGGGAGCTTAGAGCTTGTTCTGGCTGGGGCGGTGCCCCGCTGGTGGGAGAGCCCTGGTTAGGGGGAAACCCCACTAGCCGACGGTAGGTCGGCGCCGGATCTCGCCATCCAGCGAGGGAAGATCAGCGCCATCTCCCGCGAAAAAACATGCACTACACTAACGGGACTAATGACCAAAGGAGTTGACGCGCCCGAAAACATGAAAAAATCAATCAATCAATCCTCCAGCGAGGCAATGTGCCAGCAGGAACCAGCTCTAAATTCCCGACATGGACGGAAGCGTAGGACATGTAAGTCTGTATGTGTGTGGAAGGGGAGAGGAGGGGTCAAGGAAGGAGAAGCAACGATCGGACGCGGTCCATGGCACGTTTATTAGAGTACTGCTCTGGTATTCGTTTAGTACTGATCAGAGAAATCATAGCAAACTACCGAATTTACAATTCTCCTCCGAAAATAAAATTCTCCTCCAGTCAGCGGCTGAATTCCACATAGATATATAGCTACTGCCGAAAATCAGCCGTTGACGGGAATCGAACTCTAGGATCTCCCGGTCAGAGATGCTGCAGAGTCCGAGGCACACTGTGATTTTACTCAGTTTATTAAAAACCAACCATATTTTAACTTATACCACTTTTATCTCTAAAACAAATAATGATTCATTAAAATGAAATAATATATCAATCAGATTTCGAATTCTCAATTGAGAATAAAATTGAACATTTTGAATCAAAAGCAGCTTTATGTTGTAATCGTATTTACATACGACTGTTATAAAAGCTTAACTTTCTACGTTCAGGTTAGGTTTCACAACATTCTTTTTTAACGTCAAATATTCTTCTCTGTTAAAAGTGCTGTTCGTCCGTAAGCGAGAATTTTTAACTAACATAGACTTGTTAATTTATATCACATTATTGCTAAATTCAATAAATAACTGAATGATTTAATAACCTGACACAAAAGAAAACCAAGGAAAGAATTCGCCATTCAAGCGTATTCCTATCAATTAGCAAAGATGTTTATATAAGGGAGCATCTAGTGAGAAAATAAACGTTAAATAGTAACAAGTGGTGACGAATATAAACAATAAAATTCTCGATTATTTCATAGAAAAAAATCTGGCAAATATATTTTCGTAGGAAGCAAGTATTCTCCGCCTCGCGCCACTTCGACTTGCACTTGTTCACCCCTTTCTGAATTTTATGGGGAAATGAGTGCGGTGTCAGGAGAAAATGCCCTCCCCGTTGGAGCGCTGGGCTCTCTAGGCGGGCAAGTAGGTCGTGCGGGCGCGGTTTGTCGAGTCTGCTTTATAGCGATCTAAAATAAATACATTTTTTTTATCGCGACCTCAGAATTACGAATTATTCGACTTGGAGGAACTTTTTCAGGAGAGTACATAAGCTTCGAGGTGTTTAAAAATTAAAACTCAAAGAGTCATTTTGTTTGTTAAAGATTTTCGGTGTGTTTGCTTTTGATGTCGGTTTTGCGAAGAATGTTAGAATCTGGTTGTCCTGAGACCCCGACCTATTGATCGCATCATCCAAAGAGAATTCCTATTATGAATATTCTGTTTTTCATTTCAAACTGTTACTTTCTCGTTCCGGAGTAGAGAGATAGTTATGTAATAATTCGCGAAAAAACGGTTATTTTCGGCAGAAAAACGTCTTACAGGGCCCTGGTAATGAAAAAGTGAATAAATCCGGTTGTGGGATTTAAAACCTTTTCTCAACACGTGGTCTAGCCTGAATCCATGTTTTGTGGGTTCTTGATACCAAAATATCGATTGACCCCAAAACGTCTGTCCGTCTGTATGGACAACGCTAACAGCAAAACCGATCAGCCTATTTTCTCTAAAACTGATATTTGTCAATCGATCTAGCGGATGTCGTGGCCCCTTGAATTTGAAACCGATATTTTAATTTTGGGAGGTACTTTACATGAAGCAACTGGGACATTCTGAAAATTTTCAAAAAAAAAAGGCTCCATCAATTATTATTAAATTTTGTTGTTGAATTGTTTAAAGGACGTTTAAAAAAATTGTCTAGGTCTCATATTCGTTGAAAGCCCTGATTTTTCGAAAATGCAAAATTTCAATATTTTTTCGCGGTCTTCCTCCAACTAAAATATTAAAGATATAGATGTTTTCCTTAATGAAAACTGTTCCTAAACGATAGATTTTGAAATAAGGTCACGTACAATTCTTCAAAAATTTGAGTTTTTTTCGCGTAATTTTGCGTGAAAATTGGGCGAAAAAGTACGTGCTGTTTTAGCTTCACTAGTTTTAAAGAAGTTAGTATTTTAAGGATATTTAGAGTGGTGTTTCGAATGACAATTGGTCCTCCCTCCTGAAATTATTTCTGCAGCAGCACTGCAGAGGCTTCAACCTGCCTCAGTAAGGGGCATTTCCACGAACAGTACGGAGAGCATGCTGATAAGGATGCTGCCGAGGAGGCTGACCCGACCTCAGGAGTCAAATATGAGGCATTGTTCACCGTATAAATGCGAGTAGGTTTCAATTTAAATGAGGGATTTCAATTTGATATTTGTTTTAAAATTTAATGAGAATTTATTTTTAATTTAACAATTTCTCGATTGTCATTTCGAGGCAATGACACCATCTTTGATTTAAAAATTAAATATTCAACTAAAAATAAACGGAACATATACCTGTTTCTTTCATATTTTAGATGAATTTGCTTGATACGATTTAAAAATATATCATTAGAACTGATTTATACATAAAAAATAAACTTTAAACTATATTTTCTGTGTCTAATGCTGAACTAGTCTGAGATGGGTGCTTACAAGAGTAACCGTCTTTTCTCCTTGTTGCTCGGTCATCGATTGGGCGTCCAGCAATAAAACCAACAGTCTGCTTGGAGTATTTGTCCATATGCAAGAATCAGTAATCAAAATAGTATTCAACTGCATATTTTCAGATGGATAAAACATGCAGCAATTAATTTTAGGAATGGTCATAGTTGTACAATTTGTGTAAATTGTTCTTTTAATATGTTTTCTCATTTCTGTAAAAAAAACGATGATGTCCTTTAGTAATATATTTTTTGTCCTCCATTTCACAATACATTAATATGTTTGAGGTCGAAGTTGGACAAGCTTGTATTTTAATGAAATTATGAGAGGTATGTACTTTCTCAATTATTTGCCCCTCTTCAGACAAGAATCACTAGAGTAATTAGCTTTAAAATTGCATAACTACGGGAAAAGTTTGAACAGTAGGAGAGAATTTTTCATTAACAATCAAGTTTTTCTAAAATGAACTTCTGGTCAACAGCTCTGCTTTTGCACATTTTGGAAGGCATTGGGGATACAAGGATGAAATGAGTTTAGGGGTGAGCAAATCACCACATTAGCTGCTACTTGTAATAAGCGTTTAAGCAAATTAATATTGTGTTGTTGATGCTTCACAAGCTCATATCAAACGCGTATCATCTCGTGTTAAACGTATCGAGTGAACGATGGCCAACTATGATAAGGACATGACGTATCATCCGTTAACAAGTTCAGCATTTCTCAGAACCAACAAGCGAAAGGAAGGCCTCTTGTTTCAATCACTTTGAACGTTTTGACGAGTAATGTTATTGGAGAAAATGCATTGCACTAAACAATGCTCACGATTTCCTTTTTCTTATTTAGAACTTTCCATATTTTCTGATATTTCATTATTTATTTATTTAATCAAATTTATGGTTCATATTCTTTACAGATATTACTTGATATTACGATTCATAATTTTTATTATTTTAATTGTATTTAATATACGGAACTTTCTACATACCAATAAGGAAGAACAGGAAGTTAGAGCATTCAAGCATTGGGATCCGTTAGCTTTTTGGGGTCTTAATCATCAGTTGCTATTGCATTGTCAATTTGCTCACCTTCAAGACACAGGATGCAGTGCTACATAAAGAAAAATATTAATAAACTAATGACAAGTTGAATTAACGTTCAAACGGAAAGGAGGAAGACTCCAACTTCGGAAGAAAAAGCTGCGAGTGCGCTGCGCCAATGCACCACAGTGATCACCTTTGCTGTGAGAGATCGACCTTCTGGGATCGCTGTATGTTGGTGTTCGTGCACGAAGAGTTACCAGCACAACGAAAATAAAAGAAGAAGAAAAATTAGAAAAGAGTGAAATTGAGAAGACGAAAAGGAATAAAAGGGAAGAAGAAGGAAAGAATAAGTAGAGAAGAAGAAAAAATAGAAGGAAAAGGAGAAGTAATACGAGAAGAAAAACTGGAGAAGAAAAAACTTATATAATAATAACAGTAGAGACTGAGTGACATTACCTAGTTATCAAGACGAATACCCCAAACAGAACAAGAAGTGGGACAAGAATATGAAGTTGGAGAAAAATATGAAGTGGGAGAAGAGTATGAAGTGGGAGAAGAGTATGAAGTGGGAGAAGAGTATGAAGTGGGAGAAGAGTATGAAGTGGGAGAAGAGTATGAAGTGGGAGAAGAGTATGAAGTAGGAGAAGAATAAGAAATAGGAGAAGAATAAGAAATATAAGAAGAATAAGAAACATGAGAAGAATAAGAAAAAGGAGAAGAAAAAGAAATATGAGAAAAATAAGAAATATGAGAATAATAAGAAAAAGGAGAAGAATAAGAAATAGGGGAAGAATAAGAAACAAGGAGAATCAAAAAGAGAAGCAATTCGAGAAGTTGGCGAAGAGGAAAAGAAAGAACGTATGCAATAATAACAGTAATGACTGAGCGACATGACAAGAAGAATACCAAAAACAGAAAGAAATGGATAGATTACAACAACTGTAAATAAAACGAAAACACAGCGAACAGCAAAATCGAGAACCACACCAGCTCGTGAACCACCACGGGAGCACACCGCGCCCCTGAGCGAGCAAGCCGGCCGTGGACGCCGCATGGGCCCACGATCGCGCACCGGCCCCTTTGGTTACGCTGCGCCGCCCCGCCCCGCCCCCCACCAGCAGTTGCGCCACCTCCGCAAGCGAAGCCCCGCCACCGCCACCGCCACCGCCCCCACTGCCACCGTAGAAGCGCGCGCACGCCGCCGCGTTCGCCGCTTCGCTTGAGCAAGCCGCGCTCATAAGAGACGCGGGCGGGAAAGGGGGGCGGGCGCCGGCCCGCAATGGGAACCTGCGCCCCGCGGCCACACGCCTCCTGCCTGGAAATGCCTTTCTTAGGCGGCCGTCGCGGTGGAGCGGAGCGGCAGGACGCCTCGGGACGGGACGAAGAAAGAGACGGCCCCCCTCGTTGATGAAATCGTGAAAGTCGAAACCCCAGCGCGGGTAATGGCAGGCAGGAGCAAATGGCAACGCACTTGGGTGACACACAAGTAGCGCTTGCTAGGACACGTTATCCGTCTCTGTGCAACACGCGGAAGAGGAAACGTGCACTTGATATGGCTATGATTTGCTGAACGGAAGTGCACCCGGTTGTATCTGATGTCCATGTCTCGCTTCCGTCTCAAGATTGTTTTCGGAATGAATGAGAATTTTCTTCCGGACAGATGGATTACCAAACTTCCAGGTTTGAAATCAAATTCTTCTGGAGGGAAAGAAGAAAGAGAAAGAGAGAGAGACACAGAGAGAGAGAGAGAGAGAGAGAGAGAGAGAGAGAGAGAGAGAGAGAGAAAAGAGAAAGACAGAAAGCAGAGAGGGAGAGACAGAGACAGAGAGAGACAGAGTAGGAGAATGAGGCACAGGAAGGAAAAAGCTCCCCCGTTTTGTCCTACCTCACTCTTTCAGAAACGGAGAGACATTTTTCCTCATTCTCTTTACAATCCATTATTTTCAGCACGAAACTTCGAAAACATTTGACTACACAGTGCTCCAAATGTTTTCAATCTCACGTGTGCCAGGGACCTTGAGCCTAAAATGCTGTTTGCTTTAATCATTCACACTTCACGATCAACGGTCTCTTCCAGTTAAACGTACCAAATCCACTGAGCAATCACAGCAACAACAACACGTTAGTAACGTGCGACCTTGAAAGAACGAGCCCCCGATACCTCGATTAGCATGTATTTAGGAGGCAAAACACGTGAATTTCCTTCTTGACGCTCTCGGGTTGACTTACGCGCCCGGTGGAAGCAGTGTGGGCGGTGCGGCGCGGCAGGCGCACCGTTGACCTTGACCTTCCAGGCGCCAGAATGCCCTCCTGCCTCCCGCCTGACGCGCGCATCCGGCGGGTTGCAACTCCCTAGGCGCCGCGCCGCGCCGCGCCGCAGTCGCCACGACGACGTGGCCATGGCTTTCCAGTACGGAAGGACGGATATTAAATACTAGCAAAGTACCCGATTGATTGATTGATTTTTTCGTGTTTCCGCGCGCGTCAACTGCTTTGGTCATTAGTCCCGTTCGTGTAGTGCATGTTTTTTTCGCGGGAGATGACGGTGATCTTCCCCCGCTGGATAGCGATCCGGTGCCGACCTACTGTCGGCTAGTGGGTTTCCCTAACCAGGACTCTCCCACCAGCGGGGCACCGCCCAGCCGGGACAAGCTCTAAGCTCCGACCGGTCTCCCGGAATATGTGATAGTGTGGTGCATCTTAGTGTAAGTGTGTGTGTAAGGGAGAGGATAGGACAAGGAAGGGAAGGAGAGATCGCGCGCGGTCCGTGGCCCGTTTGGTAGGGTACTGCTCCGGCATTCGCCTGGTGTTGATCGGAGAAACCACGGAAAACCGATCAGAGCAGTTGGCCGCTAGAATTCTCCTCCATACAGCGACTGAATTCGACCTAGCTAGTGTCTAAAATCCTGCCGCCGTGGGGAGTGGGAACCTAGGACCTCCCGGTCAGAGGCGCTGCAGTGACATCAGTTGATGCACTGAGCTACCGCTCCCGGTGAAAGTACCCGACGTTGCGCTGGTTTTCCTCCTATTCGATCCTTGCGAAGGAGACAAAAGATCTATTTTATATAAATCACGATGTTTAAGATTTTAATTCTTAACGTAATTGGTCAAAATTTTAATATAATACTATAATTTTCTTTCATTTTATTTTATAACACTTTCCCAATAAATGAACTTTATGATCTCTTATGCATCGCTACTGACCTCTAGCGAATTAATTAGGTACCAGTTTTGTTGCAGCACTACTGGGCTCTGGGGGAATATACTAGGAACCATGTGCTGTAAGCAAGAGGTGTGGTCGCAATGTATCTACATTCATATTATTTTAATTATTTATTTTCAGCATTTGCGTTGTGTTGATCTTTACGAAACTTGGCTAGGACACTGCAACAATGCTGAAGAAGAGCTTGATAATTGCATATCAATTCAAACGCTACTTTTTGTGGATCGGTTAATTCACTTTTATTAGTATAAATTAATCGTTAACCGAATTAATCGATTAATCTTATATAATCGATTAATTTTTCACCTGTTTTAAATAATCTGTAAGATGCGTAAAATCGTTAATTTTTAATTTGTAAATTAATCATTTAGTAGTTTTCTTGAAGCACGGCACGACTTAATAATATTTAATATATGTATATTCTTTATTTCAATAATATTCGTTCCCAAATACATGGGAAACAACTATCTTTATCAATATTGTAATCTCACGATGTATTTGGTTGAGGATGGTTTTAGGAAAGCTGATAAGTCTGTTTCTATTTTATTTCAAACTGAATATAATACAGTCACTAAAATATTAAATCATACACAGCGACTTTTCCTTTTATTTGTTTTACTAACATGAAATGAATGACATATGTTTGTTTCTACGAAAAATTATGTTTTACAGCTGGAGAGAGACGAGGCATTCAAATTCAAATAATCGATCTAAAAGTCAGAAGAATTAATCGATGTGCTCATTAATAGGGGTATAAATAATCGATTTCAATTTTTCGATTAATCTTATAAAATAATCGATGGTTTCACTAATCGCGATTAAATCCCAGATCCCTACTTTCCAGCAAAGACAACGCGGCGCGCGGGAAGGGTGCGTGTTTCCAACCCGTCTTTTCGCCCCCGGATAGGTCGGGAGCCGTCCCACCTCCCCCTCTCCAGAGACCTTTGATACATACTCAAAAATAGCTTTTACTAATTTTATGAAGTAACGAAAATAATTTAAAATATCATTTGTTATGGTAATAAATATTGTCAACAAATATAAACAATAATAAAGTATACAAGTCAGCCAATTAAAATACATTACATTCACTATAAGGGAAAAATCCTTATAAGAAAACGTCAAGTAGACTGGACATTTTGTCCCTATTACGTCCTACACACACACACACACACACACACACACACACACACACACACACGACACACACACAACACCAGCGCAGCGCGCAGAGTTGAAAATCCTGGGTGCGACTCTGAATACAATATTCAATGAGTCACAGTGGATCTGGTTGAAGTTAAAAATTAATGAATTTGTGTGTGTTAGCATAAGATTTTCAAATGAATTTACACATTAACAATAATGATACGCACGCAATATGGACATGCGTATAACATCTGTATTCGCGTGTCACACAGCCTGTGGCATACAGTTAGAGATTTAAAAGTGTAATATTACTTGAGGTTTCCTCCAACAGATGGACAGTGTCTTCCTTGTCTTTCCTCACGCGTTACTATTGGTCGACAATTTCCCCCATAAATAAAAGCCCCTGGTCGAAGACATTGAAAGCTTAGACTGCAACGCGACGAGACAAAAATCCTAAACGTTATCAGAATTATTCCAATACTCTCACAGGCTGGTAGCCAGCAAAAAAAAACACTAATAATAAGCTCAAAGCTAAAACGTTTTGACAATTTAGCCGGTGTTATGAAGAATAGGAGACCGCAAATATGGCAGCCTGAAGATGTCGGCGTTGCGCTCTCAAATGTTTTGAACGTGTCAAAAAAACTATGCCTTTGGAGTGAGGGCACAGCTAATTCTTGTAGTATATTGTTCGTTAGATAGTCTAAGTGCGAAGGAGTTATATGTAATACCGATGTGGCGTCTCACAGAGAGAGCCAAGAGACCACATGTAGCTGTTATACACCACACTTTTAAACCTTTTACAAATTTAAGGGTTAATTTCTCACCTTAAAGACATCCAATCGGATTGGCACTTGCAGATTCATCTTGTAGACATTAAAATAAATTCAAAAATATTTTTTTCGGGTGTGTACCTATGATACATGACTTGGTGAACATTACACATCTTTGAACTAGTGTAGCGGCTAAGAAACTCCGAATCGATATAGCTTGGTCATAATTGACAGGGAAAAGATTTTTCTACAATTATTCCAAACACTTAGCTTTGAACTTGTAATTCAAAAGGGCATGAAAATGACACTTTGGATTTTGTGTGGCAGACAGTTTAAGACTCCACATCGGTTTAGCATACAAGTTCTTCTAACGCACAGCAATTAACAAGAATTAGCTGTGTGCTCATTCCTCAAAGGGATTAGTTTTTTAGGCATATTGAAAAAATTGATCAGCGCAATGGCGACACCTACAGGCCAACATTCTTGCGTTTTCATAACACTGGCTAATTTCTAAAAAAAAATGTAGTTTTGCGAACGAAGGCATCACGTAAAGGGACGAATCAGGTAAACCGCCGCGACCGTGTGTGCCAGTGAGAAGACCATTGAAACCAATGCTTTGCTAGCGGAGGTGCATACGCCCTCCCGCGCTGCTGGTTGCGGGATAACGCCAGCGAATCCGCCGCACGTGGGAAGACCTCCATTTAAACCAACGCTTTGCTACCAGCCGCGAAAGCGCGCAGCAGTGGTACCGCGGAAACAGGCCCTCATACTTCAAAAGGAAATTCTGAGTGGGCATAGGATAAATCTCCTTATTAACAAACAATACTTCACTTTAACCGTCAACTGGCATAGTGAGGTTTTGTTACATAACCAGCGTCGTGATGCATTTTGACCCCAACGCCTGGTTTTTTCCTTTTTCATAATGAAAATTTGGAGGAAATTTTAAACTATTTCTATTTAATTACATTTTTATAGGGTTTTCAAAATTATTTAGGTAAAATAATTTATATTTAATATATTTTTAGTTAACTAAGTAAAAATTAACTATGTGACGTGATTACTGATAAATAGTAAAAAAGTAAAAGCTTATTTTTATCAATTTTTAAAATCATATTTTTCCTGCATTATCATTTTCTGACACACATATTTAACGATGAAATATAGAAATTATTGTAAAAATAGACTCATAGACATTCCATACAAATGTCTCGCCGATAATCATGGCACATTGATCAGCGACATGTATCCCAATTTTTTTTCGGTGTCTTTTTCTGACATATTGCGCACCGCTTCATTTGCCTGGCAAATTGTGGATTACATTTAGGATCGGGAATAGATATCTTCTATATCATTGAAGTGGTTTCACGATGCTCTCTAGTTACGTTCAAGTGTGATGATCATGTGAAGGTTGGCAGGTTGACATACCAGCATCTTCGAGAATTCTTGCTATGACAGTCATACCCATTTTGTATGTCTTCAGTGACACTATAATCACTCACCACCTCTTTCGACAAACTAGAGATGGAGATATCATGGTTCGTGTCAGCACAAGATACAATTTTCGATGAAAACACCATTACAAAGACAGTTGCGTAACCGGTGTGGTGGTGATGCTGTCACCCCAACAAATATTTTCACTCACGCCTCTGCAAAACAACTCCACGGAATTCAACAGTACTTCTCAGATCAAAAGATAAGCACATTATTTGGAGGTAAACAGCATACCAACGTTCTCATTTGAAAAATAGGTAGGATATTCTCCTGCGAAATTGGAATGGAGTCAAAATGGCACCACGACGCCAGTTGAGGGTTAATCACTTAACGCTTGTTTCTGGCACAGGAACCTTTCAGTGTTCGTCACTACACATGTGTTCCGAAAGTTGTTATACTTCTAAATTTTTAAATGATGTATGTTTTGGGTTAATCAACAGGCAATGTTTCTGACATTCAAGGTATTTATCACAAAGTAACTATTTAGAAATATCTGTTAGAGAAATGTCCGCCTCGTCACTAATATATACCAATTGATTTTGTCGCTACCCAACTGCTGCCGAAACCAACTCTCCTCTCACATTCCAACAATCAAGTATGAGCGAACACATCTACAAGGCAAATATAGTAATACTGATCGTTGCCCATTTGTTTGAAATTTGAACACACGTTTATTCATTAGACAGAAAATTCAAACGTGAGAGCTGAAGCGGCAAAGTCACTTATATGTCAGTGAAACGTAACAAATGGTGGAAATAACTTAAACAATGAAGAGACAGGAATTTATAATAAATAACAACTAATAAGATTTCACTTTGTATCACATTGACAAATCATATATGCAAATGTTGACATAAGTACATACATACCATTTAATATGTTTATAAATCTATTTTCTATTCCACGTACATGCTAAGCAACATAAATATATATTTTTATTGCAAGGTATTGTATTACATCAGTCCATAGGCGTGGCGTTCACCTGCTTTCCAGCAGGGGAAAGGCAAGTCGCTTGGATGTTTTCCGCCCAGCAGAATCTCGCTGTCGACACCGTTGTTTGCGTTCACATCTCAAATCCACATCTTCGCTCTCTCTCGGTGTAGTTTGGCGATCTCATAACGCAGTTAGTAGACATACACCTTTTCGCCTGTGTGACAAACGACTCAACTCCATACATTGATAATTCCAGTTTCAGTCTGTCGGATCAGAACAATTATTTTTCGGGAGGAGAGTCTTGACATGTCCTAATGTGTGTTCTCAAGGGCTCTTGAATGCTGACGTGCAAAGTAGCAGTTTTTTGAGGAGCAGAATCGTTGTTTTGTTAAGAATGAATTTTTGTAATGTTTCACACTTTTTACTTTCTATACTCTCACACACATTTTTAAGAGTCGACCTCCCACATGGATTAATTATTCTTCATGAATTCATCCAATTCTTATTTCCGTGCATTTTTTTGCGATAAAATAATACGCTTTTTTTCTCAGCAAGGTTTCCCTGGGATCTCCCATGAACTTTCTTGATTAACCATTCTTCAATATAAATTGGTTAATTGATTAGTGATTCGGACGTGTTAACTGCTAAGGTCATTAGTTCCGTACGTGAAGTGCACTTTTCATCGCGAGAGGTGGCGGTGATCTTCCCCTGGTGAGATCCGGCGCCGACCTATGTCGACTTGCGGGGGTTTTCCTCATCCAGGTATCTCCCACCAGCAGGGCACCGCTCCAGACGGGTCAAGACCTACTATCCCGACTGATCTTCCGAAAAGTGAGATAGTGTAGTGCTTGTAAGTGTAGGTGAGACTGATTGATTTATTGATTTTTCGTGTTTCCGGGCACGTCAACTGCTTCGGTCCCGTTAGTGTAGTGCATGTTTTTTCTCGAGAGATGGCTGTGATCTTCCCCCGCTGGATGACGAGATCCGGTGCCGACCTACCGTCGGCTAGTGGGGTTTCCCCCTAACCAGGACTCTCCCACCAACGGGGCACCGCCCCAGTCGGGACAAGCTCTAAGCTCCCGACCGGTCTCCCGGAATATGTGGTAGTGTAGTGCATAGTAGTATAAGTGTGTGTGTAAGGGGAGAGGATAGGACAAGGAAGAGGAAGGAAAGTTCGTGCGCGGTCCGTGGCCCGTTTGGTCGGGTACTACTCCGGCATTCACCTGGTGTTGATCGGAGAAACCACGGGAAACTACCGATCAGAGCATCCGGCCGCTAGAATTCTCCTCCACGCAGCAGCTAAATTCGACCTAGCTGAAAAGCTAGTGTCGAAAATCCTCCCGCCGTCAGGATTCGAACCTAGGACCTCCCGGGTAGAGGCGCTGCAGTGACATCAGTTGATGCACTGAGCTACCGCTACCGGTTGTAATAAGAGGTGTTAATAAGAGGTGAGGATAGGACAAGGAAGAAGAAGGAAAGATCGCGCGCGATTCGTGGCCGGTTTATTAGTGTAGTGCTCCGGCATTCACCTGGTGTTGATCGGAGAAGCCATGGAAAACCGTCGATCAGAGTAGCCGGTCGCTGGAATTCTCCTCCTGTACGCAGCTGAATTCGATGTAGCTCTGTAAATAGTGTCGAAAATTCTGCAATCGTGGAGACTGGAACCCTATGACCTTCCGGTCACAGGCATTGCAATGACAGCAGTTGATGTACTGAGACACATTTACCGAGCTTTAATTTAGATCTTTTCGATAATATCTCTCATATGACATCACCTTTATATAAGAACTCTACTGCAATATAGTCAAAAGGCTAATGATAGTCGATGATAGTTTCGTGCATAATAGCGCACAATGGTACAGCGGGTCATGGACGCCAAGATGGCTAGAGATGTTTTGAAATTTATTTAATTCTTAAATTACGGTATCTATCGTTCTAATTTATGATTACAAAACGAAAATGTTGGAGGTGGAAAAACGTGTCCAATTTGCATCTGAAAAATTGTGTCATAAGAAAAAACGAGAGTAAGTCGATTGAGAAAATAAAGCAGTTGTGCAGGGATTTCACAGTTTTGGAAGATCCGCATCATTCTGCATTTTTATGAATCTTCCGATATACATTCTATTATAGTCTAATGAAAATAATAACATACAACACTCTCTTTTCAATTAAACAAAAAATATACGATAAATTAATACTACATGTCGTACGAAATAGAGATGATCCCTTTTCAGCATCAAATTACACTTCTGCCTTCAACAAGTCATTAGATTTAATAAATAATATATTTAGAGAAAGGTTTATTTAATACAATTTTTTGAGCAAACTGGAGACGACCTCTGAAAAACGCGAATGGTAATATTATACTAGAATACGAAAGTCTCAATACGCAAAGTCGAAAGGGTTCTTATCCTCTGTACTGCGTACGTTTTATATAATAATACGTACGTTACATATTATTATATAATAGAACGTCAACATAATGTAAATTATATTTCGTTTCACTTTTTAATAGAGCTAGCTATTTGTACATGTTAAATGTTACATGTTACTCTTAAAACACACAAATTGAAAGTAGGAAGCTTCTTTGGGCGAACTATGGGTACTCTACGCACATTCATTCTCGCATAAACATTTATTAACTCTTGTGAAATAGATATTAGGTTCTTAGCTTATTTATCAATGTCTCCAGAGCTACCCGTTCATTTTAACACTATAAACGGTATTAATCATCGCGCTGAATATTGTAGTCAAGTGATGGAAGATGGCCGTATGTGTACTCTCTGAAATGACAACCCCTGCTTACAACACTATCGATGGTCATCGTCGATGTGTCATTAAAAAATGAATAGCATGTACTCTTTTTAAAGCTGAACCAAAAATTAAATGAAAAATGTTTAAACATAGAACCTTATACACTACACATTATTCACGGGGAAATAATATCCATCGTAAATAAATCACTTCCTAAAGCATTTGATGTATGTTTTCAAAAACTAGAGTTTAAAATAGACTATTCTTAGTAAAAATTGAAAAGGAAATGTGAAAACTTTTGAATGGAGAACTATACATTTCCTGAAAATGAACGATAGTTTGAAAAAATGAAGGATAATCATCAATCAGTTTAATGGCATGTTACCACACTATGTAATGTACTTCATGCATTTAGATATCTTTTTGAAAATGGAAGGAAAGTGAAATTTTGTGGATGGAACTGTGTGTTGTTGACATAATTGAGAAATATTTCTATGTATAACCCGGCCAAGCGTAGTGTATGACTGGCAGTGAGGACAGCACTGCGCTTTGTTTTGCTTCGGAGAGAAAGAGGCAGCTATTGGTATACTCACTGCAACTGAATACTGAAGCACTGATTTAGACCAACGTCCAAAGACGTGTACTATATGCTCTCTTAAAATGTCATTTTATGTTCAAAAATACCCGTGAATGTTCATTTAAAATCACGGAGAAATTCCGACGCGTTCGATATATTCGAATATATTAATAAATATTAATATCAATGCGAATAATTGAGCCCCCTAACAGTAACCACATATTCCGTATATGCTACACAACAAATTCTGAAAAATATTATTCGATACAAGAAAAACATCCAGATTCTTTTTAACATTCAGGTTGCCATAAAATACAGCATAATGGAGATGAGTTTTAAATCGTTAATGAGTGATCACATTATTAAGTGATTAACGTTGTTTTCTATGGAACATTTTCTGAGAAGAAACTAATTAGGCCGATTAATTAGTATTACGAACTATGTTATGCAAAATTGCTTCATTCCTTTGGAACAGAAACATGAATGCACCGGACTATACAGCCCCGGTGCTAATGTGCGACGCAACCGTCGCCGTTGTTAGTTCTCAGATGCGCCGTGTGTTGGTGTCTAGTGTAGGGTCGAATATGCGTCCTATCGGGACGTAAAGAGTAACCGGCTGTTGGCTGGATAAAAGTCCTACGGAAAAAATATAACCGTACAAAATGAGACAATACGCAATCAAAAAAAAAAAAAAATAAACAGGACAATTTAATATTTACACGCAACATTGTATAAAATACATACGTATATACTATAAAGTTATTTTTAATGTATAAATTAATTTTAACATAACTTATCTCTTGTAGGATATATGTGGTAGTTTTCACTTCTTAATTCTCTCTCTTTAACATTCGGAACGTTATAAGCCTCTATCTGGACTACAACTACTAATATTTTCCTACAACTAATAATATATGATATTCTAAGGAAAGACGACAGTTTTGTAAAAGTATAAGAAACCATAGAAGCACGACATTCATCAGTTCACATAGGTGTACTATGCTGGATAGGGAATTCCTTTCCAATTCTACATCTAAGAGATTTTAAGACGAATAAACATAGAAGCTTCCAACATATACTGCGCTGCGTATTTTACAATTGGCAGAACTCGAAAACTATTCGCACTAGAATCTTCAATCCAGGTTTTCTTGTTTTAAAAATCTTAATAAATACGAGTTGTGCATGTGGACAAAATGTGGGGGAACGTTTGAGAAAACATTCGTGGAAATATGTAGGGAATAAGTGGGAGACAGTGCAGAGGAGCATGCAGTTAACATGTGATACAACATAAAGATGGTCATATCGCACTCCTAATTCAAGAGGGCTACATCTCCGAAAAATTGAAAATTTACATATATCCATTGTCATATTCCTCGTTTTTCATTAAGTGATTTGCAACAATGCCATTTTTTAGTTTCATACGTAGCCAAGTAATACCAATTCAATTTAAATTCGATTCCTGTTTTTATATGCCCTCGGGAAAACATCCGACGCCTCTTCTGCGAAATGAATGATTTTGGAGGTGTGGTCCTCTTGCATCAGGGGTGAAACTGAGGGAACCGGAGGAGGTACTACATGCAAGGGTATATACAGAAAACATGTAGGGGAGCTTGTGAAAAACATTCGTGAAACACACGGAGGCAGCATTCGGAGAACATGCAGGAGTATATCGACTATACCGAATATATGGGGTATACCGGGGCATATGTGGGGGCATTTAGAACTCCAGTTATGTTTGTTAAGCATTATTAAAAAAAGAGTCCGTTTTTAAGAACACTTAACCTTCTCTTTCAATTTTGCGTGGAGAGGGGGAGGGGTAGAAACGATCATGAACTCGAAATCTGTATAAATTTAAATCGACGCTTCAATAGGCTTCCCACTGAGGACTTCAACGTACTATTTAGGTACCAGGCGTTCGAAATTGGGATAAAGAATGAAGATACTTTAAAACAAGGGTTTACAAAACTGCGGTATCTTCGCACGTGTTCAAATAGTTTTTACTATTACTATTTTTCTTATTATTGTTATAAGATAATTTAGACACTTTCCACACAGTCCGTAGGTTCACAAAAGTAATTTATAACATACAAAATTAAATGATTGAGTTAATGGATCATTTCAAATTTATAATTTATTCCTGTTCATACGTAAAAATGTGTGTACATCTATACTTTCCATTTCCATTTGACCACATTAATCAAAATTTAAACGTGCCAATAATTGGTGGCCAATACAACCTTTACATTCGCATTGAACGTGTTTTCCTCGTCATAAGCACAT
This sequence comes from Teleogryllus oceanicus, assembly GCA_964035755.1. Taxonomy (NCBI): domain Eukaryota; kingdom Metazoa; phylum Arthropoda; class Insecta; order Orthoptera; family Gryllidae; genus Teleogryllus; species Teleogryllus oceanicus. The sequence goes on from CAXIVR010000002.1 coordinate 32,045,840, forward strand.
GCTACACCAGGGTAGACAACAACGTAATTTGAATCTTGGATCATACCTTCGGTTTTAGAAACTTCCATCTTTTCGCGAGTTAGGCCTCATTCACAATGCAAACTTAAACGTAACGTAATGCCGTAAACTCAACAGCAAAATTTACTTGTAAAAACAAGCGTTCACAATGGTGAACGTAAGCTGGAACGTACGTTTCGCCTGAACCAATCAGATTTCAACGTATTGAAGCTTTATCGATTCGTTTCTAGCTTCGTGGAAATATCTTTTCACTGTGGTTTCTAGCTTTTTCTGAAATTTTTCCATCGGTTTGTCTTTATATATAAATGCGAGTACATGTTACATTAGTGCTTGCATTTCCTTTATTTTATAAACAAGGATTCTCTTGTACTAAGTTCACGAGGAATTCGTAGAACGTAATTATTTCAGTTAGCTCAAGTTAAAGTCACAAGAAAATGGTCCAAATTCTTACTTTGAATTCACTACTCGCATCAAAACCGTTTGCAAACTAGTTAAGTACATGAAATTTCATAACCACAAACCTGAACACAATCTGAAATCCACCATATCTGTTTCTTTCATGCTGCTCTCTGATTGGTCTTCGGTAGAATTCCGACGTAAATTAACGTAAAAGCTTGGGCTTGTGAACTCTTAAGTTTACGCGTTACGTCTTCGGTTACGTCAAGACATTGCTCGCTTAATAACTCGCTTCTATGTTTTGCGGCCACGTTACGTTTACGTATATTTATTTAGTCAAAAAACAATAAAAACGGTATGTTACGTATGGGGCAGAAAATCAACTGCGCACGCTTTCTTGAGTTCTAGTTTTCGTTTAAGTTTACGTTGTGAATGAAACTTCGTCTAGTTTCGAGAAACTTCCGCTCTCCAGCGGAGGGATCCACACTAAATGGCTGGTCTCGTAAGTGGCAGGTCGCCTTTAAGTGGCTGGTCTGGGCTTCGCATTTCCTGCTTCCACAGCTGCTCGGGAGCGCAGCCCCCGGGCGCCTCGCAGAACCTGGCCTTCATGAAACACTTCCTACAAATCACACCGCGGATTGCGTGTTGCATGTTGTAAGTGAGCACAGACAGCACCTAGCGGAGAGTGGGCGACTGTTTTGCCTCTATCGCCTTATTGATGTAAGATGGAGCTGTTCTCACAAGGGGGAAACTTTTCACGATCGAAGTGGTTTTCTGGCCTCATTTCACAATATTTCAGCATTTGTTTTATGAGGTGTCTATCTGCCCGGTGTTTTCGGAGGAGTATCTCCCAAAATGCGCTTATTCAGGTGCTGATGCACAAAGTGGTATAGCTCACGTACTTTAATGCTGCAAGAGCATGCTGAATGCTCAGAGTGTGTGGGTTGACACGCTAAGTTACATTCCCATACAAGCCAAAATGGATATCTCACATTTACATCCCAGGAGAGGTGGCTCAGTGCATCAACTGATGTCACTGACCGGGAGGTCTTAGGTTCCAATCCCGACGTCGGCAGAATATTTGACATTAGCTTGTCAGCTAGGTCGAATTCAGTCGCTGTCTAAAGGAGAATTCTAGCGGCCGGCTGCTTTGATCCATAGTTTTCCGTAGTTTCTCCGATCAACATCAGGCGAATGCCAGAGCAGTACCCTAACAAACGGGCTATGAACCGCGGCGATCTTTCCTTTCTTTTCCTTGTCCAATCATCTCCCCTTACACACACACACACACACACACACACAGTAATATGCACTACACAACCACACACGCCGGGAGACCGGCCGGGAGCTTAGTGCTTGTCCTGGCTGGGGCGATGCCCTACTGTTGGGAGATACCTGGTTGGGGAAAACCCCGCTAGCCGACGGTAGGTCAGCGCCGGATCTAGCCATCCAGCGGGGTAAGATCACCGCCACCTCCCGATGAAAAAACATCCACTACAATTACAGGACTAATGATCCCTGTAGTTGACGTGCCCGGAATCACTAACAATCAATCACATTTTACAGCAAAGCATCTTCTTACATCAATACCCTTAACCATTGCTAAAACCTGTCACAGACGAAAGTAAACAAGAAATAGTTAAGAGTTCACAAACATACGTCACCCTGTATTTGGGAAACACGGATTGAGGGCGACGCGGCAGTTGCCACATTGCCCGCAAGCACCCCGCGTTGCCACATCTCTCGTGTGGTACTTGCGCCGGCGGCGCCGCGTGTCCGTCGCAAGTTCGCGATGAGGGCAGCGGAGCCAATAAAAAGCCCCCGACAAATCGCGGCGGCTCGGGTAATTGAGCAAAGACCGCGCCGAGCCGCAAGAGGACGACTTTCACCGTCTGCGGAACACTTTTTTTGCTCTGAGATGTGGCCATTTTAAGTGGACGTTCAAGTCGGGACGGAAGCGAGTCAGGAAATAGCCGCCTTTCAGACGAGAAAGTAATCAGAAGTATCAACTGCCAAAATGAGATGAATCGAAAAATCATGAATAAACAGGAATATTACACGACCGATGAATTTCAATTCGGTAAGCCAAAGAAGTAAAAGAAATGGAGGAAAACGAATATCGACCAGGAATTAATTATAAATTTTGTTTTCATTTATGCCTCTAAGATGGCTCATGTCCAGCATATGATGCATCTTCCTATGATGCAATCCCAGATTCGACTCCCGGTCAAAGCAATAATAGAGTTGTAGCTTTCCTTTAAAAACCGTCTCGGTTTCAGTAGCGCTGTGACGAAGAAAAGTTCAAGCAGGTGGAATTTAGCTAGTTACGGCGAAGGGAATATGTCATGTTCACCACATGTCTCTCTTCCCTCCGAGTGTGGGAATTAAACCAGGCATGGGGGACACTGATAAGTTGTCAGCGAAGTCGGATAGACGACCACCCCAAAATGCCAAATATATACATAAACTTTCATTTGTATTTTTTTATAGTTGTTTTAAAATATGTATTGTAGTTTTCAATCATATTTACTGGGTTAGAATTACAATGGTTCCGTATTTTCCGCCATTCCTTCCCAAAACTAACAGATTTACATAAATAAAAGAAACAGAAAAGAGGAAATGAAGAAAAAGGAGTGAAATGTATTTCACTTAAAAATAAAACTGAAAAGACAGAAACATTTACAATCAAAAAAATTGTAAAAAACAAATAAATAAAAACGTTTCCCTAACACTAAGAAATTATGAAAACCACAACCACACTTCAGGTATTGTGAAACCACAGAACGGCATTCTCGAAAAACTCAATACTGTGACATTTAATTCAGAGGCAATACGAAATATATTAAGAAATATTCTTCACCAACAAGTTTGTTTTTTCGTCAAGCGCTTAATTAATCCAGACTACACATTTAGCCACCGTTCACCAGCCACGAGGCGTTCGGTGCAAGCGTCTCAGCGAGAGGTTTGCTCATAGAGGGCGGCGAGCGGCGAGCACCGCCCCCTGCGACCATGTGGTGCTCCAGATGCCGGCGCTGGCCGAGCCGCCTTGTGCAACCGCTCGCAATGGCATTCGGGCGCCCGCGCCGAGACCAACCGGCGACCGAGTAGACTTTTTCCCCGCGCCGCGGTCCACGAGCCGGCGACCCACAGGCAGACGACCGCTCACGCGTACCAGCCCTACAATGTAGTTTAGTAGAGAAAGTGGCGCCGGGAAGTGTTGTAAAGAGGTGGATTGCATTGGCCAACCCCTTCGTTGGTTGTGAAGTCATCGTAAGAACGTGTTGCTCATGTGGTCGGGAATTTAGAAAGCACACGATACAAATGAAAATGTCAATGTTTATGAATGTGATTTTATGCTCTGTTGAATATTACCACCTCAGGAGGCTCAGGGCATTGACTGATGTCACTGCAATGCCTCTGACCGCGAGGTCTTTAGATTCGAGTCCAGACGCTGGCGGGATTTTCTCGTTAGCTTCATAGATAAGTTGAATTCAGACGCTGCATGGAGGAGAATTCTAGCGGTCGTCTGCTCTGATTAGTAGTTTTCTTGTTTTTGTTTCAATCAATACCAGGTGAATGCCGGAGCAGTACAGTAACAAACGAGCCAGGGACCGCTCACGATCTTTCCTTACACACACACACACACACACACACACACACACACTCTTACATGCACTACATTACTACACATGTTGAGGGACAAGTCGGGAGATTAGATCTTCTGCCGGCTGGAAGGTTTTCTGCTGGTGGGAGATACTTGGTTAGGGAAAAAAAGTAACTCCACGTGTAGATCGGTGCCGGATCAGCGGGGAAAATCACCGCCACCTCCCGCAAAAACAAATGCCCATCATTTACAGGACTAATGGTCTTAGCAGTTAACACACCCGAACTAATAAACAAATATTTTGGGCGTTAAGTTATTTTGAACTTTGGCGCATCATGTTATAAGACCATTTACAAATTATAGGCTTTTTGACTACGGAGTGTTATTTTCGTCTCTACCTCTTCAAAACGTTCTTTCAAGATTTATCTATAAATATTAAATTCTAGTATAATGGTCTAGTTTTGTCACATTAGGTACAATTTTCATATTAATGTGACATTTTGAAACGGGGGATTATAGTAAATATATATTTATGTTTGAATCATAGGCCAAAAATCTTCGTTCTCTGAATATTAAAATATTCAAGGGGATGTAGAGACACCAAAAATTATTAATTTTCCCCCATAAACATGCAGTGGGAAATTTCATATAACGGAGTAGTATGAAAGTAGGAGTTCGTATGCAGCGATGTTCCGCACTCTACGTTCAAACGTAATTCTAACGTAACGATTTCAAAACCTGCCGAACACCTTTGCATATAGGATTGCCTAACAAGCAGGGGTAAATGCAATGTGTACAACTCGTTGATTGATTTAGTGATTGATTAGCGATTCCGGGCGGGTCAACTGCTAAGATCCTTTGTTCCGTAAGTGCAGTGCATGTTTTACTGTGGGAAACTTCAGAATAAAAGGAAAAATTTGGTGAAATTTTTAAATCTCATTTTTCTTTTACTATTTGCTTGAGAGAAATAATTTATAAAGCATAGAGATATAAAATATAAAGAGTTTTATGACCTTTTTTTGTAAAAGCAAAGATTTGGTTCCCTCTGTCTCCTCTATATAAAACGGAATATTATCCGAGTCGAATTCAGAGATTTTAAAATTAAAAGCTAGCAATTATAAATTCGCTTCCACTCAACATGAAACGCTGGCAACAATGGAAGCAAATGAATCAAACGCAAACGCATCTTATGAAATAATCCCAATGCGCGCATCGTAAAATGTCCTCGATCAACTAAGCAATGCAGACGTCAAGCTTAATACGAGTATAAAATAAAATGGGTTTATAATCATCCTATATATAAATTTATATTATTATTTAGTTTGAATGATAAACGTTTGATATATCATGATTCACGTATCGCTCTTGTACCAGTCGGCAAACGCATTTTGTTACAAAAGCGACGCTCGTTTCAGTATAAACTTCACATCACTCTAATATCATTAATAACTGCAATCGCATTCGCAAAGAAACACTAAATAAATCGAAGTATTTACCGGTAGCGGTAGCTCAGTGCATCAACTGATGTCACTGCAGCGCTTCTGTCCGGGAGGTCCTAGGTTCGAGTCCTGATGGCGGCAGGATTTTCGACACTAGCTTTTCAGCTAGGTCGAATTCAGTCGCTGTCTGAAGGAGAATTCTAGCGGCGGGCTGCTCTGATCGATAGTTTTCCGTGGTTTCTCCGATCAACAACTGACGAATGCCGGAGCAGTACCCTACCAAACGGGCCACGGACCACGCGCGATCAGTCCTCCCTCTTCCTTCTCCTACCACATATTCCGGGAGACCGGTCGGGAGCTTTAGGGCTTGTCCCGACTGGGGCGGTGCCCCGCTGGTGGGAGAGTCCTGGTTAGGGGAAAACCCCACTAGCCGACGGTAGGTCGGCGCCGGATCTCCCCATCCAGCGGGGGAAGATCACCGTAATCTCCCGCGAAAGAAAAACATGCACTACACTAACGGGACTAATGACCGAAGCAGTTGACGCGCCCGGAAACACGAAAAAATCAATAAATTCGAGGTATTGCCTGTTTAAACTTATTTCACAGCGTATGTCTTTTAGGTCATCATAATTTACAGCCAATTACACGAATACAGCCAATTTTTAAGGACATTAAGGGAGAATTCGCAGTTGCTACGCATTAACGTTTCTCCCTGCATAACACTAAGTTACTGGGAATAGAGAAAGCACCTGTCCAGTTAGCAGCTCCTCGCTAAGGTTGTGAATTTCCATGGCATGCGATGGCTTCCAGCTGTCACCATCAGTGCTGGTGTAACGCGTACACAAACTAAGCATGTGTTAAACTTTCATTTAGGGCCCCAACATTTTTAAGCAACATTTTATTACAGTCCAATATAATTTAACTGAGAAGGTGTAGTTTATTTTCACACTGATACTGACTACTTACGTTAAATCCTGAATATTACGAGAGTGGATTAAATATGAGTTGCAGTTGAACATGAATACAGTTGATAGTAGTGTTTATTCGCAAACAGTGTTGCACTTTTGATTCTGGAATCCTTATTAATTTATTTATTACAACTAAAGAACAAGAGATACACGTTTCAGTTGCTCAACGCATCATCATCATCATCATCATCATCATCGTCATCATCATCATCATCATCATTATTATTATTATTATTATTATTATTATTATTATTATTATTATTATTTCTTTATTGAAGCGATGACAGACGAATAAGTGTTCGAGATATGTGTGTGAAATAAATTTCCTTATCTTACGGAAGCGTGCAAAAAATTATCGGTAACTACCACAACAATATCGGAAAGTCTGTACGAGATGGGTACGGAAATTTTTTAATGTAAATCAGAAGACTCTAAGGATGAAAGCTTCTCAAGATTTTTGGATTGTTATGGTGCAGAAGGACTTTATTTCTTAGACGTATTTTCACATGTAATTAAACATGGGGGCTCCACTACACGTCTGAAGAGGAGAGGTCCAGTATGGAAAGGCGATCAAAACATGAATCAGCGCCAGTCAAAACAAAGACTCGTTTGTACGCCGGTATAGTCACAATGACTGTCTGCTAGACACGCCAAAGGAGTGGTGTAAGCTGATTTCTAGCACAACCAACGAACAGTTAATGCAGATTACTATTGTGAGCTCTTGAGGACGGTTAAAGATGCTTACCAGTCGAAAAGACGCAGGAATTCAATACGCATGTTTTCTCTCCTTCACGACATGCAACGCCCCATACTGCAGCTGTTACCCCATCAATATGGAAGGAATTCTACTGGTCAGTGTTGAAGTATCCCCCTATCTCTCAGATATGTCGCCTTCGAACTACCGTCTTCGCTGACCAGTTAAGGAGTACTTGGTTGGCGAGAAACCTTCCACTAATGAAGACGTGGAAAACTTCGTGCTTAAATACCTATACACATGTCAACAAAACTTTTATGAAAACGAACTCATGAAAACTACCAATAAAGTGACACAAATGTGTAAATAATAATGGAAGCTGTGTAGAAAAGTAGTCTGCTTGTGTTTTTTTTTCTAATATTCAATAACATGTTTTTCAAAAAGTCTTGTTCATATTTGATCCACATATATAAGGACCCCCATAATTTGGCCATATTTAAGCTCCCGAAGACAATCCGACTTTGACTACAATCCAGTTATTGTCAACCAGGAAACAATAGGCATCATCATCAACATATTATTATTATTATTATTATTATTATTATTATTATTATATACTAATTATTATCATCATTAGTATTATTAGCATATACAATTCATTTATGTTTTAATAGTTCACTTTCTTCAAATATAATGTACAGCATGAGCCTTCAAACTCTACCGCTACACTCTGACTACACTACACTCTGACAGAAAACACTTTCTATTTTATAAGCAGAGTTCACTTCACTGTCAATCTCAACAATATGTATGAATTCATTGGAGCTCTAGGAACTTGTGTCCGAATTCTTTGGAGCTCATGAAAATTTCGATTGTTTAAATTATTTTAAAACCATTTTTTTTCCTGTGGAAGACGACACTTGCATGATATTTGGCAAAGGAGGATTATGTTACTTGCACGTTAAGCATGATTATTCACCTCGTGAGTAAGATAAAACCCCACGTATACTGCATGATCAAATCCAAATAATCATGGATAATTTCAGGATTTAACAAGAAAGGTGCCTGTGAGTTGGCTCCTTTTGGTCGTCAATATCCGGTTAATACATATCAACATTATCATAAATAATGTTTCGTGCAATTTTACTATTTAAACATTGTTTCATCGTCCTTCCGCAATTATCTCTATCGATAATGGAGTATTGACTCCCAAAGAGGGGATGATGAAGGATCTTTCTCTCAAAGTCACGAAAAAGCAATCGTCAAAAAGACATGTTCAAAGATATGTTTTAATAAGCGTAGTTCAGTAGTACAAGTATATTAACAGTATGCGAGTCTGGATGTACTATTTGGCATTTTAGGGTCGGATTATTCCAACTTTTGCCAGCCAGCACTGTTCTCAGGCATGGGCCCGGTTTCTATTCATTATATAACGTTGAGGGGGAGGTGAGGGGAATGTATGGCGAGCGTGGCGTATTCCCATCACCGTATCTAGGATATTTGGCCTGACCGAGCTTTGCTTTCGTCCCATTGTCATAAAAAGTGAGACGAATGTATTAGAAAACCTCAGCTCTCCTTTGCCCGACAGGGAATCAGATTCTCACCACGGAGAGCTAGCATACTGTAGGTGAACGATCCAATGGGCTCTGTTAATAGCAAATAAACAAATAAAATCAAAATAAAATAAAAAAAAAAAATAAAATAACAAAAAAAAATAAAATAACAAAAAATGAAAATAAAATAAACAAAAAATAAAATAAAAAAACAATAAAAAATAACAAACCAAATAATCAAATGAAAGCAAAAGAATCAAATAAAAACAAAAGAAACAAATAAAAGAAAAATAAAAAATAAAAACAAAAGAAACAAATAAAAGAAAAATAAACAAATGAAAGCAAATAAACAAATAAAAGCGATTTTCCCGACAAACAAATAAACAAAACAAAAGCAAAAAAAAAAAAAAAATGGAAAAATCCGCGGGCGGGAGAAGCGTGATGCAGAGATTGCATTTGAATCAGGACATCCTCTCCCCGCCTCCGCCGCCCGTGGGTCGTTGATCGGGCTGCTGGCGACGGCAGCTGACGTCAGCGCGAGCGGAGTGGGGGGAGGGGGCATCGCCCCGCGTGTTTTGATGGCGACTCCCGCCGCCGCGCCGCGCCGGCCGGCCGCTTCGAAAGCGGGTCACTGGGGTTGGGGCCTTGAAAACTCGCCGCGGCACCTGCAGGTCGGTTTTTTTGGTCCGGACGATTTATGTGGTACATCTTGCATCACGGATTATATTACGCATGCTATCGGTTCAAGAAAAAGTGTGCGTGGCAGTCGCATTTATAGACGTTACTTGACGGGGAATCCGGTTCTGCGACAGAGGTAAATCTGAAAATGTTATCCATTTGAAAACACAGGTATAATTGCATCACTTCGCTATATTGTGGACGATTCATTATTTTATTCTTTGAAGTGAAATTGTAATCACGAAGATACACGCATAAATATTTTTTTTACATTATTAATGCTACTATCTGTATTTTCTATATAACTAATTTACAATTCGCGCAGAAACTGAAAGAAAACAATTTACTCGTTGATCGTGTGAAACATCCTTTTACATATATTACATGTATTACATGTATTACATATATTACATTTATTACTGTGAATAAAATATTTTTCAAACAAATTTGCTAAAAGTATCTGTAAGAACAACACTTAAAGTAACATTATAAATATAATACGTATGTACTGCTCACACACAAATATTTCTATATTTGTTAAATTATTCTATTAGAAAGTTTTTGAAATATATTTTTCAAGTTCTTGGCGGACGTACCTAACTCTAAACAGAATAAAGTTCAGTTTTGCCTTTACATATGAGTTGGAAGCATCATCAATTCAGTTTTCGTTACTCCATATCCCATTGCCGTTCTTTAAACATATCAAAATATTAACAATGTTGATTTTAATTACACTGGTTTGCGACTAAAAATTGTTACGGATTTAATGAATAATTGTAATGTCGTTTAGTGTACTTAAATCGAAAATGGCTTCAGTTTTTCTTCATCATCTACAGTTTTTCGCAAATCAGTTGTTTCTAATTCACCGGTAAACCGGCAAATTAGTAGTAACGATGGTTTCAGATTAAATCATTCCATTTCATCTGTCCCTAACATTGAGCCCGATAAAGCGTACGATGCTGTCGCCTCATCAGTACACGTGTCTTAAACCTTTGCGTCTTAAAATGGCTACTATGTATTGTATCAATGCACCGACCCATTCGTTTCATTCATGATAAATATATGTACTATTAAAAAAATATGAAATATAAGTGAGATTCTGAAGAAATTTATTTTAGGTTACTTTCCACGGAAGTTAGGTGCTCAAGACAAACGCTGGACTCCTCATAAATAGACATCGGATTTTTAGGGAAATGCCAATTTGTTCTAGCGAACTTCTTTAAAGGCTGATAATATATGTGCACAAATCATGACAAATCATGACATATGACGAAGTTTTATAATGCTTATTTTTCTTTTCTTTACATAAATTCCTCTCAAGCATACTTTTTTTAAATGGACTTTTTGCCTTTTATATATTATTATCATACACAATGCTAAGATATCAGAAAATTTGCCATGGTCCAACGTGACAATTCATTACGAAATCTTCAATTCACGCCTTTGTGTATTAAAATACGAGAGATTTCCTAAAAGTATATCAACATTCTCCATTTCCCTATTTAATAAATATCAGCCATGTTATGACAACATGGGCGATTGACAATACACCGAGGACACTGAAAGTTTGAGTGGAAATAAATGTAACTTCCCAGGTTTCAGTGTTGTTAATGTCGGACTTCTAAAGTATATGCCAGTCACATAAGTAGATGTTAAGAGACCCTTCTCCGCATTTAAACTGATTTTGTCTCCCAATCGTCGCAATTTTGAAATTGTGATCCTTGAAAAGTTACTGGAAATATTTGCTATGCACATTATTAAGAATAAAATGTAGAAGAGTTGTAAATACGTAAATTTAGTTTTTCATTAAAATGTACGTAATTACTTGTTTCGTGCATTTAAGTTAACAAAATAATATAGACAAAAATTACAAAAAAAAAATCATTTTATTGGTTATGTAACTGGTGACTCTCCTTATTCTTGACATTTCAGTGTCTTTTTAGGCGCCTAAAAGACGATTTTTAGTGCCTAAATATCCGATGTCTACTCATAAAGAGTGCTCAAAACATAAAGATCTTCGTTTGCTGACCAAAAAGAAAGAACGAATCGTTTCCTTTCGAAATTTCTATGTTAGGTCGCGAGAAACGAAATCACAGTGATGACTGCGTCGTTTGTTCAATTAATATGATAAAATATATCAAACAAAACTAAAGATCAATTGCTTATTCCAACCTTGAGTACGACATTCGGCCTATCCTTTCATCCTAGAACCAAAACCACTGTTTAGTTAACTCCATATTATATGCGGATAAGAAGGTTTAATAACAAAATTTGCTGAAAAAGAATCTGCTTGATTCTGAAGATAAAGAGAGGCCGTCTAGTTATTTTCTCAAAGCCAGCATTGTAAGCTTTATATGCGAGTTTTAAATCTTTCAGAAGTTGCAGCTAAGTTGTTAGTATCGACGTTACAAAATAAAAGGAAATATTATCAGTTATATAATTTCCTTGGCCTATAACGTAAGAATGAATTTGTAACGTATTTCTCCATAAAATACCATCACGTCTAATGTAAAGATCTTTACGGTTCCTTGAAGAAATTAGAAATACACTAAGGAGATTTTAAAATAATAACAGTACTTTTAGGTCAAAAATCAGGGAACACAAAAATCTCTTATTTCTTGTTTGTGGGACAGTCGTGCACGAGATGTTCACTGGGAAAGAGAAAACTAGCCTCTTCGAGGTGACCTCAGACCAGATGAAAAAACTGTCGACGTAAGTTGCCCCTTCACAAAATTCTCCTATCTCTTTAATTTGAGCTAAAGCTGATGAAACAATTCGTGAAATCGACCCCAAAAGATAGAGAAAGTGTCAGTGTGTCGAATTTCCAAAACTTTCAATGCGCAGAGTGAAAGAGGGAATTTGGTGGGCATAATATACATAAATTCCATTTAGATGAAGTCTTCACTCAAACAATGAATCATGCTGAAAAATAAGTTTTGACATCGTTGAAGCCGCCCATTAATAGATTACTGAGTAACAACAAAGAATTCGAACTACAAAAACATGGTGAAACGTATGCATACAACATTCAAAACTAAAAATTGCAAAATGAGCTTGAAATTATCTAGAACTATCAATTTCTTGAGATGAGTTTATCTCCCCCACATATCGAACTCCACCGTTGCCTTGGTCGACCAGGATCTCTTTTTCATATGGTCGATAATGGTAGGCTACTTTTGTGAGCCGATCTTCCATCGTTTGTAGATGTTGTGACCACACTGAACGTTTCTCTTTTGTCTAATAGGGAGAAAATGTTGAGGTCTTTTCGGATGTTTTCGTTCCTGAACTGGTCGAGGAGCCTACAGCCTTTTACTGCTCTAAGAAATCTCATCTCGGAAGCTTGTATATTTCTACTTTTCTTTCTCGTCAATACCCATGACCGTACAGTTAAACTGGCACTGCCATTCCTTTGTACATTTTTAGTTGCGTCTCTCTTCTTGCCTTCCGTCTTATTGTGCAACACATTTGTTGGAATGATGGAATTTGATATCAATGTCGTTCTCGTAATCTTAGCTCAAGTCACAGCCAAATTAGTGGAAATGTCTTACTTGTCAACGTTGAATATTTTTGATCTGACGGGGAATTTTCCCTGAACTTATATTTATGCTTGTTACAACAGAATTCATGTCCCAGCAATTGAAAAAATCTATACGTGATAAAAAAAACTGTCAATTTGGTTTCAGCTCACCAAAAACATCAGCAGAAAAATTGCATGCACTGCAAACATCGTTTTGCAGACGCGTTTAACTTTTGTGGATTCAATTCTTGAACGCAATTGATACAATTCCCAATACCTTTCTAGCTTTTTACGTTCCTCATTATGCATTTACAATCGACTACGTTTCTTGGAAAGTTTTGAAAAACGTTGATGGAAAGCATGGCAACATATAGTACAACAAGCTCTTGTTTTTTGTGACTGTCACTGTTTTAGCAATTCTAAAGTACCTATCTTGGCTTATTTCCATGCAATACTAACCCGGGTCATATCCAGTGGGTCAAAACCAAGCGAATCGGAACCTGCCATGAATTAACGGAAGTAGAATATATAGTTTTTGGGATTAAAAATAAAATAAATAGTAAAAGGCATTCGAGAACTCATTTCTGAGTTGACAATGAATATTTACAATCTGTCGCTAAAATTCCTGTTTTACTGCTCATAATGATAATATACTCGTACATACACAAGGCAACAATCTAGGTTTCATCACACGTCAACTATTCCTACCAAATACCATTCAATTGTAATACTTATTTTAATTTGATACCATTAAAAGAATACACTTGCAGCCAACACAATTTTGTCAATCACTTATTTATCAATCACAAAATGAGATTGCTTTCATGGCGTGGACTCTTATTTGAGTAATTTTAGGGGAGAAGAAATTTCTTGTTACGTCCTTTAATATGTGTTAATCACTTGATTGAAAACATTTCTGAATATATGTATGGTTTAATATTAGATTTCTATGAAATTCATTTCATTGCAGTATTTGATGATGTTTTGTTTCATCTTATGTAATAAAGAAAAGCTGGTCGATGTAGTTTTGACCTGGTCATCTATTTCCATATTGATATTGTGGTATAGATACGATCCCACATGATTTATTTATTTATTTAGTCAAAAAACAGTCAAAAACTGTATGTGACATATGGGGAGAAAATCATCTGCGCACGCTTTCTTGAGTTTCAGAGTCCCTTCCCAACAATTTAACTATTAATAGTTGAAAGATGAAAATAATAATAATAATAATAAAATTTAAAAAAGCGAGGGGTTAACATTTAAAAAACTAGATATTTTCGTTGCCAAATTATAGAAAACTTATTTTTAACGGTAAAGGAACAAACAGATGTCCAATTCAGTAACTCCAATAAACACCAGAAAATTGTAAGTGGGTTATAATACGATGAATATTTTGTTAATACGTTATCTTGTTAATATCTTGCTAATCGTAAGTCAGAAATGTATAAAAAATCTCGAAAAAAGCGCAAAACTCCGTTATTTAGGGACAGTCCATATTTTATACTCAAACTTAGAATAGTAATAATACATTTTCGAAAGTCTCGATTTTCCTTTAGCTGCATCAATAAAACGAGCAAACATTACCAGTTAAGGCCTATATTTTTTTAATTGTTCTGTATTATTTTGTGCTTGTTTAATCTGAAACTTTTAAAAAATCGCGGGCCTTGTCCACAGAACCAAAGTTTAAGGGAGTATGAAGGCACGTTTTCTTCTACGTTAGATACAAACAGCAGAAAAACACCGGTTAGATAATATACCCTAAAGACAGAATAGTTAAAACTTTGCTGATTAGTTTACAGGTTTCATAATGACTTATGGAAAACTTTTAATATTTTCTTTCCTAATGGTGTGGTTTTCTTTCGCGATCCAAATAGTTTCGAAGAAATTATATTTTAAATGTTCTATCTAATATATTTTTCCTTTTTTAGTAAAACGCAACCTCATTCTTCTCTTTTCATTCTTGATCATAAGGGTCGCTTTTCTGTCTAAAATTCCCTACTACACCACTGCGTTGTGTCATCTTACAACCCAAGGAAAAATAAAACCAACCGGACACAAAAAAAAATTGTTATTTCCATCGCAGAGATAGATTTTTCCTATTATTTATATTAGTAAAATCATTTAAGTCTTAGAATTTGGGTGTACTATTTATTTATTTTACATCAAAAAACAGTTAAAAACTGCGTATGACGTGCTATGGGGAAAAGTGAATTGTGTGCACATTTTCAAAATTGTGGGTGTACTAAGTTAGCGATTTCTTCCTTCTTTAAGTAAGAGAGCGAAAATGTTTCATAAAAATAATAATGAAAATTAAAGTGTATGTGTGTGTTAAAAAAGAATCGAGTTTTTACTTCTTATCTAGTAAAAGAAAAAGAGAGGGCAAACTTTAAGAGAATTGACTGATTTGTTCCAAAACACTAGTTGTTGTTTCTTGTTCTTGATGAGTTTCAGCATCCATATTAGAGGCTGAAACAGTTTGCCTGCGACAATTTCAGAACCCTTTTCTCAAAGCTTGAGGAAGTTTAAAAATAATTATATTTTAGGTCAATGTGCTTCTGTTACGTTTCTACAGTTAAATTAGTAGTATTTCCTATTAAGTTGTTTAATTGGTATTATTAGTAGTAATATTGTTATTGTCATTATTAATGTTATATTACTATTTATGTGTTGTGAGGTGGAGGGAAAGGAATGCGGAAGAAATGCGTCACAGTGAAGTGTTGTGCAGTGAAGTGAAGGGGAGTAAGGCTTGCACGGTGATATTAAGTACTATTTATTATTAATTATTGCTTTTTAATTAACTACGTTTTTGTAACTTATTGTTCGTCAATGTAAGCTTAATATTAAATAAATAATAAAGTTAAGATATTTGTCCAGAAAGTTACGACACTTAATTGCAGAATTAATAATAGATCGAAAATCTAATTTCAATATCTTCGACCCGCCACTGCGCTTCATCATCCTCGCCCGCAATGCGCCATATCTGCCTCGCACCTTGGAGCGAACTGGCCGTTACTCTCTTAACCATGTTCCAAGCCTTTTCCGGCATTTACCACGGAGCAATGCGCCTTGAACGTAGTAATAAAATATTGAGTAATTCTTCTCGTACGTAGTCATTTTGTCATAATGCCCAATCCCTCTATCCCCAGTGCCATATTCAACAGACAACTTTCAGCACCAAGTGCTACATTCAACAGACCACTTTCGTTTACCCCCTCTGCCCTCCTTCCTAAATATAATATTCGGAATATGTCCCATTCCGTTGGTTCATACACACTCTAATGAGCTGATACTCTCGTAACAATGTTCCAAGCCTTTTCACCGGTAGCGGTAGCTCAGTGCATCAACTCATGTCACTGCAGCGCCTCTAACCGGGAGGTCCTAGGTTAGAGTCCTGACGGCGGCAAGATTTTCGACACTTTTCAGCTAGGTCGAATTCAGTCGCTGTCTGGAGGAGAATTCTAGCGCCCGGCTGGTAGTTTTCCGTGGTTTCTCCGATCGACACCAGGCGAATGCCGGAGCAGTACCCTGCCAAACGGGCCACGGACCGCGCGCGACCTTTCCTTCCTCTTCCTTGTCCTATCCTCTCCCCTTACACACACACACACACACACTTGTCACGGCTGGGGCGGTGCCCCGTTGGTGGAAGAGTCCTGGTTAGGGGGAACCCCACTAGCCGACGGTAGGTCGGCGCCGGATCTCGCCCTCCAGCGGGGGAAGATCACCGCCATCTCCCGGGAAACAATCATGCACTACACTAACGGGACTAATGACCGAAGCAGTTGACGCGCTCGGAAACACGAAAAATCAATCAATCAAATCCAAGCCTTTTCCAGCATTTAGCACGGAGCAATTATTTTTGAACGTAGTGATACGACATTAAATATTGAGCAATTCTCCTCGTACGTACTCATTTTGACATAATGCCATCGCCATCTACCCCTATTCACCAGAGGCTCGATTCCGTTATTATCTGGGTTTCTCAATCTGCCATCCAGGGACCGTCGGTGTTTCGAACTGCTTCACTTCCGGCCCTTGAGGATCAGTGACCGAAAGAGCATTTGCGCCTTCGCTTCCGCTCAGGGTGCTTTAGCCCGAACACAGTGATCTCCTGCGCTCTCAACTGCGGTCCTCCTTCCTCTACGAGGCTACGGCGTACGTCTCCTGCTGTCGAATCTTGTTCTCGCTCACCAACCTACCAAGTGCTACATTCGACAGACCACTTTCATTTGTAGCTTCGGCCCTCCTTCCTCAAAGTAATTTCTCTCCTCAATGTAACTTCAATGTAACTTCAATGTAACTCAATGTAACTTCCCTATGTCTTCTAGAATTTATTAGGAAATATAGTTATTCAAATTATCGTTTCCATATTGTTGCGGCAGGAAGTATTATTCCTTGACGAAGTACATCATGGATACAAGCCCAAAATATATTGCATATTTATCCTTGAAAATAGATTTTAATACATGAGAGCTTTTTTTTTTTTAATTTTCAAAATTTATGTAGTATAGACTCCAGAGTAAGCATCACTGTTTTGAAAATGTACAAATTCACTTTCCATAGCACGTCATACGCAGTTTAACTGTTTTGACGTAAAATAAATAAAATAAATAAAATAGTAAGCATTTCAGTAAGTCCGTGCTGTCTGTTGCTTGACACAGGCTTTCGTGTCTGAGGACATCATATGATGTTTCTGCAGGGCCTCTGACCGGGAGGTCCTATGTTCGAGTCCCGATGGTGGCTGGATTTTCGACACTAGCTTTTCAGCTAGGTCGAATTCAGTCGCTGTCTGGAGGACAATCTAGCGATCGCCTGCTCCAATCGATAATTTTCCGTGGTTTCTCCGCTTAACAACAGGCAAATGCCGAAGAAGTATCGGGGGAAGATCACCGACCATGAAAAAGTACACACTACACTTACGGGACTAATGACCTCGGTAGTTGGCGTGCCCGGAATCACTGGCAAAAACCAACCAATTAGTGGGAGCATATACTGCGATTTATTCAAAGCTGCGTCTGGCAGGTCATCAGGTGTTACGATGCCATATAATCGGGAGCTGACTCCTCACTACGACGGCGTTCAACCTTCTGATTGGATGACACCGTAACAGCTGATTTTCGTCAGACGCATCCTCGAATAAATCCAAGTATAGGCTTCCGCGGCCGGAGTCAGTAGCTACTGGGTTGCGGTTGCGTACTAGGCTTAGGTATCGAGAACAGAGGACCCCCCCCCCACTCCCGCTGGATTGATCAGTGACTCCCAGCGCGCGAACTGCTAAGGATAGTAGTTCCCTAAGTGTAGTGCATGTTCTTATAGCGGGAGATGGTGGTGATAATTCTCCGCTGGATGGCAAAATCCTGCGCCGATCTACACGTCGCCTTGCGGGGTTTTCCCCAACAAGGTATCTCCCACTAGCGGGGCACCGCCCCAGCCGGGACAAGCTCCTTAAGCTTTCAACTGGCCTGCCGGCACGTGTGGTAGTAATGTTTGTAATTGTGTATGTAAGGGATGAGGAGAGGACAGGGAAGAGGAAGGAAAAATCGCGCACGGTCCGTGACCTGTTTGTTGGGAATTATCCGCTGGCATTCGCTTGGTGTTGATCGGAGAAACCACGGAAAACTACGGATCAGCGGCTGAATTCCACCTAGTGTCGAAAATCCTGCCACCCTAGGGACTTGAACCTAGGATCTCCCGGTCAGAGGGGCTGTAGTGACATCAGTTGATGCCCTGAGCTACCGCTCCCACTAATCAATCACATCCCTCCCATCACGCTCTGTCACTCGTGAGCTTCCCTCGCCCCCAGACGCGCGCCTGTGACCGTGTCCTTTTGTCTGCGCGCGCAGTGGCGGACGCGACGGCCAAGCCGCCCTCGGAGCTGCTGCGGGCAACCTGCGCGTGCTGGGCGCCTGGGGGGGGTGCGCGGCCAATACTGTCTGGCCAACGTGCAGGTGGATACGGACGACGAGACGTGGAACCGCCTGCTCGACGTCGCCACCTCCAACCGGCGCGGCGGCAACGAAATGACGCGCCATCGCCTGCAGCTGGTGAGTCTGCCACGGGCCGCCAGGCCAAACGCTAAACACCAATCGAAGCCAAAACACTAAACACCAATCGAGGCCAAAACACTAAACACAATCGAGGCCAAAACACTAAACACGAATCGAGACCAAAACACTAAACACGAATCGAGACCAAAACACTAAACACGAATCGAGACCAAAACACTAAACACGAATCGAGACCAAAACACTAAACACGAATCGCACCAATCGAGGCCAAAACACTAAACACCAATCGAGGTCAAAACACTAAACACGAATCCAGACCAAAACACTAAACACAAATCGAGGCCGTAATACTGAACACAAATCGAGGCTAAGACACTAAATACAAATCGCAAATGAACACTAAACATAGTCCAGACCAAACACTGAACACAATGCAGATCAAAACCCTAAACCCAAACGAGACAACCACCAAACCCTATCGACCCAAAACACTAAACATAATCCACTCGAACATTAAGATCATTTACACTAAAAAACTCTTTACAATATTTTTTTGAAACAAACTACTAAAGGAAAGCACGAAGGCAGAAGTATCCCAAAAATATTTTTTCGACGGATGTAGAAGTCTAATTAAGAAGAGAAGAAAATGTTAGCGATTTATTCCATTAACAAAACAACATATTAATCGCACATTTACAGAAAATGTATTATCTCTTCTCTCTCCGCATCTCTTCCCTCTTGCACATATACTCACGTACGTGGGAGATGGCCTATCTAATTTTCTTTTGCCACGATCGTCCTCGAACGTTTTCAGTTTCATCTCTAGCTGTCAATTAAAATGCAGATCGTTCCCGGCTTACATACCCTGACTTTCCGAGGATCGTATTTCATTTCCTGGTTATTTGAATATTAAACTATTTCTAATAATACATTTTCTTCGAAATCCATATGGAAATGCCATTGTATTAATTCTTGCTAGAACCGAAGATTTTACCTATCAACAACCTACAACAATACCAATCAACAATAGCTGGAAAATGTGTAATAATTTGGAAAATGTGATAGAATAATATGAACTATTGTATATCATTCGTGGCTACAGAGCATTGTGTATTCGTTGGTAATTGTGCACTTGCGCTACCAAGCTCGTTACTAATCAAATAATTTGCACGTAATGCTCTCTTAGCTACTTCTAAGAGAAATGTAGATGTCTCAGAATAACTATTTTGAACTTGTAGGGCATGAAAACGGGTCATTTTTACCAACATGGAACATTTGGAAAATTTGGACACATATCGATCCCAGTTGAGAATTCTCTTTGGGTTTTGACGGCAAGCAGGCATTTTTGTGTTCTTAAATCTGCACTAGATTAGTTCCAATGCTAAAATGCTATGTGATTCTTAAAAAATTTTCAATGTTCGAAATGATATTTAACTACGAATTTGCAAATTATCGGCTACTATAACAACCCTAATAAAAATTTCCTGACATGTTCGTTGAAAAAATGTTATTATCTTCGATCCCCACTACCTGGAATTTGAACATTTATTCGAGACATACTATTAACAACGCCTAACCCCAAATCCTCCCCTTTAAATTCCTTCCGTTGATCCAAGCAAAATGTTATCATCTTCGATCCTCACATACCCTAGAAATTTGTAACATTTATTCGGAGACATACTATTAACAACGCCTAACCACCAAACTCCTCTCCCCTTGAATGTCCCTTCCCGTCGATGACTCCAAGCAGAATGTAATGATCTTCGATCCCCACATCCCCTAGAAATTTGCAACATTTATTCTGAGACCTTCTAACCGCCAATCTCAGGGGCAGGCCATCTACCCGACGACGGCGCGCATGGAGTGGGGCGTGTGCGCGCCCGCCGCGTGCGCCGCCGAGGACGTGCAGGCCGCGCTCAACGCCGCGGCGCGCCGCCTGCTGGCCGACACGCGCCTGCGCCTCGACTTCTTCGTGGCGGACGCCGCCTGCCAGAAGCGCCTGGGCTCCGCGCGCCCGCTCGGCCCCGCCGACCACGCCCTCCGGAGTCGCCCTACCGCACACGTTGGCCACTAGTTAAATATGTAATATTTAAATATGTAAAAAATGTAAAAAAATCATAACAATTGATATTTTATAAATGTCTGCCTAAAAAACCAAAGGACCTTCCAAGAATTACAGGAGTATTTAAATACTCGTATTTGAAATACTCGTATTTAAAATATTTGCATTTGAAATATGTATTTTAAATATTTGTATTTGAAATACGCATTGTAAATACATTTTGTATTTAAAAAGCTGCATTTTTGCGGGTTTTTACTGGTATTTTAGAGATGTATTTAAATACATAAAATAGGTTATTTAAAAAAAGAATAGTTAAAATATTTCAAATACTGTCGAAGGTAATGAGGATAGATTTTTTTAATCGGCAAGTGAATGAATCTCATTGAAACGAAAATAAAAGCTCCTTTCAACTGTGGAATTTTAAATCTCTTCATTTTTTAGTTATAAATATAAATGATTAAAAATGTTTTTATTTCTCAACACTAGTTTATATTCATCCGCGCCAATTGAGCGACCGTTTTCCTTTGTAGTGTTTGGAGATTCGCCAAATAGGGGTTCATTGTCTGATGATTTGTTTGAAAAACTGGTCGCTTTCAAAGGAAATTCTGCTTTTTGAGTTATATTTATAAGTTATGATTCATAAATTTATGACTGCCAGTAATTTATTGTAATTCGCAATTACAATAAATTGTTACAATACAAAATAATGATAAAATAATGGTATTGACTGTTTTTTGAGTATGTATTTAAATACTTATTTACGAAGTATTTTGGCGAAGGATTTAAATACTAAATTTTCAGTACTTTGCCCATCCCTGCACAAATGGAGCAGGGCGCCTCATTTTACTCATATTTAGACTCTCTTTGATTATTTTGAGTTTATGGGCGCGTCACCAGATGTGTTTATTAGTTCAATAATTGTCTTGTACGTTGTATCGCGAGTGAAGACTGTTCATCCTCAGTTGGAATGTGAGAACCGGAGCAGACCTGCACGGCCGTTAGCGGGTTTCTCCCACCAGATATCTCCGCCAGCGGGGCACAGCCAGACTATCTCTAGGCTGACAACAAGCTCACTTACACATACTTTCAATCTACATGGACTACACTGCCACACATGTCAGGAGGCAAGTTGGGAGCTTGGAGATAGTTCTAATATTGACGTACGTCTGTATTTAATATAGAATTATTGGCATCCATTATTAAACAGACAATTTATTCTTTTTAAAATATACAGAACGTTTTGAATCCTTTAGGTTCCGATTCTTCTTTAGGTATCATTAGATGGACGTCGTGGAAAGTGTTAGGTGAATTTATTACCCAACACATCCATTAGATAATTATTGACAAAAGGTGATGGAAAACACGAATTAATGAAAAAATAACTGAGAAATAATCGGAACCTCTAGGAATCGAAACATTGTGTAATTTTTAAAAATAATATGTTTAATATGTATTTAAATACTCGATTGAATACTGAAAATACTGTATACAACTATCTCTTAGCTCCCAACATGTCTTCTGACATGTGTGGTAGAGTAGACCTTGTAGACTGAAAGTAGGTGTATGGGTGTAAGTAAGAAGAAACCAAAATGAAGGAGAGATCGCGCACGGCCCGTGACCCATTTGTTAGGTCACTACTGTAGCATTCCCCTGGAATTAACCGGAGAAACCATGGTAAACTACCGACCTACTATTGCAGATAAGAGTTCTCCTCCA
Source organism: Teleogryllus oceanicus (assembly GCA_964035755.1). Taxonomy (NCBI): domain Eukaryota; kingdom Metazoa; phylum Arthropoda; class Insecta; order Orthoptera; family Gryllidae; genus Teleogryllus; species Teleogryllus oceanicus. Next base: position 32,068,493 of record CAXIVR010000002.1, read on the forward strand.
GAAACCAGCTGAATTCGACCTAGCTAGCTAGTTTCGAAAATCTACCAACGCTGGAACTCGAACCCTATGACCTCTCGGCGAGAGTCAACATTCTGACAATATTCGCCACGAGCCAACTCACGTCATCAAACTTTTAGATCTTGTTGGAAGGTTGATAATGATCATCGGTCATTTTTGCACATGACTATATGAGGGAAAGCTCTTTGGACGAAAGTGTAAATGCGATAATTACCCGTGAGTGGAAGACAACTAATTCTGAACTATACTTCGATTTAAACTTCAAATTAAATACTTCGATAATGGCACTTCAAGGTCACGAGCTGGGCGGATATGACGATGGAGCTTACATTTTTAGTATTGGAGCTTCCGATTGGATGACAATGTCCTCCCAGCTCGTGACCTTGGAGTGCTATTGTGATTAAATCTGAATATAGTGTTTGACAAATAAACGAAATTCCAGGAGACGACCTGACCCCTGGCAATGACAAAATCGAGTGTTTTGGCTTTATTGATCAGGTTTGAGTGCGTCTAAACATGCGTTACCCTTATCACGTATGCATCAAACCTCTTGGCTCTCAAATCCAAATCTTCTGTTCTCTGAATGTTCCGGAACATATGCGTGCTCAATTGATTTGTAACTCTCGTGATATTTGGAAACGAAGGAAATTTTAGAGATTTTAAACGTGACGGAAAAGTGGAGATCGGACCATTTCTAACTAATTTGGGATAAAGAAAATACTTTGATTCACTAGAAGCGATATATCCTTGAGAAAATGTATTTTTATATCAATCCTCAGTGGAATATTCGTGAGAATTCTTAGACTAATGAAAACACTCATTAAGAAGAAGTGATTCATTATTATCCGAGGAATCAGCCATTTATCCACATTATTCCTAACGAGTGGCCTACAGCAGTAATAATGCTGAGTGGAGTGTATGGAGAATGTTGTCCTGGAAAATTGGCTATTCTGAAATGGCATACGTGAATACTGAAGCTTCTTTTTTCCTGCTCTATCGAAAGAAGTGCCTCATTGATGTGTGCATTTTCAGACGAAATAAAAACTGTTTCTTTGCTTTTGTATTTTTCGTCTTCCTGGGTATCTAACAAAACCATTAAAGCCTCTCATATCGCCAGAGACTGCTTAGTTTACAGTCAATTTGTGCGTATATTCGAAATTAGTAGAACAGACTTGTAATTTGATGCGTTTGTTTTAATAACGCTGTTAATGAAACATTTCGGTGATTTATTTACATGTAAAATTAAAACATAATATGTCTGCTTTAACTAAATTATTATGAATGTTTCAGAGCAGTTCTTGTCATCACTCTGCTGCTCATAGGTGTTGGAACCGCTTATGATGGATATTGCACGGAGAAAATCGGAGACGACTCAAGTGAGTATACGAGCTTACAAGTTGGAGTTGTCAAGGAGATTAAATGTCATTTCTAACCCTCTCCATGGATTCGATGCTACAAATATGTTGTACAAAATATTATATCAAATTCTATCAACCAATTCTAAGAAATAGTTTGAATGTGTAAAAAACAATCGTATTAGATCGGGAATCGTGTGATGAATTGCATTCTTAAGATAGTAAGCCACACATTTTTGAAAATGTATGCAAAACTCTCCACAAAACACAGGTTAAGTAGCACAGTTTTGTTTCTCGATGGAGAGAGAGGAAATAGAATACCTTAACACCGTATTTTATAACCGTCCCTTTTTTGCTCCTAGTATATGGCGACATAGTGTTAGACCAACTGTATATCCTTAATTTCAGTGAGGCTCTTGGGACATAGCCATTAATGGTTTTGAAACAGCTTATGATGATAGCTGAACCAGTTTTCATTTTTAATATGTTCTCCATAAAGAGTATTGCTCCCTATACCCCTTCCAAGATAGATTTCTCAGATTTAGGACGCTTTTTTTGAACTTCAAGACTTTCACATTAATGTAATTACTCTATGCTTTCAATGATTAATATCTCGCCATATATTTTTGCAATGAGACCAAAGGGGACCCAACTCTGTTACGTTTGGCCACCTACACGTTCGTTAAGATCTTCATTAATTAATCTGTATTGAAAGATCTGGATAGATCTGTGCACAAGACAAATTATTATATCGAATATGTCTGAAATATGTCGAAATCTGAAGAAATACGGCGCCAAATGAGTTTTACAATTGTAAAAGTTTATAGTTTAAATAAAAAATTATTTATTACAAAAAAGCCATAATGATATTTTAAATTTGTTTTCAAATATTATTTAATCGTCTTTTGTTAAAATCATTTTAGTGATAACCTCAACGAATTTCTTCAACATACACGAATACTGAAAGTGCCTTGATTTTGTGGCTCTATATTTCGGCCCGAGACAAGGCCGCCTTGAAATTCATCGAGTTTCACTTGTTTGCCATTCCAAAGACCTCTTGAGCATGAAGTCTATAAGAAGGAGAGACCCATCCTGTGTTCATAACATGAGTCGACAGATAATCGGACACATAGCTTCACAGACATCGCGCGGGCAATGGGAGAACCTTTTGAGACATTTTCGGCCAATGGTCACCACGCTCATGTGTCAACGCAATCGATACTTATACTTCGGTTTTTATTAAGTGGCGCATCAAGGCCCGTCTTCACGATTGAACATGGCACGGTTTTTCGCGTTTTTCTCGGTCGTACAGTTCGATGTCGCTTCATCTGCAGCACTATTTTATACGGTCACGATCATGCGACATCTAGCGGTACGAACGAGAAAGACTAAAATCCGTTCCGTATTCCATTGTGAATACAGGCCTTGATTCGCCACGTTATAAAAACCCAAGTATAAGTCGGCACCACACAATTGGTATTCACCGAGTAGCAAGCGACTGCCTGCCCAATCCCGAGCAGCTGATGTGGTGGGCGAATGTTCACTTCCTTTGATGTGTATAAATGATCGACACGCGGTGGGTAGGGTGAGCACCGAATGTTCCCCACTCAGCAAGTAGCAAATAAACTCATCCACCATACTCGGAATTGGCGAGTAGTCGCTCCCACTCGCCGAATACTGACTGTGTGGAGTCACCTTTATATATAGAAGCATAGATGGCGTTGGTCAAGTACATGTACGCACGTCGTAATTGGCAGAAAAATGTCGAGATAATTTCCTTCATTCACCGCGTGATGGCGCTGAAGCTGTGTCTGATCAGCCGACGACGTTTTTCATACAAACCCCAACCATGCTTCCAACACCGGAGTTGAGTCTCCTTCACACAGACTACACGCTCTTGAGAGGGCACTTGACTGTCCTAGGCACAGGTGCTTCCAATTCGGCCACCATTATCCGATCCCTCAGGGCGAAACTCCTGAGGAATGTAATTCGCCCTGAGGAAAGACGCAGAATGGCGGCCGAAACGTAGGCACCTGTACGTAGGTCGCGGCGTCTCCCGGACAGCCATGTAGCAACTGAGTCCGGCCGAGGAAGTCTACGCTCTCTTCACGCTCTTGATCCCTTGGGGTTGCTTGGCATCGGGGCGTGCCTTGCGCGTACCCCCAAATGCCTCCAACACCGGAGATGAGTCTCCTTCATACAGTCTTCATTCTCTTGAGATGCAACGTGGCTGTCTGAGAGACCCCGCGTGCTAGGCACAGATGGCAAACGTTTTGGACGCTATTTTTCGACCTTCCTCAGGGCGAAATTCAGAGGAAAGTCGCAGAATGGTGGTTCCAGCGTTGGCACCCTTGCTTAGAACGCGGCATCTCCCGGGCAGCCAAGGAGCTACTGACTCCGTTCACGGAACCTATACTTTAATTTACTTCTAATCGCACTTGATGTTTAGTCAGCTGTTATGGTGTTATCCAATCGGGAGCTTGTACGTCTCCATCGTGACGTCACTGTACGGACGTTCAAACCCCCGATTGGACGACATCGTAATAGCAGACTAACGTGAAGTGCCCTTATAAATACCTAAATTATAGGTTCCGCGATCGGAGTCAGTAGCTTCTTGACTGTCCAGGAGATGGCGCGTGCTAAGCACGGGTGCCAATGTTTCGGCTGCCATTCTGTGGCTTTCCTCTGGGTGAAATACATTCCTCAGGAGTTTCGCCCTGACGGATCGGATAATGGTGGCCAAAACGGGAGCACCTGTGCCTATTTTGGATTTTTCTAACGTGGCATCTGAGGGTGGTATCTCCAAGATGCTACTGACTTTGATCGCGGAACCTAGACTTTAATTATTTATAATAGCACTTGATGTTTAGTTAGCTGTTACAGTGTCATCCGATCGGGGGCTTGAACGTCGCTGTAGGGACGTCGCTGTAGTGACGTCGCTGTAGTGACGTCGCTGTAGTGACGTCGCTGTAGTGACGTCGCTGTAGTGACGTCGCTGTAGTGACGTCGCTGTAGTGACGTCGCTGTAGTGACGTCGCTGTAGTGACGTCGCTGTAGTGACGTCGCTGTAGTGACGTCGCTGTAGTGACGTCGCTGTAGTGACGTCGCTGTAGCGACGTCGCTGTAGTGACGTCGTTGTAGTGACTTGCTGTGGCGTCGCTGAGTGACGTCGCTGAGTGACGTTCAAACCCCGATTGGATGAGGCCGTACCAGCGCCGCTGAGTGCGGTCGGTTGCGCAGACGCGTGGAGCGCGGCGCTGCGCGCCTTCTCGCTGCGCGCCAACTGGGAGCGCCTGGCCAGCGGGCGGCCGTCGGGCGACGTGGGCTGCGTGGACGGAGTGCGCGCGCTCTCCACCGTGTGGGTGGTGCTCACGCACAAGGTGCTGCAGCTGGCGCAGGAGCCCTGGATCAACAAGTACCGCCTCTTCGAGGTCAGAGCTCCTCCCCAAGGATTTCCATTGAATCCATTTCGTTTTATTTATTTCTATTTTTATTTCTTCATATTTTTATTGATTTTTATTTCTTTACATTTTTATTTCTTCATATTTTATTGATTTTTATTTCTTTCTTTTTTTTTTACTTTAATTTATTTTTATTTATTTCTATTTTAATCTTTTCTTTCTACTTTTATTGATTTTTATGACTTTTTATTTTTTACGCCCTCGAGGGGCTCATGGACAGCGTGCTAGCTTTCTGTGGTGCGGTGGGAATTTATTCTTGATATCAAAATGAGATTAATATCTGTTTGATAAATACGTAATAATCGTTTTAATTGGATTGACTAAAGTTACACAAAAATGTTGGATTTCGAAGAGGGCATTGTCCCCTTGCTCGACACAATGATTTGGTGTTCTTGTATTAGTGATGACGTTTCAATATAAATTTACAAATATCAACAAAAATGTTAATATTCATGTTGAATTGCCAACATATTTTACATTCTTTATTGCTTTTAAAATTTGTTTCACTCGTGATTTTGTAACTCATTTTGCAAATATTCAGAGCGTCTGATACATATTAATATGCATTGTATCAAGTCTTGAGTCAATATTCGAGTCGTATTTTTCATTAAAAAATGTCTCCTACAAAAGACTGCACGAGGGAGTAAAAAAAAATGTTGACTTTAGGTGTCTCTGATTTATATGAACGAACAGTAATTTCATCAACATAATAAGTATATTGTGGTATGATATAATATATTATGAAAATCATAATACATCTTAATATGTTTAATCACTTGCTTTGAATGGTATTTATTACTGGATATGGGCCTTCAAGAAACTGAATCAACGGAAAGCTTCCAGAGTGAGTACACTGTAATACAACGGAGTTCAGTCCGGGCGATACGCAAGGCGCTAACTCCATCATACCCACGACTCATCATATCGATTGACGGAGCCTTTCATCGTCACTGCCGAGTGCTCCGACCCTCGACGAGTTAATGACGCAACACATAGGAAGTGACACACACTCGCAGCCCGGAAGCAATGCCTGGAGAATAAGGAAGTGAACATTCCTTATGCAGTCAAACTCTTGGAAATAGCGATAATACCTAAAACAGGCAGAACGAGAAAGAAATACGAAGAAGAAAATGTGTTTCATAAATCTCACACAAACTGCATTGAATGGGCTGGCAAACCAAATGTATATTTACGAATGTAATCTAAATTCAAACGATACTGTCAAAGATGTGTCAAGATTGACTTATTTAAACTAAGAAAACAGGGAGCGGTGGCTCAGTGCATCAACTGATGTCACTGCAGCGCCTCTGACCGGGAGGTCATAGGTTCGAGTCCTGACGGCGCGGCTGGATTTTCGACACTAGCTTTTCAGCTAGGTCGAATTCAGTCGCTGCCTGGAGGAGAATTCTAACGGCCGGCTGCTCTGATCGGTAGTTTTCCGTGGTTTCTCCGATCAACACCAGGCGAATGCCGGCGCAGTACCCTAACAAACGGGCCACGGACCGCGCGCGATCTGTCCTTCCAATTACCTAAGCTGTTGACGCGCCCGGAATCATTAACAACCAACCAACCGTTACACTTCACAATTATCTCATATCTTTAATGTGTGATGGACGATATTTCGTCATGCCTCCGTGCTCCATTGGGCTGGTGGCTTTCACATCCCTTGCTCACAAAGCATGCGTTACTTCTGCTTCCTCTCGCCAGGCGAATAGATCCACTTGCTTTCTATAGAACCGCTGGGCCTCATGCTTCCTTCATCTCGTAAGTGAAGTGTCAGAAATGATGGGTGAGATATATTGTTCGTTGCTCTCCTCAGCTACTATGGTTCGTGAACACCATTTCATCTCGGCTCGTTCATCAGAGCGGCGTTGAGGAAGCTGTCGGGCGAAACTTGGCACGGTCTTCCAATGAAGAGATCATTAGCCACGCTCTTAGTAAATTATTATTGTGTGTGTGTGTGTGTGAGGCCATTGTTCCTAATCTGATTTTATTTATAGCTCCATTTTTATATCATTCTTTCCGCAATCATCTTACGTTCCACGAAATTTTAACATACAAATAAAACTAACAAATTAAAAATCATGAACTTTCTTAAAATTCATTATAAATTAGCTGTTTTTCGCTTTAAAGGACATAAATTTATTATAATGTGAATGATTTACATCTCGTTGTGATTTTGTGTTGTGTATGCTAAAATTTTATTTTTGTCACTTACATTATCAATAATAATCAATCATCTGAACTATCTTAAAAACTCGTTAATTATTTTGTGGAACACACTAGTACTTTGTATTACAATTTACATGCTAATGTATTTCTACGTCACAACCTATAGTATCTCAGAGGACATCGAATTTCATTGAATTGAATGTCAAACTGACGGTAGTAGTTATAGATTCATCATTAACCAGAATAGTTTATAAAACCTTTTTAAAAAATTAACGTTCACATATTTATATTATTCTCATCCTTGCTGATAATTTGGAGTGATGAAATAAAACATTACTCATTCACTGTAATTAGTAGATGACATATTCAATCAGAAATTTATAAAATCGATGTAAAAAAATTAACTTTTCTAACTCTGTCTACCAAGAAGTGCAAAAACTAATTTCAGATTTTCAATAATAGTAAATTCAGGCGTTAATATAGAAAAGAATATAGGTTCCAAAAATAGTTTTGTGAAGGATAAGATCCATGGCAATTGCATGCCAAAACCAGTACGCCTCTAGAAGCAGTAATTTAGATTCTGCAACTCTCCAAAGATGGCATCAGCCATAAACTTCAACACTAATGTTTCCTGCTTGTTCCCCAAAATTTGGTGAGTTACTAGCTTTTCCAGGTCAACACCTCAATTAACACATTTATATTAGATACCACGCTTTTTTGTATTTAATACAGTAACGATTTTCCACTCTTTACTAGCAGAATCCTTTGATAAGAAAACTCTCACAACTGTGCCTATTTTACGTACTTCCCGATTGAAAAAGCCGCATACTAAATAACGAGTATTAGGTACAAAATACGATGCACAAATTGCGAACTGTGTGGCATGGAGGATCATCACATATTCAATTCTTAAACATTTCGAAAGCTCTAAAACACGCATGTCAAAGTCGCGGGCAAGGTAACTTAGCTTCCCAGAGTTCGCGAGTACTGCGTCCAGAGCAATTGGCGGGAGATTCTAAAGTATGAGATGCACAAACTCCGGGATGGAGATTCACTACTGACTTCACTACTGACAAATGCCAGTATTTTGGGAAGTCAGTTAAAAGTTTTTGTTCCAAATGTATATATATTAATTCCAATTTCCTTCGCTAAAGGAAAAAAGTTAAAATAAAAAAAACATATCTCATATTTGAACTTATCAATAGAGAATAAAATTAAACATTTTGAATTTGAAGGTTATTGAGTTATTCATCACGTTTACGTAAGAGCACAATAATTGCAATAACTACCTACGTTCAGGTTAGGGACGATTCTGTTAAAGAAAGGTGTTCGCGCTTAAGAGTAATATAATATATCAAAGATTTTGTACTATGAGTTTACAGACTACATAGAAACTTTCTAATTTATTTCACACTGTTGATTAATAAAACGTAACATAAAACGAAAATAAGTAAACAATTAGCCATTTTGTGATATTACTAACTCTTAACAAAAACGATTATTAAAGACATAATACCAGCCAGCACACACACACATTCACACTCCCACTCACCACTCACTCACACACACACACGCACACACACACACACACACGCACACACACACACACTCACTAACCCACACACACACACACACTAACCCACACACACACTCACACACACACACTAACACACACACACTACACACACTAACACACACACACACTGGCGCATTTGTTGTAATTGACAAATTCAACAAACACTACGTTAGCGTCCATCTCCCTCCACGTGATCGTCTTCGCGGGCACACTAAATCACGCGTTCCAGCCCCGCCCACCTCTCGCTCTGAAACGTCAACGACCTCCGTCACCCGCCGGCCGAACCTCCCTCCCTCCCTCGCTCGCTCACTCACCCACCTGGGCCGTGACCTCCGGTCGGCTGCCGGTGCGGCGCGGCGAGGACGCGGTTCGACCTTCGCGTCGTGTCACGTCTCCTCTCTTCTCTTCTCACGGAACCCACACAGCGGAGGCACGGCGCCACTTTCGCCGACTGCCTCGCGCGCGGAGGCGGCACAAGCTAACGCCCCGCCCGCCCCGCGCCGCGCCGACGCGCCGCGCCACGCCACGCCGTCACGCGCGAGTTCCCTCCTGCGCACGCGCGCGACGAGTCGAGCAGGAAAGGGCCGAGGGCGCGCAATTTTGTTATTACAATTTTGATTACTATTATAATATAGTGTAGTATATAGTATAGTATATATCATCGTATATAGAATATAGTATAGTATATATCATAGTATATAATAGAATATAGTATAGTATATAGCATAGTATATAGAATAGAATATAGTATAATATTTTGTATACTATGTAGTATAGTTTATACTATAGTATTATATCTCTACAAGTCTCTTTAAAATATAAATTTATTTGACAATTCTTTAATATTGTGTATTTCTCTCAATCTCTTTAAAATTCATTGACAGCAGACAACGTTTTTTTCATAACAATTCAAATTTAAACCTTACGTGTAAGTTTTCCAGTCTTCAACGTTTCAAGAACTTTTGCGCCTCCTTCTTGAGGTCGAATGAAATGTTCCACTCATATTAATTCCTAAATGTATAACTTAACCTAAGTTGATTTCTAGAGAAGTAACATGTAAATACTAACTTGCTGTTTTCTTCATATAATATGGTTTTAAGGCCCAACAGAAGATATCTCATTATCTGGTTTGTAATGACCAGCCAAGGAAGTTTATACATGTTTTAAATGCCTAGAAGTTTTCAAAATCTTTTCAAAATGTACTCGAGATGTAAGATGTTGAGTAAAAGAGTGATGGGACGAGAAATCGTAAAATAAGTGTGTAGCGTCGTGTCGCTAAAAACAGCGTGGGCACGTAGCGCGGGTGCACCGGATGCGTAGACAAAGGCAGAAGCTATGACGCACGGGGTTTTCAGACAGGGTGTGCTAGGGCGGAAGCAATGGAGGCGGCGGGCAGCGTCGCGAGAGCTTTAAGGGCCGTGAGAACAATAGCTCTTCCTTCTTGGTTCTAGCAGCGTAGGTCGTCCGTGAGATGCGAATGTGGACGCGAGGAGCCGGCAGTTATTGTCGTGACTAGTGAGACATGTAGTCGGTCTCAGGGCAGGCGGTACTACGCACGGCGAAACATTAGGTAGTATGTTGCGGTGTGGTAGCCGTTGTAAATATCTCTCTTAGCAGTGGGGTCTATTTAGTTAGTTAATTGTATACAGTGCATTGGCTATTTGTGACTACGGTCTAAATTGTGAATAAATCTGCTGTTAATACAACCCATCTCGTCTGTGTACTCATTCCACCCGTATGACGCCACAGGGTGTTTGTCGCAGCGGCAGAGCGGCAAAAAGACAAATAAATTATAAACCCAATATTGCTAACCGCCACACAGAGGGGCGGCAACTGAGCGAGTGGTTGTGGGTTTGGGTGGGCGGGCGGAGCTCTAAGCGCGAGACCCCACGCAAAATGTTCACAAAAACTTGGTTTGTAAATTAAAAAAAGAATATTATTCAACAAACACGCCACACACAAAAAAAGACTACGTAGAAGTAGACAGATAATAAATTATAAACCCAGTATTGCTAACCACCACAACTGGTTATCGATGGTTAGTAATTCCACGAAACTACAATGTACATTATCTCTGTAAAACAAGATAGGAATAAATATTATTATTATTTATAGCAAGACATTGTCTGATATGTTCGTCTGTGATGACTTGATGATGACTTTGTGATATATTGTAATAACTAAAGGTCAAAATAACAGACATTAGTATTATTTAATGTAATAATAAAAAGTAATTCAGAGTTATTACGTTTCGACTGTATTGTTGAGGTCTTCCTCAGGTACAATGTAAAAATAACAAAATTGACAATAAAACAGTACGGTACATGAAAAAATTGATACACTCATGAACAGTTTATGAATACTATTTTTTAATTTTCTAAATTCATGTAGTATATGACTCAGTGTAGGGCTCACAGAATTTTGAAAATGTGCACAGAATTCACTTCTCCCCATAGCACGTCATACGCAGTTTCAACTGTTTTTTGACGTAAAATAAAAAGAAATCAGAGGAAGCTTACCTCAGTATGGTAGATCAAATACTCATGGGATAAGACTTGAAATGAACATCCGTCACATTGATGGAATCTCTCAAACTATTGTTTGTAGCATTGGGTAGCATCATAACTAGTTTTTAGAGATTCCGTCCATCTGACGGGTGTTGATTTAAAGTCTTATCCCACATGCATTCGGTCTACTATACTGAGGTAAGTCTCCTCTGTTCTTAAACGTATCAATTTTTTCCTACACTATACTGTTTCATTGTAAATTTTGTTATTTTTAGATTGTACCTGAGGAAGACTCCAGACAACAGGGTCGAAACGTAGTAAATAACTTTAGTACTATTGAATGCATTAATGAAAAGTAATTCAATGTCTGGCATTTTGGCCTTTTAGTTATGTTGTTAGTTTGTATATATTATTATTATTATTATTATTATTATTATTATTATTATCATCATAATCATCTTCATCTTTTTTTTCTCTGAATAGGCCATCTTGAACCACGCAGGACAAGCACTTGCACGGGCTCAGTATCATTTTATCACGTTGCAAGTCTTGCATGTAACTAATTAGGGATCAGCATTAGGCTGAATCCGATTTGTATACCCCAGGGTTGCTAGTCCTGGGATATGGAAGATGAAATTATGATAATGAAGGATTAATGGACGGCACACACAAACAGACATACACAAACACACTCTCCCAGGCGGGACTCGAACCGCGATCCTTCCGTTCGAGATCGCCACGGCACTACTGCCTAGCGTCTCGGTATCCGGACTGTCTGTGGGGTATTATTATTATTATTATTATTATTATTATTATTATTATTATTATTATTATTATTATTATTACCTATATAGTAGAAAGATGGATCTTTTTAAATTTATTGGACCAAATAGGATCAATCCACGATGATACTACGAATTAAAACGTATAATTCATATAAGAAATATAAATTTATTTGTTGTCTAACGTCTCGCATTCCTGGTATCATTGTGGATTGATCCTATTTGGTCCAATAAATTTAAAAAGATCCATCTTTCTACTATATAAAAAAACGGGATCAACAGGAATAATTCAATCATTCTAATATTATTATTACTTATTATTATTAGTATTACTATTATTATTATTATTACTATTATTATATTATTACTATTATTAGTATTACTATATTATTAGTATTACTATTATTATTACTATTATTATTATTGTTATTATTAAAAGCGAGTTGGGCGGATGAGCTGCCGGAGTGAGAGGGGCCATCCGCCCTCAGAGCCGACAGATTAGCACAGTCTTTTTGCACGTACACGGAAGACGGTTCACGCCCGGTAACTTGAGGTTGCTTCCCATGAAACGACGACTTCTTTAATATACTGCAAATGAAAGGGTTGTAATAGCAGAAAATTTCCGTAAGTGGTGGAATGTTTTGACACATAAACCATAGAAAAATACTTCCCTTACAACAATGTTAGAGTAATATTCCCACAAATAGGGTAAAGTAAGAGAAATCAACCACGTCTTTCAATAAATACTTAATTAGGAATACAACATTATTTCACTGTCACTAAAAATATAACTTTATTTATGCTCTGGAGAAATTTAATGTCTTTTTCGTGTGTTATTTCTTCACATTATGATTTCACACAAATTGTTAATCAAAGTAACTTTATTTTCAGACATCCGTGAATTAGTATTTTTACACTTAATCCTTGAAACGGTTTCGCCCATTCGTTATAAGCACTGTTCACACTACTTCCGCGATCGTGCACAACTTTCAGGGTTCAGCATTCTAAACGAATATATCTTGCGAAATAAATTTGAGTGGTATGTCTGCAGATCTTGAATGCAGATTTCTTTTCAAGTATATTTCTTCCCGTCTTTCGATTCGAAACATAACGTAAGATTCAAAAATATTTTATGCCGCCAGATAGTCTATATTTTCAAGTTCTTAATGTTCCTGTCTGTTAAAAAAATGGTACATAAGTTTCCGTTAAATTATCTCACATTTGAAAACAAAATATTCATTAAAACATGAAACCAGCTGTAAGGTACCTGTAAAACATTCTATTCGCATTTTCGCTGCTTTTAGAGAGTAGTCAAAAATTATTATCCTGAACACAGACAAGAATTCAAAAGACACGGATTATCGGGAAATTGGAATTCTAAAAATTCGTAGAAAATTCAAGAAATTCGAATAACTTTCGATATTCGGTGTTGAGGCTGCAAATGGTGCTTGAGTCATTTGAGAGAGCTGCAACGTTCCGGTCGAAATAAGACTGTTATCGTCTTTTAATCCTTTGACGCAAAGGAAAGTTCTGAAAACAAGTATTTAAGAACTATCAGTATGTCTCAGTGTAAGAATTATTGAGTATTGGCGTAGTTGTAAATTGTAAGTATTACCTTGTCTGGGCGACACGAAAATCGTTTTCGCTCATAATAATGCGTCCTTGCATTTCAATAATCTTGTTGGGGTCACAACACTAACCCTACACAATTGAATTGACTGTCAGTGCCTCGATAGGATAGATACGTGCGCATTAACAGTTTTTTACCGAGCTAGGTGAGTCACCACGAAACTGTTCCGAAACTGTACCTGCTTTCCAAACAATGCAATCCCATCGCGTCTTTATTTGGAAAGGCGTTTGATTCTCGGAACGTCGACAATATGCAATATTGTCATTCTAGTCTCTCTTCGCGTCTGGTCCGTGGCACGCTCTCACGGCCATCCTTGGAAGCAGCAGTTCAAAACTTCAAAGCAGTTCAGTCGTTCCGAAGATTGATTAATTTTTGTTTCTTGTTTCCGGGCGCGTCAACTGCTTTGGTCATTAGTCCCGTTAGTGTAGTGCACGTTTTTTCTCGGGAGATGGCGGTGATCTTCCCCCGCTGGATGGCGAGATCCGGCGACGACCTACCGTCGGCTAGTGGGGTTTCCCCCTAACCAGGACTCTCCCACCAGCGGGGCACCGCCCCAGTCGGGACAAGCTCTAAGCTCCCGACCGGTCTCCCGAAATATGTGGTAGTGTAGTGTACGTTAGTGTAAGTGTGTGTGTGAGAGGACAGGACAAGGAAGAGGAAGGACAGATCGCGCGCGGTCCGTGGCCCGTTTGTTAGGGTACTGCTTCGGCATTCGCCTGGTGTTGATCGGAGAAACCACGGAAAACTACCGATCAGAGCAGCCGCCCGCTAGAATTCTCTTCCAGACAGCGACTGAATTCGACCTAGCTGAAAAGCTAATGTCGAAAATCCTGCCGCCGTCAGGACTCGAACCTAGTACCTCCCGGTCAGAGGCGCTGCAGTGACATCAGTTGATGCACTGAGCTACCGCTACCGGTTCGTTCCAAAGAGTTTCATACGAAAAATGTATAGTCTTTCTCTCTGGAAGCCCGCCCACAGTTTTTAGAGAAAAAAAGTTTAATGCGGGATGTTTGAAATGTATATCCTTTGCTGATAATTAGCGCCAAAGAATTGCTATACATGATTGAATACCAAGTACGGCGCCAAATATGGCAGTCGTCGATGGTGTAACTGTTAGCGTGTCGGACTGTTATACCCATGTTCGGGTTCAAACCCGATCGATTCAGTGGATTTTTAAGGAAAATGTAGGAAAAAATTCTTCGTATGCCTTCCTTCGGAGGGGAAGTAAAGCCGGCTGCCCTATGTCAGTAGATTTACTACGTGTAAAGATCCTCAAGCCTAAATGAAGCCTCCGAGCTAAATTTAAATTGCATGTTTCGTCGCCCAAGTAAAACCTTCTTTCTCTCCTAGTTGGTGAAAGAAGCATAGCGAAATTTCCGTGATGTGACAGAAGAGCCCATTTTAGGGGAAGACATTGAGACAGTACTTCAATGTTATCACGTCGAAAATTAATTTCAATTTTTTTTCTTTATGAATTTGGCGTCAAAATTCGTTGATAAAAATAGCCTTAAATTGAACTATGTCCCCCACCTCTGCATTTGTTTTCAGCCTGATACATGCAATAGATGCTGAGAAAAAAATAAATCATACAAAACACGTTTGTCGCATCTCTTCAAAAGATTGCCCTAATAGACTGATTTTTGTGAATCCACGTCATTTTGTATTCTCTTTCATATGAGCATCGCGATTATCGATTTGGTTTGAGGACACTTTTCACCGCCTTATTCGGCTATACCCTTTTAATTAATTTTGGCCGCCGATAAGCCACCATTCGGATTCGAGAAAATTCGGGCTTCGTCCTCCCGTCGTCTTTTCTTTCTGTGTCCGCTTCCTACGGCGAACCCTCCCGGAAGAGAACCTCCGGAGCCGCGCCTTCGAGCCCCGCGGCGGTCGCCGCCTTTCTCCGCAACAGCGCCACCTCCGCAGCCAGCGTTTAGCACTCCGACCGCCCCGGAGAAGCCAGCGTTAAAGCAATAAAAACTATTTAACTTGTCCATTTATCCCTCGCGGATAAGTACTGACGGCTCATTAAGCAAGAAAGTGAAAATCTAATAGAAAATAAGGATGGTGTTAAAGGAAAGGAGCGCGTTGTAATACATGCTATAATAATTTGACCTAACACTTACTAATCATTGCATAATTTTGTGACGTCTTTTACTGAATTTTCTACATCTCTTTTATGAGTCTACTATACTATTTTTCTTATATCTTATTATTTCTTTATAGAACATCTTGGAATGTTTTCTTCTGGGCTCTTTTTACTTTACTTTAAAACATTATCAGCAAATGTGTTTTAGCTAAGTAAAGATCACCACACGTACCCTTTCCCGAAGAGTGTCCACATGTTTTCAATTTCCGATTAAATTTAATTCCCTTATTTTATAAAATTTCCAGATAAATGTAACGTTGTAGATATAGTAGTAAACTTTTAATTATTACTCCCATGCAGTAAGGTTACCAGATATTTTTTCAGTGACTACGGGGAGGCTATTTAATTTCATTTGGAATGATATTTTGATAAGAGTGTAGTTATTTTTAAGACAATGCACTTAAACAATAATTACGAGTTACCTTCGTTCTTTACAAGTTCATGTTTAAATAATAAAATTCACTGAACAAACAAATCTGGCAATCTGAAGCTACGTCGCATGTAAGTTAGACCTCATTCACAATGCAAACTCAAAGGTAGCATAATGCTGTAAACTTAGCCGTAAAATTTAAACGTAAATACAAGCATTCACAAATACAAACGTAAGCTGGAACGCAAGTTTCGCCTGAACCAATCAAAATTCAACGTACTGAAACTTGATCGATTCGTTTCTAGCACGATCGAAAAATCTGTCCACCATAGTTTCTAGCTTTTTCTTCAACTATCCTATCGATTTGTCTTTATATATACGCGAGTAGCTGCTGTAGTAGTGCTCGCAATTCCTTCATCGTATAAACAAAGATTCTTTCGTACCAAAATCACGAGTAATTCGTCGAACATAATTAGTTAATTCGCCATGTCAAGTTAAAGTCACAATAGAAATTGCACAAATTCTTACTTTGAATTCACTACACGCATCAAAACTTCGCAAATATTTTCTACATTGCAAAAACAAAATGACAGACATAACCATAAACTACCTCAACACAATCTGAAATCGACCTTCCACGCTGCTCTCTGATTGGTGTTCGGTAGCATTCCGACGTAAATTTAACGTAAAAGCTTGTGAACTTGCAAGTTTACGGACTCCCGTCTACGTGAAGGCATCGTGAATGGTCTCGTTTAATAACTCATTTGTAGGTTGTGATCTGGGCTGTCCGGGTGACGCCGCGTCGAAGGCTGGGATGCCGACGTTTCGACCGACATATCGCGGTCCTCTTAAAGCAGTACAGCCCTGAAGAGGACCGCGATATGTCGGTCGAAACGTCGGCACCCCAGCCTTCGACGCGGCGTCACCCGGACAGCCCAGATCATGACTCTGGCCGCGGAAGTCTACGATATCATTTGTAGGTGTTGCGGCTACGTTTGTTAACGTGTAAGTTCGCATTGTGAATGAGCGTTTCGTTGGCGTGCTGCGCGCGTCAAATGTGTTGAGCGAGTGCGCGTGCGCGGCGGTGGAGGACCTGGCCAAGATCCCATGGGAACAGCATGCTCAACGTGGACACGTTCTTCATGATGAGCGGCCTGCTGCGCAGCTACAACGTGGTGGGCGCGCTGGCGGACGGCCGCTTCAGCTACACGTCGTCGCTGCTGCAGCGCTACCTCAGGCAAGCCCAGACCTTTAGATTACGAAAGCGAATTGTACGAATAATCACCAAATCCCACCCACGTGATTCTTGTAAGCCTCTCTTCATTCATCTAGGAATTCTACCATTACCGTGTCTTTTTATTTACGAATCAGTGGTTTTTGTCAAAAATGACTTGCTTATGGGAGGTAATTATATTTTCAGAAAATGCTGAAGTCTATTACTATAACACTCGACGTAGAAATCATATTCATCAGGTGACGGTATCAACAGCTCATTACAAAACATTCACATACAAGACATGTACATTATTTTACAACACTTTGCCAGATGACATTAAACGATTAAATTCGATAGAAAAAAATCCAAAGTGATATCGTTTCTGCTGCATAACTGTTTCTATACAATTAGAGACTACACTAAGCATCACAAGAAAAGTAACATTAATTTTAAAAATGATACATAATGCATTATTTACCATTTGGACTGTATAAATGTGTATAAACAACCTGTAACAAGTATTGTATTGCAGCCTCCGGGTCAATGACCCCCATCTCGATCAGGTTTTTCGTTCAGTTTCCCTGATCCATTGAGCAAATGCTGAGATGGCCCCTTGTTTTGCTTCTGGACATAAATGTAACTTCATTATCTGTGCACGTCTTCTAGAATTCATTGGGAAATATAGTTATTCAAATTATTCCATGTTGTTGCGGCAGGAAGTATTATTCCTTGGCGAAGGACATCATGGATAAGAGCCCAAAATTTATTTGCTTATTTATCCTTGAAAATAAATTTTATTACATGGGAGCTTTCTTTAAATTCAATATTCAAATAGTATATGACTTAGTGTAGGGATCACAGAATTTTGAAAATGTGCACAGATTTCACTTTCCCCCTAGCACGTCATACGCAGTTTCAACTGTGTTTTTTGACGTAAAATAAATTAAATGAAATGAAGCCCGCCGCCGTCGCCTCCCTTCTCGCCTGGCGGGAAACAAAATTATGACCCGGGGGATTGACCAACGACTTTATAAGTGGCAAACCTCCCACTTCCCATTCGAAAGACCTCTTCCGCCCACTATAGACCTCCGCCTTCATCTACAACGCTAGTTCACTTCTTCCACACCCTGACGCACACCATTCTGGAACTAAATTGATTTCACAAATGAGAGGTACGCCTTACGTATCACATACGCTTTATGTTGTCCCAATAAGTAAGAAAACTTAAAATCTCCGGAAGAGCTCCAGCCAAAGGGGTAGTCAATAAAAAATAACTTCATAAATTAAGTCCCTTAAAACAGTTAAATGATTGAGAGAAAAAATTAAATGTAGGTCAAATGTGTACTAACGATTAGAATACGAAAAATTATTGATGATAGCAATTTTTCTAAATAAAAGGAAAAGGAATTAATAATAAATTATTTTAGTGAAATTAAAATTCAATTGTAAACTATAGTTAAATTACAATTAAATCAAAATTTAGCTAATAGTACCTTGTTCACTTGTACGTTAATACAGGAAATTTTAACCAAATATTAATTTTTTTCCGAAATGCAATTGAATGCTCCGAAAGTATTTATTTATTAACCACACAACACTCTAAGCTCACACCAGATACAAGTTAATTGCACGCAAACATCTCGTTTATTTGTATTATTATTGATAATATTGTTGTTATTATTATTATTATTATTATTATTATTATTGTTGTTGTTGTTGTTGTTGTTGTTGTTTAACCCCAATATAGTATATTCATGTTCCTAATATTGTTCTTGCCTTCCACTGTGCCCTCAGATTAAGTCCCGTCTACTTTGTAGTTGTGTGGTTCTACGCTACCCTCTTTGAGTACGTAGGTTCCGGGCCTGCGTGGAATGACTACATCGGCAGCAATGTGAAGATGTGCCGCGAGAACTGGTACTTCAATGTTCTGTACATAAACAACTACGTAGACTTGTCGCGTCTGGTAAGTTACAAGGTCACTGTTAATTATAAATAACGCACAGTACAGTGCTTCATTAAGCATATTGTTTGTATTCATATAGCATTTTGTTTGAACGGTTTGTGGAATTTGAAAATTCTCCGTTGAAAATATTAATTTATAATATAAAAACCTGTTACGAAAGAAATTTGTTCAGCACTGTGTAATTAAAACATTTGTTTAATTTTTTCATTTCTAATCCATGAAAATTACTAAATTTTGCAATGCACGGAAAGTTTTAAATTAAATCTAAGCATTTTATATTATGATCTTTGAAAATTTGCAAGTTAATTATGTTTTCAAAACCAAGTACTATAACTTTGTAATACCATCGCATGCTTATCTGGTCGAGGGGTTATGACTTTCAACGCGGTGCACCGCGGTGTAGGGAGACGCATTAATGAAAGCCCTACCCGTACATCATCCCATGCTCTGAGTATCGGGAGAGAAGGAATTCCCCTACGACTTACGCCTTGTGAGAGACAAGAGACACCAAAGTCGAATTCTACACTAACCGCTGAAGCCCTCTCCTTCAATGTCCGGCCGCCACGATTAAATCGCCTGTCACGAGGATAGAAAATTTAAAACACGCTTGCAGATGCATTAATTCCATTTATTTCGCGTATCTCTATCAACTGCATGAAATTCACATAATGTTTTTCCTGCAGGACATGAAAAACCATTCCGTTTCCGCGTTGGAGAGGATCCGTTTTATACTGTGATAGAGAATTTTTCCGGTTGAGACAGGTTTCCGGCTAATACAGGTTCGGGTTTCGACACACTTTACTGTAGTTCAAACTTGAATTAAATAAAACTATTGCCTGTACTTCAAAACTTTTTTGGGTCGTCCCCCTGCCAGCATCGCCCTCGTTTACTTCACCTGAGATGATACAGAGTAACAACTGATGCCACTGTAACGCTTCTAACCGGGAGGTCTTAGGTTCAAGTCCTGACGGTGGCGGATTTTCAACACTACCTCTACAGCAAGGTCGAATACAGCCACTGTCTAAAGGAGAATTTTAGACTGATGCTCTGATCGGCAGTTTTTCGTGTCTTTTTTTTTCATCAATACCAAGCGACTGTCGGAGCAGAACCCAAACAAACGGGTCACGGTCCGCGCACCATATTTCCTTATTCTTGTCCCCTACTCTCCCTTTACATACTTTGTCACACACTTTTACTTGCATGCATTGCACTATCACATATGTCGGGAGCATGGATCTCAACCCTGATGGGGTGTTGCCCCGCTGGTAGAGCTACCTGAAGAGGAAAACCCTGCAATCCGTCGAGTAGGTTGTCATCAGATCTCACGTTGTAGTGGGTAAGCAACCCTGACATCTTCGATTGATTGGCTGATTGCTAGTGATTCCGGGCGCGACAACAACTGAGCTCATTAGTCCCGTACGTGTAGTGCATGTTTTTTATCGGGAGGTAGTGATGTTCCTCAGGCGGATGGCGGGATCCGGCGCCAACGGTCTTCCGGCATGTGTGGTAGTGTAGTGCATGTTAGTGTATATGTAAGGGATGAAGATAGGACAAGGGAGAGGGAAGGAGAGATCGCGCGCGGTGATTGGCCCGTTTGCTAGGGCACTGCTCCGGCATTGATCGAAGAAACCACGGAAAACTACCGATCAGAGCAGCCGGCCGCTAGAATTCTCCTCTCGACAGTGACTGAATTCGACCTAGCTGCAAAGCTAATGACGAAAATCCTGCCGTCGTCGGAGCTCGAATTTAGGACCTCCCTGTCAGAGGTACTACAGTGACATCGATTGATTCACTGAGCCACCTCTGAGATATAATATGCGATTTACTTACGGAACCCATGATTATAGCAATAGTGGCGTCCGGGAAAAAAAAAGAGAATGCACGCAATTGTTTGAATGGCGCGTGGTGTTGCAGTGCATGCTGCAGTCGTGGTACCTGTCGGCCGACATGCAGCTGTTCGCGCTGGCGCCGCTGGCGCTCATCCCGCTCTTCCGCTGGCGCAACGCGGGTCGCGCCCTGCTGGCGGCGCTGCTGGCGCTGGCCGTCGCCGTGCCCGCCGTCATCGTCGCCATCTGGCGCCTGCCCGGCGTCTACCAGCTCAGCAACACGTGAGTGCGCGCCTCGCTCAATGAAAGAGGCGTACCTTTTTTCATTCCAGTGAGACGTTTTTCAATTAATGCCAGGGACTGTGGTTGGTTTGATTTGATTTTTTCGTGTTTCCGGGCGCGTCAACTGTTTTGGTCATTCGTCCCGTTAGTGTAGTGCATGTTTTTTCTCGTGATATGCACGGTTATCTTTCCCCGCTGAATGGCGAGATCCGGCGCCGACCTACCGTCGGCTAGTGGGGTTTCCCCCAACCAGGACTCTCCCACCAGCGGGGCACTGCCCCAGCCGGGACAAGCTCTAAGCTCCCGACCGGTCTCCTGGAATATGTGGTAGTGTAAGTGTGTGTGTAAAGGGAGAGGATAGGACAAGGAAGAGGAAGGACAGATCGTTCGCGGTCCGTGATCCGTTTGTTAGGGTACTGCTCCGGCATTCGCATGGTGTTGATCGGATAAACCATGGAAAACTACCAATCAGAGCAGCCGGCCGCTAGAATTCTCCTCCAGACAGCGACTGAATTCGACCTAGCTGAAAAGCTAGTGTGGAAAATCCAGCCGCCGTCAGGACTCGAACCTAGGACCTCCCGGTCAGACGCTGCAGTGACATCAGTTGATGCACTGAGCTACCCCTCCCGGTTTCCCCGTACGCCTCGCCCTACACAACTTATCTCAATCGGATAAGGTACCAGAGAACGTTCCAAATCAGGATGTTTCCTCAGGATCACCACAAGACATGAAAATGATTCCATGACGGCTAAGATTGTGAAGAACGTCGTCAGAAAATAAACGTTGTATTCCAGCTATGAGCTTTCCTGAGCGTAGCACATCATTTATTTATACAAAGCACTGCTACCATAACGAACATTAGAAATACGTCTTACTGCAACAAATTTCAGCCACAAACATCGAGAACAACTCGAACGAGTTCTTGGCCTTCGTTGAAAATCTCCGCCTCCAGGTGCGCATGTGCAGCGGACGCATAAAGTCCGCGATTATAAGGGTGATTCAAATGAAAACCTTAAAAACGCCATAGAAATTTGAAAAGTTATATAATTTGTTGAGTAGTTGGCGGTAGTGGTTCTTGTGTTCAGAAAGTGATCTGCTGCTGGCAGAGTGATGCTACAACGCTGGAGAAGGCAGCTGTATTGGCAACAATATGGTTGGTCTTTATCAAGATGCATTGCGATATAGAAGCGATCTGTGATGTGTTTATTTGGTACAAAAGGTGTGAAACCATTGTAAATTCATCGCATAATAAGAACACGGTTCAGTTAGTCGTGTGTGTTGCTGCAGTAAGTGTATGAGTGGTGTAAAAAGTTTAAAAGCGACCTAACTTCTGTGGAAGGTCCTCACGACCGCGGTAGCTTCACCACGTAATGAGGACAAGAACATTGCGTTCGTGTAAGATCTTGTGAGGGATAACACGCGTTTAACTGAACGAAGTAGCCACGATGTTGGAGATTAGTTTTGGTTTGCCCAAGATTGTCCACAATGTACCGGGATCGGTAGCTCAGTACATCAACTGATGCCACTGCAGCGCCTCTGACCGGAGGTCCTAGGTTCCCACTCCCCACAGCGGGAGGATTTTCGACACTAGCTTTTCAGCTAGGTTGAATTCAGTCGCTGCCTGGAGGAGAATTCTAGCGGCCGGCTCCTCTGATCGGTAGTTTTCCGTGGTTTCTCCGATCCACACCAGGTGAATGCCGGAGCAGTACCCTACCAAACGGGCCACGGACCGTGCTGGAGAGTCCTGCTTAGGGGGAAACTCCACTAGCCGGCGGTAGGTCGGTGCCAGATCTCGCCATCCAGCAGGGCAGGTCACCGCCATCTCCCGAGAAAAAGCATGCACTACACTAACGGGACTAATGACCAAAGCAGTTGACGCGCCCGGAAACGCGAAAAAAACCAAACCAATCTACAATGTATTCCACGACGAATGAGATGCATTTCTGGGGAAAATTCTTACAGTCGATGAAACTTAGTTGCACAACAATGTACTGCAATTCGTTAATAAATTACAGCAATTCAATAACGTGTCTGCAAGATGTGTGCCACGTCAGTTGACTACCGAATTGAAAGATAGTTGCGTAGATGCCAGCGAAGATGTTTTGCGTCGTTTCCACGACGAATGAGATGCATTTCTGGGGAAAATTCTTACAGTCGATGAAACTTAGTTGCACAATCTGGTTAGTACCAGAAAAAAAGGTCAAGCCTGGAATGGCACCACAACTCATTGCCGAAATCAAACTAATTCCGCACTCAACAGTCTGCTGGAAAAGTCATGCTCATTCTTTTCTGGGAAGCAAAAGCGGTAATTTTGAAACAATATACAGAAAAGGGAGTAACAAAGAGTCAGGAATCATTCATATTTAGATGCTGACAAATCACATTCAGGCGTAAACACGAGAACATGGCACTTTCGGAGTAGTGTCACTGCACAAGGCCCGACCGCCTGCAGCCCGTATGACAGTCATGACTATTCTGAATATCAAATATACATGTCTTATTTATGCACCTTATTCACAGGACTTAGCTCCTAGTGACTTTCATGTGTTCGGTTCACTCAAAGAAGCAATGTGATGAGGCAAGCATTCACGAAATGAGTCGAAAACCGTAGTGCACGACACACCAAATAGTTCTTTCAATGTGGTATCTTTGCACTTCCAAAGAGTTGGAACAATTGTATTGAATGTCTAGGAGACTATGCCAAAACGTGATGTGCATAGGTTGTTTCTCATTGTTACAATACGAAATTTACTGCAATTTTAAGGTTTCCATTTGAATGACTTATGTACTTCGAATAACACGTTAAGTCCATTGACAATTCGTCAGCTGTGCCGGTTAATAGGTAGCTCTTAAGCTCGCAATTGGTTGACAGCGCCACAGCTGATCACATGCCAACGTACTTAATGTTTTAATCGAAATATAGCGGCTTCTGGGAGCGGCGTTCGGGGCGACGAAGCGATTTCCGCGCGACGCGGCGGGAGCGGCGCGGAGGCGGGCCGGGGCGGGCAGGGGCGGGCTGGGGACGGTCAGGGGTGGCGGGGCGAGCTGGGGTAGGATGGAGGCGGGCGGAAGCAGGCCGGAGGCAGGCCGGGGCGGGCGGGGCGGCCGGTGGCGCGCCGGGGGCAGGCCAGGGCGGCCGGGGCGGCGGGAGCGGGCCGGGAATAGGCTGGGCTGGGGACGGGCCGGAGACAGGGACGAGGGTGGGGGTGGGGCGGGGCGGGGCGGAGGCGGGGCGGGGCGGGAAGGATACTGGGACTGGAACGGGGCGGGGACGGGGACGGAGGGACGGGGTCGGGACGGAGGCGGGGACGGGGACGGGACGGAACGGAGGGGAGTTTGGGCATGCAGATCAGGCCACGCGCCGCAGGAGCGCGTCCAAGCGCGCCGCGCCGCGCCGCTCCGCCCCTACTCTTCCCCGCGTGCTTACGCAACGGCGGCGGGCTGGGCGGGGCGGGGGGGCGGGCGGTGGGGCGGGCGGGAGAGAGGGCGGCGCGGCGCGGCGCGGTGCAGTGGGCCGAACAGCTGCTTGCCACGTAAATGGGCATGGTTATGAATTGAGGCTCTCAGAATAATAATGGCAGATTCCAAACGAAGTTCGTTCTGAGAAAAATGACTTTTTCTGATTTCGTTTACGTTCATTGTCTCTCCGGACAAATTTTTCAAGATGAAATTTTAGGGATTTGACATATCCTAATTGATTTGATATTTTAGTGTGCGATGCGTATAAGGCAGGAGTTTACCATTAAACTTCTATCTAAAAATGACGAAGTTTGTTGGGATCTGCTGTTTTATATTAAGCGTCTCCATTCACGTAGGTAGGACAATATAGTATCACCAATTTTTACATAAGGAGCTGAGACAATGAAAACAAAATAGCTAGTATAAATAGATCAGTAGAAATGAACACTTCACGATCGATAGTAGGAACGATTTAAGTAGCAGGATGACAAATCATGATGTAAGGAGCCAGTCACGATATTAGAAGATGCATGTAATTGTAGTCTCTATGTCGCCCTCTTAATGTTTACCTGTAGAGATCAAATACAATAAAACACCAAAAGATAAAACGGATACAATAAACTTTTGTGTTCCATTTTTTATACTAAGAGAAGATACACGCAATTACATACCCAAACACATGCACTGTACACACACACGCACATATGCGCACGCGCACATACACACACACAGACACACACACAGACACACACACACATGCACACGTACGCATGCCCACAGGCAGAAAGTTTACATTCGTCTTTCACCAGGATAATTATTTCACTTGTAATACTCGTAAATTACAATCAAATTTATTGAAAAAGTACCAATTCATGGAACTGCTAGATTTGCACATAACTCAAGAAACAATGAGTCGATTAGGGTGAAAAAGTTTTAAAAGAAGCTACCAGATAATGATTTATGTATAATTACTGGAATTATATATATATATATATATATATATATATATATATATATATATATATACACATATATATACACACACACACACAATTGCCTCTTATATTTCCAGTCACTTGAACGCAGTTAACAGGTCAACTGTTGAAAGAAGTTAGCTAGAAAACCATTTCATAGTGATTTAGCGCTCTCCGCGCGATTGAAGAGAATTGCAGCACATGTAATTGCGATTCTCTATTACTTGCCAAAGAAATGAAAAAATATTATTTATCATGAGAAAAGCTAGAACAAACAATTCATTCGTTTAAAACGCTGAGAAGTGTACACAGGCGTCTCTCGCACACACAATAGGGAGGGGGGGGCAAAGGGTCATCAAAGGAAGCGTGTACTTTCTCGGATTTTAATTCAAGTCGTTGATTTTGTTATTAATTTATTGAAGTTAACAAGGTGCATGCGGGAGATTAATTAAAAAGGAGAAGCTATTTATGACTTCAGTTCTCTGACAATGCATTTAGGAAGCTAGCCGCAGGGACGTTGGTGGTGGCGGCAGTTCGAGTAGTCATGACAATCAATAAACTCAAAAAGAAAATTTATAAATAGTATTAAATTAACTGCACGATTAAAAGCAAAATTACTTACGTTTATTTAATTCTTTACTTCTTATGGATAAAGGTTACTAGCCTGACGACTGCCTAAATGTTATAAAATATTAAATTAAAACTCTCTGAAAAACATTAATGTTGAACAGGTAGAAAAAATATTTGAAAAAAAAGAAGAATAGTCATGGAAGTGGGATGTAATGCAAGTTTTTCGGGGGCTTAGCCCTCTATCTACCCGTTAGATTGGCAGGAACGTGGCTGGCGCAATTTGCTTCGAATTAATTGGGACTTCGATTGTTTGTTTTTTCTTTCAAAACAAATGTATTTACTTTCACTTCAAATTAACCGCTACAAGTAATTACAGTAGGAAGGAGAAATGAATTGTTTGGGTAGGGGGAGATTTGTTTGAAAAAGGGTCCCTTCGTGGATCTACTGCCCCTGCCCGTTTTCCCTGAGCGTCCCTCCGGTTCGTGAGCAGCAGCATCATATTCTCTGCACGTCCATTTTTGAGTCGTAAAGCAAGGCAAAACGTATTTGTGTACCATGTTGTCGTTTTGATATCTGAATGTTATTGACATCGTTATATAGTCGACTCCAATTGTAGTGAACTCGGATATAATGAACCCTCCGTTATAGTGAACGTAAGTCACTGGTCCCGTTTCACTTACATTACAAATAAGCATAAGAAGATTCGGTTATAGTGAACCTGAACCTCGGTAATAGTGAACGTAGGAAACAACGTATTTTAGTATAAATACAACGTATTTTTTAGTTTAAAACAATGAAAACATTCTAATTTAATTTAGAATACGGATGTACGAGAAACTCGTAGTTTGAAACAACGAGGAAGCATGCTTTCCTTCCGTCGCCACAGATACCCGTGCATTTTGATGTACGGAAGCTGTTGGTGTAGACCAATCAATTTATTCTGAGAGACATCTGTGAGTGTTTTTAGGGGAGTCCTATAGAAACAAAAATAATGAAATGAAACCTTTCCGTTAAAATTCATTTTCTTACATATCTTATTTTTATAAGCACTCGTCAATATATTTTATTTCAAGATCACATAAACAAGACATCGAAAAGTAAGAGCAATCGTATATAAATGCTACTCTACAGAAAATATATCCTCAAATAAACTAGTACACTCGTTCTCAAATGTGCGCCGTGTTTGGCCCACTGTCGGGCGATTGACCGAGCGCAAGCTGGCGAGGGGAATGAGGGAGGGGGCTCGAAAGCAGGGGAAACTAGGAATTGACTCGTTAGCTCACCCGAACGCGCACAGCCCCGCGCCAACTTGTTTGTCAACACTGCGAAACCCCTCGAGAAGGAAAACGTCACCATGGCATCGCTCACGTTATCCCCGGTGGAACAACATTTACTGATATTATGGTTAACTCTTCTATTTAAAATGTTATTACTTCTTGTTCGGCATTTTTGCCTTTCAAGGGCGTTTATACAGGATTTCAGTAAGTGTAGGATGAACCATTCTCAGGTCTAAATGTCAATATTATAAAAATAAAAATGAGCTTGGCAAGTTGTGTGTGTTGTGCGCGAGAGAGAGCGAGAGAGAGAGAGAGAGCGAGAGCGCGCGAAAGAGCGAGAGCGCGCGAGAGAGCGAAGGCGAGAGAGCGCGAAGAGAGCTAGAGCAGAGAGAGGCGCGAGAGAGGCGAGCGAGAGAGGCGAGGAGAGAGGCGAGAGAGGCGAGGAGAGGCAGAGGTCGAGAGAGCGCGAGAGGGAGAGGCGAGAGAGGGAGAGAGCGAGAGCGAGAGAGCGCGAGAGAGGAGAGGGCGAAGAGCGCGAGAGGAGCGCGAGAGAGGCGAGGAGGCGAGAGAGGCGAAGAGCGCGAGAAGCGCGCGAGGCGAGGCGCGGAAAGAGCGGAGCGCGAAAGAGCGGAGCGCGCGAAGAGCGAGGCGCGAAAGAGCGAGCGCGGAAAGAGCGAAGACGCGAGGAGGGAAGAGGAGAGAGAGAGAGAGGAGAGAGAGGGAGAGAGAGAGAGAGAGAGAGAATGGTTAACTCTGAATAAGAGGAGATTTCGAACAATGGCTTATCTCGAAACGAAAAACAAAAGTCGAGAATATATAGGTATGCCATTAATCTATAAATGTAACCAAATTCTAACAAGAAGACTTCATCGTTATCTAGTTACATAGTTGAGTTAAGATGCTCAAGCATTGACGAATAGACGAAGACATCAAAATTTCAAAAAATCAAATTTTCATTCATAACTTTCACAATCTTTATTAATGAAATTGATCCTGTTCTTTCGGTTAACTCCTTTGAAAATATTTAAAAATCTCTTTTACAGTAGTGACGAATTTGTAGATAAATCGATTCACCTTTAATTTCTGCTCAACTAGTTAATGTTTTTTTTTCTGCATTTCTTAAATTCTTCGCTCAAATTATAAGTTAAAGACAATTTGGTAAGATAATTGTATTTAAATTGTATTCATATTGTAATATTTATTTTATACGAGAAAGGAATGCAACAAGTACATTACTTCATAGCTCGATTTTCTCTTTTTATTTATTTAACCTTGTTTACGCTGTTGTTATGATAACATCGTGCCTCCACGGCCGGCGTGCGAAACAAGATTTCGGCTGCTTCACATCGGCTGAGAGCTATCGACCAGTCGTGAACCGGCTCATTTGAAACTTCCCTTCATTAAGCTCCTTCATGAAACCACAAGCGCTTCTAATCAATATTTATTTCGATCTTGTGCACACAGGTTATTATTTCTTAGAAGAGAAATTTTTCCCGACATTGCTTCAAATGTAAACTAAGGAACCGTTCAAAAGCGCAGCAAATTATTCCGTGTTTATTTGATGCCATCTGTCAGTTTCTCCTTCCTCTACCAATTTTACAGTAATGTTAAAAATACATCATTGTTCCAAATAAGTCAGTACTTTTTAAATCAGAAGAATTTCTTGTTTTCGATGTTTTCTTAAGTTAGTGCTAAACAAATCATCATAACAATGTAAGACTTTTAATGCACATTTAATTCCGTTGAAGTAATAAGATCAATATTATTACTTAATACAATTTAAGGAAAGAATATGCTATGTGTAAAAATACTCAGAAATTATGAACATATTCACCATCACAAATATCTTTAAGAACGCTCAGTTTTCAAGAAAACCTTAGTCTTCCAAATTATGGTTTTG
This sequence comes from Teleogryllus oceanicus, assembly GCA_964035755.1. Taxonomy (NCBI): domain Eukaryota; kingdom Metazoa; phylum Arthropoda; class Insecta; order Orthoptera; family Gryllidae; genus Teleogryllus; species Teleogryllus oceanicus. The sequence goes on from CAXIVR010000002.1 coordinate 32,097,980, forward strand.
TATAGTTTAAATAATCATTCACGCGATGCTATTGATACGTGGTATATCGTGCCAACAAATAATCCTCCACACTCTCGAGATTTCATGCACAGGTTTTTCGTGGCTGTAGAAATTTACTGGTATATTCACATCCCCTCGGAGCTTAAAAGAGAACGAGGTCGCTACGAAAATATCGCCATTTTTTGGTCGATCGAGAACGTCCTCTTTCCACAAATTCATTGGCGACCGCCGCTGAAAGTTACTTACGTCTCAACCCACTTCGAGACGTAAAAGAAAACACCGTTTCAAAAACAAAATCAAATGTCAAAAGTAAAATTGAACTAACAATTTTGTTTTCTTTGAGCGCTCCATTCACTTATTTTTTATAAATGAATCTTTCATGGAGAGGAAATGCATTAATAGGATCAATAAAGTTATTTAACAAAATTTAAAAAAAGAATACACAAAATTAAATAGTCAGAAATTATTTACATGTTCACTATCAAAACAACTTGCAACAACTCAAAATTCGCAAGAAGAAGACTCTTCGACCCAAATTGATGAACAATTTTAATGTGGTTGAAGAATAATTTAAGATGATGATCATGTACTGACGATGATATACTGGTCATTATGTTCTGAAAAAGTGGCAGATATTCCATTGTATGAATTAATTATTCGAACATGTAGATTTAGATTAGTTAGTATCTAGTTTGTAAGCTTGGCTGTAAGTAATCAATGTAAATAGAATTTAAGAATAAAGATGTTTGAGTTATGCAGTGTGTTACACCGAAGAGAATGCGAGGAGAGAACAGAGGCTGGTAGATAAACTAGTAATTTTACCTTTAAACTTTCGAGATTGAGAATCGCGTTGTCGGTTAGACACAGAAGTAGTAATTTCAGATGAAAAAGATCAACATCTTGTCCTCTTTTAAATGAACAAATACTTCTAATGTCATTTTGCTGAGAAACGCTTAGTTTTTACATTGTTTTTTGACAACTTTTCTGCTATGATGTCCAGAAGTATGTGCTTCTAGTGAGTCGAAGCTCTGAGTATCGTCTCCTATATTATTTCAGTAGTGTGTGTGTATATACATATATACGAGTTTATATGTATATACACGTATATATGTGCACACACACACATACACACACACACACACACACACCTTTTGCGGCTCTCAACCAATCTTTATACATGAGTTCTCTTAATAAAGAGAATTTCACGTAGACGTGGCAAATTTCACTTTGATTTTAAAATATGAAGAATTTGTTTTAAAAATTATATAAATATTCATGTGTCAAATGCAACCAGCAACACTCGGACAAATTTGTTTTCATCTATATTGTTAAATAACTCCTAAACGAAACATTTTAGAGCCTTAAAAACAAAAATTTTGAAGCTAAATGCCTCAAAGAAACGTTCTTCATACCGTAATTTACAGGACGAGATCTTCTAGAACATTCTATTACATTTTAGTTGGTAGTTCGACGCTTCTCGATTCTACCCCACCTGTTCAGAGCCTGTAGAATCTGCAACTGTAGGTGAAGTTAAACTTATTACTTGATTTTCTACGAGACTAAATTACACTGGTGTACCTCTCTGCTCGGTAATAACGTTAAATATGAAGAGTTTGTATTGACGAGGGTACTGTATTGTTTCAATTACAAGGAGACACATAGAACATGTGACCGAGGATGAATGGATCTTGAAGGAAAAGATATATTCCTGGCTTAATATGGAAATGGAAAAATAGGGAAGGGGGGGTTAACATGCGAATGTTCTCACACGGGTAAGCTAGTGGTTTTAACTTATAAGTATTGCCGAACAAAAATATTTTTTGTATACAACGAAGAAATACATTTGTGAATTTTCATTAGCCCTGTACTAAATAGTTGCGATAAATACAAGATGCGACGAAATGGAAAAATTACTAAAAACACTTGCAACATGAATCTTTGCTTCTAAGGCCAAAAATACCAAAGGAATTAATTACTGTCAATATTTTGTGACAGACGTTCGTTTTCCTTCATCTGAGATAACTCACCATGTATTTTTTAGAAACTACTTTCAAAATACCTAAGTGCGTAGTTTTATAGAATATTCTGAATTACTAACAGAATGTTAATACAAAAACTAAACCTGTAAGAAGATAAGATGGGAAGTTTTAAAACATTGCAAAAACGTCCCTTATTTAAAAAGGTTAATCCTATCAAGTAAAATAAAGATCTACTGGTTGAGATTTCTATTCGTTCTATTTGGACCTCTCCAGAAGTCTTCGCCACAAAGATTATCGTTTCGCTCATTAAACTCTGTTTGCTGTTGATTTATCTTTCAAATGCATTCATAAGTAGCATAAAAATGTTGTAAATTTTTGTTTCAGGGATCAACAGATTCACGAGTACATGCAGTACGTGTACTCGCCTACACATACTCGCATGTCATCGTATCTGGTAGGCTTAGCGCTCGGATATGTACTCAACAGGCTACGAAATAAGAAGTTCACCATGTCTAGGGTAAGAAACTCAGCAATTTTCGTTTGTAATTTGTTTAGAGAAGTGTATTGCAAATTACAAAAAAGAAAAGATGAACTAAGACGATGATTTAAATTAAATCTTCAGTCTGTTTTTTCATAAATACTAATGATCAGCACTACTATTACAACATGAGCACCAGTATATTACCTTTAAAATAAGTGTATGAATATTTGCACTTGGTATTTCTTTTTTTTTTTTTTTTTCGTCAGAACCTTATCTGGTTCTGGGGTAAATCAGCTAAGGCACGTGTCAAGGCATGAATTGCCAAAGATCGTCATTCAACATTCACCTTCTAGTAACAAAGAATGAAACGTATTTAACTAGAGAAAAAAATGTTTTCAAGGAAAAAAAAATAAAAAATCACCTAAAATAATATTTCTGCGATGTGAAGTGTTACATTGTCATATTGAAGACGTTTGTATCAGGGTTTTCTTCATTTCCTTCATTCATTGTATCCAGCGCAAAGGCCTAAGTTTTCCGTGTCTTTCATTAGAAAGATTTTTTGTACGAAGCACTGTATCGTATACAATACGAACTCGCTTACGCGACTGCGCTTGTGCGCAGTCAATGGCTATAAGAGAGCTTTATGCAAAAACTATATCAGAATTATCGGGTGCAATCACGTACCTTCTAGCGAGCAGATAATATTGCAAACTCTATTCCTACGGTGCAACACTATGTTGGTAGAAGACAGATCTAGTCGAACAAAACCCAATTAAGAGAATATGGCATGATGAGAATTTAGAGTTCGCATCACTTTGCCGTCACAAGTTAGAAAAACTTTCATCACCATACCCTTCAGACCTTTTTTCTTTTAGTCTGTGGAAAAAAAGTTCTCTTGTAAAATTGGCTTCTTGAAAGATAAATAAATAAGTTAATGAAAGATAAATAAATGAAAAAAGATAAAATCTTTTATCTCCAACATTTAGAATTCTTACAGACATTTAGTAAAGGTTTGACAATTCTGTAAATATCATGTACACTGGAATGTACGTCAGGTCTGAAGGGACAAAATTTTGTGAAAAAATCTTAACTTTTTAAACGATAAGAGAGACGTTGATTCTTCTGACGAGCATTATAGTTTTACGATTGACTGCGAAAGCGTTGTGGTGGTGCTCCGCAGGTGTGGGTGGTGCTGGGGTGGACGGCGTGCGCCTGCCTGCTGGTGGGCGACGTGTACGGCCCCTACCACATGATGCAGATGGGCCACAAGTACGACCTGACGGAGAACGTGGTGTACGGCGCGCTGCACCGCGTCGTGTGGGCGCTGGCGGTGGCGTGGCTCGTCTTCGCCTGCCACACGGGCTACGGAGGTAACGCGACCACCCCCAATCCCTCCGCGACCACCTCCAAACCCTCCGCGACCACCACCAATCCCTCCGCGACCACCACCAATCCCTCCGCGACCACCCCCAATCCCTCCGCTACCACCCCCAATCCCTCCGCTACCACACCCAATCCCTCCGCTACCACCACCATCCCCCCATCCCACCCCCAATCCCTCACGCACCACCCCAACCCTCCGGACCACCCAATCCTCCAAGACCACCAACAATCCCTCCTTGCCCACCTCCTCCGCGACCACCACAATCCTTCGCGACCACCTCCAATCCTCTGCAACCACCACCAATCTCCGCGACCCACCAATCCCTCCGCACCGGACCAACCTCGCGACCACCTCAATCCCTTCGCAAACCACACAATTTCATCCCGACCACCACCAATCTCTCCAAATGCAATCCTCATCTCAGCGACCACCACCAATCCCTCAGCGGAAACGCAATCACTTCACGCGACCACTCAATACTTCTGACCACCACCAATCTCGAACTACCCCAACCTCGCGACTCATCACCAATCCTCAGAGTTACCACACCAATCCCTCACGTACCACCTCCAATCCTCAAGACACACCAATCCCTTCCGCACACGCAATCTCGCGACCACCTCAATCCCTTGCGACCACCACAATCCCTCCAGCTACCACCACCAATCCCTCCGCGACCACCACCAATCCTCCGCGACCACCAGCCAATTCCTCCGCGACACCACCAATCCCTCCGCGACCACCACCAATCCCTCCGCGACCACCACCAATCCCTCCGCGACCACCTCCAATCCCTCCGCGACCACCACCAATCCCTCCGCGACCACCCCCCAATCCCTCCGCGACCACCACCAATCCCTCCGCGACCACCACCAATCCCTCCGCGACCACCACCAATCCCTCCGCGACCACCCCCAATCCCTCCGCGACCACCCCCAATCCCTCCGCTACCACCCCAATCCCTCCGCGACCACACCAATCCCTCCGCGACCACCCCAATCCCTCCGCGACCACCCCCAATCCCTCCGCTACCACCCCCAATCCCTCCGCGACCACTACCAATCCCTCCGCGACCACCTCCAATCCCTTCGCGACCACCACCAATCCCTCCGCTACCACCCCAATCCCTCCGCGACCACCAATCCCTCCGCGACCACCCAATCCCTCCGCGACCACCACCAATCCCTCCGCGACCACCACCAATCCCTCCGCGACCACCACCAATCCCTCCGCGACCACCACCAATCCCTCCGCGACCACCTCCAATCCCTTCGCGACCACCACCAATCCCTCCGCGACCACCCCAACCCCGCGACCACCACCAATCCCTCCCGACCACCACCAATCCTCCGCGACCACCAATCCTCCGCGACCACCACCAATCCCTCCGCGACCACCCCAATCCCTTCGCGACCACCACAATCCCTACGCGACCACCTCCAATCCCTTCGCGACCACCACAATCCCTACGCGACCACTCGCTCATGCTCATTTACCATCGACCACGACCGCCCGCCATCTCCTACGACCACCTCCCATTGCCCACGACCACCTCCCATCGCCCATCGCTCCCGGACACAAATATCAGCAAAGAATAAAACAAACTGCACAACATTCTTTTTTTGTCTAGCCTCTCACATTGTTAATATTTAGGTTAGCGGAAATTTGTACATTTATTGCATTTATGAGTACGTGTGCTTTAAATGATGTCTAATAATTTTTTTTCTGCACCGGGGATCAGAGAACCTACGCAACTGTTTAGAATGTTTAGAAAACCAACAAATTCTAATTTGTATTCGCAACGATATTTTATAAATGGAATATACTCCCTGCAATATAGAAGAAAATACTCCCTGCAATATGCACTGGGGAAATGCTATGTCCAGTTAAAAAACGCTGAACATTTCGTAACCACTGTACAACAACGAAAATTAGAAACTACTCTACTAAGAACGGAAGCATTGTCGATTACTGAATATCGAGATATTTATTAAAATGTTAGTGTACGGAATTGTTATCTTTAAGATATTAATGTGCAATACTTTGTGTTACGATGATGAATGATATAGAAATTAAAGTAAGGGGATTGATGAAGCCAACAATTCTTTTAAAAGGAGTCGATGAACTAAAAAGATTGAAAATCTTCGGTAAGAGTAAACACATATGGATTTAATTGAGTGAATTCTACCAATGATTTACTTCAAAATTTGCTTTTTATTTTTTATTTTAAAAATCGTTCTTAGTATTTACATTGAAAGTACGTTGCAAAATATTGAATTATCACTTGAACCACATTGTTTTCAGTAATACTTCTATTCCTCTGGTTCGCTTCTTCCTGTAAGTTTCGCCCAAATTGAAACCCCAGAAGTGTGGTGAGGCAGGTCGACGCCCCAGTTCTTAACTGCATTACCGAAGCTAATCTGTCACCCAAACCATAGTCCCTGCCTTTTCCATTCCCTTGGCATAAAATAAATATTTGTATTTAATCTTTTTCACAATCTGTTTTTCGTAAATGCAACGAAAAACGAAAGATCATTTCTGATTGTGACAATTTGTAGATTAAGGATAAGAATTTCAACATATGATGTGCGGAAAATCACGATAGCAAAACGTATGAAATTTGCACTTGAGATACGTGTTCTTCACGGATTTACAATAATCAGTAAAACTACAAAATAATTTTGCTTTCGATTTATATCCAGTTAAAGCGCAAAAACCTTTAATGCTAAGACTACCAATAGAAGATACTAGCACCAGGCGATAAGCCTAAAACACAGTAAAGAAAACTATTCCTGCACAGAGATGCTAATAATTTCACCAAAAAATTCTGACTCAAAGAGAGTGACCAAGCGTTGGTTCCAGACGTCGCTGATCCAGAGGTTGCAGTTTCCATGCGAGAGTTTTTATTTTGTGATGGCAAAATTGCAAAAGGCAACCCTCACGTACTCGTCTTATAATCCTTTCATTATCGTTCGTTTAATCTATAAAATATAAATAATAATAAAATAACTACTTTAAACGTTTTCTGTCATGGACAAATTTCGTGAATAATTATTAACTTAACAAAATCACACAAAATCTTTTTAAAAAATTCAACAATTTGTTGGTTGATTGATTGATTTTTTCGTGTTTCCGGGCACGTCAATTGATTTGGTCATTACTCCCGTTAGTGTAGGGCATGATTTTCTCGGGAGATGGCGGTGATCATCCCTCGCTGGATGGCGAGATCCAGCGCCGACCTACCGTCGGCTAGTGGGGTTTCCCCCTAACCACGACTTCCCACCAGCGGGGCACCACCCCAGCTTGGACAAGCTCTAAGCCCCCGACCGGTCTCCCGGAATATGCGGAAGTGTAGTGCATGTTAGTGTAAGTGTGTGTGTAAGGGGAGAGAATAGGACAAGGAAGAGGAAGGACAGATCGCGCGCGGTCCGTGGCCCGTTTGGTAGGGTACTGCTCCGGCATTCGCCTGGTGCTGATCGGAGAAACCACGAAAAACTACCGATCAGAGCAGCCGGCCGCTAGAATTCTCCTCCAGACAGCGACTGAATTCGGCCTAGCTGAAAAGCTAGTGTCGAAAATCCAGCCGCCGTCAGGACTCGAACCTAGGACTTCCCGGTCAGAGGCGCTGCAGTGGCATCAGTTGATGCACTGAGCTACCGCTCCCGGTAATTTATTCATTTTATTGCAACTTTTTATACAATTATTATATTAGGTCACGTAAAACATGATATTATTTTGTAATAATTAAACTTACTTTAATAATTCGCGACCTGCCATGTTAAAATATTTGATAAATAGCCATTTATATTTCCTTATTTTAAGTTTGAACATTTCACAATGGAATGGAATTTCTTTATTCATTATTAGGTTGGGATAGAACCTGTACCTTTCTACTCATAAGTAGCATTTGTCCGCAGGAAAGAGACCAAAATGGATCGAAAATGTCTGATAGTGATAATTTCTCACTTCCAATTATTATAATCTTTTGATACGTAATAATGTGAGGAAAGTTGATCCGATTGCCGTGATCGTTAAGGCAGTAATACAGTAGCGATCTCGGACAAATGGATCGTGGGTTCGAGTCCCGCCTCGGGCATGGTTGTGTTGTGTGTCTTTGTATGTTTGTGTATGTCTATTTCGTCGTTATCGTAACTTCACCCCATCCCCCTGGACTAATAACCTCGGGGTATACAAATGGAATGCGCATTACGTTGCGAGATCCCCCCCTCCATAGAAAATAACTTGCACCTACCCCGATATTTTAGTCTAAGCCCCGGTAAGATGCACGTATAGCATGGCCCGATGATGGCCGATTCGCAGAAAAATGCGAGATGCATTTTAATTATTTAATTTACGCTGAAAAATAAAAACTATCTCTCACCATCACTTCCAATGCAGACTCTACATTCTTTTCCTGGTATCCACTTCATCACAATACAACAAAAACTTGAAATTATCACAAAGTGGGTAATTGAGTAAGATAGGCAAATCTGCCCCCAAAGGATAAACAATTTGCATGTTGAAAATCATAAAAACCAGTTTTTCGTCAGATTTAAATCAATTTACCCTGAGTAATTCATAAAATTGAAAAAAACGTTTTTTTATCTTTTTAAATAGATTTTTTGTTAATTGTAAGGGTCAAAATCGGATATAAATGTCTGAAAAAATTCTCAAAACGTCTTTGTCATCTATAGAAAATCGCACGGAAAATTAGTCAATATTCGTCGGCGTAAAGTGATAAAAAAATTAAATCTTTAAGAAGCTAAAAAAAAGCTTTTTTTCATTTGTACGAAGAACTCGTGGTAAATTATTTAAATGCGGCAAAAAACTTGTTTTTTTTTAACACTTCAATTACGATTTTCATCATAAAAAATGTTTATTCCAGGGGGCAGATTTCCATATTTATTCCGCTACCTCGTTTGGACATGTTTAAACTCGCCGTAAGAGGAAAGTTGAATTGACGGCGTCGTTGCAGGGCTGGTGAATCGCCTGCTCAACTGCTACGTGCTGCGCGGGCTGAGCCGGCTGTCGTACTGCGTGTACCTCACGCACTACATCGTGCTGCTGCTCAACACGACGCGCATCCGGACCGCCATCTGGATGGACGAGTTCCTGCTGGTAGGTGGCCGCCCCCGCCCCCGCCCCCGCGCATGCGCCGTGCCGCCTCGTGGCGCATCAGCCCGCCCACTCACACCAACGAGCGCGGCTCGGGAATGAGCACCGGCAATTAATAGTACATCAGGCAATTAGTTTATAATGTTGTCCTTTTTTGCACGAATAAGAAAATATTATCGAACTCACTCCTAACGTCGTTCGTTCGGTAATATTTTATTATGAGTACGAAAAAGTAACATTATAAACGAGTTGCATACGCTATTTTTTTGTATAAAAAGTATTATAAGGATTTAAGGAAGCGAAGTCAATTTGGATGTTAAGTTGTAACCTCGAATTCGTGTTATGACGTCATGAGTGCTACCTAAGCAACTAATTTGTTTACAAATGGCAATTAGGTTGAAAGATGCGTTTCAAACATTATGGATTCTTTGCTAAAAGAAATTTTGGAAGAAGATGCAAAACCACAAAATGAATGCTGTATGGATGGAAAAGAAGCAAATTTTGTATGCGAAGCTGTTGTTCTTTCCTATCTGTCGGAGTAGGTTGGTTAACTTACTATAATGCACGCGCTAGAATAAAGACGGTAGTTATGTTGCATGTTTCTTTTAAACATTAAGTCCATAGCGTGTAAAGTGTCTACATTAAGGTGCACATATTCAAAATAAAAGGCAATGTGTAAATATGTGTATTCGTTTAAGAGGACATCCGCGACGTTTCTCGCCGATATTGATGGTGATATTACTGTACTTACATGTCATGGAGGGTGGCGATCTTCAAATGCTGCTGAATCGTACATTGAAGAATCAGTGAATAATAAGATTTATATTGCAACATGATATCGGTTAGTGCAGAAACTAAAGAAAAGCAAGAACTTTGGAATTAAATATGTATTCTGGAATGTCTTTGACACATTTATCCAACTGTACTATTAATATTAATATTCATAAAAACCAATGGGTAATGGGTACAATCTGACCCAAAAGCAATGCACATATATCGTCCGTATTTGTTGTATTTGTTCTGTTATAAAAAGTATTTTAACTTGTTTCGTTTTTACAATTCGCATTAAGACAAGAAAACATGCATATAACTCCTCATTTCTTATCAAGAGCAATAAAGAGAAATGAACTTTGTAAACGGGAGTATAAAATGTGCCGAAGGATAAGATAAAATGCTGAGTAGTGGCAGTAAATTCAAGAATTTGTAAGTTATGCGAATGCGGCGCGTCTCCGCCCTGAATGCCCTTTCCCAAGTCGTTGACCGCTGCCCTCGGGCGCCTGGCCTTCACGAAATACGCAGACCCACTTCGAACAAACTAATGAGAAAAATTGGTCGAGGAATTAAGCAGCACGGCATCCCGCTCGCACGGCATCTTGATCGTTGGGGGCCTCGAGGATACGGTTCTCCTGGAATCGCTATGGATCTTTGAACGGCTTTGCGCAGAAGGCTGCAAAATTCGAAACGAAAATATTTAATTGAAACTATTTTTTCTTACCCAATGTCTTCGCTTCAATTATAAATTATTTTAAATTAGATGGTGACGTAGACAGTTGCTGCAAATTCACATTCAAAATTCATAATTGCAGAAAATGCAATTGAGGTTTCACAAAACTTCTATCAAAAATTGCATGCTTGTAAATGCAACATTCATATTTTAAGTTGCTTTTCGAATGAAATGAATCGATTCGTCTAGTGTTATTTTAAGAATAAAAAAAATAAAGAGCCAATTTCTCTGAAATATCACAATACATTTCAATACTTACATTCGTAAAACTTTCAGATTTACTGTCTTTTTTGATAAATTACATACATTTTGTCAAGAAACAAAACTTTAAAAAGAAGGAATCCGAAACCGTTAGACTGTATGCTGTATTTACATTGAGTTAGAATGGGAAAAATTGTTCAAAAAGTGAATTTCAGTACAATTTTCATCCAAATGCAATAATTATTTAAACAGTATTTTTAAAATCTAATGTCTGTTCTGCCAAACACGATATGAACTAATATTGTAACACGTATTCGAGTGCAACGCTCTGATGGAGATACGCAAGAGGTGTTTTGTGTTGTACACAACCGCTAGGGGCGCTCGCAATGGGGCGTCACGCACAGACTTCCCTTGCGCGCGGTGGCGGCAGCAGCCTTGAGATACCGCACGCCCGAACCCGCAAACAGACGTGAAATTATGACAGCGGCTGCCTGGTGCGTTGCGGTCGCCTCCGTGAAGTCCCACGGAGGAAAAAGTAAAATAATAATGATAATAATAATAATAATAATAATAATAATAATAATAATAATAATAATAATAATAATAATAATAATAATAATAATAATAATAATAATAATAATAATAATAATAATAATAATAATAATAATAATAATAATAATAATAATAATAATAATAATAATAATAATAATAATAATAATAATAATAATAATAATAATAATAATAATAATAATAATAATAATAATAATAATAATAATAATAATAATAATAATAATAATAATAATAATAATAATAATAATAATAATAATAATAATAATAATAATAATAATAATAATAATAATAATAATAATAATAATAATAATAATAATAATAATAATAATAATAATAATAATAATAATAATAATAATAATAATAATAATAATAATAATAATAATAATAATAATAATAATAATAATAATAATAATAATAATAATAATAATAATAATAATAATAATAATAATAATAATAATAATAATAATAATAATAATAATAATAATAATAATAATAATTAATAATAATAATTAATAATAATAATAATAATAATAATAATAATTAATAATAATAAATTAATAATAATAAATTAATAATAATATAATAATAATAATAATAATAATAATAAATAATAATAATAGTAATAATAATAAAATAATAATAATAATAATAAATAATAATAATAATAATAATAAAAATAATAATAATAATAATAATAATAATAATAATAATAATAATAATAATAATAATAATAATAATAATAATAATAATAATAATAATAATAATAATAATAATAATAATAATAATATTATATTATAATAATAATAATAATAATAATAATAATAATAATAATAATAATAATAATAATAATAATAATAATAATAATAAATAATAATAATGATAATAATAATAATAATAATAATAATAATAATAATAATAATAATACAATAAACAATTTTTTTAATTAAAAAAAACACGTTCGTTTATATTGATTGCACACTCTCTTGTAGTCTTGATTAAAGTGCTCATACAACCGAATACTTAATTTGATAGCCAGCCTGGATAGTAGTAGCCGAGGTCGTAGCCGGCTCAACAACGGTCGTAGCTGCCTTGCCTCAATGAGTCGCGGGTTTAAATCCCACCTCGAGCATGGATATTTGTGTTGTCATTACTTGTTCTCCATATAGTTCCCCCTAAAGTTCAAAAAATCACAGTGGTTCGACCAAGCCACTGATTCGTAAATAAACAGACAAGGTAATGGTAAAATTCCTAGGTTCATGAAGAGAGGCTTACATGAATCATGTGGGTGGGATTTGGTTATTATTCATACAATTCGTTTTTGTAATCTAAAAGTCTAAGATGTATTTCCCCAGAATATTATGCCATATCTCAGGCGGGAATGAACATTCGCGAAATATACATAACGAACAGTATGAAGGCTGATTGAATTTAAAAGAATTATGAACGCGTAGCACAATGAACTTAATTTTGTGTTCAATTCATTTAAATGGACGTTCCATTTAAGGTTTTACTGAATTGAGAGACCTAAACATTTTGTTGCCTTGACATCAGTCAATGGTACACCGTTCATTTTCAATGGAGCATAGAATTGTTTATTTGAAGGGAAACTGCATTAAAACCGTTTTCTTTTCGTTTACTATTAATTAGTTATTTCGGAACCAATTTGAAACATCTGATATTGTACTAATATTCGAAATGAATTCTAGAAAAAACGTGTTTCGGGGGAAGGGGCAAGGGAGTCGGGATACACCGTGAACTACCATTCCGTCCTAACATGAATCGCTACTCGATTCATCAAATTGACAATAATGAAACAGAATATTCAAAAACACAAAAACGTTTAAACAAGTATTTCTGTCGACACTTTTTCATGTAACATTCGATGCGTGACAATGAACGAGACAGGCAAATGTGTCATGTTGAGTGCAGTTATTTTTATTATGAAGTTTTATAACACAAATCAATATTTTAATGTGCGTGAATGTACTCGGTAGTGGCGACACGTTAAGCTAACTTACGTATGAACAGCTGTTACGTATATATATATATATATATATATATATATATATATATATATATATATATAATTTGTGTAGTAATCAGACCAGTCATTACTCAAATAACCATATAGTCTTCCGCAGAACATTACGATTGATAGTTTTCTACAAAAGTCAACTTGTCTTAATCCTGGAATGCTAGTGTTGAAATTTATCGATTTTTCTAGTAATACGTAAAATTTACTCACTCGGAAGTGAACAATTAATATAAGGAAAAGGTTGTAAGTTAAACGTTTAGTGATTACAATATCACCAGGAAAGTCTCCGCACTGAGCCGAATCAGGGCCTCCCATAAAAGTTGCTTTTATGTTGGTAGCAACCACATCACTGGGAAACAAGTGAAGGAATAACACTTTCAGCATCTATTTTTGGTTGTGATGAGTACACAATGTACACTTTGCTAGGAAACTGAGGCAATCCTGAAGAAGAGCCTGTAAAAATTTCATATCTATTCATACTCTACTTTTGTGGTATTCATGTCGGTTATCGACGTAGAATTCACTTTTAGTGTAGACGCTAAGTGAAACAGGACAGTAACTTCAGTTCACTCTAACCGAGGTTCACTCTAACCGAGGTTCACTCTAACCGAGGTTCACTCTAACCGAGTTCTCTCAACCGAGGTTCATTCTAACGAGGGTTCACTCTAACGAGGGTTCACTCTAACCGAGGTTCACTACATTCGAGTTCTCTACATTTCGAGTTCTCTACATTCAGTTCTCTACATTCAGTTCTCTACATTCGAGTTCTCTACATTCGAGTTCTCTACATTCGAGTTCCTACATTCGAGTTCTCTACATTCGAGTTCTCTACATTCGAGTTCTCTCATTCGAGTTCTCTACATTCGAGTTCTCTACATTCGAGTTCTCTACATTCGAGTTCTCTACATTCGGTTCTCTACATTCGAGTTCTCTACATTCGAGTTCAGATCGAGTTCTCTACACCGAGTACACTACGCAGTTCACGCTACCGAGTCGACTGTACCTCCCATTGCCTTCGCCACAGTCGCGCGGTAGCTCAAAGGGGAACTCTGTCGTGCCGACGCGCCGGCGCTACGCAAGTCTGCTTCGCTACCGCCCACGCCCGTTGCAAAAACCCCGCTCTCGAGAGCGACGGAAAATTTGCCCTGGTATTCGACAGTGAAAGCACACCTTCCTGTCAATGCTCCCTTTGTGCTTGACTTCGCAATCGCGGGCGCTCTTAACGGCAACCTTCTTTAATATTCATTATAAAATGTTCATTTTTAGAGTGAATTAATAGATTCAGTTTACTTCGCCTAAGTTTAGTCAAATAAGTTCAACATTTTCGCTACATAACGTTTTCGCTTTCTGCGAATATTGAAGCGCAAATTTGTGTTATCACAAAGTTTAAAAGAGAAGCATTTGCATCCTTTTAGGGGTTTTTGGTTTCAGATTACCACTTGGTACCATTGCAGTATGTTACACTGTTATTCGCATCTATAAGAGCACTGCCCGATAAAAATACTAATTCACGGAAATAATGTTTTAATCTTAATAATTAACATTTCAGCAGTAAAAAATTAAAAGTGGTCTGATTGTGACAAAAATGTATCACTTATCAAGATTAATCAAGAAAGGGGGAGAAGGGTGTGCAAACAAAGTTGTAAAATATTCAATTGAATATTTTACAACTTTATATATATATGTATATATATTTATATATATATATATTATATATATTAACACACACACACACACACATTTTCATAAATATTCATTTTTATCATTTCTTATCCTCTTTCACATTTGTGTAATTATGAAATTGTATTAATTATGAATATTGGCTATGTCTAAATAAATCTAACGTACGTTCTTATTTTACAGTTGCATTCCTACATTGGAGACCTTGCAATTTCAGTTGTACTGTCAATATTCCTGTTCTTGGCTTTCGAATCACCAGTTTTCTTCCTATTACGAATAATTTTTCCAAAAGGTAAGAACAACAATTTCGAGTAGGACCCACGTGGGAGATCGTCAACATTCTGATAAATTATTTTATGGAATATTTCTTGAAAACAAATAATTATTTTTTCAGGGTCAAGAAAAACTGCGAAGGTAGTGCCCAGCGAGAAAAATACGCCACATATTACAGCCAACGGTGACCACCAGAAATAGACGCAATGTTTGGACGGCGTCCGTGCAGCTGGCCAAACAAAGCGAGCAAGGAGCTCACACAGCACTATACATCACTCCGAGTGACATTTCACTCAATCTATATTGTAATTTAAGTAATTTAAGAGATGTGTGTGTAGGTTGATAGTTGTACAGTACAAAGATTTGACATGTGAAGACTTCGTGTTTAAAGGACAAAGAAGAGAACAATAAAGTGAGACGCTTTAATGTAGTTTTGTATAAAAAGAAAAGGTCATCCGCAAGGAATGAGCTTGTAAAAACATTGTGACATTTTACAACCTTGTGTAAAATATACTTTTTGTTACGTAATTTATGTTCTCTTGATAGAAGCGCGCCTCGCGACTGTCAGGAGAGTTGAAGGATCGCCTCTCCCCTTTCCAACTCCATTCATCGGCTCCTCTCGGATTCATCAGCGCGTGAATCACACACTCACCCATTGCAGAGGTGGTGGTGGTGGCTGAGCAGGGTGTGCCGGACCGACGACGCGTCGCACCAGCCAACGACGGTTTCCTCGCCGCGTCCGCCTGGAGACGCAGCATGCCGCCCTCCACGAACCACTCACTTCCCACGGCGATTACCCCGGCGCGGGCGAGCTATCAATTAAGAACAAATTACCCCAACCACTTGCCGCCGCGTTGCATCGTTCCACGCCAAGCGCGCGCGAGCGCGGGTCCTCGGACGACTCGTGGCGGGGAAGGAGTGCGGGCGGGGCGGGGCGGGGCGGGCAGACGCGCGCGCGCCGCAAACTCCGCGGAAGAACTGACGTCGGCGGGGGGGCGGCGGTGGCGGGTCGGAGAACGACGCGCGCTGCCGCGCAAGACGGCGCGCATGCTCCAGGGGGCACTGGCGCAAAAATCCTCCTCCCGCTCTCGATTAATTTACGCGCCGCCCGCGACGCTCGGCGCTGCTCCGCCGTTTCCCTCGCTCGCTTGCGCAAAACGTCCGCGCCGGTCGACACGCGCCAGCTCGCGAGGGGCGGTCCTGAGGATGCAACGCCACCTAGAATACCCCATGTTCCCAAGACCCAGATGGCGTTGGCTCGAAGGGCTGTTAACAGTACGTGTGGCGAGAACTAGAAATACGGAGGTCGAAAACGCTTGCTACGAAGTTCAGCAACGCTGTGAAAGTACGTGAACGTACACAAGACTCTGAAACGTTATGATTTAAAAATAATCTGTTTTCACACAATGTATTCAATGAATTAATGGACCACTCCAAATATTTCCCTTGTATACCTGTTGTAGTTCAATATTTTCTCTGGTTTATCTCGCTTTTTCCTGTAATAAATTAAGAATTATTTATTGCCGGTAATGAAAAGGAAGCAATCAATTTACTGTGAAATATCTCAGGCTCTATAATGTTTTCAGAATGTAAAATAGTCAAATTAAACAGAATACAAAGCCTGTAAAGTAGTACGCCTATGTAGTTTAACATCTTCCCAACTTGGAATCAAAGAAAACCCGAAAGCTTTGAACAAAAGAACACTTCCTTCAGAGTCTCAGTGTTTCCTCTTCTCTCTTGAAGTCATTGATTATTTACAGGAAAAGGGAATAGGAATTATGACTATCTCAGCAGTCAATGCAGAGATAGTTAAGAACATACACCCTTACACATTTTTGTCATCACAGTCAGTTAGGTTTTCATTAATTTTCTTCCATTAATTTCATGTTTGGAGGCACATTCTTTTTATTGTCCCCATGAAAATTAAATTAAGAAGTTATTGTCCCTTTAAATGAGTATTAACTCTTTTTGCAAGAAAGTTGATTTTTGAATAATTCAAATTCAAACAGTAAAAATTTATATGTTTATTTTTGGTTCAGATATAACAGTTAAATTTGCAATATAGATATGCATGTATGAATCCGAAATACTTAAAGTACTACATTGATTCATTTGTGCATAGAAACCCTCTAGAAAATGTGTCCGAATCAAAATAAGTATGTCTAAGTTTTGCCATCCCAAGAATATTAGGAAATTATTTTGGAAAAATTAATTTACCTCAAATAATTTATCTCTTTCCTTTTTTGATATGGAATTAAAGAAATTTGGATTGTAAACATGTATATTTATATTATATTCTATCAATATGAAAGAAAATAATGAAAATTTGTGAACCTCGACTTTCACAAATTCACATTCATAGTTAGCTCCATTGATTCTATAACACATACAAATGTAAATATCTGTACTCTCAACAGTACAATGAATGTATGAGTGAATATTTGACTGAAATATTTTTTTATTTGTGATAACTGGGTAATAAACTTATATTTTAAAATATTCATTTTTAATTTTTACAATTGATATATACTTCATTGCAACCTCTACCAGTGTCCATTCTAAAAAATTGAATCTGAAATAATTTAAAAGCATCTCCAAATGATTTCATATAGTTTAGTTCTGCAAAAATTATGCAATTAAGTCTTCAGCCTATTTATTCACCTGTTGAGTAACACAACAATCAACTGAGTCTGATAGATTACCCATTGACTTATGACATGATGGTCTGCTAAGAAAACCTTGCAATTGACTGAAACTTACAGTTCGTCTCTAACTGGCTCTTACTAGTTAGTCATATGTTTGCAAACACACAAATTTTACATTGGTCACAAACCATCAATAATGATTCGAGTATTAGGAAGAAATAATTTTATAAAACAAATAACAGTTTTAGATAGTTTCTTTAAATTCAATCATGTTTACCTTCATGAATTTTCAATAATTTTCATTGATGATTATTTTATAATGATTATTTGATTGCTAGGATGAGGAATGGCAAGGTACACATTGTCTGTCACAGAGGAAAATACACAGAAACAATTAATCAACACTGGTACTTCTTTTCCTGTTCTTCTTCATTTATGAGTGTTTTCTAAGTGGATGGCGTAAGTTGCTATGCAGAGTCAATACCCTGCCATTGCAGAAAAGAGAAACACATGTGAGGATTCTCTCTTGGCATGTCCCCAATCTTTCCTCTATTTAAGAAAATTCTGCAAGAACATCATAGTTTACAAATGTATTCTGTGTGCACATCACAATACAATTTAACAAATATATTGAAATTAAGTTGTAGATTAGCAGTGTGATAAATTAGTTATTCCAGTGAGAAGAGGAATTGCCGAGCCATAATAACTAGGGGGCAGATTTTAATGATGTCATTTTTTTCCTTTTCACTTTAGTACAATGCCATTTAGTATAGACATTCATTTTATGTTATGACAAAAAGAAATTCATTTTAATGCATATTTCACTGATTTTATTGATTTTAATTTCATTTTAATGGTACTTGCTTCAAATAATATTTATGGGATGTAACAAATGTTGTCCACAGAATACCTAACTACCTACACCTGGTAGCCTATTCAATTTCTTCTCTCAGAAGTTGTAATGTCAGCCATTGTTAGTATGTAATATAAGGTTCCTGTTATGCCAGTCAGCGTCATTGGCTGTTCTGCCAATTTTGGGATAACTATAGATAGATATTTCCTGATAAAAAAAACGGTCCAAACCAAAAGTTTGCAAGTTGAGTTCACTTGAATGAAAGGAAGAAGCCTCAATTACATCAGTAATGTATCCAACATCTTGGGATGTTCACCCGAACTGGTTTTGATCACATTTTTTACATCATTTTCCTTTGATTTGAGGGCATTTTTAAAACATTTAAAGAGTATTTCATTGATCATTTTTGATGATGTTTTAGTTAATTAAAATCTGCCCCTTATAAAAATAATTAGTTTTACAAGTAATTTCATTTAATAAAATAGCAGAATTATTTCCATCATTTTTATCTCTAAAAGAGATGATGAAAGCTGTTCAAGGAATGAAAGAGGAAAAAACATGGCTGGGAAACATTTCCAGGGAATTTGTTACAAAAATCATAAATGTGGACCCAGTATACTAAGGGATAGATTAGCAAATTAGTTTAATACATTAATGTTGGAAAGTCAAGTAACACCCCAAGATTTTAACATTTCTTAATAAATATTCATAATATAATATATTGTCTGAGTTTACCACAAAATTGGAATTTCATAACATCACAGATAAATCAATGCTTCTATATGAAACATGATAAGGAAGGAAGACAACAAGCAGAAAATACAGGCAGCACAAATGCATTCCTTAGCTAACTCTTAGGAGTCTGAAAAGGGACAGGTTGAGAAACAAGGACATCAGAAGAAAACTAAAAACCGAAGATCTAATAGAAGAGATTGAAGAATTACAAAAGAGATAGAAAGAACACATGTGCAGAATGGAGAACAACACACTACCAAAAGTCATCTGGAAATACAAACCAATTGGAATCAGAGACATTGGAAGACCTCTAAAGAGATGGAAAAATCAGGAACACCTAGAAGATTAATCTACCAAGTCTACTGAACCAACACAAACAGGAACAGGATCATACTTAAACACCTCCAGTTCATGATGATGATATTATATTGTATTATTTCAATTTATAAAAAGGGAGACATGTAAAACTGTAATAACTGTAAGGGTATTAGTGTTATAAATGCTTTGTGATGGTTGTATGTCTGAATATTACAACTTACAATTAAAAAGAAAATGGTCAATATTGAAGAGTTTTGTGTTAGCTGCTTGATATAATGAAAATCATGTACAAAATATTTTCACTAAATCAGTTAACACAAAACACATTAGAGAGGAATTTAGAGAACCTATGTAAAATTCATTGATCAAGAGGTTATGATAGTGAACCTCTTTGTAAACTGTTGGAAGTACTCAAAAAAAGTTTAATAGATAGGACAAATATGAAGAGTATTCAAAACATTTAAAAAAATCTGAGGAATAATGAAAATTGGTAAAAAAGATCTGAACAGTTTCAAAACACCAAAGGTCTACGGTAAGTCTAGCCAACCCAAATGATTTCCAAGGACACTTTAATGAGACATTTAATGTTAAAGCAGGACTGCACTTAAAGTAAACAGGGTTTTTTAAAAAAGGAAAAAAACAACAACAAAACGAACAAAATGAATAAAACTTTATCATTACACTATCATTCAATATAATTAATTTGAGACTTAATTAATGAGATATTTATTTCTCCTTTTCCTTCGTGTAATTTTTTAATATTATATTTATGTCTGATGTGGCACATCTTTTACATGTTTTTCTAAATTGTTATCAAATGAATGGATACATGATGAATTATTTGTAAATTTGATATTCAAGGAATATGTTTCACATACATATGTAGATCCAAAAGTACTTACAATTCATTGCGCATAATATCTTAAGTTTGAATATTTCTTGGACGGAATATATGGTGAGTATTATATGATCTTATTAATGGTAGTACATGTACATTTTCATTTATTTAAAAGTTTTCAAGAAATAAAAGTTTCAATATTTGCAATATAACATCATTAAGTGTGTTACACAATTTACGTAGGTGGCCATATGTGGTTTTTGTGAACCAACGGTTGGCCATGCCTAGTATAAGGCAATGTTATTGCTTTAAAATGTACCTGTAGTCCTAATAATCAGACAGGAAGCGTCATGAGTAGATGCCGTACAGCACCGTATAAATCTGGCTATATACATGTACCAAGTTCATTGCTTATGTAATCAAATATTGGAGGGAAAACAACACCAAAAATGTCTGAAATCCATTGTTAAACCCATAACAATATATGGAGCAGCAAATTGTAAAATCGTCCAAAGAAATAACTACAAAAAAGATTGAAGCTATAGGCCTGTAAATGGATTTGTTGAGAATTATGTCTAGGGTATCCAAACTCAAATATTCCAAAAATGAAGAACTAAGAGACTAAAATGCCAAGACAGACAATTCAATGCAACCAGTTAACATGGAATGTCCGTAGCAGTAAAATGGAAGTGGAAAGGACACCAACAAATACTTTTTAATACAAGTCAGGTAGATAAAGAAAGATGGAGAAAAGATGGCCAACTGGATTCAAGGCACTGAAAGAGCAATGGCTAAGAGAAACCTGAATTACGAATATACCCAAGATGCTGAGGAGGTGGAAGTACATGATGAGGCAACGGTTATAAGACTCCAGCTGGATGATGAAACGCTAAATCTAACAACCAACATCTCGTTATTTGAAACCATTATTCTTCAGATTTTAAAACCAAGTTTAATGTTTATGTAATTGTGATTGCAGGGTTATATCTAAGTTATAATATATGTGTTCCTATTAAATTAAATTTAAACCTTCTGATTTTATATTTGGCAAAACATATGGGCCTCTTATGGAACTTCTCCATTGAATCTTCAAAAACATTGTTATGACACTGATAATAAATGTATTTTATCATTAATATTAATTCATTAAT
Source organism: Teleogryllus oceanicus (assembly GCA_964035755.1). Taxonomy (NCBI): domain Eukaryota; kingdom Metazoa; phylum Arthropoda; class Insecta; order Orthoptera; family Gryllidae; genus Teleogryllus; species Teleogryllus oceanicus. The sequence goes on from CAXIVR010000002.1 coordinate 32,119,742, forward strand.
TTATAACATTAATTATTGCTTTAGTTTTAGAGATAACTTGTCACAACTTCCTTCCTATTAGGGATTATGTATAGCCTACTGTATATGGTTTAATTTACAAAAAGGCTAAAAACAATTCCATAGAGAATATTATGTATCAGTATCTACTTGAAAACAACAGTGTCAGTTTTCTCTAAACAACCAAGAGCTTTACTTTACCTGTCAAAAAATTACAAGCATCATATTTAAATAATTATGCCTCAGTAAGGCAAATTTAAGCTATAATGTTTACTTTTGGTTTGTTTAATGAATGCCTTGTGAAAGCAATAACCATTTTCTGAACCTTGGATTTGAAAATGGTTTACCTTACATTTCTTTTAATACTAGACTTACTATATTAACTCATGAAATTGATGAAAATGATCAACATCCCAGTAAAGGATCAGCATATGTAACAGTATAATGTTAGAGACAATAAGCAAGCTTCTCATTCAATGTACATCATTAAAATCATGATGTAAGATGGTTGTATATTTAATGATTAAAATCTTAAAAAGATAAATGACCAGATTTCAAAATATCTGATCAAATAAATAAACAATGACATGCCTGAAGGATCAGAAAAGTTACAGAAATATATGGAATACAAAAACGAAACCCAAAACTCAATCATAATTGTGGGCATTATGAACATCCCCTGCATCCTTCAGAGTACCAGAAGAGAAACGGAGGAGTGTAACCAAAGAACTAGTATATACTATCATATCTATTATATCTAGCATATCAAGTTATCTATTGTATGAAAATTATATTTCTAGACCCTTTGAAAATAATATAACAGACTCTTTATATTTGAAAATTTTGTCATATTTGTCATTAAAAGATAATAACGGACTGCATTACAAGCCCCTAAGGAATAATATGACAATGTGTACAGGTAGTGAGAGAAAAAATTGATGGACTGTTTGATTTGTTTAAATGAAATTAGAAGTAACTGAAGTAGACATTTTTCATTATACTTTATTCAACCACACAGCTGCATAGGCAAATGCATTCCTTTCCATTTGTAAAGTATCGATTTCTGAAATAGGGGCCAAGGACACCATTGAAAACTGTATTTAAATATCGCGACCTTCTGATAATGAAACTATTTAAAGAAGCAGTATTAATTATATTAAAAAGTTCAAACTTAAGAGATTGCAGTGCATCTTTCACTGCACCCTGATGATATCAAAACAAAATGTGTTTGTGTTAAGCATGAAGTCAACACATGACTGATCTACACAAGCATACATTTACATTTAATAATTAAGGTCTACTGTTCTTCTCAACAAGAAATTGCTAAGGGCCTGTACATAATAGTGGTTCTTTCAAATTGGAGGCAAAGTTGTAAGATGTTATGTCAAAAAACAAATTATTTGCCTTTATAGTTACATTTTTGACATTAAGAATCAGGACTTTTCTTGCTCCATGTCTTTACTGAAATATTATTTTCTTTTCAGTTTCAGGTATGAGGAAGTAAATTTTAAACAATAAAACAACAATAAAAATATGTACTTCAAAGACAGTTTGTCTCCTTCACAGGAAGCTGCATAAAGCTGAGAGCGGCTTCAAGTATGGAGTGTTCCCTCTCACCGTTTGGGCTTAAGAGTCATTAACTGCCACTTTATTATCACATATCAATTCATTATCAATGGGTATACTACCATTATTCAGGATTCCAATTATTACCAAATTTACTTCTGGATTGTCTTTGTCCCATGATTAGGACACTAATAAATACTACTTATCAAATAAAAGTTAAATAAATTATGTTAGTAATGAAAATAAACAAGAGTAAATATTCATAACCCAGTGTATTGAAATGCACAAATTATCATCACACTTTATTAGTTCTAGTTGACAAGTAAAACAAATACTACACATCCATTATCTACTCTGCATGCTTTGTTTTGGCAGTCTTTTTTAGACAGCAGTGATATATTCTACAACTGCCAAACAAAATTCCATTGTTTTAAATAAGCATCGTCCTAGCAAGTTGTACAAATTATTATGCATACCTGTTTTGGAAATGTAATATAATTTACTTGCATGGCTTTTTGTGTAGTGTATTATCATCACATTTAATTTTCTTCTAAACATACATTCAGTATTACTGTGTGAATTACCATATATTTTTTATTAAAAAATATATGCATACAGTTTTTCTAAATTAAAAACTCTCTCTAAATTTTCAAATTATAGTATATGTTTAGAAAAATTCATAAATATATAGCAGGTTATTTATCCAACACATCAAAGGAAGTAAAAAAGCAGTCTCTCCATTTCTTTTCTTGCAAAGAAAGTTATGATGATATAGCTCTACTCACAAACTTCCTTCATTTTGATAAAACATATGGAAGATAATTTGACAAGACGGATAAGTGGACGGAACAATGTAAACACCACAGACAAACAACACACATACATTTACAATTGCAGTACTGTAACCTCACTTATCCAGTCGTATCAGTAATTACGATTATGTTCATGTTGCTTCTTAGTGGTAATGTTTGCTCAGTTAGGAACATTTGAAATTATATTATTTCAAAATCTGTAATGAGCAAAGGAGAAATTAGAGATCCTAATTATTTTGATCAATTTGAAACAATGCAACAATGATTGATTAGGCCTTGGTAATACAGTTGTAATTTTAATTTTGTTACTGTGCGTTATTGTAATTCCCAATGTCCAAGATTACTAATATCTTAAATAATCTGGATAATTGAGGTTATACTTGAATACAGTACTTCCAGCTTCATATGAGCTGAACATGTCAGCTTCTGTGACTATCTGCAAACCCATCAAATTTAAGAACTGAGGCGAGTGCAGGCATTGGCTGGGAGTTTTATCCAGGTGACTTGTGCATCCTCCCACCTGGGAACAATAAGATAGGATTCTATCAAGAAAAATATAAACACAGTAAGATGCCTAAATTTTAACAACATGAATCTCAAAATGTTGATGTTTATAAGATAACATTACCTGAAAGATTAAACTATCTTCAAACAAATTCTAACAATAGAAAATTATAACAAATTAGTTAGAATGATAGATATTGATCATATTTTCAATAGCTTGTAATGGAAACTTCATAACATTTTCTCTCTCCCCTGAAATGTCGCTCTTTTTGAGATATGTGATATTAAAATTTAATCATTACTATACAAAAGTTCTTTATTACATTGTACACACATCTATGAGTGTTTTGCAAGTTAAAAATAAAAATATTTGGAGAGTAATGAAAAGTAATAAATGTAACTTCAGTTTCTGTGCACGTCTTCTAGAATTCAGTGGGAAAAACAATTATTCAAATTATCGTCATGTGCAAGGAGAAGGAAGTTATTATTCAAGAGCAAAATTTATTGCTTATTTATCCTTGAAAATAGATTTTATTACATGGAGTTTTTTCTCCTTTCAAATTCAAATTTATTGCTTATTTATCCTTGAAAATAGATTTTACTACATGGAGTTTTGTTTGTTTTTCCCTTTCAAAATTCAAAATTAAGTAATATGACTTAGTGTAAGGGATCACCGAACTTTGAAAATGTGCACACAATTCACTTTTCCCCACAGCACGTCATACGCAGTTTTTAACTGCTTTTTTTAACGTAAAATAAAAAAATAAATAAAATAAATAAATAAATGAGTACATATTATATTTATATTCTATAGGATTGTTTAACACAGATAAAATGTGCAAACAGGTACACTATTTAAACACACCAACATATTTAAGTTAAGGTGACAATATGCTTTTGATCTAAATGCAAGACACATTAAAAATTTTGGATTAATAAAAGTACATTTTTAAATGATCTGAATTAAATGCATAAACACCCAAATAACACTTTACCACATTTGTAATATTTTTAATTAATTAATCTTTAATTAAGACAAATGAATAGCAACAGCAAACCATCAATGGTGTGTACTTTTTTCAAAAACATTTCTTTCTTCCTTTTTCTTCATACACAAAAAGAAATGACACAAAATTTATATTTAATGCAGCATTTAACTGAGGAGTAATATTTTGTTCTGAGACAAATAGGTGCCTCCTCAAAGTTTCAAAAAAAGCTTGGGTCAGAACATCAAAATTTGAGTAAATGTCCTGAAAAAAGAAGGTTGGAAAGTAATGTCACAAGAACAAAGATGTGTGTACATTAGAGATGTCCAAAATTATGCCTCAACATTCAGTGGGAAAGTGTTGGGTGGCAAGCTCTGGTTTGCAATTAAATGATTCCTAGAGAATTACGAGTAGTAAGTTTTTGGCAGTATTATATGGTTACTGACGTTTGTGTTTCCTATCACGTTTATTATTTACCCAAGTATTTTCTTTCTTACAGTTTGTTTAGATTTTGGCTGCATATCTCATGCACATACTTAATTTAAAGAAGCACAGAAGCGTTTTAGGACATTGAAAGGAATATTTTGTTAACTATCATTGCAAATAACACACATTTCTTTCTGTATTCAAAATTCAAGTAGGCTTAGGATAAAGATCACAGAATTATGAAAACATGCTCAGAATTCACATCTCCACATAGCATGTCTCACACAGTTTTTAACAGTTTTTTATGTAAAATAAAATAAATACAATGTTGTTTTTTTTTAAAAAAACTTTATTCTAGGAGACACATCATGTCACTACCTTTTCATTTTGAAAATGATTTGAAATATTATCATAGCCTTAGCGATCATGTGAAGGTGCTAATTTATAATAAAATGAAATAAATGAAATATTGGACCCATGCGCCATTTCATCAGATATGAAAATTGCCAAAAAATTCCAGGCTATTGCAGAGGCGTATCTAGGTATTCAGCTGAAACAATAAAAACTTTTTCAACTTTCGAAAATTCAGAGTTAACAGTGAAAATGGGAACTACGCCTCCTTTATAAGCGTATAAACGCTATTCTTACTTAATTTAAAGAAAAAAATATGGAGCCGTTTTTGAGAAAATTTTGAAAATTTCGCAGGGGCTTCATGTAAAGTACTCCCCAAAATCAAAGAATATTATTCAAACTCGCAGAGCTTTTGAGTGAGGTCAGATGAACAATGGTTTATTCAGTTTGGAAAAACTGCCGTAGGAGTTTAGGCGCAAGAGTTGTTCGCAAACCACAGAAGGACGGACGGACATTTGGAAGAAAGAAAAAGAAATTACACACACACACTACCACCACCACCACCACAATAACAACAACGACGACGACGACAACAACACTATTCGGTATCAGGGGCCTTCAAAACGTGTATTTCCGTTGAAATCTCGAAATCGATTTTCCGCAGCATTGACCTGGGTAGTTTATGCAAGTTTTTAGCCTTGAAATATGCATGCAAATATGCCACAAAAATGTTCGAATATGCACCTATGAAATTATTAATATATGCGGCTTTTATTTACAAAAATGTATTTTACAATGACATTACATCTTGTTGCCACCTAGAGAAACAGGGAATAGGTCAATTAAAAACAGATTAGTAGCTGCTTCTACTTTTCCATTAATAGCGCAGGAAGTCACAAGAATTTTATTCATGTTATGTATTGTTAGGGAGTGTCTCCTATCAGACAATATAATTTTGTACGTAGAAAATGATCTTTCCATATCACATGTTATGGATGCGAAAGCATATTTTGATATATGTATTCTCAATACATTATTTGGAAGAGGAACACTATTTCCTTCCAGTAGTTTACCCACTGTTTGTAATGAAGTTCTAGATTCTTTCCAAAAACTGTTTTCATCCTAATTGCTTCATGTATCTCACCTTGAGCTGCCACCAAGTTATCACATTCTTCCTGAATAATAGCAAGTGCATCTATTACCGTTTCCCTTGAACGCTCCATCTTCTTTTTCGAGTTTGGAAGAAAACAAAATGAGGTTCAATAAATATGAGTTCCTCTTGGAATCTTCTATTGCTGAGCACTTCCTTGTCTTTCATTATGGAAGCATCCTCATCATCATCCAGCACATGTTTAACCTCCAGATACCGGGAGCGGTAGCTCAGTGCATCAACTGATGCCACTGCAGCGCCTCTAACCGGGAGGTCCTAGGTCCTAGGTTCGAGTCCTGACGGCGGCAGGATTTTCGACACTAGCTTTTCAGCTAGGTCGAATTCAGTCGCTGCCTGGAGGAGAATTCTAGCGACCGGCTGCTCTGATCGGTAGTTTTCCGTGGTTTCTCTGATCAACACCAGGCGAATGCCGGAGCAGTATCCTACCAAACGGGCCACGGACCGCGCGCGATATTTCCTTCCTCTTCCTTATCCTATCCTCTCCCCCTTACACACACACACACACTCACATGCACTACACTACCACATATTCCGGAAGACCGGTCGAGAGCTTAGAGCTTGTCCCGGCTGGGGCGGTGTCCCGGTGGAGGGAGAGTCCTGGTTAGGGGGAAACCCCTCTAGCCGATGGTAGGTCGGCGCCGGATCTCGCCATCCAGCGGGGGAAGATCACGCCATCTCCCGAGAAAAACATACACCACACTAACGGGACTAATGACCAAAGCAATTGACGCGCCCAGAAACACGAAAAAACCAAACCAAACCAATTAACCTCAGATGTTTTGCATTAAATACAGCCGCATCTAATTAGATCCGCCGGAGTCAAATGGCTGACCAGGGTCTGGCGGGGAGTACCGATGCCCACAGGTGTTCACCACGAAAATTGCGTATTTGTTGCGATACATTAAGCACATATGACTTGTTAATCCTGCTGGAAGAAGTACATGGTAGATTAGGTGAGCTACAGTACGTAATTTTTTAGCTTAACTTTTACATTAATTAAGTCTTGAGAATTGTTAATAAAAATACACGCTCTGATGTAATAAATATATTTTCAAGGGTAAAACAGCTATAAATTTGGGCTCTTATCCTTCATCATGTCCTACGCGAAGGAATAATACTTCCCGCTGTGACAACATGGAGAACGATAATTTGAATTACTACTGTGACGTGAGGACACAACAGCAATCACAGACACGAGCTTAAGATATTTACATATTTATTAATAAGTATTTACAAACAAATAGTTTGATCTGTTATGTACAGCTCTAATAGACCCTATACCCCAATCGCAGGAGCAATCCTTAAAAGATGCAAATCTGCCTGACTCATGGCGTTCGCCACTCCTCGGCGAGCTTATGCGCTCAGCGTAGAGCCCCGGCGACCGCAGTCACCCGTGGAAAAAATGTTCCACAGCGGCGTCCCAACACATGGGTTGCCCTACAAGCATAGCTCGTCTCCGCACCGCCCTGGGCGCAAGTTTTGTGCGTTCGCATGAGGTTCTCACTCAGCTCAAAACCCACCCCCGCACTTTGCGCTCTCGCTTATATACGACCAGACCACGTGACACGCAACGTCATCTTGCTTTCGCGCGGAACTTCTTGCCACGTGACTGTCGCGCCGCCACACATTTTGAGCATCCCTTCTCATGGATTCCTGGAAGTTCCCAAAAAACCTCAGGGTTCCTCCGGCCCTAGCTACCATCTATTCATTCTACTTCCTTTCTCTACCTAGTATTCTTTGGCGCCCTTATCCTGAGACGCGGTGCCTGCAAGGCGCCGGTCTTCCTGCTTATTAATACAATACATGGCTCCTCGATGGGTGAGAGGTTACCTTACTGACGTCTGAACCCCCCAGTGAGCTGGTTCGATCGCGGCCGAGGAACCCGGATTTTCGAAGGGCGGAAAATGCACAGTAGCCATGTCTCTCTTGTGGCACGTGAAAGAACCCTGGCAGGATGCCCGGCAAAATTAAATCCCTCCGACAGCATCCCGCCCTAACGAGATCCCACTTTTTCCCAACCAGACAGTTCGGATATAGTTAACTGAGCCCGACATCTGGCGGAGAAAGTGAGAGTCAAATCCCAGGCGCAGACGGGGACTGCCCACGGGGCGCGCCTGCTTAGATAAAGAGTCCCCAGACCCACGTCGGAGGTAGGCTTCGAAGGAAGCCTGGGTCGAAACTCGGGTGCGTAACACTGCCTATGGGCAGTATCCCCGCAAAATAACCCATACGATAATGATAATGATGATGATAATAATAATAATAATAATAATAATAATAATAATAAAAAAACTGTTCCACAAACAGCTAATCTTCAAACAGCACATGCAGAAAAAATAACGAAGTATACAGAACCCAAAAATAACATCCATAAAAATCTGGAACTTATTCAAATACCAAAATATACCTATAAAATTATGCAAAAATCGATCATCTTAAATACATGCAGGATTGTTCGAAAATTCCAAAATTGCGACGAAACATGAATAGACCTGTGTCTTGGTTATTAATCCGACACAAAGTCAAATAAAAATCCGGTGAATACCGACAAAAACCATGTAAATAATAATAAATAATAATAATACAATACATTACACTACTTTCCTACTATAATTCTAGAAGGTGTCTTTAAATACAATATTTATAAAAAGAAGTATGTGGAAGCGGGTTCAAGTGTAGGTGCGCGGCAGCGGGGCACTCACTTGCTGCAGATGACCTTCTCGACGGGGGTGCGCGCGGCGTCGTCGGCGCGGCGTCGCGGCGCCTGCGCGTCGCCGCCGTTGGCGTCGGCGTCGCCCTCGTAGCGCGTGTCCACGCCCAGCAGGCACGACGCCGCCTCGAAGCAGTAGTAGTGCAGCTGGAACCTGCGGGCAAAGCATGTTACGCACACGTCTAGCCCATAAACGAAAACAGAAATTTTAGATATAGCTGTGAAATAATTATTAGGTAAATCAGTTGTAAATAAAATTCCTAAATGAAACTACATCAAAGCCCAACAAATGTTTGTTTCTTTTTATTTTTTTAGCCTGCTGTTATTAATTTTTTTTCTTGAATTCTTTTGTTTTTATTTTACGCTTCAGGCAGTGACAATGGAATTATGTAAATATCTTACTTCACCTAGACATCACTGAACTGTGTTCAGATTGGCACATATTACCTTACAACAGTCGAGTCCGGTTATAGTGAACTCGCATATAGTGATCCCTCGGTTATGGTAAATTTAAATCACTGGTCCCGTTTTACTTACAAATAACCATAAGAAGATTCGGTTATAGTGAACCTGAACCTGGGCTATAAAGAGCGTAGGAAATGTCCTGGAAATGAATTGGATCTCCTATGTTATAAGGCGAATTGAAGGGCCTTCGGAGAGTGGGACAGTGGTTCAACAGCGCAAGAGGCATTCAAAAGCATCAAGACCGCATTTCGATACTAAGAGACGGAGCACAATGCAGAATCAAGTATGGAGACAGCAAGAACTCTGGAGACGGATCTAGAGAAATTACAAATGAAACATGTAGGAAACAAAAAATTGAAAATAATTGATTTTAAGAACAAAAAAAAATATTGAAATTTTCAGTTCGTGCTATTAATGAATTTTGCTGCATCTCTACATTAATAAAATCAATCGTTATGGAGAAATTCTATTTAATTTTGACATCGGATATAGTGAACCAAAAGTGTTAGACCCCAGAAGTTCATTACAACCGGAGTTCACTGCATTTCGGACAGCGTTCTTGCCTCCTCCCCATTCTTATTCTTTTCCCATATCTAATTATCGACCCTGTATTAAACGATTAAATTCAATAGAAAAGTTTAAATCCCAAGTGAAATCGTTTCTGCTCATCTTTCTTAATTAGGACTCATACTGGCATAATTCAGAAAATACATTTACATAAGATTATTTCCCAGTTTTGGCCACAAAATGTATAAAAAACTGTAATAATACGATAAGTTGGCAGACCCATTTCGACTATTTTGTCCAGTTTCCTGATCCATTACAAACTGCAAGATGGCCCCCTGTTTCTTCTGACATAAGTACAAATCTTATCGACGTCTTCAAATTCAGAAATTGACAATAAAATTAATCGTTTCCTGTTGGAAGTAATAGCCAAAATTTATGTAATTTATTTTATAATCTCAAAATTTTTGATCCCTTAAAGTTTCAAAAATTGCCTATATTATCCTGAAAAAGATTATTAATGGATTTTATTTTCCCTTTTTCAAATTTTTGAATATCCAATAATTTATTGATTAATGATTTTCGTTTCTGGCTTCAATTCAAATCATTGGATTTCCGAATAGATTATCATGTTTTTATCTCCTTTTAATTCTTTTGGGGTATTTACCTTGAAAATGGGATTGTGTCAAGGAGGTTCTCTTTCTTATATTTCCACTGACTATTCTCGTCCTTTCTTGTACCTCCTTTTCCATGGTTGGAAACCCCGCTAGCCGACTGTAGATCTCGCCATCCAGCGGGGGGTGATCACCGCCACCTCCCGATAAAACTGCTGTGTACCACAACAAGTGTGCCCCGAGGATCGGTGTGGTGGGCACACTGTGCCAGGCAGGGTATTTGCGGCCCACTGTGGCCGCTGCAGGGTTGCGCCGTGGGGCCGACCAGGGTAGAAAAGGGAGGGCAGGAGCAGCCGCAGGGCTACGTGACCACGGGCGTGTGACAAGTGGTCCGGCCGGGTTTGCTTAAGTGGCCGCCAGGAGGCAGTACCCTCGATGCCTCGGGGCGGTAGAAAGACTCGCCCGGAGCCAGGGGATATTTAGGGAGCGCCGGGGCGTGTCAGTAGACGCCGTGTCACAAGTGGTCCAGACGGATTTCCTCGTGTCGGCCAGGGTCGCAGGAAGGAAGTGCTCGTCCGTGCCATGGGGCAGTAAGGGCCTCGCCCGGGCCTCGGGAGCGAGTTTCGGAGCCTAGGGTCCTGGCAGCAGTAGGCAGTGGTATTTCGAGCAGAGCGGCGTGTTTGGACTGACTGCCGGTCGGCTAATGGGTTGAGGACTGTTTCGCTGCGTTTCCAATAAATTTGGTGAAAGAAGACTGTCTTGTCCTTGCGTATAAAGCCCGCCGACAGTACAGGGATATTTCGGAGAGAAGCGCCCGTTCTGACACCGAGCCTGTCGGAAGCGCGTCGTTGGGGGCATTCCCTCGTGTATTGCGCCTGGGCGGAAGGGAAGAGACGCCGAGCTCGGGCGTATGGCCTCGCCGGGACGCGCGTCAGGAGGATTCCGGGCTGCCGCCCGCGTGTTCCGTGACCACCGAGCCGTCCCGCAGCCGCCACGGCCCCACGCCTCGCCGATGCCCCGCCATGGCTCCGGAAGCGCACACCACGCCCATGCCTCGCGGCGCCAATAGGCCTCGCCGGCAGCAGGCAGCAATTCAGGAGCACACGCGGCGTGTTTCCGTGCCACGACCGTGTCGGCTAAGCTGGCGCAGGAGGGCATTTCCTCGATGCTCCGCATGAGGCAAGGAAGATCTCGTCATGCCTCGTTTGTATTAAAGCCTTACTTTGTATTTATTTTACGTCAAAAAGTTGAAACAGCGGATGTGCTGACCACGAGTGTGTGCAGTTTAAGTTCGCATGAGGCATTCACTCAGTCCCATAAAATTTGGAAGAAGAAACGCCACTGAATAACATATATTTAAGATACAAGGCAAAGTGGCATAGATTTTCGAGTAGCACGGCGGTCCTACCGCCGATTCAGAATTGGTCGCAGCGTTGGCATTCTTCGATTCTTAACCAACAAGGTTGGAATGGAAGGACGGTTCCGTGCCTCAAGGATATATAGGCCCGTATACTTTCAGGCTTGTCCAAATCTCCGGCTTACCGAAAAAGCTTTGTTCCTACCATACAGTCGTGTAGGCTATGGTTACAGGAGGCATTTACCCCATTTCACAGACCATGGAGGTCCCCAAAACAGACGCCAGATTCCTCTTGGCGTTATGCCTTGCGCCGACAGAGCGCCCCGCGATATTTCGGGGCAGCAAGCGGCTGTTTTCCCTCCCGTGTCCTAAGCGTCCTGAGGGCATTTCTCTCGTCCCCCCATGGAGCCGAAGTCTACTCTCTCCTCTCTCTCTCAGGCGATATCTCACCTCGCCCGGACATGACTGATTTTTAAAGGGACAGCAAGCGCGCTGTTCCGTGACCACCGAGCCGTGTCGGCTAAGCGGTCGCAGGAGGGGCATTTCCCCTCGATGCCCCGCCAGTGGAGGCGGAAGGAAGGACTCGTCCCGATGCCTCGGGGCGTATATATAGGCCTCGCCCGGGACAGTAGGCAGTAGGATGTTTCGGAGCAGCAAGCGGCGCTGTTCCATGACCACCGAGCCGTGTCGGCTAAGCGCGGTCGCAGGAGGGCATTTCCTCGATGCCCCGCCATGGAGAGCGGGAAGGAAGAGACTCGTCCGGTGCCCGGGGCGTATTATAGGGCCTCGCCCGGGCAGTAGCAGTAGGATATTTCGGGAGCAGCAAGCGGCGCTGTTCCGTGACCACCGAGCCGTGTCGGCTAAGCGGTCGCAGGAGGGGCATTTCCCCTCGATGCCCCGCCATGGAGGCGGGAAGGAAGAGACTCGTCCCGATGCCTCGGGGGATATTTCGGGAGCAGCAAGCGGCGCTGTTCCGTGACCACCGAGCCGTGTCGGCTAAGCGGTCGCAGGAGGGGCATTTCCCCTCGATGCCCCGCCATGGAGGCGGGAAGGAAGAGACTCGTCCCGATGCCTCTGGGCGTATATATGGGGCCTCGCCCGGGACAGTGGGAGTAGGATATTTCGGGAGCAGCAAGCGGCGCTGTTCCGTGACCACCGAGCCGTGTCGGCCAAGCGGTCGCAGGAGGGGCATTTCCCTCGATGCCCGCCATGGAGGCGGGAAGGAAGAGACTCGTCCCGATGCCTCTGGGCGTATATATAGGGCCTCGCCAGGACAGTAGGCATGAGATTTCGGGAGCAGCAAGCGGCGCTGTTCCGTGACCACCGAGCCGTGTCGGCTAAGCGGTCGCAGGAGGGCATTTCCTCGATGCCCCGCCATGGAGGCGGGAAGGAAGAGACTCGTCCCGATGCCTCTGGGCGTATAGGGCCTCGCCGGGACAGTAGGCAGTAGGATATTTCGGAGCAGCAAGCGGCGCTGTTCCGGACCACCGAGCCGTGTCGGCTAAGCGGTCGCAGGAGGGCATTTCCTCGATGCCCGCCATGGAGGCGGGAAGGAAGAGAACTCGTCCCGATGCCTCTGGGCGTATTATAGGGCCTCGCCCGGGACAGTGAGGCAGTGGATATTTCGGGCAGCAAGCGCTGTTCCGTGACCACCGAGCCGTGTCGGCTAAGCGGTCGCAGGAGGGGCATTTCCCCTCGATGCCCCGCCATGGAGGCGGGAAGGAAGAGACTCGTCCCGATGCCTCGGGGCGTATATATAGGGCCTCGCCGGGGACAGTAGAGCAGTAGGATATTTCGGGAGCAGCAAGCGGCGCTGTTCCGTGACCACCGAGCCGTGTCGGCTAAGCGGTCGCAGGAGGGGCATTTCCCCTCGTTGCCCCGCCATGGAGGCGGGAAGGAAGAGACTCGTCCCGATGCCTCGGGGCGTATATATAGGGCCTCGCCCGGGGCAGTAGGCAGTAGGATATTTCAGGAGCAGCAAGCGGCGCTGTTCCGTGACCACCGAGCCGTGTCGGCCAAGCGGTCGCAGGAGGGGCATTTCCCCCGATGCCCGCCATGGAGGCGGAAGGAGAGACTGTCCCGATGCCCCGGGGCGTATATATAGGGCCTTGCCCGGGGCAGTAGGCAGTAGGAAGTTTCGGGAGCAGCAAGCGAGTGCCTGGCAACAGTAGTGAGTTCGGTGTCTAAAGTGCGTGTGTTACGGACTGTATTCTTCTGGCGGACTGGAATTAGGCTTGTACTTAGGACTTGTTTTGGATTGTGGTTTTACAGAAAATAAATTTTTGGTAAAAGAACTGTTATTGTTTTACTTTGTACATAACAAAAACACCACGCACTACACTTACGGGACTAATGATCTCGGTAGTAGACGCGCCCGGAATCATTTACACCCAAGCAAGCAATGAAGCGCGTCGTTGGCGGGCTCACCGTCGCTCGGCGTGGTAGTTGCGCAGGAGCTCGCGGTCGGTGGCGAAGAGCACGCCGAAGTGGCCCGCGGCGGCGCTCACCCACACGGGCAGCTGCGGCGTCTTGAGGCGGCTGCCGGGCTGCCGCTCCGCGTCCTCCGCCCCCGCCGCCGCCGCCACCGCGGCCCCGCCCACGCCCCACCGCCGTCGCCGATGCCGCCGCCGCCGCCTCCGCCGCGCGCCTCCCACAGCAGCAGCCCCACCTCCGCGCGCGCCAGCACGCCGAAGTGCGGCAGCGCCTGACACCAACACACATGAAAATCACCCCTGTTATCCGCGCACGTTTTCTTCAGCACTCCCTTTGCGAGTGGCGAAAGGAGTGGGCAGTTTCTGTATTTTGATACAAGGAATTTCATATCAAATTTTTAGTTCGTTTTTGGATGCAAATAGTTTAAACGTCAAGTTACTCGTATGATGCAGGAAGTCAAAAACTATTTTTATTGGTCTTTTTTCACCTTTAGTCTACAACTGTTCGCGTTGCTATCATCTTTATTCTTAATCCAACTAATGTTGGCAAATAAGTGGGGGTAGGGATTCCGGGCTTCAAGAAAACGTGCGCGTATAATACTTTTCATACTTCTTCCAAATACTCCCGTTCTTTTATTCCTGTAAAATACCTTTAGATGCCTCCATACTATTGTGGAGGTCCATTAAGATTATACCGATATTATACTAGCGATTTGAACAGAAATTGATGACGCTCACACCATCCATACAAACAGAGAAAAAACTTCATTTCGTTAACGATTTTGCGAAACACACAAGCGCCCCACCCTTTCCCTTTCTGTCTGTGTCTGTCTGCCTCTCTCTCTCTCTCCCTTTTCTCCTTGTCTCCCTCTCTTATTCTCTCCCTTTCTTTCTCTCCGTCTCTCCCTCTCTCTCTCTCTCTCACTTACTGTCTCTCACACTCACTCACACGCATGCTCTCTCCCTCTCTCTAAAACACACACGCACAAATATGTACATACACACTCGGCAACAAATTCGCCTGGGTCAACTGTCAAAAATCCGTCGTTCACACTTCAATACTCCATGACTGAGACAAGTCTGAGATCGTACGTGGCCCCGGATCGAATCTCAGGATTTCCCGGACAGAGTACCTGCAGAGGCTGCGTCAACAGGTTTACGATTAGACATTATGCATTTAGTACTTGCAGCGATGGATGAACATCAGTGCAATTGGAGACTCTGTTAAAATGATAAGCTCCTTCCTTACCCCACATAAATAGTGACCAGAGAGGAGGGGAGGAGAAAATGTGACGAGGACAATCGGGGTGGCTTTTTTAGGAGGGTGAATTATTAAGCTTCTTCGAGACATGGGGCTGGTTTATTTATTAAGGTGTTTGGAGATGTGGGCTATTTTCAATTTATTTATTTATTATACATCTGGTTAATTGTATTATGGTAATAAATATGTTTGACACCATGTTCCTTTGACCGTAAAGATGTAAAATGCAGTGAATCATAAAGTATCGGATAGGTATATTGGCGTGGAAGGGATAATATTAAGGCTCAGGAGAGGGTAGCACGGGGATGTCGAGTGGATGGTGTCTTTTTCAGTGGATGAGTAGCTTATTAATATGATTAAGAAAAATGTGAGTGAGAAATGATAGTGAAAAATCGAGTTAATTTAGGGTTATTTAGGATTTTATGAATTCTTTTTTGCTCATTGTTGTATATTTCTGTCTGAAGGGGTGTCAGTCGGTTTTGTATTTTTGTGGTGTGGTTGAAATGCAAGTCGGATGAATGTTTTCTATTTCTTTCAGTCTTATTTGACTGATGCAATCGTGCCCCAAGTGACACATCCCTAGTATAGATTATTTCAAGTAGGAATTGTAAATGCATTAGCCTTATTGTTCAGTTTTTTATACGAGATGAGAAGTCTCAACCACCTGATGTCACGATGTGCCTTCCGTACTGTGATTTTGACACGGCCAGTCCAATAAAGTTATTGCATATTTATTTATTTATTTTACGTCAAAAAAGCAGTTAAACACTGCGTATGACGTGCTATGGGGAAAAGTGAATTGTGTGCACATTTCAAAGTTCTGTGATCCCTACTAAGTCATATACATTTAAATTTGGAAAAAGCTCCATGTACAAAAATCTATTTTAAGGATAAAAAGGCAATAATTTTGGCTTCTATCCATGATGTCCTTCGTCAAGCGAATAATACTTCCTGCCGCAACAACATGGAGACGATAAATTGAATAACTATATTTCCCACTGAATTCTAGAAGACGTGCACAGATAATGAAGCGTAGGCCATCCGGGGTGAGCCGCATCTCTGTCGGGGTGGCTGTCATTTCGTTCAACATGTCGTGGCCTTCCTCGGAGCGTAGTGCTGAAGAAGCTGAAAAGCTAGTGTCGAAAATCCTGCCGCCGTGGGGAGTGTAACCTAGGACCTTTCGGTCAGAGGCGCTACAGTGACATCAGTTGATGCACTGAGCTACCGCTGCCGGTGCAACACAAGAAATGGATCCTTTTCAATTTGATCATCACATACGAAACAAAAGAGATTCAATACAATGGGTCAAGCAACACTGCGCAGTCACGGGAGGTGTGGATGCGCATTGCAGTCATCTGGAGCCCAAAATAATTTCAATTGAAGCAAAAACAAAGAACTAGGAGAGAGTGCTTTCACAATGATGTCGGCAAATGCCAAGAGAAGCTGAAGATAGACGTCTCGCATGTGAGAGAAGCATGGACACGCGATGCTCGAAATCCTTCACCTGCGCACGAACAACCTATGAAAAAGTTACAAACCCAACCCCCCTTAATAACCTTCTTCCATGTTTCACACACTTCTCTGGCCAAAACTATTTTCGGAGTGCACTAAAATCAATGGTATGTATTTACAATCTGTGTTCGTGTGGCATGTACGTAATTTCTCATGATTTCAAAAGTTTCGAAGACCCAGAAGAAACCTAAAGAGATGACATACCTTGTTTGGCATATTCTCTATTAACAGGCTTGTTGCATGCTGTTCTACAAAAAATATACTCTATTTTGTCTCGATTTATGAAGATTAATCCAACTCAAGCGCTAAAATTTGTTTGATATAAAATGTGGTCACAAAATAATTTTTAGTCAATACAAGTTCATTTTTGACAACACCAAGTGTTTGAGCATTCAACAACCTAGAGTAAGTTGCTGGAGATTTAAAGTGAACAGAAGCCACGAAATTCCGGTCAAATAAACCGATTTCTCGAAAGAAGATTTCACTCAGATAGGTATCAATAATGTGAATTTAGCAGCAATCGTCCTTATATCTAGTAAATGTACTAAGCTGCAAGTACCGAAAATGAATTAAAGTCGTAAATACGTAGCAATTTCTTTTTTACAAAAGAAACACTTTCACGTAAACTTAACTTAAAAGGTAAATGTGATCACGAACACTTGCGAATTCTAACCATGAACAGTTAGGGGCACCGATTCTACGGAACCGATTCCTTCTGTTATTCTAAGGAACTATAAGTTTTTGCGACCTTATGTTATCAAACCCAACTGGACTTAAGCATGCCTATCTGAGAGACCCCATTTTCTACGCAAAGCTTCAAACGTTTCGAATGCAAATATTACTTCTTGTAAGCCATACGTTACTAACATAATACAATATGCAAACATTAAGATGTCATCTTTGTATTCGAATTGTTCGTAGCCTTGTCTAGGATGCAACACGCGGATAGGCAAGGCAAAATCACATTAGAGATCAAACAACGAAAGAAATAATAAATGAAAAAATTAAAATGAAGTCTTACGATCATTACTACCATAAGTGAAGTGTAGTATATTGTACGTCGGGAGGTGATGATCGCCCCCGTTGAAATATCTGGCACCGACCTACAAGTCGGCTTACGGGATTTCCCTCTTCCGGTTTCTCCCTCAGCGAGGCACCGCCCCAGCAGTGAGAAGAACTAAGCTCCCGACTTGTGTGGCAGGTAATGTAGTGCATGTAAGCAGGGGCGGATTTACATATGGGCTGAACGGGCTATAGTCCGGGACGGCACGTTTTGAGGGGCGGCAAATTTTCCAAAAATTATAATATTTTCAATTTTAATGTCATGTTCGTTTGAAACAAAAACTGAAATTAACCCATATTCTATCTTTTTCTTTCTTAGACATATCCATTTATTAATGAGTGAGAAATCATTTTCGATATTAGTTTTAGCTTTAAAAGAAACGGCATTAGCTTGGCATTAATCACGATGTACATTTTTTAATATGTAAAAAAATAGTAGAAAATATTTATTCCCAATCAGTATAGGGAGAATAAACCAACAATAATCATATTTCTAATAATAATATATTCTTAAGTCATTATTCATTTGAACGCTTTTACAAAAGATTAAGTTACGTGGAGTATATAGTAAATATCTGAATTTATGCCATTAAATATAAAATACTATCTAGTAACACATGCTTTCAAAGTCTGTCAGTAGTATCTAAGATTTTTTTCTGGCAATCGTTGAAAATTAGTGTAATTCATTTTATCAAGTATACAATTTAAGCACATACAGCAAATGTATATAAAGAAATAAAATATACACTATGTGAGCCAAAGTGTCCGGACACCTGGCTGGAACGGACGTACAAGTGCGGAGCGCCCTCCATCGGAAATGTTACAAGTCAATATGGTGTTGTCCCACTCTTAGCCTTGATGACAGCGTTCACTCTCGGAGGCGTACTTTCAATCAGGTGCTGGAAGGTTTCATGGGGAATGGCAGCCCATTCTTCAAGGAGTGCTACACTGAGGATATCGAATCGTGTGAGGCCTGCATCAGTTCAAGACATCCCAAAGGTGTTCTATAGGACTCAATTCGGGACTCTGTGGAGGCCAGTCTATTGATGTTATTGTCGTGGAACCACTCCGCCCCAACTTGTGTAGTATGAACAGGTGCTCGATCGTATTGAAAGATGCAATCGCCATCCCCACCTTCTATAAATTCTCAAGGGGCGGCAAAATTATTGGCGTCCAGGGTGGCGGCGAGTACAAGTCCGCCCTGCATGTAAGTGTGCGTGCGTGTGGAAGGGGACGGCAAGGAAAAGAAGATCGCCCGCAGTCCATGGCGCGTTGTTTCGGGTAGTTCGCATCCGGCAGCGGCCGGCCGCAGCACTCACGTAGTGGTCCTCGTCGCCCACGTAGACGACGCCGTTGTGCAGGTAGGGCGTGGCGCGGCCGGTGAGCAGCAGCGTCACCAGGCAGGGCGAGCCCTCGTCCTCCGACCCCACCAGCGACTCCTGCGCGCCGTCCAGGTCCTGCACCACCCTGCGCACGACGGAAGGGAACTCATCTTGGCTGTCCGGGTGGCGCCGCGTCGGCGGCTGTGTTGCCGAGGTTTCGTCCATCTTATCATTGATTCATTGATTTTTTCGTGTTTCCGGGCGCGTCAATTGCTTTGGTCATTATTCCCGTTAGTGTAGTGTATGTTTTTTGGACATGGGGTGATCTTCCCCCGCTGGAGGGCGAGATCCGGCGCCGACCTACCGTCGGCTAGCGGGGTTTCCCCCTGATCAGGACTCTCCCACCAACAGGGCACCGCCTCAGTCGGGACAAGCTCTCGATCGGTCTCCCGGAATATGTGGTAGTGTGGTGCATGTTAGTGTAAGTGTGTGTGTAAGAGGAGAGGATAGGACAAGGAACAGGAAGGACAGATCGCGCGCGGTCCGTAGCCCGTTTGGTAGGATACTGATCAGAGCAGCCGGCCGCTTGAATTCTCCTCCAGACCGCGACTGAATTCGACCTAGCTGAAAAGCTAGTGTCAAAAATCGCCTGCCGCTGTCAGGACTCGAACCTAGGACCTCCCGGTCAGTGGCGCTGCAGTGACATCAGTTGATGCACTGAGCTACCGCTCCCGGTCCATCTTATCGTGGTGTTCCTCAGGGCTGGTCTGCCGAGTAACTAATAGCTAGTCTACCTAGTAGTTGCTAATATACTTGGCTTTTTCTAACGTGGCGGTTGAGGGTAGTATCTCCACGATGGAATTCGGCACCACTTTTTGCGTCTTTCTTGGTCCTGCCACAATTTGTCGCATGATCGCGACCTCATCAAGCAGTGCTGCAGATCAAGCGACTCTAGCGGCAGGACTGAGAAGGACGCAAAAAGTCGTGCCGAATGCCATCTTGGAGATACTACCCTCAGCCGCCACGTTAGAAAAACCCAACTTCTAGGCAGACCAGCTATTAGTTACTCGGCAGACCAGCCCTGAGGAACACCACGATAAGATGGTCGAAACATCGGTAACACAGCCGTCGACGCGGCGTCACCCGGACAACCAAGATCCTTTACATGACTGGCCAAGCAAACCTACGACTTCACTTACAGATCGGAAGGTTCCGACGGAGTTACCGAGGACTTCTCGAGGCAGGCCCGGCGGAAAATGTGGGTACGGAAGGTAGCTATACCCACGCGAAAAATTCCGAGTGGGTGAAATATCCGCTCGGAATTTGGGGTTAGTGAAATATTTCATCAACGTCAAATTCCAGAAATTAATGAGATTTCTCGGTATTGCGAAGACCCAAAACGGTAGAACGTATATGCGATCAACTATGATGCAAAATCGGTTCTACAGTATATTACGCTTTTACATGTTTATAGCGACATGACCGACAATCGATTCGCAAAAATTGTTAAATGAGTTTTTATAAAAACATTTAAAT
Source organism: Teleogryllus oceanicus (assembly GCA_964035755.1). Classification (NCBI taxonomy): domain Eukaryota; kingdom Metazoa; phylum Arthropoda; class Insecta; order Orthoptera; family Gryllidae; genus Teleogryllus; species Teleogryllus oceanicus. Next base: position 32,140,330 of record CAXIVR010000002.1, read on the forward strand.
AGCAGCGCATGAGCATTAACTGCTGCAGTTACCAAAAATCAACGTGATAACAATGGTATGTCAATTTAAAGAAAAACATAACAATTTGAAAAAAATATGTTTTGTAATCATGTATATTTCGGTGGGGGATGGAGAGGATATTCATATATATTTTCAATGGGGGATGGAGGGGGTAGGAGGAGGAATCAGAAATAGATTAATCAACTATTTCTGCGCCGAGAGTCTCCATCCATGCTCACGGGTAAAGATCAAAACGTGTTTTAGTCTATTTGTACTTCAAACATTACCCAAATCTCGTGAATAGTTAGTCTTAGTTTACCAGGGCAATTCGAGGTTTGACAGCAAAGCCAACTTTAGCCTTAACCTATAAAGTGCCCACTCACATAAAAATAAGTTTGATTTTTTGACATGTTTTCGTTTAACTAAGCTTCAACTTCAAAAATGTCGTTTCATTTTGAAGAAAAAATTCAGAATTGGCTATGGGACTCATTCATACCTCTTTTAAATTGTCTTTATACACTTAGCTACAGATCACTTTTCGTAGCTTTTGTATATTAATAATCTCTCTTCAGCATGCTGTTAGCAGCACTCACTAGCAAGTCGGCCAGTTCATTCTACTCTATTGTGCCGAACGTCTATTCTGAATTTTTTGCATTTAATTTTACGGATTATGTATACAGCTCTTGCTTTAAAAGCTCTGTGTTTCGAGTCTTTTGGTGATCGTTGTCGAAGCTTCTTACTCGCCTCGTTCGAGGAACGAGAAATCGAAAGAACGTGCGAGATTCGAGGAGAATCCGCCTCCATTCAGAAGCGCTCCACCTGAAGTTCCTCATATCGCTACTAGAGTGTTCCCCTGTAGCATTCTTCATTCACGAAACAAATAATTAACGACTTATCAACTCGAGAAACGAGCAACAAAAAAACGTTAGCGACGAAGTAATCTGAGACGTCATGTACCGCTCATTCCCTCCGCCCCGTCGTTGCCCGCTGCGCCCCGCACCTCTCCAATCAGACTCGCCGCGCCACGCATGGCAACGCCTAGAAACAATGCAGTCACCCTGCAATGTTATCCCATACGGTGAGTTTCCAGTAACGCAAATTTTGGACTGTCACAAGATTTAAGGAGCCGATTCGGGTGGAGGAGATCGCTAAGGTAGTAGCGCCGTGGCGATCTCGGGCCCGAGTCCCGCCTAGGGCATGGCTGTACTGATGCTCGTCCTTTCACCCTTCATCATCACCGTATCACTTCATTCTGTATACAAATACCCCTAACGTTAATAAAAACGATCGCTAATGACCTCGTAGTTAATGCAACCTTACACAAAATTTAGGGGACGTAATTTTCGGGAAGTCGCGAACCCCCTCCTTTCCAAGGTTTCTTACCGGGAGCGATAGCTCAGTGCATCAACTGATGTCACTGCAGCGCCTCTGACCGGGAGGTCCTAGGTTCTCATTCCCCACGGCGGCAGGATTTTAGACACTAGCTTTTCAGCTAGGTCGAATTCAGTCGCTGTCTGGAGGAGAATTTTAGCGGCCGGCTGCTCTGATTGGTAGTTTTCCGTGGTTTCTCCGATCAACACCAGGCGAATGCCGGAGCAATACCCTTCCAAACGGGCCACGGACCGCGCGCGATCTGTCCTTCATCCTCCTTGTCCTATCCTCTCCCCTTACACACACACACACACTAATATGCACTATACTACCGCATATTCCGGGAGACCGGTCGGGAGCTTAGAGCTAGTCCCTGCTTGGGCGGTGCCCCGCTGGTGGGAGAGTCCTGGTTAGGGGGAAACCCTACTAGCCGACGGTAGGTCGGCGCCGGATCTCGCCATCCAGCGGGGGACGATCACCGCCATGTCCCGAGAAAAAGCATGCACTACACTAACAGGACTAATGACCAAAGCAGTTTACGCACCCGGAAACACGAAAAAATCAATCAATCCAGGGTTTCGTAGAGGTTTTTATCTAAGATTTGAGAGTAATCACTCCAGGAGTTCCAAAAAATAGGTAAATATGGAAGAAATAATTTGTATATATTAATATTAACAACATTAATTGAAAGAAAAAAACTTAATTCAAATAACTGAAGTGCTTATTTCCGAAGCGATGTATCACCAAGACAAAAGTTTTCAGGGACAGAAACTATTCATATTATAGTTCTTGGTACTATTCAACGATATTCAGATACCGTTTATCTCGAGAAAATGCAATTGTTTAACATAATATTTTACAGCTGGATGAATAAGTGTCTCAATCATATTGATGTATAAACCGTTTCAAAAATTAAAAACAGCTAGAGGTACTCTCCTGTATTGTCATGTAAAATTACGCGGAACGTAATCAAATTTTCGAAAAATTGTATAGGACCTTATTTCAAAATCTATCTTTAAGGAACAGATACCATTTCGAGAAGAAAAACTCTATCTTTAACATTTTAGTTGTAGGAAATTCTTGAAAATTTGGGAAATGTTCCAGAGGCTTCTTGTAAAGTATCCCCCAAAATTGAAATAGCGGTCAAATTCAAGGAGCCACAACATCAGCCAGTACGATTGAGGAATATCAATTTAGGACAAAATCGGCTGAACGGTTTATCCGCTAGTGTTGTTCACAGACGAACAGACAAACTTACATTGAGAGGTGAACAGACGTTTTGCCGTCATTCGATTTTTCAGTATCGGATGATATTTTTTCTAAATTTAGCAACTGGATTTGTCCACTTTTACTTACAAGTAACTAGGAGCCTGTAATAAGAAGTTTTCTGTCAAAAATTGCCGTTTTTTGGGCAGCATTACAAAACTGTCTCTCTACTCAGTAGCGAGAAAGTAAAAAAAACGGAAATGGAGACAGTACGTTACTTTGAAAATAAGCTCTTCAATTACATGGTCACACAAAATTAATTACTTACGCGATAATACTATGTATTTTAAATGATAAAGATATCTACAAAAATTAGCAAGAAAATTTCTCCTTTTCCATAATATAATGAGAATTTGAAGCTAAGAATACGTCTCTAATTTGATCTTATTAGTTTCTTATGTATATATTGAATAAACATTACAACATGTAGAAAACATTCATTACAATTATTTTAAAATAAAAACTTGCATTTTGAATAACAAGAAAAAATCTTATAATCCTTACAGATATTCTCAATTCTGTGGATGTGAAAACATTATCCTTGTTAATGTAACTATTACTCTGAAAAAATGACATAAGACAACTTCAATAATTTTGCAATCAAGAACATCTATAGTACATTTACACTATGAGGCATATTATTTATTTATTTATTTATTTTACGTCAAAAAAACAGTTAAAAACTGCGTATGACGTGCTATGGGGAAAAGTGAATTGTGTGCACATTTTTAAAAATTTTTGATCCTACCTTAAGTCATATACAACTTAAATTTTGAAAGAAAAAACCCCATGTAATAAAATCATTTTCAAGGATAAAAAGGCAATAATTTTGGCTCTTATCTTGTCCTTCGAATTACTTCCTGCCGACAACATGAAACATAATTTGAATAATTGTATTTCCCACTGAATTCTAAAAGACGTGCACAGAAAATGAAGTTACATTTATTACATATTATTAATCATAATACGATTTTGTCAACTTAATAAAAATGATTGTATGTGTATGTGCTCACCTGTCAATTCCACGCGTGAGAACCGCGCTGTACAATAGGCAGAGGCAGCCGGGGCCTGCCTCCTCCTGAAAACTGAATACAGAAGACTCGTGTGAACCTCTGGCGAAATAGCCAAACATAACCATTTGTTACAAATTATGTACAAATGACTATATTTTAGTAATATCAATATTATTAAAAATGTTCTTGATAATCCTTGATATTCTATTGTAAAATAATATTGAAAAAAATATTCTGGAACCACATAAATTTTGTAAGTTTTCGTAGATTACTCTTTTCTTAACAAGGAAGTTATGATCTTTCCGAAATCACTTCGTTGGCACTCTTTTACCGTCCAGTTCTCGTAATGAGGTTTGTAAGTATTGATTTATCGTCGTAGCTGACTCGAGACAGGATCCAAAAGTTTAGGAAAGTTATTTTACATTGAAAGTTGTTTTCTGTCTTCAAGTTCTCTTGACAATGCAAGACTGGCAATTATATAGTATGGAATGTAGGAAGAAGAGAATATTCAAGGCATTCTTTTAGTATTGCTTCGAAGGGTCCGCTGGTATACTTAATATACAATGTATAGCTATCGTATAAAAGTTCATCATGGCTAAACATTATAAACAACACAGAATTATTAAAATAATAGACCGAAACCAACATGAAATGCGACGGCGTTCTAATCATATTTTCTGCAGGATAGATCCATTTAAAGAAACACGAATGGAGGAGATTTGTATTTTGGCGCTTGGATGGAAGCAAGAGACGGAAAGAAAACTAAGTAATGAGGGAAGGGAAAGGAAGAACGAGAGACGAAAGGAAGGAAGGAATGGTGAGAGATAATAAAAATTTTCTGAACGCTTCAAAAGGAGAGTTAGAGTGATCAAAGCCATATTTTGAAAAGAAAAAAATGCATGATGTCATTTAACAAATTTAATTTCAAGAATAGTTTTTATTAAGAAAAAATCTTTATTTTTAAAATTGTAGTTGCAAGAAGACGTCGAAAACATTTTAAACTTTTGCAATTTTCGAAGATTCAGAAAATTCAACGAAAATAGGATCAGCGCATATTTATAAATACGTAGTTTGGTCTATTCGCAGAAAATTCCAAACCTTCGGAATCATTTTTGAGAATATTTGAAAATGTAATTGAGCATTTATGTATGGCCTCCCCAAAAATCAAAATGTCCGTTTCAAATTTCTAGGGCCTTGATCTTGGCCTGATAAATCAAAAAGGGTCAATTAAAAAAAAAACTGCCAAGGATTTAGGCGGCAATGTCCACAGACGGACGAAAAGATGTTTTGCTTTAAGCCAATTTTTCGCACCCACAAAACATAGATTCTATCTACACAACTTTTTAAAGAGAGAGAAATTTACTATTTACAGAAGCAAGAATTATGTACAGTACCAGGGAATTATGTACTTTTTCTGTTGAAAAATCGCCCCTTTTCGCTGAAACATTACACTAATGTATCATTCCTACGTAAGTACGTAGTAGGCGAGAATAAATAAATAAAAATAAATAAATAAAAATAAATAAAAATAAATAAATAAAAATAAATAAATAAAAACAAACAAACAAACAAATAAATAAGTAAAGAAATAAATAAATATGGAAAGAGAAGAAGAAAAAAGAAAGAGAGAAGGAAAGAAAGAAGGAAAGAAAGAAAGAAGAAAGAAAGAAAGAAAGAACGAAAGAAGGAAAGAAAAAAGAAGAAAAGAAAGAAAGAACGATAGAAAGAGAGAAGGAAGGAAGGAAGGAAGGAAGGAAGGAAGGAAGGAAGGAAGGAAGGAAAGAAGAAAAAAAGAACGAAGAGAAAGAAAGGAAATAAGGTAGCACCAGTAGAGGAAGGCGCGCAGCAGGCGCAGTCGTCAGAGGAAAGAGGAAGCAGGCGAAGGAGAGGCAGGCGGTCGGAGTGGTCGGACGCCGTCGGGCAGCAGCGCGGCGGAGGGCGTCCAGGGCGCGCGCTCCTCGGCCGCCAGCGGTAGCGCCACGCGCGCCCACCCCACGCCCCGCACCCCCCTCTCGCAACCCGCAACCCACAACTCGGTTCGCATTTCGCTTTTTTTCGCATCGTGCATCTCGCAACTCGCAACTCGCATCTCGCATCTCGCAACCCGCAACTCGCAGCTCGCAACTCGCAACTCGCATCTCGCAACTCGCAACCCACAACTCGCTGCTTGCAACTCGCATCTCGCACCTCGCAGCTCGCAACTCGCAGTTCGCAGTTCGCAGCTCGCAACTCGCATCTCATCCATCGCTACTCGCAACCCCCAACCCGCTACTCGCTACTTGCAACTCGCTACTCGCAACTCGCTACTCGCTCTTGCATCTCGCACCACTCGCATCTCGCACCCCACTCGCAACTTGCAACTCGCTACTCGCTACTCGCAACTCGCTACTCGCAACTCGCTACTCACTACTCGCAACTCGCTACTCGCAACTCGCTACTCGCAACTCGAAACTCGCATCTCGTATCTCGCAACTCGCTTCTCGCAACTCGCTACTTGCATCTCGCAACTCGCATTTCTCATCATACAACTAGCTTCTCGAATCTCGCAACTGCACCTCGAAACTCGCATCTCGCTCCTCGTATGTCGGATCTCGTTCCCCATGCTCCACTTCTCGCATATCATTACTCGCTTCTCGCACCTCGCACCTTTGGCGCCGCATGTTTCAAGGGCGAGGAGAGGTGAGGTTGCCAGTTAGGACTGTAGGTGGGCACCGCAAAACATTGTGGTGAACAGTCCTTCTCTGGTCGTTCGTAAGTTACGCTTCTCTCAAGTGTTTGTGAAAATGGAGTGGGTTAATGATCCAGAAGTTAGTGGTTTGTGAAATTGTCTTATAGAACAATTATGAAAGATGGAATTTCATAGTATTGGGATTTCAGAAAAGTTCAAAATAAAAGACAACGGTAGAGGTAGCTTCCATAAAGTACGGAATATTTCAAATAATGTTCAGGATTCGTCATTGATTTAACGTTTTCTGAGGTTGCGGAATTTTTTTTTTCGTTTTTATAGAAAAGATTTGAATTTCCAAGAAACATTAGAAAACATTATAAGACATCGTAAATGCATTAGTGCCCGGGAAGAAATTGTCGTTCATGTAAATATAAAGGACGTGAGAGGCTAGTCAAGAAAATACATTTTTATTTTTTTTTTTCAAAAACAAAAGAATAAAGCAATATGACATTTATGACATCTCATAGCAAACATTTAGCACTGTCACTACCAAAATATAAAAAAAATTAGAGCCGTTATCGAGAAAATCTTGTTTTTGTTATTTTTTTAAATTGCACATATTTCACGCAATTTTGCGTGAAACTACCAAAAGCTTCAAAAAACTTTACATGGCCTAATTGAAAGAAATAAAATGGAGAACAAATTTCTTTTGAAAGAAAAATCTCTATCCTCAATTTGTAGTAGAAGGAAGACTTTACATGAGAAGCATTTTATTGACCTGTTTGGCACTGTTTTAGGTTATCAAAATCCGCCCCCTGTTCATTACTTTTCCCTTAAAATGGACCTCCATTGACATTACATTTCAACATTTTAAACTGGAAGTGATCCCAGCCTAGAAAGAAAATTTAATAGGGTAGGAAAGAGCTTTTTTCCAGCGTCAAACTAGATAGTGAAAGCTGCTAATAGATAACGGTCGTACCAGGAGAATGGATTCGCACAAAAAAAGTAATTGAGTAGCTGGCGCCTGACGCTGCTTGAATGGGAAATTGCTCCAATGACGGGAACTAATCCTAGCCAACAGGCGGTAGGCCGCCCAGGCAAGCAGGCAGAAGATAAAAAACAAATGGGTCGCATCTCGCAAAACCCCGCCTGTGGCAAGGGGAGTACATACAAAATGGCGCAACGGAAATCGACACTTAAAAGAAAATTCACCTAGAAAACGGGGAATTTCTTGGCACTTTACAAAGGCTAATTGATTACTAGAACGCGACTCTTAAAAAAAAACAAAAGAGACACGGACATAAGATACAAAGATTGCACAAACCGATCAATGGGGGAACCAAAAGGAAATTTAAAACAATTTTGCGGAGCAAAAATATGTGCGAGATGTGGAAAGGGTGAGGTGAGGCGTAGAGGAACGATTAATTGATAGATCATTCCGGGCGCATCAACTGCTAAGATCATTAGTCCTGTAAGTGTAGGGCATGTTTTATCGCATGTAGTGGCGGTGATTTGCCCCGCTGGATGGCGAGATCCGGCGGCAACCTCCGTCGGCTTGCGAGTTTATTCCCCAACCAGGTATCTCCAGGCCACCAGGAGCAAGCGCTAGGCTCCCGACTTGTCTACTAATAAGTGTGATAATACATACATACATTTATTTGAACTGCAATTGGGTATGACCCGGTGGCAGTTAAATAACAATAATTACAATAATAATAACAATATTAATAAAACAAATTAGTAAGTACAAGCCGAACATGCAAATCAACTAATATTAAGTATTATAACAAATATTTCAACTCTGTCATGATATCCAATAATTATATGTAGGTGATGCTAAAATTTAATACAAGCTACATAAATATTGGCTAATTTTTTAAATTCATTGATCGTGTTCACTACACTTAACTGCACTGCACTACACTACACTACACTACACTGTTTTTGCTTTGAATTACACTGACCAGCACTTCACAGCACTTCACCGCACTTCCCAGCACTTACTCATTTAATGTCTATTACTCTCATATTGTTCTAACTTATTTCTAAAGCTTCGGACACTTAGAGGAAAAGCTTTGAAAACTGCTGCGGGTAAACTGTTCCAATCTTTCATTGTTCTGTTACAAAAGGAACATTTCCCAAGATCTGCATTTTGTTTCCTTGTTCGAATTTTGTGAGTGTGATCGCATCGGCCGAAATAATTTGGTTTTTCTAGTCTAACCTGAATTTCTTTCCAAGCTGGTTGACCTACGTACGATTTATAAAGAGCGCAAAGCCTCGCCCTTGTTCTTCTCGTTTCTAGAGGTTCCCATGCCTTTTTTATTGCGTTAGTTCTATAAGTAAACTTATTCGCTTTCCTCTGTATTCTATCTAGATTTTTGTATTCTATTTAGATTAATGTATGAGAGTGTAAGTGTGTGTAAGTAATGGGAGAGGATAAGCCAAAGACGGGCAAGGAAAGATCGCGCGCGGCCCATGGCCCGTTTGTACTGCTCCGACATTCGTCTGATGTTGATCGGAGAATCTACGGAAAAGATCAGAGCAGACGGCTATGCTTCATCAGACTTCTTCAGCAGCTACAATTCTTCAGACAGTGGCTGAACTTGACCGATATGTCTAGCTAGTGTCGAAAATCCTGCAAGCGCCGGGACTGGAACTCTAGATCCTCTCGGACAGCAGCACTACAGTGACATCAATTATCGTTCTAAGTAGAAAAAATTGTGATGAGAGGGAGGGCAAAAAAATATATCAAACAATACACGGACCTTATGTTGTTTTAAGACAAATATTATTATTATTATTATTATTATTATTATTATTATTATTTATTGTTTATTATTATTTATTACTATTATCATTATTATTATTATTGGTTGCGAATTGGTCAACCTAGGACCACGCGAACGTGCCTCTTGTTCCTACCGAGGCCCAGTGGTAATCCCCCGGGGTCACGTGACCTTTTTGGAGAGGATCAACGCTTTTATGCCGAACCTTACACCCCAGGGTTGTTAGTTTTAGGAGGATGAAGTATGAGATGATAATAAGTGAATGACTTATCACATACATACAAACACATACAACCATACCTGAGGCGGGACTCAAACCCGCGATCCTTCCGTCCGAGATCGCTATGGCACTTCTGCCTTAGCGATCTTGGCTATCTGAATCGGCTTTATATTATTATTATTATTATTATTATTATTATTATTATTATTATTATTATTATTATTAACGGAACCCGCCAGACGTTCTGCGCTTCATCTCCCTCGTTCTTATTCCCTCTCCCTTTTCTCTCCCCCCCCCTCTCTGCCTCTGCCTCTCTCTGTCCCTCACATTCACATTTACACTTCTGCAGTCTTTGTGTAGGTGGGGTAATACCGAGAAGAATTTTAGTTTTTAATGTCCTAGAACGGTTCGTTTACGATTATTTAACGACATACATTCAGAAATGCTGCAGAGTGTTGCGGGTTGCATTTGACATGCTTATATTTAATTTTGTTCTACAGCGCCGTCTAGTAGAGCTACATCAAAATTAACAGCACATAAACATTTTGGGTGAAAAACACGTAGATGTGCTTAACTTTCATGGAGATCGGTCACACGGTGTCGAAGACCTTAACCGCTCTTATATATCACCATCCAATTATATATATATATATATATATATATATATATATATATTATATATATATATATATATATGGCGGTGATCTTCCCCGCTGGATGGCGAGATCCGGCGCCGACCTACCCTCGGCTAGTGGGCTTTACCCCTAACCAGGACTCTTCCACCAGCGGGGCACCGCCCCAGCCGAGACAAGTCTAAGCTCCCGACCGGTCTCCCGGAGTACGTGGTAGTGTAGTGCATGTTAGTGTACGTGTGTGTGTGTAAGGGGAGAGGGCAGGTCAAGGGTAGAGGAAGGACGGATCGCGCGCGGTCCGTGGCCCGTTTGGTAGGGTATTGCTCCGACATTCGCCTGGTGATGACCGGAGAAACCACGGAAAAGTACCGATCAGAGAAGCCGGGCACTAGAATTCTCCTCCAGACACCGACTGAATTCTACCTAGCTGAAAATCTACTGTGAAAACCCTGCCGCCGTCAGGACTCGAACCTAGAACCTCTCTGTCAGAAGCCCTGCAGTGGTATCAGTTGATGCACTGAGCTACCGGTCCCGGTATGTGTGTATATATATATATATATATATATATATATATATATATATATATATATATATATACATATATTGTAACCGCTTGTCATCGGCTACACTCATGACAAAAGAAATATTGAAGTGACAATACCGACATCTTGCCTACAAATAGTTCCTAGAGTAGCGAAGAGATGGCGTTACCTAGAAACAAATTTCTGAACGTACTTTCGCCCTAGCCAATCAGAACTTTTGTAGAAATGCGAATGTGGCATGAGGCTTGACTCGGACGAGATTGTCTTTCTTTCCGGATCGAGACGCTGAAGTGATTAGATGGGTACTATTCCACCACACAACCGACGAGGACACGTGGAAAATACCAGAAATGAAGCTTTATTAAAAGGATTTCATTTCGAAAATTCTATTGAGAATTTTGATAATTCCGAAAAGCATAGTTTATTCAACAACTGGCTCAACTTTCACTAAAACAAAGTTATAATTTGGAGTTTTGAACTCGCATTCTAACGCGACCATCACCTTCGTGTAAGCTGTGGTTTAACTGGGCTGTACAACGAGGAGAAGGCGTACGGAAATACCGATTCCATCGCGGTAGGCAGCGCACGAACCGTCGCAGGACAACGACGACCTTGGGCGTGAACGTCGCTCGACAGCCGTCTACTCAGCGCGGACCAGCTTGGAGAATTCGCCGGTCGTGAGTCACAGAAAAGCGAAAGAATATTTACTAAATTGCAGCTTGGAAAACTTTCAAGATAGAATTATGATTGCACAAATTAAAACGTTGTAATATGAGCTTCCTCAGTAACAGACATTGATCGACAAGTTTTACTAAATATTAGTCTTGATAACCAGTAAATTTATTTTTGCAGTCGTAAGAGAAATCAGATCTAAATAATTTTATGTTTATTGATAAAAGTCGTCCTTGTGTATAATTCTTTATCTAAATTCATACATAATTGACTTGATGTTATTTGAAATCATTTAAGAGAATTGTCTATGTAAAAGGTTTTAAAACATGAATGAAAGCTGTTAAATTGTTTCGGGTAAAACGTTATTTCATGAACAGTCAGAGACTTTGTAAACAGAATTTTGCACTGCGAGGTCACGTAGAAGCTGAATATTAAGTGTAAATATTGAGTGTAGTATTATTTAAGATTGAAAGGTATTAGTGAATTTTGGTATATTGTTTGTATGTATTTTTTACAGGATGGTTATTTAAATTGTGAATTGTGGGTTTCATTAAGAGATAATTTGTTTTGAGAAGTGTACATATGCATTTACTGTTTGTTTGTGTAAATGTAGATCAGAGTCACTATTATTCTACAGAAAACTGCAGTTTAGGTAGGGAGTTAGCTACCATTGTGTAATCAAAGGAAAGTAATCACGTAGGAGAATATGTGAACGTGAGTGTACGAAGGATCATATTGGAAAGAATATATGTTACTTGTTCTTTAAAACTATGAAATTGTGTTTGTTTGTTAAATGAATATTAGTTAGCAAAGACGAACCCACCACGATAGGAATTATCCATAATTTGAGGTATTCCCAGGTTTGTGTGACGGTGTAATCACACGTCACGAAACAAGTAAATAACAGATTTACTTCTGTAATTCGGCGTACTACGAAATAGTTAGGTAGATACGTGACGGTTACATTTTGGCGCCCAACTGGTTGGCTCGAAATTATTAGAATTTCGTAGGCTCATATTATTAACGAAACCAAAAATTTGTTAATGAATTTTTAGTCTGAAACTTGAGTACAGAAGTTTAGTATTAGGTGTGAAGCATCAGTAGTTCTATTGTAAATCTGAATTTTCATTATGACTGGTTAAAATGGCAGATAAATTTGATAGAGCTAGGAATCTTGAACAGATCTCGTCAGGTAGTGAGGAGGAAAGCGAAACTGTGGTTCAAACAACAGAACAACCTAGGGGAGAGCATGAAGTACAGTTAGGAGAGGACGGTAATTTACATTTAACGCCGAAACCTTCTCCGACGGAATCAACCTCTACTTCAAGAGATGATGTTCCGACGGAAGCAGATATTCTTAGAGCTAATGATATGATGGCTAGGCTCATGGCACAGTTCATGACTCAAATCGAACACAAATTTGATTTCGTTAACGCCCAATCGAGTCAACAAAATCAACAAATTGCAGTCCAATTAAAATCAGCAAATTACAAAGAAACTAGAAGAACAGGAGGCGCGTACAGTCGAATTAAATCAACAAATTGCAGTCCAATTAGCTGAACAAAACGAGCAGATTAACAAGAAACTAGAAGAACAGGAGGCGCGGACAGTTGAACAAATTACAGCTAAAATTGAAGAACAAAACGAACGAATGTCAGCCAAGTTAGCGGAACAGGACGAGAAATTAACTCAACTTTCTAGAGATCTTATCGAACGGACTGAGGCATTAAATTAAAATTCACGCGGTCATCTGAACAGTTAAAAGCCGAAATTAAGGAGGACCTTGATGTTCAAATTCAACAGATTACTTCCAATTTTAATTTTAAGACAGATTTAATTGAAACTAAGGTTACCCAAGTTGAGAATAAAATAGACAAGACGGTCGAAGAGCAAAACAAGACCATCCAAATTATTTCTAATCAAGTAACCATTAGCCACGATGTGACACAGATTAAATCATGCGTACGAGAAAATAGTGAGAAAATCAAAATTTTAAACCAGACAAAACAAGAAGTAGAAGCAGAAGTTGCAGATATAAAGGAGAGGATAGAAAATTTACCATCTTCTTCTGTTTTGCATCATTCGAGCACCATTACTATTCCTCCTGGTTTAACGTTTAATGCGTTAGGAAAAGAAAATCCGTGCATGTTTATAAAGGCGTAGAAATTTCTTTATGTTATATAATTTTCCTGAAAGCAAGAAAGTCAGAATTATCTACCAAATGTTACAACTAGTGCGAAATTGTGGGCTGATACATTAGATCCGTTACAGCTACGTTTCAAGAATTTAAGGAAAAATTCTTCAATCGCTATTGAATTATGAGACCCAAATTAACTTTAGGTTAAATTTGATGTATAGTACCGGGAAAGGGACGGTTAGCATGCAAGATTATGCAACAGAGAAGTTAGCAGGTCTTAGTTTATGCACGCCACCCATTTCAGAGAATGAAATAGTATGTTTATTGATCAGACTTTTCCCCGGTAGGCATACAAAATTTGTTGAAGAGTCTATTACCGATGTCTTGGGAAAACTGATTTGCCAACTTGATTGTACGATGCATCATATGAAATGACGGAAAATTTAAAGCGAAGTCATCACCCACTTCAAGTGCTATTGTAGTTACCGCGCAAGAGGAACACGTAATGCAATAATAGTAAGCAAAGGTGAAGAGACAAGGCTACAACAGAGAGGAAGAGAATAGTTCAACCCGACCGAAGCAGAGTAAAATTCAGCGGAAACGGCAAGTCAACCAACCAAAGTTTTTATCTCAACTACGACTAATTCAAACAATGGCAGATATGAGTATGGACCATCGACGTCACGTGATTCTAACCCATTGATCACGGAATTAAACTAGTAAGGTTTGTCTCGAATGGTGCCGCCGAAACAAACAATTCTTCCATTGATGTCGAAGAGGTGACTTTCAGGTCCATGGCAGTTATACATTCCGCTTTGGAAACGCAAAAGATTTATTTGCAAATGTAAAGATTACGAAACGCAAATGCCCATTGATAGAAGTAGAATGCAAAGGGGAAAAAGATCTCAGCATTAGTCGACACGGGATGCACTTGCTCGGTAATAGTGGAAAGTTTGTTAGATGAACTTTCAGGAGGGCAGAGGCAATACCGCAATTCCTATGCGGAAGTCGTATCTGATGGGAGCGAATAAGAAGAAGTCGCGGCCTATCTACCGACAAGTACTATTGCAGCTGACAATAGGAAAGAAGGTATACGAGACTGTATAGTAGCGAAGGAGTTATTGTACCAACTGATCCTGGGAGTGGACTTTCTCTATAACCATAAAGTAATCATTGACATGGGAGAAATTGTTTGCAAATTCAAGGAACGGCATAATTCACTATCATCCATTTGATGAAGATGAACATCTAATATACCATGCGAACTGTATCAAGGTCAACAACCTTCCCACTTTGTTAGAAAATGTTGTAAGAAATAATGATAACTTAAACCGACAACAACAGGAAGAACTGTTAAAATTGTTAATAAGATATCAACAAGTTTTTGAAAAATGTGAAGAGCCCATTAAAGATTTTGAATTTCATATTGAGCTAACTGATGAACGGCCATATGCATCACATAACTACCCTATACCAGTTGCATATCGAAGAGAAGTGGATGAACTTATTCAGTCCATGTTAAACGATAAAATCATTAAGAAAGAAAGGACTCCATATTTAAATCCAATAGTCATTGTCAAAAAAAAGAATGGGAGCTTACGCCTACGTTTAGATGCTCGAAAATTGAATGCGAAAACGATCCCGTACCGAGATAGACCTCCCAAGATAGAGGAGATGTTAGCGAAACTTCAAGGTGTTAGGTGGATCAGCAGTACCGATTTCACAGCATCTTACTGGCAGATTCCTATAGCTAAGGATTCGCAGAAGTATACTGGCTTCGTGTACAGGGGTATAAGCTACGTATATCAGCGAGTTCCGTTTGGTTTAAAAAATTCAGCTGCCGCATTAATCCAATGCTTAGATAATATTATCAACAAGAAATTGTATCATGCCTCATTAGTGTATGTGGATGATGTTATCTTGTTTGCGACAACGTTCCAAGAGCACTTATGTCATTTAGAAAATTTGTTTAAAATCTTGATTGATAACCACCTCCAGTTAAACGTAGAAAAATCTAGTTTCTGTAGGAAACAAGTGGATTTTTTAGGTTACCAATTAACTACTCAAGGTTTAAGTATGAAACCAGAAAAAATTATAGAAATTGACAAGATTCAGGCACCGAAGAACCGGAAGCAGTTGAAAGGGTTTCTGGGATGTGTTAATTACTATAGTCGGGTTTATTCCAAATTATTCGATGTCTATTGTACAATTTCTACCATTGTTAAAGAAAAACCAGCCATGGGAGTGGACTGAACTACACGAAAAGCAATTCCAAGATTTAAAGGCTTGTTTTTATCATTCTTGTGTAATTGCCTACCCTAATTTTGAGAAAGAATTTATACTACAAACAGACAGTAGCGACCATGCAATTGGAGCTGTTTTATATCAGATCATTAGTGGTAAAGAGAAAGTTGTATCTCTTATAAGTAGGGTATTTAGAGGACCTGAACTGAATTTTTCAGTCACAGAAAGGAGGCAATGCATAGTGTGGCCATCCATAAATTAAGAGAATATCTCGTTGGAAGACATTTCACAATTAGGACGGACCACAAGGCATTAATTTTTTTAAACCGTTGTCACACAAATAATGACCGATTATTACGTTGGATATTGTACCTTCAACAATATTCTTTTACAGTAGAACATTGTCCAGGAGAGCTTAACCACCTCCCAGACATACTTAGCAGAAATACGCTTCGACCGGAGGAAACGGTAGAAGAGAGAAACGTATTCTTTGCATCGCCCATACAATTCAAATTACCTAGAAATGCCACATTTAAACTGGCAGATGATAGCCATTCACCAACAGCAAGAAGAATTAACTAGGAAAGTGAAGTTATTTTTGCGTGGGGAACTTGACCCTGAAGATGTTGATGGAATTCGTTGGACGAGAGAAGGCGATAGATGGAAATTAGTAGAAGACGTCGTTCTCGTCAAGACAAGAGCTGAACCACCTACGTATAGGATCTGGATGCCCAAAATCCTGACGTACGGAATTATATGGCTTGTTCACACGAAACTTGGACATTTTGGAGCGGATAAAATCGACAAGACTATTTCGAAATCGCCCACTGGAAGGGACGCAAAAACAAATTAGAAGAACGATTGCGGTTTGCGTCACCTGTCAGCGCACCAAATATCCTAATCGCTATTTTGCCGGAGCCCGAGCAGCAATTCTACCATCTAAAACGAATGAACTAGTAGCAATAGACCTTTATGGACCTCTTCCTAAAACCAAGTATGGTTACAAATACATTTTCGTATGTATTGACGTCTTTTCTAAGTTTACCCAAGTTTACTGTGTCAACAAACCGAGCGCAAAAAATTGTTTACATCAATTAGATAAATATTTTAGAACCGCCGAGGGTTTTGAAAATTGTTGTCGGATCATGGACCCACATCATATCTAGTATTCGACATCCTCAGTGGACCGCAATTTACTAGCGATCACTGGATCCAAGCCATGGAAGAGAAGAATATTACCCACATCTTATCTAGTATTCGACATCCTCAGTCAAATCCATCCGAAAGGGTAATGCGAGAGCTATCCAGGTTGTTTCGAGTGTATTGTCGTCAGCGACATACCGACTGGTATTTACTGGTGCCTTATATCAACCAGTGGCTCAATGCGGTACATCATGACACTATTGACATGACCCCATATGAGGCCCACTTCAAAAGGAGAATGCCGCATGTATTAGAACATCTGCGAAGACCCGAGATCACCATTACCGAAGTCACGGATGAAGAGATTGCGCGACAGTTACATCGTAAAGCAAGAAAACGGTTAGACCAAACCAAATATGCACCATACATGTTTACTAAGGACAAAGAGTTATGCTACGTCTACCAAAACCGTCGGACGTACAGGCAAAACAAATTTCGAAATTCTTCGCATTGTATGAAGGACCATACAGGATATCGAGAGTTCGACTCCCGAATGTGGCGGAACTAGTGGATGACAATGGACGCAGCATCGGAAGATTTAATTTTTATAATTTAAAGCCATTTCAAGAATAAAGTAAAGAAGACTTAAGCAGCATAGAATGCAAGGGGTATGAGAAATCACAATCCTGTAAGAAGATTTTTCGAAATTTTCTATCGCGAGAAAAATCTTTTTTAAGGGAGGGGCTTATGTAACCGCTTGTCATCGGCTACACTCATGACAAAAGAAATATTGAAGTGACAATACCCGACATCTTGCCCTACAAATAGTTCCTAGAGTAGCGAAGAGATGGCGTTACCTAGAAACAAATTTCTGAACGTACTTTCGCCCTAGCCAATCAGAACTTTTGTAGAAATGCGAATGTGGCATGAGGCTTGACTCGGACGAGATTGTCTTTCTTTCCGGATCGAGACGCTGAAGTGATTAGATGGTACTATTCCACCACACAACCGACGAGGGGCACGTGGAAAATACCAGAAATGAAGCTTTATTAAAGGATTTCATTTCGAAAATTCTATTGGAGAATTTTGATAATTCCGAAAAGCATAGTTTATTCAACAACTGGCTCAACTTTCACTAAAACAAAGTTATAATTTGGAGTTTTGAACTCGCATTCTAACGCGACCATCACCTTCGTGTAAGCTGTGGTTTAACTGGGCTGTACAACGAGGAGAAGGCGTACGGAAATACTCCGATTCCATCGCGGTAGGCAGCGCACGAACCGTCGCAGGACAACGACGACCTTGGGGCGTGAACGTCGCTCGACAGCCGTCTACTCAGCGCGGGACCAGCTTGGAGAATTCGCCGGTCGTAGTCACAGAAAAGCAGAAAGAATATTTACTAAATTGCAGCTGGAAAACTTTCAAGATAGAATTATGATTGCACAAATTAAAACGTTGTAATATGAGCTCCCCAGTAACAGACATTGATCGGACAAGTTTTACTAAATATTAGTCTTGATAACCAGTAAATTTATTTTTGCAGTCGTAAGAGAAATCAGATCTAAATAATTTTATGTTTATTGATAAAAGTCGTCCTTGTGTATAATTCTTTATCTAAATTCTACATAATTGACTTGATGTTATTTGAAATCATTTAAGAGGAATTGTCTATGTAAAAAAGGTTTTGAACATGAATGAAAGCTGTTAAATTGTTTCTGGTAAAACGTTATTTCATGAACAGTCAAGAGACTTTGTAAAACAGAATTTTGCACTGCGAGGTCACGTAGAAGCTGAATATTAAGTGTAAATATTGAGTGTAGTATTATTTAAGATTGAAAAGGTATTAGTGAATTTTGGTATATTGTTTGTATGTATTTTTTTACAGGATGGTTATTTAAATTGTGAATTGTGGGTTTCATTAAGAGATAATTTGTTTTGAGAAGTGTACATATGCATTTACTGTTTGTTTCGTGTAAATGTAGATCAGAGTCACTATTATTCTACAGAAAACTGCAGTTTAGGTAGGGAGTTAGCTACCATTGTGTAATCAAAGGAAAAGTAATCACGTAGGAGAATATGTGAACGTGAGTGTACGAAGGATCATATTGGAAAGAATATATGTTACTTGTTCTTTAAAACTATGAAATTGTGTTTGTTTGTTAAATGAATATTAGTTAGCAAAGACGAACTCACCACCGATAGGAATTATCCATAATTTGAGGTATTCCCAGGTTTGTGTGACGGTGTAATCACACGTCACGAAACAAGTAAATAACAGATTTACTTCTGTAATTCGGCGTACTACGAAATAGTTAGGTAGATACGTGACGGTTACAATATATTGCGACGGATCACACGTCGTGGCCTTCCCTCTGACACCGTGCATAATACAACTCGGTTGCGAGAAGGAGTCGTTAGCCCTAAGGGTGTGTAAGATCGCGTGGGCGTTATCGTCGTCGTTCGACAGTACACTGCCGTCCCGACGTCAGACCTCTCAAGTTGTTTCAAATCGTTTGCCTGGATGAGGCTAATGGAGGAAAATGCGTATGGGCGGGGAATACGGGCCAGCTTACACTCAAAGGAAAACACTTGTGGCTCTGGTATAGAAGGCGGTATATTCTAAAATCATGAAAAAAACAACACAACACACAAATTCAACAAAAATAACAACCCTTCACAAATAATCATATTTAAAACACAGCCTTCCTGCTCGGAAATGCATATTGGAAGCAGTCATTGCTACCTCTTATAAAAACAAATCACCTTATTTCATCATTCATTAAATAATTTGTAATTGATGCACCAGTTGGTGTAGGAATACTTTCGTCTTAAGGACACAAAGCACACAAAGTTTCCCTCCGCTAAATTGCTTTCGTTTCTTAAAAGTGGTTATTAATTCACCATACACTTCAACCACCAATGCTTAGAAAACTCAGTACAGAACAAAGTAAATTTTTCTAGTTACAACACCCCTTTAAACACTTAATTAACTGGGTGACTTGTTTAAAGCAAATTAATCACTTACGTTCTTAACATAGCTTTCATTCAAGAGTTCCACACACCCGCATTCACAAATGTGGCTTGAAATGCGTAATATTTGAAAAGCTTTTGTGGTAATAGTGTGGTTTAACATTGTTCGATTACATCTTTTTCGTTTCTGCGACCGTTCTGCCGCATGGTTTCTCAAGCTTCTCTGATGGGTGTTTACGTGAAATCGCCTCGTCGAGTGCTGCGAACGGCGCCTCGGCGCTGGGGACGTGGTGATCGCGTCCTGTGCGACCCCCGGGGCTTTCGCTGCTCTGGCCGCGGCGGCGCGCGCTGGCGATGCTTCGGGGTAGCCTGGCCTCCACGCTCCTCCGCCTCGTCTTCTGCTGCGTTCCCGAACCAATCTTCGCGGCCGATAAGTGCCTCGGCCTCGCTTCTGTGCCCGTTTTCCTTCCCCAACACAAATGCTTCTCTGGCGGTGTTTTTGGGAGTGGTTATCGCCTTGGCTTCTCGCTTCAGTAATGTGACGTAGCGGCGATGCAGAAAATTGTTCGGTGTACGCCGGAAAGGAGTCCGATTCAGCCCTCGCGGAATTCACGTAACTCGCTCCCACTGATACACGTTTCTTCTCCGTCGTCATTCATCAACAAAACGAGTACAATGATCGTTATATTCACTTATTCGGATGAAATCATCTCGTTTGAAGATCGCTGCTAGAGACTCGCGATCAGTTTCTCGTCCCTAACAGTCACTTATACCGGTTTTACACGACTTGTAAGGCGCGTTCCGCAGCGACCCGTCATCCTCCGAGATTTTGCGATACTATTCGAACTTTCAACAGAAAAAATTTCTTTCCGCTGGCTTCCCTCGTTTTTCGAATACCGGCCAATCACAAGACCTCGTTCTCCAATTTATCTTTCTAATTTCCTATTTGTGGTCATGCGTTCCGCTCGGCGTGGCCGCGGCCGACGTTAGAGAGTGACGTGGTTGTCGCGCCGCGATCAAATTAGCGGACCGCCAAGATGGCATTTTGGGAATTTTGTATATGGCCGGTCCGTTATCAGGGCTCATATTCGAGCTCGTCTCATTATATATATATATATACACACACATTACATATATATTTACATACACACATACACACACACACATATATATATATATATATATGTGTATATATATATATATATATATATATATATATATATATATATATATATATATATATGTATAAAACGTAGTTTTGTGAAGCAGAAATGTCTCACCTGTCGGCGGGCAGCGCGGGCGGCGTGGGCGCGTGTGCGTGGGCGGCGCGCCGGCCGCCGGGCTGCGGGTTGGAGGCGGAGGGCAGCGCGGGCGCGGAGCCGGCCGGGAAGAGCAGCCAGCGCAGGAAGAGCGCCTGCACGGCGGCGAGCAGCGCGCGCAGCGAGCAGCGCCGGGCCCCGGCCCGCCGCCGCGCGGCGCCGGCGACGCCGCGCTCGCCCCGAACACGCACTCGCGCAGCGCCTGCCGACAAGCGATTTATGTGAAAACATCAATTAATATTTCTTCTTGATTGACAATACACGTTTGCAAATAAAAGTATCCAAAGTTTTTAATGACAACCATTTAAACCGGCACCGACCTACCGTCGGCTAGTGGGGTTTCCCCCTAACCAGGACTCTCCCACCAGCGGGGCACCGCCCCAGTCGGGCCAAGCTCTAAGCTCCCGAATATGTGGTAGTGTAGTGCATGTTAGTGTAAGTGTGTGCGTGTGTAAGGGGAGAGGATAGGACAAGGAAGAGGAAGGACAGATCGCGCGCGGTCCGTGGCCCGTTTGGTAGGGTACTGCTCCTGCATTCGCCTGGTGTTGATCGGAGAAATCAAGGAAACCTACCGATCAGAGCAGCCGGCCGCTAGAAGTCTTCTCCAGACAGCGACTGAATTCGACCAAGCTGAAAAGCTAGTGTCGAAAATCCTGCGGCCGTCAGGACTCGAACCTAGGACCTCCCGGTCAGAGAAGCTGCAGCTCCCGCTCCCGGTACATATTATTCGACAATATACTATATCCATGGTCATAAACCAGCGTTTGCCAACTGGAGGAGAAATGACGTCAGAGCAACATTCTCCTCCCGGAGGAGGCACTCGGAGAAGCAGTGCGAGCAAAGGGGTGAGGGAAGGAGGGAGGGAACGAGAACCTCCTTGGCAGTGGGCCATAGCCTGGGCTTTTCAGGCAACATGAGAGCCCATTTACGCTCGTTTATTTTCTCTCGATTTGAGAAGAAATGTTTCTTTTTGTAGATGTCGTAACCATTGCGAAGTGTTTAGTATGTTCGAAATAACTTCAGTATATTAAAAAGTTCAACCTACAGAGGCATTACGTCGCTTTGCAATCCAGAGAAACCCGCGAGATGAAAATAATTTCTGAGAATTGACAGCTTGCAATCATGAGAAGAGCGGAAGAATTTTCAAATATATTATAATGGAAAAGGTGCTGAAATTCACGAGGATTTACATTCTCAAACAAAACTGTACATGAAAGAATCAAGCGTGGAGTCCAAATTTCTCCATGAGACCCCTCCCGGGTTAATTTGTTAAAATTAATTATTGTTTCGGTACGAGCCAAAATTGTTGCATTATATAACATTGTATAAAATAGTATTGTACTAGAATATTAAACCGGTAGCGGTAGCTCAGTGCATCAACTGATGTGACTGCAGCGCCTCTAACCGGGAGGTCCTAGGTTCGAGTCCTGACGGCGGCAGGATTTTCGACACTAGCTTTTCAGCTAGGTCGAATTCAGGTGCTGTCTGGAAGAGAATTCTAGCGGCCAGCTGCTCTGATCGGTAGTTTTCCGTGGTTTCTCCGAGCAACACCAGGCGAATGCCGGAGCAGTACCCTACCAAACGGGCCACGGACCGCGCGCGATCTGTTCTTCCTCTTCCTTGTCTTATACTCTCCCTCTTACACACACACACACTAACACGCACTACACTACCACTATTCCACATATTCATTGTCCGGACTCTAGTTATAAAGAATAAACGCAATTTTCGTACTTGTCGCATAATTCTTCAGCATTTTTAATGATTTACGTTTATAATTTAAAAACGAAGATAATTCAAATTCAACAGCTGAAAGGGGTTTTTATTTTTGTTTCAATGAGATTCATTCACCAGCAGAATCAAACAGAAAAAAACTATCTTCGTTATCTTCAACTGTATTTGAAGCATTTCCTTTTTTAAATACACCTTTTTTTATGTATTTAAATACATCCCAAAAATACATGTTCAAAACCTCAAAAATACGGCAATTCAAATACAAAATGTATTTCGAATTGTTACTGCAAACCCGTCGAAAATAATGAAAGGACAATGGCAATTATTACCAAGTTTGTTTTTAACGTTCCTCAGAAGCAGTTATCTTCGCAAATAATTGTGAGGAGAACCTGTCTTTAAACGGCACCCTGGAGGAAACTAATACAGCTGATATCTTTTGCGATTGCTACCAAAAGCAGAACTTTACAAAAGCAAGATAAATTTAGTTGACTGGGATGCACAAGAAATGGTGTAGTTTTCTCGTGCGAAATGTTCTTGTCTCGAAAACAAAAATTATCGAGGTTCCGAGATTTGTGACAACTGTTCTTCTGTAATAATTTACATTGTTTTCTAATAATTAAAAACTTTCTTCTCTGTAAGTAAAAACTTTATTTCTGATTGCTTTAAGCATATTTCAGAATGCATTACATGTTTGCGTGGTTGATATGGTGCGCCTGCTCTCTGGAACCAACGGTATCAGAACATCTGCTCACTGAACGTATGAACCAAATGTAGGACAATTAAATGGCCACTATTTAAGGTCTCTAAAATTTCTTTCTATTTTTCGCTATCGCGGCTGCCACTATTTCACACTAATTGAAATTATTGATATTAATTGACACGTCAATAAATCATAATTGTTTTATTATTTTTATAATTATTACTATTATTACTCTTACTGTTAATATAGTTATTTTTGTTTAAATGGGAGGAAACTACGTGAGGTCGTGTGATCGACAATGTAATGTAAATATGAAGAGAGACTTCTGAATGCCATTAGTATTTATGACATTTTACCCATACATTGAGGATGAAATGACACAATGTAGCATCTTCAAAAATCATTATTTTGAATACATAAAACATTTTATTGTTATCTTAACAATATTATTCTATTTGTTTAGGAATCTCATAAATAAATTATCCAACTTATAAATTATAGCTTGTGAAGCATTGCTTTCCTTTGGGCGTGTCATTTTAGGACAGATTCCCCTATGAAGAAAAAATTACGTTTGAAACAGCCAATCAAAACCAACCAATGCAATGTAACTAAAGGGGAAAGACCAATCTAACGACATTTCATAAAGTCCAGTTAAATTCATAGAGAAGAATCTCTCGTATTCGCAATCAGAAATCTTACTCTTCTTTTTGTTCTGCTCGTTCAGTTTCACTAATTTTTTTCTTTATGGCCCCTAAAGCTCCCTTTAACCACTGATTTCATTTTGGAAACACATGTATTAACTATTATCGTGAAAGCGATTAAGGCATCGGTTGTATTTGGCAAATATTTCTGTGTTATAATTTATGATTCTTTGAAAATAACCTTCATATTTTCACTCAGAAGAATTAAATTTTCCTAAGCAAAATCATTCGTGTTTGTAAATTATTCTGGCAATACTATTACAATTATCTGACGAAACTAGAACATTCAACAGAGCGTATTTACATTTCTGATTATCCACGTCATATTTACTAAGCTGTCAGTGGTCAGACATAAAAAGAAATGAAAAAGTATAATATATTTTTCATTCGTAAATTCGCAAGTCAAAAAGAATTTTCGGAGGCTCCCTTTGCCGTGGGCGAAGCCGCCCATAAATCACAACGGGATCAATGAACGGGAGATTGTGAATGGATCTGAGATTCCCACTCCAATGAAAGCGAGTTTGGAAAGGAGATTTTCTATAAGTCATGACTGATTTGATTTCGTATATCCTTGTTTCAAAACGTCAGCGAATAATAATTGCTAATTGTCAAAATGATGTTAACGAATTGCCAGTTTTTTTCGTTTCACAGACATCTATAGGAAGAAAATTCACAATCAGAACTGGGTTTGAAAACTATTCAGATTGACGTGGGAAAGCAGGATAAAAGACTACGTGTAAATGACTAATGGAGTATTCAAAAGAAATACAGTTCTTTTTAGAGGTGAAAAGAAGCGTTACTATGAAGTACTAGTATAAATGAATCAATGAAGCACCTCTGAGACGTGATAAACGATTAACTTAAAAGTTGCTTGGAATTGTTATTGTATGAATATTATATACAAAGTGACTTAAAATTTTTTATGATATCTATGTAAGTAAATAATTTACAAGTTATTGTAATAGTATTTTTATTGAATGTGATGCACGTGGACAATTCAACCATTATGCGGTAAACGGTGTATAACTATTGTGACAGAAGATCTTGACAGATATTAATCAGAAAGTGCGATCTTCCGTTTTCGCAGCATCGCAAATTTTCTTGACAAACTGTGGTCACACTATAAACTGTTATGATTGATTCTAAGTTATAATAAAACAGTTTTAAAAACTATGAAAGCAAATATTGTGTTACAAATGAAGGAAAGTGCACACATCCATCATCATTCTACCCTTGGTGTACGCCATAGGCTGGACGGCACAGTATTTACTCTCTGTAAAATGTTTTGCCAATCGTTCCAGCTAACGGATATAAAAAGTTTCGCTAAAAACTTACACTTTACAATAAATACAGATGTAACTTAACTGATGTCATCCAACAATGAACCGCCTCATTGCACAATAAACACATAACTTTGCACCAACAAGCAAACATACGTGCTAGGATTCTCCATTTATAGCTAGTTCTACTAATTTGAAATATTTTCTTAGATGAATCTTTACGAGACAATCTTACGAAGACAAAAATACATATTAGCAAACAATTTTGCTACCCGGGGCCTAGTTTGGCAACATATTTATATATATCTAAGGCAACTGATAATTTTCCTTCTTTATTCCCGTCAAGAACGAAAGAGTGACACCTAATTTTTTTATAATATACAATAAGTATAAAATATTATTGTTTACTTTCAAGACTTCGTACTGTCTTTTCACTCAAAATTACAATCGTCTCTCAGCATTTATCCCGTAAAAGCATAATTTTATCCTATGAGATGAAACCGTCGATAGGATCGTGAATATTAAGTTATCAAAAAGTAAAGATGCCATTCAATTTTCCTCTGTTGTAATTAATATGATATAATTCTGAATCTAACTAATAATTAAATTTATGTGTGAACTAGGTAATTTTCCAAAAAAAAAAAAAGAAATTTATCTAAGAGATTTGGATTATTGAGAAGCATTAAATACAATTGACCATCTTAAATTACACAAAAGTAAATTGTTAGTTAAACCTTGATTCGATTACAAAAATTTCGAAATTTCAAATCTTTTTAGTTAATGATTGGGGGTATGAATTCTCTAAGTAAATTGCAGTATTCATTACATTATACCATAAATTGCATCATTATGTCGTGAAACTTCCAGTTCTCGTGTTTTCTCCGTCACTATGTAATGTCATTAATTTTAATGGAATAAATACTTTAGAGGGATTACATAATAAAATAAGAACTTAAAGAATTATTAGTTACAAATTAATAAATATTAAACTGCCAAAGCTTTTAAACATAACAATAGAAAGTCAAAACTTCAATTTACAAAATATTTCCTTCAAGAGAGTTCACGTTTTCTAATTTCAGTTTCTACTTTGCGTTCTATCCCTTTCCTTGAAAATGGCGCCTTTTCTTATTTAATATGAGCAGTCCAATAATCATGTTTGAAAAGTATGACCAGTTTTCTACAAAGGACGAACCTGTACTGCCTATAAGACAAGTCACATCCAAATAGTGTTTTTACATATGTGAAGAAATGTGTTTCAAAAATAGTCTCATTTTATAAGTTAAACTTCCATTACGTCAGACGTATGTAGAATGCACAACTGTCTCGGTCTGCGAATAAACGGCTCAGCATAAAACCAACGAAATGTTATTTTTTGAGATGTAACACTTGACTTGCACGACAAAGATATGAAGATTCTGGTGTCGATCGTCATCTCCCACACGTAAACCCTTTCGAAATGTAATAATTCAAGTTTAATGGGTTATATTGAAATGTCAACAACCGGGGGCCAATCTGACATAAATTTGACAACAAATCGAGTCTCGTACTGCATGGATAACAAACAACAGAAGCCAGAAAGTATGGTATAATAAAAACTACAGTCAGAGACGTAGGAACATGATATTTGGTTAGGTAAGCTATACAAAAAATAACAAAAAAATATTCAAATTACTGTACAGCCCCTGAGAAAATTCCACAGAGAAGAGAAATACTTTCGAAAACGAATTTCTTTGATTTTTCCCGGTTTGTCAGTGGAATTTAATTTTTTCCTTATAACATTTGTAATTTCTCACTTCTTAAAGAAAACATTTAAGCTACCTAGTAGTAGTAATAGGTCAGCTTTCACATTTTGCCGTGAAAAAATACAAGTTAAAAATATTTTTCTGCCAAATAAAAATTGAGCAAAGGATAACGCTGTACGAATGTTTTCAAGGAATAATACATACTACTACAACCCTTTCAGCATTTATCCTAAATTCCAAGGACTCTTCTGTAAATTTCCTGATTTTTCAGTGACTTTTCCAGAGGAATGAAATTCCCTGATTTTTTCCAATTTTCCACGTTTTTCAGAAAAGGGCCACCCTGATCCATGATATGACACTCTGTGATTTATCTAAAATAGACGTGAATTTTTGTTGCGTCCCAATCTAATACAGTCGATCTGCGATTATAGTGAACTAAATTCACTGGTCCAGTTTCACTTACATTACAAATAAGCATAAAATTATTCGGTTACAATGAACCTGAACCTGGTCTATAGAGAATGTAAGAAGTAACTCCTGGAAATTAATTGGATCTCTTATGTTATTAGGCGATTAGAGGGACCTTTCAAGAGTTTGACCGTGTTCCAACAGTGTAAGAGGCATTGAAAGGTATCACGATCGCATTTCGATTCTCAGAGACAGAGCACAATGCAGAATCAAGTATGGAGAGAGCATGAACTCTGAAGATGGATCTATAGAAATTACTAATGAAAAATGTACCAAACAAGCAATTAAAATAATAGTTTTTTAATGGCATTGAATTTTTAGTTCGTGTGTTAAGAATTTAGATGTATATCAATATTAATAAAATCAATATTTTGGAGAAATTCCATTTAATTTTGACAGAACCGAATATAGCGAACCCAAAACGTTAGCTTCCACAAGTTCACTATAACCGGAGTCGCCTGTGTGAGTGCTGTAGGCTGCTACGATGTCTGCTCGGAAGGCTCGCCCCGACGACGGCGGCTCGCTCCAGCGCCAGGCGCTGCGAGCCCCGCGTACGCACGCGCTCTGCGCCGGCCCCTGCGCGCGCGCCAGCACGGCCCAGCACAGGGCAGCACGGCCCAGCACAGAGCAGCACGGCCCAGCACAGAGCAGCACGGCCCAGCACAGAGCAGCACGGCCCAGCACAGAGCAGCACGGCCCAGCACAGAGCAGCACGGCCCAGCACAGAGCAGCACGGCCCAGCACAGACAGCACGGCCCAGCACAGAGCAGCGCGGGCCAGGACGCAGCAGGGCGCAGCACAGCGCAGCACGGCCCAGCACAGCGAGCACAGCGCAGCACAGCACAGGTGACGGAGCGCAGCAACGGGGGCGCAGGTCGGATGGGAACCCCGCGGAGCAGCGCACCGCGAGGCGGAAGACACCGGAAAAAATCGCTCGCGTTACACACCCTCCGCGCGACAGCCCGTCAACAAAGTTCGCTTTTCACTTGCAATTTTTTTTTTCTTTTTTTTTTCCTTTCGCGCCAAGTTTTCCTCACTTCCTCGTCTCGCGTGATGCGCCCGATAAATCAAACCTGTTCAACTGCCCGGAGTCGTCACAGCCGGCGCCTTCAGAGGCCGCGACTCCTGCTCGAGAATCAAATTGCTTCTGGGAGCGCGAACTCGCCGTCCTATCGTTTCTCTCTGTTCGTGCGTTTAATCATTTCACCTTTCAATCGCAATAACTCGCCAGAATGATTTCGAGAACACTTTGAAAAATGTGTAGCTCTACTAGACCAGCACTCATAGTCCAGGAGAAACACATTGCTGCCTCTGTTCATATGGCACTGAAAGACCGAGCTAAAATATGGAGAGAAAGAAGGAAAACTTTGTGCATCGGACGCATCATCTGCGGAGAATTTGCCCACCACCGCGCTCTCTACCTCCCAGACCCAAGATGTCGCGTGACTGCAAAGATAAAAGATAAAAATTTCCGAGTGTTTGGCAGATCGTAATCACAGACAGTCTCAGTCACGCTGCAAATGAAGTTTTTCGCTTACAGGAAGTCGAGATAAAAACGGTTCCCCCATTTACGCGAACGGCTACCGGTGGTGGCACAGTGTCTCCCACGTCGAAAGGGGGGGGGGGCGGGGGCTATTTACAGGAAGTTGTGCACGGGGGGTGATGTTATTCAAATGAAGTGGCTGTGGCGAGGCTCGGGCAAGGTGTCGGAGGGGAAGGAGCAGCGAGGAAGAAAGGACCGCCGGAGGAACTTGAAAGTCGAGAGGTGAAGGAAGACGAGGACGTTGGAGGGCGGCCGGAGGCTACGGGCGGCGGTGCCGTACCTGGCGGGAAGGAAGGGCCGGCGGGGGCAGGAGCAACTTGGACGTTGAGAGGTGGAGGCTGCGGTGACGTACCTGGGGGCGGGCGCCGCGCGGGGCGGCGGGCGGCGGCGGAGTCGTCGGCGGAGGCGGCGGGCGGCGGGTCGGCGGCCTCCGCGCTGCTGCTGCGGCTGCCGGGGCGGAGCGCATAGCGCGCGGCTGCCGCGCCGCCGGGCAACTGCTGCCCGCCTCCGCCGCCGCCCCCATTGATTGGCCCCGCCCTCCGCGGCGAGTATTCGGGGCGGGCAGCGCCGCTCGCTTCGCTTTGACCTCTTCACCTCTGCCGCCGCCGCCACGCCCGCCCCCGCCCCCCGCCCGACCGCCCCGCGCCGCCACGCCACGCCCGCACGCCCACGCCCCCGCCCGCCCGCCCGCCACTTGCGAGGAGGCAGCGAAGCGCCGCGGCGCCTCGCAGTCACTGGCGAAGGCTTGAATGCCGAGCCGCGAGCCTTCAGGGGAAGCCCCTTTGAGCGCGCTTGGGGCGCCGCGCCGCTCGGCTGTTTCGCGCTTTCGAGAAGCGTTGGACGGCGCTTTTCTGCGGACGAGCGTTTGATGCGACAGCGCGGGCACATCGTGGAAGTGGAAATGCCATTATTTATTTTCAGGCTTTTTGAAATCATTTAACTTGTTTTAATACATTTTCAGGTCATTTATAATACACATTCAACATTTAAGCAAGTTGTTGTTGTTGTTGTTATTATTATTATTATTATTATTATTATTATTATTATTATTATTATTAGTATAGACTATCCAATCCCTTGCGGACAAAGGCCACCTGAAGATTAAGGGACAGCTGTGGAGCATGCAACAAATCAGTCACTTCTGATTTTGTCTGAGTCACGTCTAAGTTGGTAAATTTTCATGAATTCATTTATTATTAAATTATCATTAAATAGTGTGGTAATAATTAATTCATTTAATATTTATTAAATTATTTCATTAAACGAATAAACTTACTCATTATTTAGAATGAATTACGTCCAAATTTTATTGTATCCGTGCAAAATAATTGCAATTCTATTAACTAAAATGGAGTTCCCTACCTTGATTGCAGTACACCGCATGCTAATTACATCGGCTTTAAGACATTTTATCATGTCCCAATTTTAGGATTGATAAATAGTTAATTTTTCAGGAAATTTCTAGCTAGCGCCAAATGCAGGAACTCAGTTAAGGGAAGACAAAAGTAATAGAAAAGAAGGGACTCTGAATAACAACTGAAAGTGCTGAAGCAAAAGAATTAATATACGCGGGTTGGAGAGGGAGCAGTACCATCAATTAACTATCATAACTTTATCTGTTGTCTTGAAACTCTGTGATCCCTAAACTGTTAAATTTATATTTGGAATACTTCGAAATATCTTACGTTTTGCAATTCCAATTAATATATTTCTCAGTTTATCCTCATTTACATTA
This sequence comes from Teleogryllus oceanicus, assembly GCA_964035755.1. Classification (NCBI taxonomy): domain Eukaryota; kingdom Metazoa; phylum Arthropoda; class Insecta; order Orthoptera; family Gryllidae; genus Teleogryllus; species Teleogryllus oceanicus. The sequence goes on from CAXIVR010000002.1 coordinate 32,171,216, forward strand.
TTTAATAATCAAATTTCGATAGCCGTTCACTTATAAAACAGAAATGCACTCTTATAAAACAGAAATCCTGTGATAGTTACTGAAAAGAGATGACTATTAAAATGTTAAGATCTTTTGGAAAAAATTTTCAATTGAAGATGGGAAATAACTTCACAAGAAAATAATTCATTTTTAATTAAATTGTCTCAAGTTTCCTAACAATAACGCAGACATTTACATGTGTTTTATGTTCCAAGAATATATGACATGAAAATAAGAGTTAAACCCATTTCACTATTGGGTTGATTCGAGTTCAAAACATTTTGACACTATTATCCCCAGCCCACATTCTTTATGTCACCGATACACTATGGTTTGCACCTCACATTTGTACATTTGTCCCACCCGCGCCGTGCGAGATTCGCTGTGATCACGCGAGTTCGCTGTCGGGTCACGGTCATAAGTCTGTTCCACCTGAGCTGTTAGCTACGGTCACAGTGAACCCGAAATATCGTTCCCTTGCTACCCAGACGACTGTGAACGAAATCGTCCGACTTATTTCTTCCGAAAAGCACCCAAATGTTGCACCCGAAAGCAGCCGAAAATAATTATTCTTATAATCCCGCAGTTAGTTTGAAACATTTGCGAGAGCAGCCAAGCCATCATATATATATATATATATATATATATATATATATATATATATATATATATTAGGTATTCTATATATTACAGGATGGCCTTGACTCTCCAGCTGATTTCGGGCGAAGGGAACCGACAAAATCAAACGAAAAATATCATCTTCGGACAGCCGATGTTTTAGGACGCCGTCGGAAGAGATCAGTCGGATTCAATATGCCCATTTCCATTTACGATTTTCCGTGGTTTCTCCGATCAACACCAGGCGAATGCCGGAGCAGTACCCTACCAAATGGGCCACGGACCGCGCGCGATCAGTCCTTCCTCTTCCTTGTCCTATCCTCTCTCCTTACACACACACTTACACAAACATGCACTATACTGCCACATATTCCGGGAGACCGGTCTGGAGCTTAGAGCTTGTCCCGGCTGGGGCGGTGCCCCGCTGGTGGAGGTCCGGATCTCGCCATCCAGCGGGGGAAGATCACCGCCATCTCCCGAGAAAAAAATGCACTAAACTAACGGGACTAATGACCGAAGCAGTTGACGTGCCCGGAAACACGAAAAAATCGATGAATCGATCAATCGAATCCATTTACGAACACATTTTTGAACGAATCGGGCATATCGGACGCAAACGTTTAACGTCGGCCCACCGAAATTTCGGCCACAATCGGTTCCACTGTGACCGTCGCCCGTCTCTCCCCGCAGGTGGCGGTGGCTGAGTTCAAGGCCCAGAGCGCGCTGAGGAGGCCGGGATCTGAGGTCACACACTATCGACTTCGCCCTTCTTTGATTCCACCTCTGTAGGAGCGACGCGATAATGCGTGGGAGCAAGTGGTAATTTTGCTTGAAGGACGGACGCCTTCAGGAAAAAGTCTTTCAAGTAGAAGGCAGTGTACAGACAATAGCGCCATATTGAATATTGATAAAAGGCTGTGAATAGTAGTTCCTAATTACGTAATGAATGAGAATTTGAGATAGATTCATTGTTCTTATAACCGATATTAATCAACACAGCAATTCATTGTAAGAGCTCATGCAAGTATTCCATGGATCTTGAAATAGTTTCAAATAATACTTAAGAAGTGCTTATTCTTAATTCAAACCTATAGAAATGAGAATACATTGATGTATTCATAAAAACAACAGTTTTGGGCGTGCTTCTTGATAAAAATTGTGTAATGAAAAAAGAGCACTGCAAATATGTATATTTTTTCACTTGTATTCGTTCAAAGAATGAGCAAGGAGCACTGATAACATGAGTCAGTATGGTAAAGAGCCAGTATGGTAATGATAACATGCCATATATGAGCCAGTATGATAATGATAACATGCACTGTTCTGTATGGTGCGCATGTCACAATTAAGAAGCTGTAGTTTACGAGAGCTCTCTATTTCGCGGTTTTTCCTATAGTAACACGCTTCTTAGTTTAATTTGCCATTTCCATTCAATTTGTTGCTTTGCCGGTTATTAATTCCCGTCGGACAATATCATTTACATAATTAACGTATAAAAATATACCCGATGCGAATTTAGTATGATAGTGGCCAGAGAATCTATTTTATTAGCTTGATAAGAGTACAAAAAAATATTTTTCTTATTAATTGTTGGAGAGAAACATTAGTTGAAGTATCGAATTACTCTGCAATAATAAATGGGTGATGAGGGCTGACGTCAGCAGTGGTGTAGAAAGACAATAAAGAACGAAGAAATAGCGAAGAATTACGGGAAAGCCAGAGCGTCGGTCAATGATTGAGGCGGCGAAAGGAGCTTCGAAACCACACTTGAAGAAATTAAAAGAAATTTAGTTTCATAAATTATTTGTTTTCATCAAAACATCTGTCTTTCAACTCATTATGAAGTCACACAAAAACCAGTCTCCTTTCTTCCCTACAAAAACCACCACTTCACCAATTGATTGATTGATTTTTCGTGTTTCCGGGCGCGTCAACTGCTTTGGTCATTAGTCCCGATAGTGTGGTGCATGTTTTTCGCGCGAGATGGCGGTTATCTTCCCCCGCTGGATGGCGAGATCCGGCACTGACCTACCGTCGACTAGCGGGGTTTCCCCTAACCAGGACTCTCCCACCAACAGGGCACAGCCCCAGCCGGGACAAGCTTTAAGCTCCCGACCGATCTCCCGGAATATGTGGTAGTGTAGTGCATGTTAGTGTAAGTGTGTGTGTGTGTAAGGAGAGAGGATAGGACAAGGAAGAGGAAGGACAGATCGCGCGCAGTCCGTGGCCCGCTTGCTAGGGTACTGCTCCGGCATTCGCTAGGTGTTGATCGGAGAAACCACGGAAAAGTACCGATCAGAGAAGCCGTCCGCTAGAATTCTCCTCCAGACAGCGACTGAATTCGACCTAGCTGAAAAGCTAGTGTCGAAAATCCTGACCACTTCACCTACTCCACTCCTCCGTTAATAAGCGAATCCTCTCACCTGCAGCTTCGTCAAAATGGACGCGCCGCGCTCGGATCACGGGGCGGGTGGAGTGGGAGGCGAGAAATGAATACTGGAGTGGGGCAGGCAACGGCGCCCTCTGGGTGATGGACGGCCCCGCGCCAGCGCCCTTCACATGCGAACATCGCTGGCGCTGAGCGACGGCGGCGGCGGGGTGGGATGGGGTGGGGAGTGCTGAAAGCGGATCATCCCGTCCCTCCCCCCTCTCCACCCCGACCACCACCCCTCCGCGTGCGAACCTTCGCGAAAAGGCTCGGGCGCTCCCGAGGTAATTACGCCCACGGCCGTCATCGCCTCTGCGCAACAAACGCATCAGTCAGCTGTTTAAGAATCTAGGAGGCCTTGCCACTTCTTCGCGTTTTACGCTGCGCCCGCTTTCGTTCTTTCTGCTTTCTCAGTCCACTTCCGCTTTACTTCACCTGAAATACTATTTCTTTGTACAACCACTCGAAACCCGGAAACTAATTTAATTCTTCCTTTTCTTGAGCTACTGTAGCATCAATACTCCATGTCATCGTAACCTTTCGGATGTTAGTGTTTCAGTGGAGGTCAGAAGTAAGTAATGATTTTTGTCATTATTGGACGAAGATTTTTACAGGTGGAGTCCTTATCTTCATAAAAAGAAATAGTATTTTATAAAATTTGAAGAAAAAAACAAGTTTTTTTAATTCGTACTCGCATAAAATGAAGATATACAGTTTCCATATTGGAAGGCACTCAGTAAAGTCATATTTATCTATACAAAATGATTTACAAAATCTCTGTAAACTTTTTTTAAAAGAAAGGAATTGAAATTATTATTTTTTCCTTTCCTTTATAAGAGTTGTTGACATTTTTAACCCGCTGCAGCTCATAGATACCTTTACAAGTAAAGTAGATTCTTAATATTCTTTTGGTATACAAAGTTGAATGTAGAGGTACGACCAGGTACCAACTTTTGTAATTTACACGTATATATGTACTACATGTGTCACTCACCCTCACATAGTCTCACTCTATATCTAGGAAAATGTCCGTCTAGTATCTGAGAAAAAACTGCAATGTTGCTGAGGTAGAAAAAGACGGAAAGGATATATTTACGTTAGAATGATAGTATGTATTTTTAGTAAAACTTCAAATTGCGGAAAATCCCCGGTGCCTATTGTTTTGCTACCAGGTTCTCATCTTAACCGTAGGTGGGTCTCACTGGAACGATTCGCTCGTAGAAATGACTCGAGTGATTGAACGAGAAATGATGTGGTGCATAATGGGAATGAATACGCAAAAAAGGGATGCAAAAAGGGATGAGACAATGGAATCGGATATTCCAGATAAAACTGTTACAATCTTGCTTTATCCACCACAAATTCCACGTGAAGCATTTAAAGGTCGTTTCCAGAGGTGGAAAACTAGTGTGTATATCTCTTATGTGTGGTTCGCTTCTGACTTTTGCATAACGATTTTTGAGAACACTGACATTTTTGAGAACACAACTTATTATTAATCTGGTTTAATTTTATTACGGGCAAAGACCTCCTGGGGTCAATATATAATTACGAGCAAACAATTTTATTCCTTTCATGTAAGATCAATAAATTTGTGACACCACATAGCTCCTAATTCCAGATATTCGTACACTAAATAATAATAATAATAATAATAATAATAATAATAATAATAATAATAATAATAATTGTTATAGGTAGTAATAATACATCGTTATGTTGTCATTGCGAAGAAATAGATATCAATTTGAATTCCTGAGAGGAAATCCAAATGGAAGGACTGGACTGATGACTGATACGTTACATTTAATTGTTGTGGAAAGAACCACACCCATAGAAAGACATACAAGTATAGTGAAAGAAACTGGGAATTAATAAATTCAGTTTCCAATTATGAGAAACCGATAACTAGGGAACGGATTTTCATGTAAATACATATTTTTACAGGGACAAGATACCTGCATTCACTAATATTTTTTACACTTAACACGACATTCTGAACTAATTGGAATCATTTTTATTTTGCATATTTTTACATATTTTGGTATAATTACATATTTTAACATATTTTATCTATAGCTACATATTTTGTTACATTTTAATATATTTAAAGGTCGAAAATGAACATTTCACTTGTGATGTTCGAAATATATGCTACTTGAAAACTAACTTAGTTACTGAAATACTTAAAAAAATACGCAATACGCTTGTATTAACGCCGGACAATCGCTATTAATTGTCAAACTTATCTCCCCCGCCCCCACCTGCTTCTTGGAAACAGAGTAGTCGGGATCAACGATGAGCGGATGTAGTATGTAAAGAAGAAGGAACTTCAACCACGTGATTACTCGTGTTTCATAGATCCCGTAACTCGAAAAAAAAAATCCAGATCATTGTCTTATCCCTTTTCTGGATTTAGGGGGAGGAGTATGCTCCCTTTACCTCCCCCTTCTAACACAGGCTACATGGTACTATTCACTTGAGCTCCGGCTCCTCGTAAACAACATTGTATATAATACGAAAGTATTATATGTTTCGTATGTAACTAGCGAATAATTGCTTCTGTAGATGTAAAACCTTTATTCAGCCTCTCTGAATCCATGTAAAGATCTGATCGGCAACGTACTCTGCTCGGAAAACGCTTGAAGAATGGAATTGTAAACATTATAACGAATATTTATTTCACATATTTCCTATTTTTTCTTACATATTTTTGAAAAAATAAGTACATATATATGTACATATTTTGCTTTTTTTATTACAATAAAGTCCGTTCCCTACTGATAACTAATTACACGAACTTATTTATATTTGATATTGAGTTAACATGACAAAGAAAAGTACAAAAAGGTACGTTTTATTTTTCCTGATTATTTAACTAGCATAAATGTGCCGAGAATGACATTAAAATGTTTATCATTTCTTTGGCCTAGTGAAAAGCATGAAATATTGATAATCTGGGACACAAGTAAATAATTAAAATTCACTTCATCGTCAATATTTTCATGTTTATTGTATCTGACCTTCAGAATTAGACATTTCATTACAATTCAAAAAAGGGGTACAAATAATCATTTCTATACTTCGTAGAACATTTATTATTTTCTTTGCACTCTAGATTATTTACTTGCATATTTGTACGTGTTCAAGTGTACTAAGTTTCAGTAATCATTGCATCTACACTTAAAACCCGAAATTATATTTGCGTGAAATGAATGGTTTCACGGAACTATATTTGAGAACGCTATACTGGAGGCAACTTTTCAGGTCGGCCACCGCCATCCAGTGTGAAATATATTCTTTGTGGGCCGAGGCGGCGGCGACTGGCGTGTGAGGAGGCGGCTGAGGCGTGGGAGCGACCGCCTGCCACCGCCGATAGCCCTCAGCACTCGCCCGCCCCACCCACCTCGCACCGTCCCACCTCGCTCCGCACCGTCCAGTCCCGCCTCGCCCCGCCTCGCCCCGCCTCGCCCCGCCTCGCCCCGCCTCGCCCCGCCTCGCCCCGCCTCGCCCCGCCTCGCCCCGCCTCGCCCCGCCTCGCCCCGCCTCGCCCCGCCTCGCCCCGCCTCGCCCCGCCTCGCCCCGCCTCGCCCCGCCTCGCCCCGCCTCGCCCCGCCTCGCCCGCCTCGCCCCGCCTCGCACCCGCTCTGCCCCGCCTCGCCCTGCCTCGCCCGCCTCGCCCGCCTCGCCCCGCCTCGCCCCGCCTCGCCCCGTCCGGCCCCGTCCCGTCCCCTCCACCCCGTCCCGCCTCGCCCCGCTACTCTCCGCGTCGCCCCAGCAGCGGACGTGCGGACAAGCCTACCGCAACCTCCAGTTGACACACGCTGCAACCCACGTGCACCGCCGTCCCGTTCCGCCCCCGCCCCCGCTGCGGACGTGCGGGCCTACCGCAACCTCCTCGAGTCGTCGCACGCTGCGCTAACCCCGCGACCCGCGTGCACCGCCATCGCGATCCGTTTGAAGAGCAACATTCAGGGGAGGGAGGGGAGCCCACGACCCCTCCTAGTGATGCAGAACGTAATGAGTTTCGTATTTATGAATTTGTGTTTTCAAGTACACTGATAGTGGAGTACTTCTAAAACTACAACATTGTTAGAACCAAGTGTTAACTGCACGTAACTCTGTTGAAGTACTTCGTTTTACATTTCAATTATTAGTTTTTGTTAAATGTACTACGTAAATCAAAAAGACTATGTGTTACGTTATTTTATATATTTATCTAAGATTAATTTGCTAAGCTCCTGGATGTAAGTTTTCATGCAACTGATTCAGTACTCTGACAAAATCATGAGACATTTGAGTTTACCTGATGTACTTGAGGTTATGTAGAATTTGAAAGGATTTATTTGAATTAGAGTGTACTGCACGGAGGAATGAAAAAATCTCAATAACAATATGCAAGTTCTGACACTAAGTTTTACTTTCTCGCTTCGGAGTAAAGAGAACGTTATGTAATGCTGCGGGAAAAAAGGCGAATTATAATGAGAATTTATGCTGCGGCAAAAAATCTCATTATAGGGCCCTTGTAAAGAAAAAATGGGCAAAATTTAGAAAAAAATTCTCTAACATGAGGTGTAGCCTGGAACCATGTTTTGTTCCACCTTGATACAGAAAAATGGAATGACGGTAAAGCGTCTCTCTGTCTGTCCATTCATCTGTGGACAATGCTAGCGCTAAACCGTTTAGCCGAGTTCGTCCAAAATTGATATTTCCCTATCGATCTGACTGATGTCATCTCCCCTAGAATTTGAAGCCGATATTATACCGCCCATTTGGGAGGTACTTTACCGGAAGCCCCTGGGACTTTTTCCAAATTTTCAAAAAAAGGCTCCAACGTTTTTGATGATTTTCTTTTGTTAAATAATGTGAAGGACATTTAAGAGAACGGTGCAGGTCCTATGTTCGTTGAAAATTCTGATTTTTCGAAAATTGCAAAAGTTCAAAATCTTTTTGGGAGTCTTCCTACAACTACAATATTAAAGATATAGATTTTTTCCTTATTAAAATCTGTTTCTTTAATATATTTTTTGAAATATGGTCATGAACAATTTTTCGAAAATGTGAGTACTTTCCGTGTAATTTTGAGTGAAAATACGGGCGCGAAAGTACGCGCTGTTTTAGGACGACAAATTTATTTTTAGAAATATTTTTTAACCGATACGAAAAGAAAATAAGAGAATGAATAGGACACTGAACCTTTTCGTTTTCACCTATAAAACGCAAACATAATGATGAATAATAAACTAATAAACAATGTAATACAATATTTCTTTTTGATTGTCAATATATGTTTACAAATAAAAGTATCCAGAGTTTTTTATGACAATCATTTATTCAGTAATTTCACACCTAGTGAGAACGCTATCCCATTGAATTACCACGTCAGCAGAACATTCAAGGAAACATCACCGCATCTGAAGATGTAACAAAACGAGTTACGAAACGTTGTGAAATTGCTGAATAAATGATTGTCATAAAAAGCTCTGGATACTTTTATTTGTGAACAATGTAATAATTTAGAAGAAAATTAATTGTTAGGGCAATCACTATTTCAAAGAGATTGATATATGTCAGTATCATAATAGCGGATTCATGGACAACGACCACGGCGAACTAGGGAGGTAAGCCTCCTTACGCACTCAGGCCGATCTTACTGACACCATTACAGTAGGTTAAGAAAAATGAAGAATTTAACGGTTGTTGGTACTTTTCATTTACAATATATTTATTTCCCTACCAGTCATCTCCATGTAAATTTTATCGGTAAGTTCGAGCCCAGCTCTCGTCGAGGCAACACCTCTCCGAGCGCTCCGCACGCTTAACCTTTCGCGTTCAGTAGTCACAGTCTGAGTTATAGTATCAGCTTATCAGTTGTAACCTAGGACGCGCGCAGTGATTAACCGCACCAGTTCTGGGCGGCCCACGGCCAAAATGCTGCATTGCAGCATGGAGCAACCAATTTAACTGAAAAGTGAGACGTTTCCGAGTGTATAGTGAAACCAGTGTCAACTTTGTGAAAGTGATCTCGTGATGGAAAATATAAGTGCCCACGAAGTAAGCTTAGCAGAAACCGGCTCTCTGGTATCTCAAGCTATGAATGAAGCAATCCCTCGCGATATGGATGTGGAAGAACTCATCCACCACCAGCAACTACAACAACAATTACTACTACAGCAGCAACAACCTCAACAGCCACAAAATGGCTATACGCCATTACCGCCGCATTACCAACCAACGCAGCTCCGCAACATCAACAACCTGCAAGTGCAACTCAAAACGTAAACATTAATAAATTAACACTCCAACTCCACAAAAGATGTAAGTACTTACCAATCTACTGAATCAGAAGAGCGTAAAAGACTTAAAAGGCACCATGATAGTGAACACGTAGGTTATGCCGTACCAGTGAGTAACAGATATGAACTACTTCAAACAAATGAACCAGTTAATAACAATATTCAACTAAATGAAAATCTAGCAACAAAAAATAAAATCCCACCAATAATAATCCACGGGTTGAAACTATAACCGCCTTATCAATGACATTAAAGTGTTACCTCAGGAAACTTTCACACAAAAACTGAAAATAACAATATTAAAATATTTTTCCAAGAAATTAAAGACTTTCGTGATTTCAGACATTTCTGTGATCAAAACAATGTACAATTCCACTCCTATAGGGACCCTACAGTCAAAAAAATTGCAGCTGTTCTCAGGATGTTCCACGTACTTCAAAGACGAAGATATTATAAACGAACTCAAATCTAAAAACTTTTCAGTATTAAAGTGCACCATACTTTACAACAAAGATAAAACACCTATGCAAACAGTGGCAGTAGATCTTGTGACAATGAAGAATCCAGACAAATATTAAATCTTAGTGAGCTATATTATTGTAGAATTAAAGTACATATTAGAACTAATACACAGGGTCCAATACAATGTAAAAAATGTCAGCGTTATGGCCACTCACAAGCTAACTGCGGGCTCAGCCCAAGATGCGTCAGATGCATAGGTAATCATCACTCAGAATGTAAACTACCCAAAAATGAAGCAACTCCCAAATGTGTTAATTGTTTTCAGAACCACACAGCTAATTATAAAGGATGTCCCACATACAAAAAATTATGCCAAAACTTGAACAAAACCGTAAATTACAACTCTCGAAACACAAATAATAAACTACCTCCTAAAATGAATACATTTAATCACTCAGTTCCCACCAATGCTGATTTTACACACAAACTTTAGTCAACATTTTCCTCCACTTCCCACTAGACCAAATATTGCAAATTACACCCGATTAACGCCTCAACTAATCAATGGAATAACCACACAAGTAACCTAGAAAATTTACTAACTAACATTATTACAAAGTAGTTACCCAAGTTCTGTCAACGCTAATGCCCCAAATTCAAAATCTTTTGTCGTCAATCAATCAACATGGATAATACAACCACAATAAACATACTTTCTAATCACTCCAACACAGTTTCCTCTTTTTTCCAACAAGTTCACTTATCTTAAATATAGATCTATGATAACAGTGAAGAATTTATGTTCTATATTTGGAAAAATTACAAAACTTCCTAAAATTTTTCTGCGTGTTCTACAATCCTTCGTGAAAGGATAAAATCAATAAATATAAGAACCTCAATATTTACTTCAACTTATATCCCTGCCTATTAGCAATATCACCCTACCAATCCAACAATCCAAAATGGATAATCCAAAGAGTTTAACTATTCTTAACTTCAATGCTAACGGTATTAAAAACAGGATACTCTCTTTCACCATATCACACCATCATAACATTCACGTTGCCTGCATCAGTGAAACCCATCTTGTTCCAAAGAAAAGCTAAAGTTATACGGCTACAAAATATATAGAAGTGACAGGTCCAGACTAATTGCCTCTGGAGGGACAGCAATAGCTATTAATAGTAAACTAAAACACTCACAAATTCATTCACCTACAACTAATAACCTTGAAACTGTAGCAATCCAAATTTATACCAATAACGGACCAATAAATATCATTGCCGCCTACAGACCACCAAACCAAAATTTCCTACTAATGAACTAAATGAAATATTTTCTACAAACACTTCAACTTTAATTTTTGGTGATCTCAACTGCAAAAATCAAGCCTGGGGATGTAACTCAACGAATTACCATGGCAAAAGACTACTCAAATACACGCTTACCAACAATATATATATTCATGCTCCAAGTTCCCCTACGTTCTTTTCTAACAAGACAAATGTACCCCCTGATATACTCGATTTACATTGACATAAAATAGACTCAGATCACCTACCTATTAAAATTACTTACATATCAAATGACACTATTCACCATCAAAACACCAAAATAAAAGGTTATACCAATTGGAACTATTTTAAAATGTTAATTAGCTCAAAAATAATCTTTCCAACTCGTATACAAAATAATGATGATCTCAACAACTCAATCATGAATATCATTCAAACAATCACAAAACTCACTCCGAATCAACTACTCCTCACATTACAACTAACAAACCAAATGCTGATGCACTTCCATATTATATCATAAATCACATTAAAACCAAACGGGCCATTAGACGCAAATGGATTTTAAACCGAAACGCTACACGACAAAAGAAACTAAACAAACTTACCAAAGAAATTAAAATCATGATTACCAATCACAAACATGTCAAATTCCAGCAGCATCTTCAACAACTCCACCCAAACTCTCGACAGCAATGGCAAACTATTAAATACTTCACTAAAGAGAAAAGCAATGTTCCTCCTCTTATTTCAAACAATGTATTAATTTATCCAGAACATCAAAAAGCCAATATGCAAAACACCTCTCTGAAACATTCAAACCGAATTCAATAATTAACCAGCAATTCAATACGAAATAACAGAATTTATGAAACAATCACACCACAGTTCCACACCTATTCATTCATCTCCCCAGTAGAAACCAAAAATCATCAAACAGCTGAAAACAAAAAATCACCCGGACGACATTACAAACCAAACACTTAAACAACTTCCTTCAGCTGCATTGCAGCATAACAGCCATCTTCAATGCTGCACCGAATTGGCTGCTTCCTCAAACTTAAATACGCTATTATATTACCAATCAATAAACCAAAACTAATCCTAATGACCCTTCAAATTACAGGCCTATTAGTCTGCTTCCAACAATAGCTAAAATTTTTGAAAAATTAATTCTCAGTCGCCTAGTTCATTTCTTAAACTCAAATGACACCATACCAAAAACACAATTTGGTTTCAAACCAAATCATTCAACAAATCACCCTCTATTACGTCTAGTCGAACATATAGCAAATAGTTTCCATTCAAAAGAGCACACAATAGCAGATCTTTTAGACATAACTAAAGCATTTGACAGCATTTGGCATCAGGTTTACTTTATAAAATTCACCAACTAGGTACTCCTGATTATCTTCAAAAAATTATTCACAGTTATCTTACAAATAGAACTTTTCAGGTCAAAGTAAACCACATTCTTTCCAACACACACAGCATTCTTGCAGGTGTCCCTCAAGGATCTGTACTTGCTCCCATTCTTTTCAATATCTATACAGCAGATCATCCCACATCATCAGATTCTAACATAACCTTATATGCAGATGATACAGCATTATTCTCATCTCATCAAAACATTCTATTAGCATATGACCATATTCAATCCCACCTTCACACTCTCACCACCTGGTTCCATAAATGGCGACTCAAGATAAATCCACAAAAACACAAACAAAGATTTTCACCTCCGACCAAAAACCCTCCACCTTTAAAATAAATAATTCACAACTCCTGGTTAAACAATTCCACACCCACAAAATATCTGGGAGTACTAATAGATAGACGTTTAACATGGAAGCAACACATTAAGGCAGTATTACAAAAGCAACAGCAAAGCAGTCAAACTATATCCACTTATTAATTCTCCATCCACTTTAAAAGTTGAAACTAAATTGCTCCTCTACAAAAGTATTATCAGACCCACCTTGACATATGCCTGTCCAGCCTGGATAAACGTTGCACCCAGTAATATAAACGCTTTACAAACTTTCCAAAACAAATTTCTCAGAAGACTCATTAACGCATCATGGTTTATACCCAATAAACAAATCAATTAAAATTTAAAATATACCTATACCAATCTTTATACCTATACCAATCCTTACTCAAAAATCTTTCCACAGCTAATAAAAAATAAAATCAAATTACAATATTATATATTACTTGCCGAGTAAGAACACTCGAAAAAACTTTAGGAAGTTTCCATAATGTTAATTAATAAATAATGTTCTCACTTCTGTAAGGCCATATGGTCGATCGGATAAAAATAAATTAAAAAAAAATTTTATCGGTCAGTGTACGTGCATGGCAGGGGCTCCTGGGGATAGGAGCACAGCAAATGCCCTATTACATTGTCCCAGCTCCTGTACTTTTTGTATTTAGCCATTTTATATCCCATTGACTTTGACCCATATTCCCATTGACTTTGGCACCGTTAGATACCGGGGTTCCTACACGATCATCCAACCAGGAACTTTCGATATTACGAATTGGATAACTTCTTGACATCACATAGTTAACACATTCTGCAGGCGACGCCGGTTTCTTGGCCGAGAACATTCAGTAGAACCATCCCAGCATTCACGTGGATGACCAAGAGAAACCACGAAAACCTCGGTCAGGATGGCCGACATGGAGATTGATTTATGTGAACTTAATACGTGTATCATATTTTCAACATACACGTTAATGAACTAACACTTAAGATAAAAAATTGCACTTTGGTCCGTTCAACCTGGCTTAAATGAAACAAACGTTATGCTGGTTTATAAATATTTCACTAACAATTTTCTTGTTTTTGTTTGGATAAAAATACCGAGACATAAATGCGTCCATCACGAATAACAATGGCCCGCAAGATATAGAAAGAATATTCGGGCGCCACTACACAGAATTCGTTTGTGAAACATTTACTCACGCAATAAAATTTAACATAAACTACGTGCACAATACACAATATCATTAAATCAGCATCAAATTCTGTACTTCCCACGAAAATAAAATAGTTTCTAACACTAAACATACGAAAATGTTTTTATAATATGAACCCGAAAAACAGAAAACGACAATTTATTCATTTTTTGTGAAATCACATAAGGGAAAAATTCTAAAATACACATTTCCAACTTGTCAGATTGTATATTGGCGCGATGTAAAACGGGACAAGGGAAACGTAAATATTATTTGATGAAATAGGGGCACTTCCTATGTGTTTGGAATAAATTCATCATGGAAACAGATTCTCAATTCGCTACTACTTCAATATGTTCATCTCGCGTACCAAATGAGCGAATACTTTCAATCTCCGCAGCGAAAAGAACTTCATTCAACACTTGTAGGACATTTCCTCAACGCGATTGTCAATAGATCCTCTCATTCTATTTTCGCGCGAACAAGGAAGAAGCGTTGTTATTTCTCTTGCGGGCGAGTGGCGTGTGACAAGTCATCAAAAAGCCCCTGCGCTGAGGGAAGCGGTGAATAGAGACAGCGGGTGTCGGCCTGCGCGCTCTGAATGTCAGAATCGGAAAGCGCCCCCCCCAAAGGAAATTTCGGAGGGGATTGCAACGGCGACCTTCCTGACAATGCTAGTGGGCGAAAGTCAGACGGGGCGGAGAAATCAGAACTGGCAATAGGTTTGTTAGTGATTCCGTGCGCGTCAACAGCTTACGTTATTAGTCTCGTAAGTGTAGTGCGTGTTTTTTCTTGGGAGATGGCGATGATCTTCTCCCGCTGGCTGGAGAGATCCGGCGCCGACCTACCGTCTTCGCGCGCGGTCCGTGGCGCGTTTGTTAGTGTACTGCTCCGGCATTCGCCTGGTGTTGATGGGAGAAACCACGGAAAACTACTAACCCAAGCAGCCGGCCTCAAGAATTCTCCTCCAGCCGGCCGCGACTGAACTCGACCTAGTTGAAAAGCTAGTGTCGAAAATCCTGCCGCCGTCAGGACTCGAACACAGAACCTCCCGGTCAGAGGTGCTACAGTGACATCAGTTGATGCCACCGCTCCTGATAACTGGCAATAGAGGAGAAAGCATTATCTCAGAACGTTTTCTTGAGCACTCAGTTTCTGAGACAATTCAGTTGAGAATGCTGATGAGGTGCTGCAGACATTATTAAAGGATGGAATAATTGAAGTAATCTTTTTTTTTAATTGATTATTTAAGGTCGCATCAACATCTTAGGTCATTAGCGACCACTATTGCTGTTAACGGGATGGTACTATGAGGATGAAACGATATGATGATGATAAGGGGTGAAAGGACGAACATAAATACAACCATGCCCGAGGCGGGACTCGAACCCGCGACCCTTCGGTCCGAGACCACTACGACACTACTGCCTTAGCGATCTCGGCCACCGGGCCGACTGAAGTAATCTTTATCAACTTAGATTTATTAATATCTTATAATAAAATATTTATTTTATGGTTTACTAGTTCATTGCTGTGTGTTCACGGGCTTAAAACAAACCACGTAACGGTATTGCTAAGTCCCTTTCCGGTCTTTTTGAATACTTTATGGCCCGCTCAACACAACACATACAACATTTTTATGAATTCGATTTATTGAAGTTAAGATGCAAGCAAATTCAATATATAAATGGCATAATGCTCAAATAAGTGAAATATTTCATTACAAATCTTATTTTGCTTAATTGATATTAAAATTGCAATTTTATAATATTCCCGTGAATTTTTCCACCAGTCACTTACATTACACTGTTACATTTCACCTTATTTCGAGACATAGTATGTGTTTCTTGAGTAGCAGCACTTCGTACTTGTAGAAATAAGATGCATAAGACACATTGGCTAACATCCTTGAAATGTTATTTTTTGATGTTATGAAATATTCCAAATAACTTTTGGCAACAGAGGCAAATAACCTAAAAGTACTATTTCATCAATGCCATTCACAGTTATTTTCCATATAACCCTCAAACACACTACAAAAATTTTCATATGTTTCAAGATGTTACTGGAAACCTCCATCCGTAGCTGTGTTAACTTTTGCGAGGATTTCCACAGGCACTTCACAATATTCTTTTATTTTGTACGAACAATCAATCCATACATAAACACTGTTTTGTTTATCTGACTTCCTATTGGTAAATGACAATTACAACGCGTCTTTTCAATTTATATGCAAGAAAAAATATAAAATGTTTCGAATTTTCGTTTGATTCAGCAACTAATCACAAATCTATAAAGTCTCGTAGGCACAACAGGCGTTACTAGATGGTTTCGCATCGAGGGCGACTTCCAAGCCCGAGGGTTTCCGGCCCGAGAATCATTGAGAATCGTTCTAATAAATGTTTCGTTCGATTGTGTTCGTTAAAATTGCATTTGATAAAATATTATGTTTATCAGTTTTAATTTCTTTTATCATTAGTTATTTTTCGTGGAATATTATTTAAAATAAATTGGATCGAAATTTCACTTCTCTATTTGTCTAGCGCAGTATTCCCTCGCAGGCGGAATGGTATCCACAGCCACCTGCGGCAGCTTGAGAGGGTAGACTCCAGGCCGTGTATCAGGCCGCACTAAATTCGCAATATGGCAGCTTGAAAGTTTTCCTGTCGGAATGGCCAACTTATGAAACTATAACGCTGATCAAGTATCTCGCTTTTGTTTTGTTTGTTGTCTCATTCACAATCCTCGCGCGGTCTCGAGTCTTGTCCACTGTTCAATAATACATGTTTCGTTTTTCGATAGAATTAAAAAGAAATGTTCATCTATAAACGAATATTAACTCTGTGAATAATTATTAAGTTAATTAAGAATTATCATTATCAACTTTGCGAGCTTAAGAAGTGTTAAAAAGTGTCAAGTGCAAAAAAAACCAATTTGAGATGTGTGTCAACAGTTCCTTCAGGTTTTGAAGTGGTAGTAATAAGTTTTATTGAACGCAAATAAATACCACAATTATTGAAGTTAATTAACCTGATATACATAGTAGTTTTTAAGTGAGCTAATGAAATGTTCCTAACAGTCCAGTTATGTCAATCAATGCAAATACATCCATTTAATTTATCTGTTCAATTATTCATTAGCTTTTAAAAGTAAGTTCAAAAAAATAATGAAAATCATCGTTAGTGTAAGTAAGTTTTCAATAACTTATCCATTGTTACCAGAGACAGTCTTTGAAAACGTGTTATCTTCAAAGGTTCAGTATTAAGTATAGACCCAGATGTTGTTAAGCTTACCATTATTTTTCAGTTATAATTAAAATGAATTCAGAAAATAATAATAAATATAATATAATTAATTTAAAACAAGAAATACTAAAGGACACTTAACAACAACAAATAACTACTATAACTATTTCAATTAACTTTATTATTATTACTAAAGAAAACAATTGGAAAATAATAAATAAAACTCAAAAACGCTAGTACTACTAAATAAATAAATTGAACGATAAAACGCAAAGAACGAAGAGCACCAAAACGCAAAATGCAAATCTTTAGCAACACTCGTAAACTAACACAACTTCACTTGGATGACTTTGAATGTTGGCGGTATCTACGGAAGTAGTCATTGTTTCATTGCAAACTTAAATTTTTAAAAATGTCCCTACCGCTTGAAGGTAATATATTCAGGGTATTTGTGTGACGGTTGGCAACAACTTTTGCCAACATAAAACGAAACGAAACTACCCTAAATCAAGTATAAATGTATGTTCTCATCCGACAGTGACATTTTTCAAAAGTTGTCCCGTTAGTTCGGCTTTTAGCTGGCCAGCAGTCTAGGCTAGGTGGCCTCCAAGGCCAGGCCTTGGCAGAATACTACGTTTCAATTGCCACGAAACTATTCAATGTAAACCTTTAACTTATAAAAGTGATAAAAAAGTACCGTATGAAACTCAATGTAATGAGTATTAATACACTCGTGAAATGTTTACGATACTCTCTCGTACCTCGCTCGTATCGTAATATTGCACTCGTGTAATACCACTTAACATAAAACAACTACCACTTAACATAAAAGCCCGAATATATGCGGGGTTTTAATTTCTTCAAAATTTTAAAAGCCTGAGTATAATTTTAACATTAATACTTATACAAATTGATACAAATTGGAAAATTTTCGACCACCTTTCGTTTCATAATTAGTAAGTTAAGGGGTTAATACCCATCACTACATCATCGTTTCATAATGTACTATTTTAACATGCTCTGCGCGAAACTCGGTTTCTCGTGCTCGTTTTCCGTGTGCGAAACAACTATTTTTTTTACAGTGTGCGAAACATCGCGAAGCGTGTGGGAAACATCTGTAATGATTCGCAATTGTCTTTCGGCTTGACGACGTGTTTATTTATTATTTACAAACAATAGTGTAATAATACATCTAAGTTCACAAAATGATTTCAATTATTTTATCCCATAGCTCAGTTTGCTATACGTCACAGTTGAAGATGGTTTATTATTGCGTCGACTATCAACAAATCAGTTATTGGTCATTTTCCGTTGCAAGAAATAATTTCCATAATTGACACCGAACATTTCTTGTAATTATTTGTAGAGAAGGGTCGTTGCTGTTTTATTAATTCAGCTAAATATGGTAAAGGAGGCCGTGTATGAATACTTAAAAAAACGAGGGCGTACTGAAAATTATATTCAGCGCGTTTAGTGACTTTGTAGATAACAATAAGATATACCCTGGCAACCATAATCTATCAAAGTTATCACAAAATGAAACCACTAGAGATGTAACAGGACATACTTTTTCGTATTATATGTAACTGTTACACAGTATGATAGTATTGCAATTTGTGTCCTACTAATACTTCGGGCATTTCTTGGAAACCAAAGCATGGACGATTCTAAAGAAAATAAATACTTTTGGATATTCAAAAGTTTTAATGACTATGGAAACTTGAATTGAACTCAGTGTATTTTACAATTATTCTCACAATAACGACCGACAATACTTACATAAACATACTCCTGTGTACGATTTAGGTGTTGATGTTGTTCAGAGAGAGGTGCACAGACAAAAAAAATACTTTTAAAAAATTGCAACGTATGATCGGAATTGCGAAGTATTGATAGCTATGTAACTTGCTTTTTAGGTTGAATGCGTCCAAATGAGATGAAGCGAGATAACGTTTTGTAAAACCACTCAAGCTCTGTGGTAAAAAGAATTCCATTCAAAACTTAAAAGATATTTATTCACGAGATTGTCTGTAAATTACAATGATATAAGCGCGGCAGTCAATATGTCACATTCTATTCCGCATGCACAAAGAAGATACGTGGCTATTTCTCAAGGAGTCTCCTGAGTTCACCAAAATCAGTTTACGAAAATATAATATTATTTATCATTTATTTTACTCCAGCATACTGGGAACTATTAATTGCTGACATTCATTGTGTTAAAAAATATTATAATTATATAAATAATTATAATAAATAAATATAAATATAATAATATAATTATATAAATAAATATAATAATTATTTAATAATATAATTACATAGACAAATATAACAAGTATATAATAATATAATTACATAAATAAATATAATAATAACAAAATATATAAATATTATCACATATATTCACATAGATTTATCATATTCACATGCATATATCACACATATTCTTGAAACACCCCAAAACGGTTTCTTCTGATTTTTTTCAGAATGTTCTAGAATGATCTGGCTAGAAACTGTCAATACATTGCCTTGTGATAAGGAATTGAAAGAGCTCTTGATCTAATCTGTAGGTTCCTGAAGACTCCAGGAAAATGCACGTTAGAGGTAAAACCACGTCAGATGTTCCAACACATAAAAACACGTTTGTATATTAAATTATCCCTTACGATCCAAAACAATGGCCACTTCCCCTCCGGAAGACTGAGAAGCGTCGAGTGACATCTTGTTTGCCTTGATGGACGGCCCGGAAGTGGTTGGTTGGTTGGTTGGTTTTTTCGTGTTTCCGGGCGCGTCAACTGCTTTGGGCATTAGTCCCGTTAGTGTAGTGCATGTTTTTTCACGGGAGATGGCAGTGATCTTCCCCCGCGAGATCCGGCGACGACCTACCGTCGGCTAGTAGGGTTTCCCCCTAACCAGGACTCTCCCACCGGCGGGGCACCGCCCCAGTCGGGACAAGCTCTAAGCACCCGACTGGTCTCCCGGAATATGTGGTAGTGTAGTGCATGTTAGTGTTAGTGTGTGTGTAAGGGGGAGAGGATAGGACAAGGAAGAGGAAGGACAGATCGCCCGCGGTCCGTGGCCCGTTTGGTAGGGCAGCGACTGAAGTCGACCTAGCTGAAGAGCTAGTGTCGAAAATCCTGCCGTCGTGGGGAGTGGGAACCTAGGACCTCCCGGTAAGAGGCGCTGCGCTGACATCAGTTGATGCACTGAGCTACCGCTCCCGGTCCGGAAGTGGTCTAACCGTGGGTGTCGAACAAACGAAGGAAGCAGGTTTCCCGACTATTACGTGAGGATTATGTTGAGGAGGCAAGGATCGCCAGTGAAGTGTTGCGGGAAGCGGAAAAAGTCTTGAAGACAACCCGAAAGCAGGCAACTCTACCCTTCATACATTTAGTAAATTGTTTCATCAATTTTATTTACAACATAAAGACAAGGCTCACAGATATGAAGCCTTATCCAGTAAAGCCAGTAAAATTATAAACGTAGAATTGCAGAGTATGGTAAGGAGTGGAGTTGAGGAATAATTAAGAAAAGTTAGGAAGAAATGATAAGACATGACCAGAGATGCGAAAGAGCAGGAGTATGTGACCTGTTTAGTTATACAATAACGTAACAGACAATAATGAAACCGGGGGCGAAGAAACGGAGCCGGGGACGGAGCCGGGGGCGGAGCCGGGGGCGGAGCCGGGGGCGGAGCCGGGGGCGGAGCCGGGGGCGGAGCCGGGGGCAGGGCGGAAGGGGACGGAAGTAGCAGCAGCGACGGTAGCGGCAATGGCTTGACGGGGGGGGGGGGGGGGGGGGGGGCGGAGCGGTTCTTTCACCCGGGGCGGGCGCAGCCCATCGCCGCCTCTCGCGCCGCCATCAATCTCGGGCGCCAGGAAGCCGCCGCGTCTAAATAGCCCCGCACCGGCGCCCGCCGTGATTAAGCGCCCGCTCCCACGCGCCAGCCAGCGGCCCAGCCCGGCCGGTGGGATCGCCCGGCCGCCGCCCTGGTTATCGCCCCCCCCGCAACAACCAGCGAGCACCTGCCCGCTTCCCAATCCTGCAACGGATTTGGTATAAATGTAAAGCAAATCAGGATGGAACAATTGGTGTCGTTTGGAAATATGGGCCGTTTGAGCAATGCCTGATCAATGTTTTAGTTGTAACTGCCTAATAATATTATTATTATTATTATTATTATTATTATTATTATTATTAATAATAATAATATGATTATTGTTGTTGTTATTATTATTAAATTATCCTAATAATTTTTGAGACATTAATTAGCGCTCTTGTTTTTTTTCAATTGCTCATTTCTCACATCGTACTACGTTTCGACGATAAAAAGCACGTCGAAATATAGTACGAATTGAGGAATTGAACAATTGAAATTAAAAAAACAAGATCGTCATAATTAACTGTTTAAAAAATTATTGGGATAATTTAATAACAATGCCTGATCAGCTGCATAAAACTTAATCAGGAACAACGATTTTAAGAAGAAATAATATGGACATCTCTATATTGTGTTCCCATACTATGTGTGTACGTCGAAAAGTAATACGAATTGAGGAATTGAACAATTGAAAATAAAAAGCAAGATCATCATAGTTAACTGTCTGAAAAATTATTGAGATAATTTAGTAATAATGCCTAATCAACTGCAAAAAACTTAATCAGGAAAAACGATTTTAAGAAGAAATAATATGGACTTCTCTATGTTGTGTTCACACTATGTATCTGAGCTGGGAATGCAATGCGATGCGTTCATGAAAGTCAATTATTACTTTTAGATGGATCGTAATGGTACTGATAAACTATAACAACCGATCACATCTAGTGTTGTTTTGGGATATACGGAGAACAAGAGATACCTCTTGAAATTGGAGTGGGATGAGTGACAGCTAGATGATCTGACATTTTGAAGACATTAAATTGCTAAGATAAGAATTGAAGATCTTGGGGCAATAACATGCTATTCAACATTTCTGATTAAATTGAGTTATTAGTGTATTTCCACGCCCCATTGATGCATCTAGAAGTTGGTCTTTTATTTTAATGATTCGCAGCAAGACGGCAGTGTAAGTCATAAATTAATGTTCTTTAACCCAATGTGTAGAATGCAATGTCTAAACCTTTACTTTCCTTTTTCTCGAAACTTACGTGTAGTGGCATAGCATGATATTACTTTAATGTTTTTCAATTGTTTTAGTGCTTGGGTACATTAGATTACTGTAAGTGGTTGAGGTGAGATAGCGCAAATTTTATAAACGAGTGTCAAGGCGCAGATGAAGAAAGGGTTTAAGACCCATTGTTTGCAGTGGAGGATATGGAATAGGTGGAGCTGTAGGTGAAATTTCAGGAACTATTTAAGATGTATGCAACCCATAACATGAAGTATATTTAGAACGGTATTTTGATAATTTGTGTAATTCTATTCCTGGCCGTTTAATATATTTTAATTGCAAGACGCTATTTCTATTTTACGCCAAGACACAAGGCGTAATATGGTGGCAGATATAACAAGGTTAAAAGGGTGAATATACTATATTCATGAATCAATAATGATTATACGCGTAAGTAGAATACTACACAAGCTTGTGCTTGTATTGTTGGCTATAAAATGTAACCAAAGGAATGAATGTCAACGCAAGTAATAAAATCCATTCTTCAGATTGAAAAATTGTAAAACTATACCTGCAGAAGAAATAGGTAGTGAATATCTTTTGAAATTTTCCGCATTTAACTAGAAATAGACTACAATAAGAAAAGAACCGAGCAATCGAATCGATTGTAACCATAAGTATTTCGGAAGTATTAAGAAAGGAAAACGTAATATTAGACTATTCCACAAGAGTAGCCAGTTTCCAAGTGTAAGAATGTAAAATGAAAGAAATTTCGGGCCTACAGAAGCTTTAAATTTCAATATATTGTATACAACCTTATAGTGCAGTGACTAGATTTTTCATTGGAGCAGTACTGCAATGCACATATGAGACTCGTTTTCCGTTACATAACTAAGTATTTTGATTCACATTACTAGGAAAAGGCATACTTTTTAACAAATATACGTACATATACATAAATATACGTACAAAGAGAAAAAGGCAATGAATAAAATTGTTTTTATTTCTAATTCATCAAAACCAATGAACCAAAAGCATTTAATCTTTACGTAACTGTTCATTGTCTCGGGAATGTATCTTATTAGTATTGTATATATCCCGATGTTTCTATTCGATCTGGTGCGACTGGGTACAGTTTAAAACTTTTTAATATAAATAGTATTACATTTAATTAGAGCGACACTTCAGAATAATGATATTACTTTTAGAACATGACACTCATCGTCTAAAAGGGTGATATGGGTATTTCAATCTTAGATTGAGTATTCTAAAATAAACATAATTTTGGGGGATCGTGAAACACGTAGGTAATAACTACTGGACATCGATTTACATACTTAAATAATATAATAAAAATACATAATAATATATTATATCAATGAGTGAAGGTATAAATCATATTTTCATGACTTCCTATTATTTTGACGTTAATTTTATTTCCCTTTATGTCATTTTAGTTTTCTAATGATTTTCTTCGTCGAAATGGTTTCCTTTATCGCGTTTCTTGTGTCTTTATTTACTTTGTAGATCCCCTAAATGTATATACGAGATGAGTGGGAAGTTAGAAATCAGAATTGCATAATAATGCATTACCGTGCAAGGTAACGGCGCGGCTACGAATCGTTTAAGACGTTTCCGCCCATATTTCTTGCCGCACACTACGCCAGGTCACGCAAACGTCAAGATGTCTACCTGGGAACTATTGTAATCCCTTGTCTTTGGCCTTGCCCGCGGGAGGCGCTCCAGCTCACGCACTCGAGATGCCCCGCGCGCTCTGCTCCGTGCAACTCCAAGGGACGGCGCGGAGCGCGCTGCGCCCCGCTGTGACGTCAGACTAGGCAATCTCACAAACGCGTCAGCTCAGCGGGTTGCATCGACGCCTCCGTGCGCTCCAGCCGACTGCTTTTCCATCGAACGCAGCGTGCCAGTTAAATATTCACGCGTTATTCCTGAGATTTTACCCCTTCCTTAAACATCCCACTCTTACATGAAAAACTATTTCTCCTAGGTCTAAGCAGTGTCTGGTTACTCGTTTTTATCGGGTAAATTTCCTTTTTCACCTCAATCTTGCATCATATTTCTCTTCTCTGTATACCAGCTTAGGTCACTCGGGGTATCAATTGATCACTGCAGTACCTCTGACCGGGAATGCCTGGGGTTCGAGTCCCGACGGTAGCAAGATTTTTGACACTTACTACATAGCAAAGTGGAATTCAGTTGCTATCTGAAGGAGAATTCTAGCGGCCAGTTGCTCTTATCGGTCGTTTTCCGATTTTTCTCCGATCAACACCAGGCGAATGCCAGAGCACTGCTCTAATAAACGGACCACGGACCGCACGGGATCTTTTCTTCTTTTTTCTTGACCCAAACACGTTTCCTTTATTAACATACTCTTACACAAACTTAGAGTTTGTTCAGACTGGGGCAGGGCGATTTTCGTGGGAGATACCTGTTTGGGAAAACCTTCGCAAACCGACATATAGGTCGGCGCCGGATCTCCCCATCGAGTGGATGAATATCTCTGCCACCTCGCATGATAAAAACATTCTCTACACTTACTACTCTTACAACACTAATGATCTTATCAGTTGGCACGCCCAAAACTCAATCAATCAATCCTATCTGGATCATAAACTTAAGGATTGTAATGTTTTTAAAAGCACATTCCTTGGTACAACAGTTAGTACTGGGCTGTTGTACCCAAACTCGACCGAAGCCCTGCATTTTCAAGGGCTAGAATAATCTTCGTACGCCTTCCTTCGGAGAGGAAGTAAAGCTGGTGGTCCTATGCAGTACATTTACTGTATACAAAAAGATCCTGAAATCTAAAAAAAGCCTCTGGGATAAATTGAAATTGCTTCTTTCGTCGCCAATAATAGCTCCTTTCTCCGCTAGATGGTAAAAGGAGCGTAGCGAAATTTGATGGCCCGAGTCTCGCATAAGTAACTAAAATTAACCAACAATAAGGCATGAACTAACCAACTAAAATTAAATGCCGACCACATTTCCATATTTCCCAAATATCTCAAGTTTTCCGCTGCCAATCAATACTAAATGAAAACCTAACTGCCACATTAAAGCTCTATCACACAATTCTTTTCTGTTCTGAACGACTGCAGCTGCTGTAAGCTCTCAAGCCATTTCCGGCGGTGCATCGCGCCTGGTCACGCGGAGCGAGGAGGTGCCATCACCGATCCGGAGCCCCTCCTCGTCCGGCGGCTCCGGTTCGAGTCTTTTCCTCCGCAATAAAATAAAAGCACCGCGGGACGCGCACCTGTAATAAAATCCATCCGAGCATCACGAAAGCCAAACAGCGGCACCGAGCTCCAGGCGATAATTGCGCGCGATTCCGCTCCTGCCCGTCACCCGTCAGCCGCTGGCGGCGGGGACGGGGGCGGGGGTGGGGGCGGGGTGGTCGCCACGCCCCCGCATCAGGCACGGGCCGGCACCAGCTAATTGTGCGCTAAACATAGCGCTCTCGTCGCCGCCTCGCCTCGCCCCGCCCCCTCGGGCCGCCGGGACCCGCCACTAGTTGCGGAGGCGGGCGCCTTGGAAAACAAGAGCGAGAAGAAGTGCCGTTTCTCTTAACGAGTTCGCGATCGCCGTCTTGGCGCCGCGAAGAGGAGGAAGATGGCTATCGCGCCCCGACGGCGCGGGGCGGGCACCATTGCACCAGGCGACGGTGCAGTGCCTGGCGATTGTCTTGGCACCTATCGGTTAGCCTGATTGATGGATTCAGATTCCGGACGCGTCAACTGCTAAGGTAATTATTCTCGTACGTTTAGTGCATGACTTTTCTCGGGAGTTGGTGGTCATCTTCCTCCACTGGATGGCGAAATCCGCCGCCGACCTGCCAACGGTTAGTGGTGTTTCCCCTACCAGGTATCTCCCATTAGCAAATCAGGCAGGCATCAGCCGGGACAAGCTCTATTCTCCCGACCGGTCTCTCGGAATATGTGGTAGTGTAGTGCTTGCTAGTGTAAATGCGTGTAAGGGGCGAGGATAGGGCAAGGAAGAGGAAGGAAAGATCGCGCGCGGTCCGAGGCCCGTTTCTTAGGGTACTGATCCCGGAATTCGTCTGGTGTTGATCGGAGGAACCACTGAAAACTACAGATCAGAGCAGCCTGCCGCTAGAATTTTCCTTCAGAACGCGACTGAAGTCGATCTAGCTGAGAAGCTAGTATTGAAAATACTGCCACTATCAGGGATCGAACCTAGGACCTCCAGGTCAGAGGCTCTGTTCTGACATCAGTTGATGTTCTGAGTCACTTCTCTCGTTCTATCGGTTAGGGAAAGTGTCAAATGCAAGAGGTCGATTTGGACGCAAATTATGTATAAACTTACGAATAGAAAACATTCGTATCAACGCATGAAATTGTTACGCTATTAACCGAAAATTTTTCTGAACTAAATATATTTTACAGACACAAATCCTGCGATTTTCTACCACTAATAAAGAACATTGAAGAGCAATAAATAACATTTGATACTACTTTTGAACTTTCATACGTACTTCGAGTTTATTGTTTCTCGTAGAAATTTTCTGTCTTATATAAAATAGAAATTACACTTCTCTAGAAATGAATGCTTTAATAATACTGACGTTAAACTCAAACATTAATCATCTTCATTTGTTTCAACAGATTTTGAAGTGATTAATACTGCACAAACCTCTTTAATTAAAACAAATTCGTGTCTTATAAGTCGTACATCGCGCGCCCTCTAGTGTTACAATAGTAAGAGTAGCTTGAGACAGGTCAATCACAACGAGTAACCAAAGCTGTAACAAACGTGAATTTAACGCAACAACGATAGTTAAGAACAAAAATATATATGGGTTTACAAGAGAGAAAAAGAACATTGAAAGATCAGTCTTATCTGCCCAAGCCAAGATCGAACGCAAATTGGACGGTTTCTAATGCAGTTGCCATTGTAACCCCTTCACCCAATTGCAAACACAATTGCTGCGAGGCGCCCTAGACAGGTGGCGCCCCCCGCAGTGGACGGGCCTGCTGCGTGCGCAGGGACAAAGGGGGCGGGGGGACGGGGGGGGGCGGAAGGGCGGGCGGCGTTCGATGTGATCGACGCACCACCCACCCCACCCCCGCTTCCGCCGCCTCCGCCCTCGCCCCACATCCGCCTCTCGCTTTCTCTTGCGCCTGCGCCGTCGCTTCCCTTCATGCAACTCCGCCGTCAACCCCGGCTCCGTCACCACCTCAGCCCCCACTCATGCATCCACCCTCACCTCCGATCCATCCCCGCCATCGCCGACGACTCCACCGCCCTCGCCCCCGACATCGCCGTACCTCCGCCATCGCCCCCATCGCCCCTCGCCCCCACCTCCACCATCGCCTCCTCTTCTGCCACCGCCCCCAGCTCCTCACGCGCCGCCACCTGTGCCCCGCCCTCGCCGCCCGCTATCCCCCAAACACGTCATTTCCACCTTAATCGTTTTCGGCTCTGCCAAAAACTCATCGCTCCAACCAATTTAAGCCAACGCCGCCCGCGATCCAAACCGCAATATCCGCCGCTGCTGCTGCTTCCGTCATCGTGGCCACCGCAAACTCCAAGAACGCGCGTTGCCATCGCCCCTCAGCCACCCCACGACCCCCACGCCATCGCTTCCCTCGTCTCAAGTTCAACTCCACAACCACTGAAACCAACGCTGCCCTCGTTAGCCTCGTCACCGATGTCAAGCGGTGAGGCTCGTGGCTGTGAAGTTAGGTGAAGTGGCTGTGAAGTTAGGTGAAGTGGCTGTGAAGTTAGGTGAAGTGGCTGTGAAGTTAGGTGAGGTGGCTGTGAAGTTAGGTGAAGTGGCTGTGAAGTTAGGTGAAGTGGCTGTGAAGTTAGATGAAGTGGCTGTGAAGTTAGGTGAAGTAGCTGTGAAGTTAGAGAAATAAAAATTTACACACGCTTATCTTAACAATTGAATTCTGTTATTTCTTACATACCAAATCGATCCTTTCGCCCTTCAACTCTAGAAACTGATATGTGACGTCTTCATTCATTTATTTCCTTATTAACTGCAGAAGTTTCTTTTAAATTACAATATTCCCTGTGAGAAGAAAGTATCTGGTCTGAAATTGTGTGGTTTCGTGCATTTCAGATGATGAAAGTTTCTTTCTACCCATGCTGTAGTAGAGGAGACGGGAGGAATGAGGGACAACAATTTGTAAGCGTCCGTAAACATTTCTTTATCCTTATGAAGTAATTCAAATATTTTCTGTCGAAAAATAACAGTTTTTTTTCCTAAACATTAGATTACTTTCTGTATATTGCAAAAACAGTATTCTAAAAAACATTGGATTGATCCACAACTGTATTATAAGACCAAATTTGTTGTTGTTTCAAACAATGAACAAATACTGCAGAAGGGGATTTCTCCTTATTTTTCTCGAGTCCGTTTCAATGACCGGACATCATACTTGCACCATTATACTAATTTTGCTCATAGTCAAATTATTCCATGTGTTTGTCCAATAAAGAACACGAGTATTCGCACTTTCATCATAGAAGCCTAAGAAACAATTCGATTCAACTCCGTCAGCTTTAACGAACTTCACTGTTACAAAACACTGAGATATTTGTGTATCCTCTACCTCAACATAAATTATCAGACGTTTTCAATTCTATTTGTACTAAATCATTGAAGTGTACTCGATTTTGAATACTTGTTGATTCATCACTGAATATTAGTGATTTTTTATTTTAAAATACTGGGCTTGAATTTCTCTAGGAATCCTTGATCTCCCTAGGAGTCTCTAGGAGTCAACAGATTCCTAAAATTCCCACGATTAATTGCTTGTTTTTTTTTTCAGAACGAACGCAAAATACTAATTCTTACTAACTTAAGTAGAATACTGCATTAATGTCTAACTGTAGGAAATGTCCGTTTAACCGCACATTTTCATTGAACTGCACAATGTATAGTCTGGCATTTTTTAGGGTATCGGAAACTGTATTTTGGGTTCTTCCAAAAGTTTTCAAATTAACCTGGCATTTTATATGCTCTGCCGAATCCGAGTATTTATTTAACGATCGAGTGATATTCAACAGAAAGGCAAATCCTTCTGGGATCCAAATGTTGCATTTATTGCTAAAAATCAAGCATGTTCAACCAAAAAATTTCTGACGAGTTGGAGAGGAAGACAACCACGAGAATACTTAAAGCATAACAGTTAAAAACTAAGGTTGTGTTTTTTCCTGAATTTTTAACTTCTTTTGTGCAAGATATTTAGGGCAATTTTGTAGAGTGCCTACAATTTAAAACCATCTTATCTCAGTCTTTTCAACGTTAAAATGACGTTTCCAGCAAAACACACACTTTATCATACACAGGATTCATATTTGAAACACCACAGCATTATTGAAGAAGCGCGAAGCAAAGAAGACACATTAGCAAAGAGAGATATTTTCATTTATTAATAGAACTATAATAGATTGGAAAATTTTTCCAGCAACATTTTTCAAAACTATTACTCGGAATGTCCATAGTTTTAGAGAAAAGTTGGAATTACTGTTGGTTTACTATCAAAAGATGAAGCAACTTTGGAATCATAGATTAATTTAAAACATAAGTAATATATTGTCGTGCAGTTCAGTGAGGTGCTTGAACTGCTTAGAAAGATGTTGAAACGTACGGCAGTGAAATGCAGTGCAGAGGAGTTCAGTGGAGTGCCGTGCTGTGTAGTGCTTCCCACACTACTAAAAATTATAATATAGGGCGCCAGAGAACTGTCTGCGCACCGAGACGAATCAGGGCCTCATTTTACGATAGTACATTATGAAACGATGATGTAATGATGGGTATTAATACATGATTGTGATATTACGTTACGAGCGAGTATCGTAGATTTCTCACGAGTGTATTAATACCAATTACATCGAGTATCATACGGTACTCTTTCTACGACTATACGTTACATTTTTACATTGAATCGTTTCGTGGCGGTTGACATGAGGATTCAGCCAAGGTCACCTAACCCTACCCTCGCATGCTGCCGCAGGTGGCTGTGGATACCAGTCCGCCTGCGAGGGAATACTGCGCTAGACGAACAGGGTCAAAGTGAAATTCCGATCCAATTTATTTTAAATAATATTCCAGGAAAAATTACTAATAATAAAAGAAATTAAAACTGACGAACATAATATTTTATCAAATTCAATTTTAATGAACACAATCGAACGAAACATTTATTAGAACGATTCTCAATGATTGAGTGATTGGTCAAGAACATTATCATTATCAAGTATCATTAAATCTGTATCGTAATGAGTATCATTATGCAACTGGTTGCAGCAAACAAATGACAGCATTATACAATGGGAGATGAAAATTGTATTTTTGCTGGTAGCAACCACTCTACTGGGAAACCAGTGAAGGAGACAGCACTTCCAGCATCTGTTACGATTGTTGATGAGTACGCAATTTACGTTTTCTTTTTGCTGCAAGCTGCAGCTAGTGCGACCAATTCAATTTCTGTTGGTAGCACTCTCAGCAGCACGGTGCGGCTGCAGAGAAACTTTCCTGCCGCACTGCGTTAAGTTTATATTTAATTTATTATTATATTAATTTTATTTTCGTTTAGTTAACTAAATATGCTCATTAATTCTATGAAAAATCGTTGATTATTTCTAAGTTAATAGCACGCGTGCAATAAAAATTCCATGCTATAAAAAACGTACACCTACCAATCACAATTCAGAAAAGGAGCGAAATCGTTTAATTAAGAAACTATAACACACACGTAGTTAAGATATTTGCAGTCGGTATTAAAACATGAACAAAAATGTGCATCACATATTACATACTTACAACTACATATAAACAATGAATGAATAAAACTAAATTGGGGAAGTAAACATAAGCTAGCTGACTTATGGAACAACATCAAAACATTTAACGTGAATAAATTAAATGTTTTATGTATAAACATTTGGTGTTAGAATTACGAATGTAAAAATGTAAACGTCAGTTGTGTTTACAAGTTCTAAAACGTAGGTACATAACAGCAAAACTGTGTCAGAAGTTTTCCCCCCAATATTTATACATCTTGTATTCTCACATACCTGTCTTCTCTTTTTGGAGAAGAAATACTTTCATGACTTGGTCAGCTTCGTCTAATATTTTATCGGCAATACGTTCAGTACCTTTCATTTGCAAATATTTTGTGAAAACAAAAACAAAGCAAAGACTACTAAAATAGATCTTTTTCAGAAGCAATATGACATCATGAAGAACATGCCTCGAATTATAAAGATATGCTTCAATTTCTCAAAATTTAAATTATTCTAAAATGAAAACGAAAAAATATTGAAAGTAACATGTGTATAAAATGGTTTAATTGCACTTGTATATGAGAAAACTCGTTCCTATCGTCGCTCGTTTTCTTGAACATACCATTCATGCAATTTTGCCAATCTTTATAAACTCGTTTCGTTAATTACTATTATTATTACACTGATATTCTTAAATTAGTTTGTAAATCAGTGCAACTGAGATGTACTTGATTGCTCTTAAAATTATTGTATCTTACGAGTATCCTCTCCCTAGTGGATGTGGCCTGGGTCCGAACTTGCGCCAACGAAAGAGCGATTGCAGTAAGCTGCTTTGAAAAAATACTCGACGGCGCGGCGAACAGTGACATCAAATGATGTTACTTCTATCAAAAGATCACCCAAACACACCAGTTCACCCAACCAGATCGCTCTAGGAGTCAAGCTGCTTTCGTCACTAGATTGGAACGTCACGAAAAAAAAAGATGTTGATGGGTAACTCATTCCCGAGAAATAAATTCTTAAATCGTAATACTAAAGCATTCAATTGAAGAATTTATAAATTCTACTGCCTCACAACTTTCAACTTCAGAACTATAAGAGAGTTTATGTCTAGCATTAAATAGCCTACCATTTAATAGTAACAAATAAACACAAATAATAAGAAATACTAGAATAAATAAGATAAGAAATAAAATAAGAAATACTAATGACCTGCAGAAGCAAAAATGCTGCTGAACAAATGAAAAAAAAATGGTTTTCCGATTTATTGATTGATTGATTTATTCATGTTTCCTGGCGCGTCAACAGCTCTGGTCATTAGTCCCGTTAGTGTAGTACATGTTTTTTCTCGGGAGATGGCGGTGATCTTCCCCCGCTGGACGGCGAGATCCGGCACCGACCTACCGTCGGCTAGTGGGGTTTCCCCCTAACCAGGACTCTCCCATCAGCGGGGCACCGCCCCAGCCGGGACAAGCCCTAAGCTCCCGACCGGTCTCCCGGGATATGTGGTAGTGTAGTGCATGTTACTGTAAGTATGTGTGTAATGAGAGAGGATAGGACAAGGAATGGGAAGGACAGATCGCGCGCGGTCCGTGGCCCGTTTGGTAAGGTACTGCTCTGGCATTCGCCTGGTGTTGATCGGAGAAACCACGGAAAACTACCGATCAGAGCAGCCGGCCGCTAGAATTCTCCTCTAGAAGCGACTGAATTCGACCTAGCTGAAAAGCTAGTGTCGAAAATCCTGCCGCGGTCAGGACTCGAACCTAGGACCTCCCGGTCAGAGGCACTGCAGTGACATGGCTTTCCGAAAAGTTGCATGAACGCAGTTCAATAACAAATAAAATACTTTCGTATAACACAACAATTAAATATTTTAACGAAAACATTCTTCATAAATTTTGCAATATCATATTATGGTATTTTTTTAAGCAATCCAACAAGAACATAAATTGGCTTCCCCACCCCTTTTGCCTCCTTTCCCCCCACCGCACTGTCCGATGCCGCCACCTCCACCGCCAACGCCGTCTCCGCCGCCATCACCGCCACCGCCGCCGCACCACCGCCGCCGCCACCACACGCATCGCCGCCGCCGCCGCCACCGCCGCCGCCGCCGCCACCGCCACCGCCACCGCCACCGCCACCGCCACCGCCACCGCCACCGCCACCGCCACGCCACCGCACCGCCACCACCACCACCGCCACCGCCACGCCACCGCCACCACCAGCCGCCGCCGCCACGTCTGGCACACGCTGTCCTCGGCATGATCCCCCGGCGACCGCTTTGCCCGCGGCCCCGCGCGGGCCGCCTTCTTTCCCGTCTGGCACGCTGTCCTCGGCTGATCCTTCACGCCACAGCCCCCAGGAGGCCGAGGAAGGCCTGTGTGCTCCCGTTGTCGCCTTCATCTTCGGTACACAATGTGCTTTATCTTTGACGGCAGCGAGGCCTCTGATGTGCACACGGTGTGTTCCGTGGATGACTAAAGTGAGAGACAAGAAAGCGTTGTTTCCTTTGAGGAAAAGTAGAATGCCAACTGGATAGATATTATTTCAAGAGTCGCCTGTCAAATAATGTCTCAAATTATGATTAATAATTTTCTGAGCAATGTGTATATACATACACTATTTCAGGAAAGCTTAAAAATTATTCACAACACGTTTCCTCATAATAAGGAAGGATTATACACCCTTGTAGGTATCCTCTGAATTCTGAATGTTTACAAATCATTTTCTTGCCTTAATATGCGAATTGAGTGGAAATAACTTCCGCCCTGAAAACATCTGTGGTTGAGAATGTTTTTAAAAATTAATCAATCACTTTTCTGCAATTATATATGTTCAGTGATTTGTGATGAAACATTTTTTGTCAATATACATATGAAAGTGTTCGAGATGTTAGAAAAGTGTATATTTAAAAACTACCCAAGCAAATTAGATATTTTTAAACTATTTATTTACTTTCTGCTTTACTATTCAAACATTTCAACAATCAGACAAAAGAAGGTTTTCTTTTTAAGTACGCTGAGAAAAAATATATTTTTTCTTACTTCCTCTTACTTATCTTAATTTCAATTTTAAACACGACCAGATTTTTCACAAACTCATAAAACAATTTCAGCTTAAGAACTGTAATTTGTCGCCCCTGACCACATTTCTATGCAACCTCTTAAAAATAGAGAGGTGTGTAGAAAATGATACGGATACAAGCAACCCCTGGATAGCGAACGTCCTTTCTCTGGTGGCGCCTAACGAATCTGGCTCCATCAGCACGGATTACCCCATGGTGTGTGCGATGTTTACTCAGTCACCCCCTTTTGGCGAGGTAACTCGCCCCAATTTTTATACTTCTCAGAGATGATCAAATATTCCCCGTAGGGCGAAGTCAAACACACTCTGGTAAAAGTTAATCCTCGTAGTCCGAATGGTAACTTCAGAAAAAGTTACCGGGAGCGGTAGCTCAGTTCATCAACTGATGTCACTGCAGCGTCTGACCGGGAGGTCCTAGGTTTGAGTCCTGTCGGTGGCCGGATTTTAGACACTAGCTTTTCAGCTAGTGTCGAATTCAGTTGCTGTCTGGAGGAGAATTCTAGCGACCGGCTGCTCTGATCGATAGTTTTCCGTGGTTTCTTCGATCAACACCAGGCGAATGCCGGAGTAGTACCTTACCAAACGGGCCACGGACCGCGCGCGATCTGTCCTTCCTCTTCCTTGTCCTATCCTCTCCTCTTACA
The DNA here is from genome assembly GCA_964035755.1 of Teleogryllus oceanicus. Lineage (NCBI taxonomy): Eukaryota > Metazoa > Arthropoda > Insecta > Orthoptera > Gryllidae > Teleogryllus > Teleogryllus oceanicus. Next base: position 32,206,165 of record CAXIVR010000002.1, read on the forward strand.
CACACACACTTACACTAACATGCACTACACTACCACACATTCCGGGAGACCGGTCGGGAGTTTAGAGCTTCTCCCGGGAGGGGCGGTGCCCCGCTGGTGGAGAGTCCTGGTTAGGGGGAAACCCCAGTAGCCGATGGTAGGTCGGCGCCGGATCTCGCCATCCAGCTGGGGAAGATCACCGCGATCTCCCGAGAAAAAACATGCACTACACTAACGGGACCAATGACTGAAGCAGTTGACGCGCCCGGAAACACGAAAAAATCAATCAATCAAAAAAAATTCAGAAAAAGTTAATCATTGAGCCAGATTGTTATTGTGTATAAGGAATGTGTAGTCTAAACAAAAACCAATGGCTTTGGTCTACTGGTACATTCGAACACTAGTGATCCCCAAACATTTCATAGTTAATATATTTTTTTGTGATTTCACTTCTGCAACTCTCTATGCACGTTGTTCAAATCACGAAGATTCGAAATAGCTTCTTCTGCTCCCGATTCACAGACTTTCAGGCAGACAAGTCTGCCGGGTGTAGATACATCCAAATAATGGTAGTGTATGCTATTATTTTAAAACGTTAAGCTTTATAGAATGAGTACGTGGTTTGAAAAGGACGTAAGTTAGGAGTGAGTTATTAAATCTGTACGAATGCAATAAAGTAACATTATAAACGAGTTGCATATGATCCTTTTTTTGTATAACAGCATTATTAATTTATAAGAGAATCAAAGTTAATTTTTCGAAACAACTCGTGACGTCAGGGATATTTGACACCTGTGCGAGAAAACGATGATCGGCTGGTGCGTTCACATCTACCTCCCCCGACTCTAATTTCGATTGGCTGAATATGTGATGACGCAATCAATTGTGCCGTAAAATGTTAATACGTCGTCAACAGTGCCGTAAAATTTCCGATTATGAAAGATTTCTTGCAACAGATGAGGTCGTTTATAATGCTGGTATACAAATAAAAAATATTTGAAAGAATATCGGTAAGTGTCAAACGGCAAATTAAAGTTTGAACGAAACAAAATTAAGGAAAATAGTATATTGTGGTCCGACGCCACAGGGAGGTTCGATCTACGTCCAAAAATCCAGGAACGCGTGGTCCACTGGTGCGTTAAAAAAGACTTGGACACGTGGTGAATGTATTTTGTGTTCGTTGATTGATTGACTGACTGCTGTTTCGAGGCACATCAACTGCTAGGGTCATTAGTGTCGTTGGTGTAATTTTTTTCTCGAGAGGTGGTGGTGTTCCTATACCACTTGACAGGAAGGTTCGGAGCTTATTTGATTGATTGGTTACTATTGATTCCGGGTGCGTCAATTGCTCAAGTCAGTAGTCCTGTACGTGTAGTGCATTTTTTGTTTGGGAGGTGGCTGTGATCTTGCTCCTATGGATGTCAAGATCCGGCACCGACCGATCGTCGGCTAACAGGGTTTTCCCCTACCAGGTGTCTCTCAACCGCGGGGCACCGTCCCAGCGGGAACAAGCTTTAAGCTCCCGACCGGTCTCCGAGCAAGTGTGGTAATATAAGTCTCCGGGCATATAAGTGTGTGTAAGCATAACTGTGTGTAAGGGGTAAAAAAGGACATGAAATGGTAAGGAAAGATCGCGCACGGTCCCTGGCCCATTTGTCAGTGTTCGGCATTCATCAGGTATTGATGTGAGAAACACAGAAAATTCCCGATCAGAGCAGCCAGCCGCGACAATTTTCCTCCGGACAGCGGCTGAATTAGACGTGTGTATGTAGCTCGTGTCGAAAGTCCACTACCTTCAAGACTCGAATCCTACAACCTACCGGACAGAGAGTCAGCGAAGGTGCTGCCCCTGAGTCAAACTCAGAGCATTTTGAGTTCGTGTTGAACATTTAGACATGAACAGTCACCATGACGTTCATCCCAAAACATTCTGACCACGCTTTTGTTGAAAATTCCTACGTAAAACGTAAGTCTTTGCAACCACAATTCTCGCTTACAATCTCCCAGTCGTGACCTCCGTTTCTCTCGCAGCCCTAGCCACCGCCCGCGTCGCCGACCGTGCCACGGACATCGCCGCCGCTCTCGTCTCCGCCCTCGCCGCCGCCCTCGCCGCCGGCATCCCCCGCCCTCGCCGCCGCCCTCGCCACCACCATCGCCACCATCATCGCCCCGACCTCGCCGCCGCCCTCGCCGCCGCCCTCGCCGCCGCCCTCGCCGCCGCCCTCGCCGCCAACATCGCCACCGTCATCGCCCCGTCCTCGCCGCCGCCCTCGCCACCGCCATTACCGCCGTCCTCGCCGCCGCCCTCGCCACCGACATCGCCACCATCATCGCCGCCGCCCTCTCCGCCGCCCTCACCACCGACATCGCCACCGTCATCGCCCGTCCTCACCGCCGCCTCGCCACGCCATTACCGCCGTCCCGCCGCCCTCGCCACCGACATCGCCACCGTCATCGCCGCCGCCCTCGCCGCCCCCCCTCCCCTCGCCCCCCCCGCCGCCGCCAGCTCCGCCGCCCCCCTTCCCCGCGCGTTTCCGCGAAGCGCGTACAACAAAGGCGGCCGCTCCTCCATTGAGGCGCTCGGCCCCGAACCGCGCCGCGCCGCGCCGCGCGCTGGGTCACGAGTCGCCCGCCCCTCCCCCTCCCAGCCCCTTTCTACCCCGCGGGTTCACCACCCTCGCGCCCCACTGGCGATCGGGAGAACTGACCGACCAGACACAAATGGCCCTGCTGTCTTGGCACTTCCTGGCAACTTTCGGTCCATTTTGTTTGCAGTCTCGGATTCTAAAGGTCACGGCGTTATTCTTTACAAATGGTTAAGGCCGGCGTCTAGTTCATAACCGTTTCATTTCATATTAGAACTATGTAATCTACGAACGTTCACGATGCCACACATATTCTTTCCTATTGTAATGTCCTGCTGTTTGTAAGAAAACTCATGGATTGTTCATTTCTGGGGAACATGGATTGTTCACCACACGGTGGACCTGTGTGTTCAGGCGTTCAGTAATATTATATTACTGCATTCTTTCAAATCCTGCTCTGAAAAACACCTCGAAGTATAATTTATCTAGTAAATATCTAAAGTTGTGAAACTATGTTTCTCTGACATGAAAATGTCAAAATACTCGTACTTTTCACTTCTATAATTAAAAAATTCAATTTCGAAATTTCTTCTCTGAATCGAGCGGAACATCCATCAACAAAATTATACCCGTCCGTAAAGAATCTCCCAATGTAATTAAAGAGGCCACGCAATGAAGAGAGAATGCTACCCTTTATCCTATTCAGTTATTGATTGCAGGAATTAATTCCATGTTCTCCTCCATGTTCATTAAGTGTAATTCGTTTCATTCGAAAATGACGTCATGGGATCAAATAAGCGTAGATGTTACTTTTGCTTTCACTTTTTATATTGCTGGTGAATCTGAAGCCCCAATGTGTCAGAAGAAATTTATAAATAAAATAATGGCCATTAAAAATTTCTGTATAGTATTTTTCAGTTCGATCTAGTGTAATTAAAGAAAGCGTTGATTTTCTTAATCAACGAAATATTCGTTATTTTTGATATTTCCAAAATTAAAATAGAGAAATAACTACCACATGTAAACTCTCTAAAATATCACAACCAACATTATGTGATTCAGAAACATTCAAAGAAAAGAAACAATTCTTCAAAATTAATTTGAGGATAGAATTTACCTAACCGACATTTTTGGTCACGAAGTTGCAACGGGGTAATGACAGAATTCTTTGTGTTACCAGACACTTTTCTTTTAAATAATAAAGAGAAATGCGTAAGAAAATACTTTTTCATACGTTATTTCTTGAAAAATTTAACATGTCCTTACGTGAAGATCTGTTTTGATTAACGCATTTCATTACGAAACACAATTGTAATTGTAGGAAGACGTCAAAATTTTCTTTTTAATTTTCCAAAAATCAGGAGATTCAACGAACACGAGACCTACACCATTCTCTTAATGATTATTTACGCTACTTGAGATCATATTTAATCAAAAAATTTTGTGCCGTTTCTGAGAAAAAATTGTATAAAGAAAATAAAAATTGCGCATGTTGGACACAAAATTTTACAAAAAATACTCATATTGTTGAAAACTGAACTTGACATTATTTTTAGATCAGTTTTTAATAAATACGTTTCATTAAGAAAAAAAAAACGTTTATCTTCATAACCGTAGTTGTGAGAGAAGATGCCGAAAAAAATTAACCGTTGCAATTTTCAAAAATCAGAATTTTCGAAGAACGTGTCACATGCACCATTCTTTTCTCGTAAACGCAATCCCAGGTAAAAATTTAATCAAAATTTTTGGGGCCGTTTTTGACAAAAATTTGTTTAAAGACACACAAAACATGTATTCTGGCTACACCACGTGTTAAAGGATTTTTTTTTCTAAATTTAGCAACTGGATTTATCCAATTTTTCGTTACCAGTGCCCGACAATAAAAGTTTCTCAGCTGAAAATTCCCCGCTTTTTCACGCATCATTACATAACTTTCTCTTCTTAAGTATCTTCTTTAGGCGAGAAATTAATAAGAAGTACTCTCTTAAGACGAGAAAGTGAATATGAGTGGACGTCAAAAGAAAGGATCTCAATTGCCTAGTAAAAACAATTATTTCTTGCAAAAACAATTATTTCGTTATTGCTAATGTAGTAAGTGTTATTTTCACAGGACTTGAGACATTTCTTCAGTAGCAAAAAGAATATGTTTGTATTTGTTTCTTCCTCTGACTGCAATGCAGCCGAATGAAACGACGAAGGGAACCATTTGAAAAAGCTGTTAGCGGTATTTGGAAATATTTTTATCATTGGCGAAAAAGATTTATTCGCTCAACCGTGTGGAAAATCTATTTTAGTCTAATTAAATTTACAAATTACCCAGCATTTGAGCAGCGACAACTAGTACAATATCAAACATGTGTGAAAGGTAAACTAACATTTGTTTGGGTTCTGACCAGCATAAGTACATTTTCAAATTCTCTACGTATTTTTCAAATTTGTATCGTGCTTTGCTTGTTTCCGCTGTCTTACAACTCTAAAGTAAAGAATCTTTTATTAAATATTTTTCTTGTCCATTACACGAACACTGATCCCCTGATGAATCAACTCTACTTACGAACTGTCCTAGACAGTGCTACGAAGATATTATACAATATATTTATACTATAGGTAAAGAAGAGAAAATGTGGGTGAGCATCGATGAAACAACAGACTTTAGTGAAAGAAAAATCGGAAACGTCATTACTGTATAGAGTTCTTTACAAGAATATAAAAGAAAACGCTTTATTCTGGCGTGAGAAAAGACTGTAGCAAATTGTATTACCGTGTAAGGCTTTTCAATGAGTCATTGCACTTGCTTTGTCCCAGTGTGATAAAGTAAGAATATTTTACTTAACTGACAGCTGTAGCATCGTACATGAAGACTGTAGATCGTAGTTATCGCAAAGTAATTGAGCGACTTCATGTTCAACGTTACACAGAGTTATACATAACCGAAACAAAAAGAGTTTGTGAAAAATACGCGTGTTTTACTCGATCAGAGATAAATTAATCTCAGATAGAAAGAAAGTATTTGTACAATCTCCAACTAGGGTTTCTGTATTAAAGACAAAGATATCTGCTATTTCTTTTTCATAGCGCCCAGTAGTAACTAGATGGGGGACATGTTGAGTGCTGTGAATTCAATACTGAAGGTTTTTAATCTGTTATATATGATCTAAACAAAAATTATCATTCTTCAATTGAAATTCTACAGTCACTGTTGAAAGAGAGTATATTAAAGATGATTTGTTTTATATTACATAACATTTCTGTTTTTTAAACAAAACTACACCGACACTGGAAAATGTAACAATTCTTGGCAGTGAAAGAAATTTGTATTATTGAAGAACAACTGGAAAGTCTGAAAGGTCCACATGCTGAAGTTTTACTGTAGTTATTTAAGGATGTGTTCAAAGAAATAAGAATATCAATTTATTTGAAAATTTTGCGAATTTTGGAATAGCAAAGGCAGGAGGAAATCGACAACTTGTTTTATTGTTTGTTTGAAATACGTACCAATCACATCTTGTAATGTAGAATTTAATTGTTTGCATTATAAAGCCCTCTTTCGAGAAAATCAAGAAAGATTTGGTGTTAAAATCTGAAGATGAGCTTTGTGGACTGGACTGCCAATAATAAAGAAGATATGCCGACCCAGTGGCCGAGATCACTAAGGCAGTAGTGTCTTGGACCAAAGGGTCGAGGGTTCGAGTCCCACCTCTGGCATGGTTGTATTTGTGTTAGTATTTTCACCCCTTATCGTCACCATTTGGTTTCATCTTCATGGTTGCATAACGTTAACTCGCTAATGACCTAGATGTTGGTGCGACCTTAAATAACAACAACAAAAAAGAAAAGATATGTTTCAAACGCAACATCAGTTGAAACGAAATTCGTAGTAATTATGATATTCCAAAAACAGTTGTTTTTTTCATTACCACACATTTTCCTTTCTTTCTCACATATTTAGAGTTCTTACTAACAAAAATATTCATTTTATATAGATGATGACCCCCAAAAAATCCGGCTCCTAAGAATCATACAACATAAGAACTGTAGCTGCAGCCACTGGAAGAAAACTAGCTAACCAACGTTTCGCAACGAATACTCAAACGCTTGTCAATCTTCTTCCTGCCTCACATCCGTTCTTCCTGTCTATTCATCCGGGAAGTGCAAGTTCATTTTTCTGTGGAAAAATGTAACAAAGAAATACCAGCAGTGATTCAGAATGGTTTTCCTAAAGGTCGGAGTGACAGAAACTGCTGGATCTGACTATCGAACATAATTTACGAAATAAGTGTAGAAGTATATAGTTAAAGAAAAACACTATATAGATAGTTATTATAGAAGTTGCAGACAGAAAAAAATTTAAATAATTGTAACCAATAATGAAATAAGGCACATATGTGTGCAGTTACAGAACAAATATTCGGGGCAGCATAATCATATTCAATAATTTCAGTTAATTAATTCAGAGAGTATTTGTTTTCCAGAAATCTATTACTAACTAAATTGCTATATTTTTGTTATTGTTGGAATGTCCTTTGGTTTTTTAGGCACGCTTTTATATTTTATCAATTTTTATTATAATATTTTGGCTTTTTTTTAGACCAACGTTTCGAAGGTCATTGTCCTTCATCTTCAGGGTTTACTGAAATTGAATATACACATAAATTTAAAAAAAGCTGGAATAATGAATATCATTATAAATTACGTAAATAAAAATATAAATTAGATTAAGTACAACTGGCGAGAGAAACTGCATCAATTAATTTTGTAATTTTTTTATTTACTGAATTAAGTTATAGTAAACTATCTGGGGTCAATGAGGTATCTACCACAATACTATTGTGGTAGATACCTCATTGAACCCAGATAGTTTATCATGGAGTACCACAAAATCTCTGCTGTCACCGTTATAGTAATATGTTGTGAGTATTTTTGTGAGTATTATTCTCTCGCAGGTTGTACTCAATCTAATTTATATTCTTATTTATCTAATTTATAATGATATTCATTATTCAACTATTTTTTTCATTTATGTATACATTTAATTTCATTAGACCCTGAAGATGAAGGCCCACGATCTTTCAAACGTCTAAAAATATTTTAAACAAATAATAAAAATTTATATAGTATAAAAGTCTGCCTAAAAATGCCTAAAAAGGACCTTCTAAGAATTACAATTTGTTGTAGATGGTTAAGAGAACCCATACTAGAAATTACCGCTGAATTAACTCGATAAAGAACTTGTAGACTGTCTTTATTAATTGAACTTGAGCACTGCATTATCTCTTGCTATTGGGACTCGCGTTCGAGTAGTAGTTCGTTGAGCACAACAGGAGATTGGTGAGGTCACTACAGACGCGCTGTGCCCGCGACGATGAACCTCAATGTGAAAATATAACAAGTACCACTTACGGGCGGGCAGCTCTTTTGACAAACACGGAACGTACGAAGTTAGTGAAATAATTCGTCTTTGAAGTAAACGCGATTTCAGTCATGATCTTGCCGATTCAAAAAGTTTAATTTTACAAATTTGAAATATGACTGGTGTTATATTTCCTTTTAATTATTTTTTTAATCAATGAAAGAAATGGGAATTAATATAGCTGAATTTGTGTCAATTTACGTCAAGTAACTTCTCTAAAAGGCAATCATGGGTCAAGTATCCATCAACCCAAGGCCACATCGGAATAATTTGAACAACCTTTACTTTTAAATCTCGCGCCAGTTCCTCTGGACGCAGTGCCCGCGAACTCTGGAAAACTAGTTACCTAATCCGCGACCTAGACATGCCCGGCTGCCGTCGCACGCAACCACTCGGCTCCGCCACAGAGAAGCGGCAGAGCCCTTCACACGCAGCCGCTGCCATTAACTTCGAGAGAGCGAGGATTCGTGAGTCACACTGCTTTGGGCTCCGGTAGCCGAAAGACAACGAGCAGATAAAAACCGACGTGTCCAAGTGGCCTAGTCTGAAGGCTGTCATTTAGAATTGTGTTCTGTGGTCTGCCCGCTGCTGAGTGCTCTGGTGAAGGGATCCTAAACCAACGCTTTGCCAGCATACGCGCCACTCGGAAGCGCTGCTGAGTGGCGCCGTGTGAAGGGGCCCTAAACCAACGCTTTGCCAGCGAAGCGCCACTCGGAAGCGCTGCTGAGGGGCGCCGTGTGAAGGGGCCCTAAACCAACGCGTTGCCAGCATACGCGCCACTCGGAAGCGCTGCTGAGTGGCGCCGTGTGAAGGGGCCCTAAACCAACGCGTTGCCAGCATACGCGCCACTCGGAAACGCTGCTGAGTGGCGCCGTGTAAGGGGGCCCTTACACTGTCGCACCAAGGCTGTTTCATGGAGGCACTCACCGCAAGACGTCATACGGTGGGCGGCCACGGCCTTGGCGAGGGCTTCCAGACGCCGAGAGCCCCTGGGAGGGCCTCGCGGAGCAGCCGCTGCGGGCGTCCCGGGAGCCGCCGCCGCCGCGGCCGCCGCCGCCGCCGCTGCCGCCGCCGCGCGACCGCCGGCGCCTCCATCTGTGACAGCACGCGCCCCGTGGCAGCGTCCACCCCCGCACTGGTCGCGTTTCCCGCCCTCATATGTCCCGCGCAAACGGATGGCAAATCAATGGACGCGCCCCTCCCCTCCCCTCCCGGCCGCCGCTTGCCAGCTTTTCCTCCAGCGGGAAAGTGTCAACGACCTAGCAAACTTTGTGCATGATTTCATGATCATGATCCCGATCACCCAAGCCCCCTAGATCATTTCCAATAAGCAATTGTACCACGAACTTGATCTACATCCCATCGCACATCACATAGATATCCTATCCGTTCTTTTCTGAGCATTTTTGCAAATCTTAATCATTTTTGGAGGTGCTCGGTGACTGAGATTAGATTGAGTTTGTGAGAAATTAGATATAAGTGAATAATACAAATGAAGAGTTTCATGCAAACTGAACTTTGTAAGTCAATCCTACATGAAATAAAATTTAAAAAAGACTTACTCTGAAGAGCGCAGAATGGTATTTCGTAGGTGCGCTATCCTTGTTTACCTCGTTTTTTAATTTTCGTTTCAAAGGGTTTTTGACCTACATTCATTATCTTTATTTTATGCAATAGCATAACTAATATCTCAAGGAAACAGGGAAGAGATGTGTAAAGTCCAGTTGTCTTGACATTATTTCATTGAAGTTGAATTGACAATTTATTATTATTATTATTATTATTATTATTATTATTTGATGATTGATAGTTAATTACAACAGATGGAAACATTTATTATACGCGGTTCAAAGTCTGACACTAATTTTGTAACTTCTGCTACACACTGCTCTAAGTTGGACACGCCATGTTGAAACGTTTTCTATGCGTTTGAAATGTATCCTGAGTTCTGAAAAATTAACTTTGCAACTATTCCTGTACATGCCCGACTCCTTAATTGCTTACATTATTGAACAACACTTACGTGAGACGACGACCCCTCTACTAGAGAGTGGGTACACTCTGATAACTTTTTGTCCAAAAAATGATTGGTCTGTGTGATCTATTTATTAAATAAATCAGCCTTTTCTCAATAAACGTATTCACAACGTTTATTAAAAACTGAAATGTTTTCAATTTCACGTTAAGTACTGAATTTACATCATTTAGAGCTCATTCAATTCCTATTTTGGGTATGCATTTTTAATGAAAAAAATAAAAATTTCTTGACTCCTTTAAAATATCTCGGTAATATTTCTTTGCAAAGATTGCGTAATTTTGACAGCACGACATTTTCAGCGGCGTTTATTATTCGTTCAAATGGTACAGCTTCTGACGAGACAAAGAAGAAGAGCAGGCCTGCACAGCATTTTGCACTTTGAGTGACCTCGAGAGCCGCGCGCAAGCAACTTGAGTGCAAATAGCGCAACCTAGGAGGGGTGGGTGGGAATGAGACCAATTCTAGGAGTGGGAACCGCCAATGAGAATGCGCAACTCGAAGCGAAGTGAAAGAGCAATTGCGAGAACTGACGAACTGTTACAAACAGTTCAAGTATCATTATCTTTTATTTTGGAAATATTTGTTGTCGATTTATTACAATGTAGAGTATGAACCTAAAACGAATTAGTCATACATATTTGATTTTAATAACTTCAGTAGTATTATATTTTCATGTACGGCAGAAAATGTAATTTGCTTTGCTACAATGTAATCGTAAATTTAGTGTACTGCTAAATACAAAATTGTAATATTGAAACTTTTTTTGTTTGATGATGACAGTAATAAATTATTTTTTACCATTAACTATGTTTAATACAATAAGACGGCCCTATCGAAGCTAAAAAATCGTATTCTTGAAAGCCCGTGATTACTTTTTGCTCTAATTATTTAATTTCCGACAATAGTACATTATATATTACCAAATTCAAATCAATGATCTCTATTTATTCACAATCGTTTGCGTCATCGTATGAAAAAGATTAAATCATTTGCGTTCTATTTCACAAGACTCATAATAATTTCAGGATTGCCCATATAATATCGTAAAAGAGGTTTTCTCGACGGTACCTCTTATTCAGCTGCATAATGAGGAAGAGAGTTTCAATTATTAGTTTTAATGGTTGGAAAGGGACTCTTTTCTGGTTTCAGGATTTCAGTAATTGATAATTATTGTTCTTCCCATATATTAAATATTCATGAGAGTGTTTGCTATATACTTTGTGAGGATTTTCAATGAGCTTCTTAGGAGGTTTATCCCTCTGTAATTACTGGCGTGTTGATCTCCTTTCTTAAATAGAGAGATAAGAATGTTTGATTTCCATTCCTTTGGTATTGTTGCATTATTTAAAATTTTATTAATAAATTTGGTTATCTCCATGCATAAAGTTCTTCCTCCATATTTAATGAGCTCATTATATATTCCATCTTCTCCTGGTGATTTCCGATTTCTTAGAGTTCCGATTACCTTTGGAATTTCTTCACATTCTACGCACTGTCCCTGTGGTGTAAGATCTTCAGCCAAATCTATTATCCTCGGAGTGTCATCGTGGAGTAGTTCTCTAAAGTAGTTTATCCATGATTTATCAGATGCTCTATATGTGCTAATTAGTTCATTTATTATGGAAAAAAAATACTGTATGAAAAAAAATATTGAAAACATGCCCATTTACAGTATCGGGTTGATTTCATGCATGGTGTGGCTTTGTTGTTCTTGATATAGAAAATATATCTATATTTTATTAATACTTGAAAATCTGTAAAGGTAAGACCAATCCACAATCAAGCATATTTTCTACAAACCCCAAAGAGTAGGTTGCAGGTTAACAATTAATTTATGTACTAAATAATAAATAAATTGAGAAAAGATGGATTACAAACCTCTACTCGGAAAGACATTTTAACGTGAACTAATTTTTCGGTATCAAGGACACACATAACATGGACTATCTCTAGGGAGCGTGTAAGAGAAAATAATCTAATAGGTATAGAGATAAGAATTTTTCACTTTCTCTGTATCAGCGATTCACTAAACGAATTTTTCAATCGAAAAATTGCCTTTTCGCAGCTGTATTACAAAACTTTCACTACAATATGCAAGTAGTATGCGAGGTAGTACAAATGTACTTCAAACTTTAAGAATAAAATACATTCTAATAGTTCTTAATTGCATTTACATGATACGAAACAATTAATCATATTTAATTTTAATTCACTTCTTTTATTACTGTGAAATTGAAATTAGTAGACTACAGACATGCCACAAAAATGACTACTCACTGTTTGAGGCAACAAATCAGCACTGAGTTTGGTTAGGAAATAGAGATTTCTACAGAAAAACAAAAGATCACTAAGCCTGAATCTTTGCTGATATGCACGAATTCTTGTAGAGGATTTTAATTATCGAATAATGCTGACTGCCGATTTATGTAGGCAGAAATTGCAGCAATATATTACTGACAAAAAAACGGGTTAGGTGGCTCAGGGCGTCAAATTGATGTCACTGCAGTATCTCTGGCCAGGAGGTCCTAGGCGTCGACTCCCAACGGTGGCAGGATTTTCGACACTAGCTACATTGGTAGGTCGAATTCAGGCGCTGCATGGAGGAGAATTTTAGAGGCCAGCTGCTCTGGTCCGTAGTTTTCCGTGGTTTCTCCGATCAACACCAGGCGAATGCCGGAGCAATTCCGTACCAAACGGGCCACGGACCGCGCGCGATTCTTGTTCCTCCTCTTTGTCCTATCCTCTCCCCTTACACACATGCACTCGTACATGCACTACACTATTGCACATGGCAGGAGACCAGCCGGGAGCTTAGAGCTTGACCCGGCTGGGACCGGGAGCAGTAGCTCAGTGTGATGTCACTGCAGCGCTTCGGTCCGGGAGGTCCTAGGTTCTCACTCCCCATGGCGGAAGGATTTTCGACACTAGCTTTTCAGCTAGGTCGCATTCAGTCGCTGTCTGGAGGAGAATTCTAGCGGCAGGCTGCTCTGATCAGTACTTTTCCGTGGTTTCTCCAATCAACACCAGGCGAATGCCGGAGCAGTACCCTAACAAACGGGCCACGGACCGCGCGCAATCTGTCCTTCCTCTTCCTTGTCGTATCCTCTCCCCTTACACACACACTTACACTAACATGCACTACATTACCCCGTATTCCGGGAGACCGGTCGGGAGCTTAGAGCATGTCCCGGCTGGGGCGGTGCCCCGCTGGTGGGAGAGTCCTGGTTGGGGGAAACCCCACTAGCCGATGGTGGGTCGGTGCCGGATCTCGCCATCCAGCGGGGGAAGATCACTGCTATCTCCCGAGAAAAAAGCATGCACTACACTAACGGGATTAATGACCAAAGCAGTTGACGTGCCCGGAAACACGAAAAAATCAATCAATCAATTGAGCCGGCTGGGGCTGTGAGATACCTTGTTGGGGAAAACCCTAAGCCGCCGCCGTGTGTTGTGTACGCGTATCAATTTTATTGACATTTATCTATTTACCAATCGAGAAATAAATTGGCAGAGGTGCGTTTTGACATTTTCTTTAGCGACAGACATGATATAGTATTGTGTTAAGCAGGGCGAGATAGTGCTTATCATCGCGGCGATTGAAGAGAGATGTTTTGGGATGTTGGACGCTTCTTCATCTGGAATTCATCCGAAAAGATCCTGAAGGCGCGCAAAGATACGAAGTAAGCAACGAATATTTAAATTGATTTGTACAAAGAATGACAATGACAGGGAATATATTTAATATAAATTGAGCTCATGGGGCAATGTTATTAATTGAAGTGCAATATTTAGTTTATTTATTTGAAAAAAGTTGATAATTTATATTAAATTGCTTACAATCAAACAATTCCTTTAAACAGAAACGTCCAGAAATCGTTGATCCGGACAGTCAGCCTGCATACGATCAGGTAAGCTAAAACCCGACATATGTCGATGCGCACAGGTAAAGAAATATTTAAAAAGGTAAATGTTACTGAAATCACTCATTAATATAATATTACTACGATAAGAGATCATCAAATAGATAGAATCATAAGATTAATCATAAAATAGATTTGTGATCAGAGCGGGAAAATATAGAAAGAATTGGATATAAACCTTAGAAATGGCATCAATTTATTGCGAATATATCAGCAGATCAAATTAAATTAAGATTCCAAAGAAATTATAGGTTCGTTCAATTAATTCAATTACTCCTAAATTCAACTTCCGTTTTTGATTGATTGATTTTTTCGTGTTTCCGGGCGCGTCAACTTCTTCGGTCATTAGTCCCGTTAGTGTAGTGCATGTTTTTTCTCGGGAGATGGCGGTGATCTTCCCCCGCTGGAGGGCGAGATCCGGCACCGACCTACCGTCGGCTAGCGGGGTTTCACCTTAACCAGGACTCTCCCACCAGCAGGGCACCGCCCCAGACGGGACAATCTCTAAGCTCTCGACCGGTCTCCCGGAATATGTGGTAGTGTGATGCATGTTAGTGTAAGAGGAGAGGATAGGACAAGGAACAGGAAGGACAGATCGCGCGCGGTCTGTGGCCCGTTTGGTAGGATACTGCTCCGGCATTCGCCTGGTGTTGATCGGAGAAACCACGGAAAACTACCGATCAAGCAGCCGGCCGCTAGAATTCTCCTCCAGACAGCGACTGAATTCGACCTAGCTGAAAAGCTAGTATCGAAAATCCTGCCGCCATCAGGACTGGAACCTAGGACCTCCCGGTCAGAGGCGCTGCAGTGACAGTTGATGCACTGAGCTACTGCTACCGGTAATTTCGGTTTTAATTTTCTCAAGAACATGTAGGGTACGTTTAGATGCTACTAAAATAAATAGAAAATAGTATTAGATGTAAAATTTAGGTTCACGTACATCATCACTTTGACAATTTTTTTAAACGATTTATTAAAAGCTGCGAAAAGATTTCTTTCCTGAGAAACCCGTCAGTATTAGAAAATAACTCGTGTCATTGATGCAATGAAAACTGGAAATCCAGAGCCATGAATATAAACCCCGAACCGTCGCGTGAGCTAGCTATGGAAACCTTCATAGATCACGAGATTTGAGCGCGGCGCATGCTCTCTCAAGTAACAGCAAAGTCGTTTAAGATTCTCTCCTGACTGAGGGGCCTCGAGAAACTACGGCGCGCCGGCCCACTTCGAGGGCTCAAGACGAGAAGGAAATAATCCACAATCTATTGCTTCAACCATCTGGCATAGGTAAAGAATTTCCGCCAGCAACAATATGAAAATTCAGGTATCCACTTTAGTAATACATACTCTTACAAAATCGTCCAGCGACTTTTCCATAAAACTGAAAATTATGTGCTTCAAGGTGTTCTTTCATTTAGAGCTTTTTGCTATTAAAGGAATCTAAGATAGTGAGTTTCGTGCGAACTTTCTACACTTCGTAAATCATTTTTTAAAGGTGAAAGCTGCATACTGTAACAGAAGCCGAATATCTAAATTATAGGGGTATATAAATACTTATACCTTCATTTGAAATTCCTTTAAAAATACCGGTATACGACGTCAAATGCCGATGTTTTTAGAGGTATTTTACCTTTATCCGAAATCGCTAGCGGCAAAATACCTCTATTTAAAGGCATTAAGGATTTTCATGAGAAAATTTTGGGGAAATCATTGTCTTTTAAAAGGAATTCCGGAAAATTTTGACTCTGCAGACTTTCATGAGAAAATACCGGTATTTCAGATGAATCATACTGATATTTTTGGAGAAATCATTGCGACTTTTACCGCTGAGATGGCTCAAAGAAATAACGATTGAAAAGAATTCTAGTGGTCTGGTTTTCTGAACGGTAGATTCCAATGGTTTCTCCAATCAGTATCAGACGAATGCCGGAGTAGTACGAACAAATGGACCATTATATTTTTTTCCTCATTATTTCGCCTTAAATACACACTCACCCACGAGACTACCAGTCATCCAGAGAGACTAGTTGGACCATAGATTTTGTTCCGACTGATCAGGGTATGATCCTGATCCCAGATTTTATATATCCCAGGGAAGGAGGGAATGATTCTGATGCCGACATATAATTCGACGCTGCATGAAAGCGTGTGAGTGTAGTGCAAGTCAGTGTGTGTGAGTAAGGAGAGATTGTGGCAAAGACGAGAAAGAAAACATCGCGTACGGTCCATTGTCCGTTTGGTACTGCTCCGGTATTTGCCTGGAATTATTCAGAGAAATCATGGAAAACTACCAATCAGAGCAGACGGCCTCTAGAATTCTCCTCCAGATAGCGGCTCAATTCGACGTAGCTAAATTGAATCGTTTATTTCAGAAACCCGTCAAACGCCAAAATTTAAAATATGCTTTAGGGGTGTAATATTGTTCCATGACGATAGAAACATCGCTTATTCCATATTTACCTGAAAAATATTAATTTATAAACTGCTTTAATATTAAAAAATATTTTGAAATCGGAGCAACTGGGACATCTTCTCTCAATTTTCTCGACATGACAAATTTGGCAATTTGACGGTTTTCTGAAATAACTGATTCAATTAAGTTAGTGTTGAAAATTACGCCAGCATTTGGGATTGGGACCCTACAACCTCCCAGACAGAATTGCATCAGAGACAGCGACATTGCTGGCTTTCAGCTAACAAAGCACAGCCTAACATTTTCTAAATTGATTAAATTTTCATAATCATGGAAAATATTTATAAACTTATAAATAGTAAATGTCAAACACGTTTTAAAACTTTTGAGTTACTATGAATCATTCCAAAGGAGTAGAAATGTGTGAAACCAAAATCGAATAATGAAGAACATTTTCAAAGGAATCCCCTTTCCGTGCCAAGAAATAAACTTCCGTTCTGGGGACTGCCGCATCAGTTGCCACGTTGTAAGAACAGGGACTGGGAGCGGTGGCTCAGTGCATCAACTGATGCCACTGCAGCGCCTCTGACCCGGAGGTCCTAGGTTCGAGTCCTGACGGCGGCAGGATTTTCGACACTAGCTTTTCAGCTAGGTCGAATTCAGTCGCTGTCTGGAGGAGAATTCTAGCGGCCGGCTGCTCTGATCGCGTTTTCCGTGGTTTCTCCGATCAATACCAGGCGAATGCCGAAGCAGTACCCACCAAACGGGCCACGGACCGCGCGCGATCTGTCCTTCCTCTTCCTTGTCCTATCCTCTCCCCTTACGTACACACACACTTACACTAACATGCACTATGCTACCACATATTCCGGGAGACCGGTCGGGAGCTTAGAGCTTGTCCCGACGGGAGCGGTGCCCCGCTGGTGGGAGAGACGGTAGGTCGGCGCCGGATCTCGCCATCCAGCGTCGGCAGATCACCGCCATCCCCCGAGAAAAAAGCACGCACTACACTAACGGGACTAAAGACCCAAGCTGTTGACGCAGCAAGGGCAGCGCTGCCGTTGCATAGTTAGCTTAGCCTCCGCAGGTCAGCGTTTCGACCCACGGGCGTCGAATTCGACCCCAAACATTAGACTTCGCTCAGAGGAAAAGCACTCGACGCATTCCAGGCTATCAATTTCGTGCTTTGAAATGTGAGTGACTGTTGGCCCGAGCAAACTTTCTGTCGAAAGTGTGTACGTGCGTGTACGTGCGTGTGTGTTGAGATAGAGAGAGAGAAGAGACACAGAGTGAGAGAGACAAATAGGCAGAGATAGAGTCGAAGAGAGACAGTGGGAGAAGACAGAGAGAGAGAAAGTGAAAGAGACAGACACAGGGAGAGAGAGGATAGAAACAAAGAGGCAGGGAGAGACAGAGAGACTCACAGAGGGAGAGAGAGACAGGAAGACACCGAGAAAGAGAGAGAGATACAAAAAGAGAGATATAGGGAGAGAGAGTGGGCGTCTGAATGGGAGCGTGTGCGTGCGTGTAAGCAAGTGTGCGCGTGCGTGCATGATTTTTTTATTAAATTTATTTATTTCTCAAAATCATTAACGAAAGGAATTTATTTTCTCTGTGTGTATGGTGTGAAGGACATTATTTTCCAATGAAAATACCTGTATAACATTTATCGATGTCCATACCGGTATAGACGTCCTTTTAAGTTTTTTTTTACCAGTATAAAAGAATGAAGGTATTTTATAGAGGTATGACAAAAAGCCGGTAATTTTATCGGAGTTCAATACCTTTTCGGCATTACAAAAGAACGTGGGGGGAATTCTGATTTGGTGTTGTTGACGTTCTTATAAGAAGAAACAAAAGAGGTCATCTTCGTCAACATATTACGAACAGAGCTACCACCTTTAGAGAATAATGGTAATATAGCATACTCAGATGCTGAAAAATCGAAGGCTCTAGCAGAATATTTAGAAAGTGTCTTCACCCCAAACCCCATAGACTATCCTATTTTCAATTCGGAAGTAGAAGAGTACATGAACTACCTTTGCACTGTCCCAACAAGATAAAATTCATTTTCCTTCAGAAGTGGCAAATATAATTAAACTTTCCAAACTAGAAAACACCAGGTATGACAATTTCAAACAAAGTATTAAAAGAACTTCCTCGAAAAGCAATTGCAATAATCACAGCAATATTTAACGCATCGCTGAGAATAGGATGCTATCCTTCGTCATGGAAACGGGCAGTTATACTTCAATTCTGCAAGAGCCCCAAAATTCCAAGCAATTACAGACTTATTAGCCTACTCCCTTCTTTAGCTAATTTTTTTGAAAAACTTGTTTTATATAGACTTCAAGCATACTTAACGAAAATTAATGCGATTCCCAACACTCAATTTGGTTTTAGACGAATTATGCAACTACCCATCAACTGCTGCGACATGTCGAGCACATAGTAAATGGTTTTTACGATAAAAAGCACACAATATCTCTCTTTTTAGACATTTCGCAGGCATTTTACCGAATTTGGCACAATGGACTAATGTACAAACTACGAGAAATTGGAACTCCTGGTTATCCGCAGAAACTAATTCGAAGCTTTCTAACAGATATTTTCAAGTACAAATAAATGATGCTATGTCACCGCTTTACCCTATTCTCGCAGGCGTTCCACAAGGCTCTGTTCTTTCACCAACACTCTTCTCAATTTTTTCAGCATACTACCCAACTCCACACGAAGCAAGTATAGCTGCTTATGCTGACGATACTGCTATCTTCACTTCACATACCGACATCAACTTAGCATATGATTACATACAATCATACATTTACAGTTATATGAATTGGACCAAAAAGTGGGGAATAAAAATCAACCCCTCTAAATCATAATCCACAATACTCACACTCAGACGTCCTCCCTTTCCTACATCCTTACAAATAAATAACACCGATGTACCCTGGCTTTCTCATTCTTCGCCAGCCAAATACCTAGATGTCTTACTGGACAAACTGTTAACTTGGAAACCGCACATTCAATCAATAGCCCATAAAACACGAGCCATACTCTACCCGTTTATCAATAGAAACTCCACCCTTAGTATTTAAACTGGGCTGCTCATCTATAAAATGATAATAAGACCCACAATGACACATGCTTGCCCAATATGGAGCAACAAAAGAGTAAATGTCTACCAACGCGAAAAATGGTGCACAGCGTAAAATAAAAATGTCCGCCATTTGTGAACTAGATGCAATAAAAATAAATTAAAGATGTTTTTGAACAACCAAAACGTAAGGAAATTTATGAACAAAATATGATTTTCTTTCGAGATGGTCAAGCGACCAATTTATTAAATTCTAGGCCACTTAAAATGAATTGACACTAATGTAAAGAACAAAAGAAGGTATTACAGACATAACGAGATAGAGACAGTAACAAGATAAACCACAGCAACCCTCCCGCTATTCGTAAATGTTAATCCGAACCAATCTTCATCATCATCGACAGCAAGGATTAGACCTCTTGATCTGTTCCGTTTCGAAATTGTTCATGCCATCTCTTCAAGGGTCGTCCAACACTTCTTTTTCCATTAGGTGCACATTGAAGGATAATTTGCTTATTCTATGTTCTGGCATTCCCAGGACATGGCCTTTCCAGTTTTCTCGATATTTGTTTATTATATCTATCAATATTTAATTCTTCTCTGATATCTACACTTATTTTGTGGTCTAATAGTAAATATCCTGCAAAAACGAAGAAATCTCATTTCTGCAGATTCAATTCTCGCATGATCTGATGTTAATGTCCAGCTCTCGCTTCCACAAAGCAGTAATAGCAATGCAATAACTCTGTAAAATCTAAGTAGGGTTTCTTTTTGTACATTATGCTTCAGAGTTCGTTGTAACGTTCCACAGAAGTATGTGAAATTGTTCAGCTTTATTTCCATATCTCTTGATTTAATATAATTAAAACTATATGTAAGATATTAAAATTCATAAATTTGTTCAATTATTTGGCCGTAAATAACTATTTTGCTCTTAAAGGCTCAAGTTTTTTGAATGCTATCGCTTTTTTTTATTTGGTGAGATTTTCATACCATATTCATTATCAATCTGACTTAGCTTATTTTTTTTATTTATTTTACGTCAAAAAAGCAGTTAAAAACCGCGTATGACGCGCTATGGGGAAAAGTGAATTGTGTGCACATTTTCAAAATTCTGTGATCCCTACACTAAGTCATATACTACTTAAATTTTAGAGAAAAAAAGCTCCCATGTAATAAAACCTATTTTCAAGGATAAAAAGGAAATAAATTTTGGCTCGTATCCATGTTGTCCTTCGGAATAATACTTCCTGCCGCGGCAACATGGAAACGATAATTTGAATAATTGTATTTCCCACTGAATTCTAGAAGACGTGCACAGAAAATGAAGTTACATTTCTTACAGCTTGTGAACTGCTATTTGAGTTTCGTGTTCAGAATTTCCTCTGAAAAGAATCAATATTGCTACAACTAATTTCCTCGGTCTTTTCAGAGAGGAGATGAGCACCCAGTGGCCACATGTGACGTGCGAGGGTGTCCGCCACTCGGCTTTTCGTCCGTGTGTGGCGGCTGCGGATCGAAAGTGTGCGGGCGGCGACGGGACGGGGTCGCTCTCGCGTGTGAGGGTGTGGCATGTGACGTCAAGGCCACTGCTACTGCACCCACGCCGCTCGGTGCCTTTCAGATCCTGCTCCGCCTCGGCATCCGCCTGCTCGACACGGAAGACGAGCTGCGAATCCCTGGGGCTTCGTGCACAACCCGCACAAAACGGTGCAATTCAAAGAAAACAATACGCCTGTCGAAGGTACGGATGTAATTGCAAGAGATCTAGAAACCTCGTTACACCGACCGATATTTTTCTTAACCCTCTCCCATCAGCCATCTCATTGAATTATTCTTAATAACAAAACTTGTGTTTCTTTTCAATAGTCACATAGTACAGTTTTTAGTTTCTTAATCGTTTTCTGGCTTTCGTTTTTCCCTAATGTTATTTCCCGCTATAACACTTTTGAGGAATGACATATTTTACTACGAATATTAACATATTAAAATAGAACCCAGTTGTTCTTTATTACGTTACTTTGAAAATTTAATAATACACAAGCTAATCTCTTGCCATTACATCTCTGAAAAGGATGAATCGTAGATACATTACAATTACAATGAGAAAAATACAATAAATGCTGCAAAGAAAAGAGAAAAACAAAATATTCGTTTATGAAATTCAGTGCTTATAATTCAACACTAATGAACAGTACGAGGTTTACAAATTCTGGATCAATTCAACCACTATTTATTGTGGTCGCAGTTATAATATTTCTCATAATTCTCTTTCTTCTTTATGTTTTCCAAGATCTGTACATGTACGTTGTAGTGAACTTCATGAGGAAATTCTGCTTTACATCTTTACTTAAAAACGTAATGCATCACGTATAAAATTGCACGTGATGCTTTACATTTTTAAGTAAAGATGTAGAGCAGAATTTCCTGATACAGTTGATTTTTTAAGGACCACAGGAGTCAAATGATTGCTGGACAGTGCTTTTATATACACTCATTAATCTTTAAAAGCTCACAATCGTCGAACTAACAAAAACCCATTATCTTTGCTTCGCTAACTATAACTTTAGACTCGCACGCTAGCACACACTATTTCAATCGATCAATTGCAACTTGCACAATAAAATGACCAAGACCAAATTTGGAGTGCAGTCGGTCTTGAAAACGATCTAATGAATAAATGACGGCAGATCAGTGTTCATCCTATTAATTATAAGATATTATTAAAAAATTGAGTCTCTAGGATGCCTCATGGGCATAGTACTAGCTTCCTGTGGTGTGGTCCCAGGTTCGATTTCCCGTCAAGGCAAAAATTGAGTGATAGCTTTCCTTAAATATCGTCTCAGTTTCTGTTGCTGTGAGACGAAGAAAAGCTCTGTCAGGGGGAGGTTACTAGTTACGGTGAACGCAATACGTCACGTTTGCCACATGTCACTCATACTCTCCCAGTGCGAGAACTCACTAGACCCAGGCATGGGGTGTCGTGACCGCCCGCACGCATTTGAAGGAGCCGCCGCCGACTGACGTCAGCGGGGCGCTACCGCTCCTGGCGGGAGAGGAAGGCGACCGGTGCGAGCCGGCCTGGACAGTCCGCGCGCGCCGCACGCCCGAGCAAGCGGGTAGGGACTCGCCACCGCCCCTCTCCGCAGCTAGTCGGCGGGCCGCTAGCCCTAGCGGGTATAAGAGGGCTCCGACCGACGCCAGGGCAGATAGCGAGCGACGGTGTTAGTGACTGGATCCTGGCGAGTGATTTGGTGAGCGAAGAGTGAAGATAAGCTACGACGACGACGACCTGTACAACGACAGTGGAACTCTCTTGTGGATATTGGACGACTAGGCTGATTTGGGGACTTCTTCTGGACAACGATAACACCGCTTCGCTTTTGGTACATTCTTCTGGTGATACGGAACTTCGGCAATTGTACCTGGTCTTGAATAAAAATTGTTTTATGAATTCTTGCCTTTTGATTGGATACTACTTGGGGGAAACAGTTAACCGACGAAGTCGAACAATTGACCCAAAATGCTAAATGCACACATACATTAAAATTTATTGTTAATTCTATAAAACCTGCCAATAAGAGCAGGTCATAAAACAAGTATGGCCCACTACATTTTATCTAAGGAAAAAAAGTTACGAAAACTAGTGTGACATACCGATATGTCACGTTAAAATAAACTAACATTTATTTGTAGACAATATGGTGGAACATACATTACGAAATATCACGAGATCTAGAGCTTAACAACGACCGTGAATAAACAATGTAGTTTTTGTTTTTTCTAAATGCATTAAGAGTTGTCTGGATGCCGAAAGTAGAAAATTTGGGATTGGGCGAAGAAGTTTAGACGATCAAAAGGTCAGCTACACCAAAATATAACGAACGTATGGATTGGCTGGGTGAGAGAAGGACGGTCAAATGTTATGAAAAAAAAGGAAGGTAGTTTAATACGAAGTCTTCGAGGGCGCTTCTGAACTGATCGTAGGTTTGTGAGAGGGAACGAGTATAATCCAGATAGTCAGAATTGGGTTATCAGTGACATTTTAAGGACAGTGAATGATATTGCCGATATTTTCATGTGGAAGTAATATTGATGTATAAATTGGAACTTTGTCGGGAGTGGTAATCGAGTTCGGGACTATGTCATAGGACGTAATCGGGACTGATAATTTTGATAGTTTGAGACCAGCTTGGATAGGGGCAGAAGAGGATTTCTTGGGACTTTGGACTACGGCAAGCTCGCAAGATATTTCGACTGAGAAGTCTACGAGGGACATCAACGAAGAATCAGAAGAGGATTTCTTGGAACTTTGGACTACGGCAAGCTCGCAAGATATTTCGACTGAGAAGTCTACGAGGACATCAACGAAGAATAGATAAGTTAACCGCGGTATAAAATTCTAAATTCAAAGATATCTTGATCAAAGGCATAACATAAATTCACTAAATTGTTTGCTAAAAAGGTAAAATAAACTTTGTTAAATTTTGTTCTTTAGAAAAGAAAGTGATCTTTCATTTAGTCAATCCAAACAGAAATGAACTAGGAATAGAATCATTCTATTTCAGATTCCCAGCTGCGCTGTATAGTCAGCGGATCCTATAATCCATTATAAAGGTAATAAGGATTATAATATATCATGACCCATTGACCCAGCAAGCCGGACGCTAAGATCTTTGGCAGATATTAATGAAGAGAAAATTTTATATATCTCACTAGTCATATTTTCAAAAAAATACACGTCCAAATTTAAAAATCTACTTTTGGAAAACAGATTTTATTCTCCAGTAAAATCTGTCTTTAATACTGTAGTTGTAGAAAAATGCCGAAAAACTTTGAAACTTTTGCAATTTTCGAAAATTAAGAGATTTTAGCGAAAATGAGAATTGCGCAATTTTAAGCGTTTTTTACGCTCTCCAAGAGCACAGTTCAGCCAAAAAAATTGATCACATTTTAGAAAAAATTATGTTATTGACGTTTCATGTAAAGTACCCCCTTCCAAAATAAAACATCCGTTTCTAATACAAGGGTCTGTGATATCAATGGGGAATATCAATTTTGGAAAAACTCCTGTATACATTTTAACTGCTTTGCTCACTGACACACAGTCAGACGTTTTGCCGTAAACCAATTTTACCAAAGGACCCCAAAACGTTGATTCTGACTACATAAGATAAAATTCACAAATGAAGGGTTTATTTCAAAAGAAAACATAAGTTAGTGAAGAGTAACTTTTCAGTTTCGATAAAAAAAACTCCGTCGGCGGCTATATATCACAAACAGAGAGTCATGACTTAAATGTTTCCAAACACCCTTCAGAATCTGTTGACTTATCGTAGATCAGCCTCAAGCAATGCGCATTGAAACATGCCCACAAACTGCTCAGAATTATGGGGCGTTTCGTCGTAACCCGTTTCAAAATTTACGTTAACATGGGTGCCAGGAAAAAGGTTACGATAATATTTTTAGCTATTATTGCTTCGAAGAAAACTAAATATTGTCCCGCTAGCTGGGTCGATGGTTTGCGTCTGAAATAATCGCTATTATCTATTGATAGCCGATTACCCGATCTGCCTTCCATACAGAGTGGCCAGGAATCTGAAAACAAATATTTTATCTATCTATTAGCTCGAATTGGACAATGAAAATCTTTTTTTTCCTTTCAAAAAGAAACTTAGGAATTATTGCTTATTGCAATGTAAAAATTTTAAATGCAAATATACAACAGAAAGACTCTTTTGGTCATGACCTTGTTCGAACTTTTACACTGCACTATACTTCGCGCGCTCTTGATCGACGTCGCCACGAAGGACCATCTTCTCTTCTCCCCTGTGATGCGAATTCCAAAGTCGAAGTACCGCGTTCTTCTCTTCTGTTCTTCCACGCGAACGTTGCCGAGCCACTGATCCGCACTACTTCAAATATTCGTAGTTCTAGTTCGATTAAACTTGCAAAAATAATACCCAGTTCTTTACGATTACACAGCGGAAATGTTTTAAAGTTCCACAAATTAATTACTTGTCCAGAATATTTCCGAGTCCTATCAGATACGACTTCTCACAAGTTTGTCCAAACCGTTCGTGAACGTTCGAAATTCTATCAGTTCAATAATTAGTGGCCCCCCGGAATAATAACAAGTTTACTTTTAACACTGTATATTATTCGCCAACGTTTTAATCTCATGAAAAATTACAAGTTCCAATTACACAAATTATCTATCCGCGAGCGACCCGCACAGCGTCACGACATATGACAGAATGTGAATTTTGTATTACTACTCAGCCCTCCAGACCTTGGCTTCCCTTTTCTACTGTTTTTTCTCGAAAAATCGGACATCCGCAGTAGTAGACTATCGTTGCTCTCTCCAACCAATCCCCAAATCGTTTTCAAATCTGACTAGCCACGCCGTCACTTTCAATGCCAGATGAATATTTATTTATCTTGACAACGACTTGGGCGCCGTTGCTAAGGCGCCATATTCCTATTTAATTACCCTTTTAGCATTTCCACCCATTTACGACTAATAACATGTAATAAAAAATGACCCACAAATTGATATGTCACAGTATACTTACAGAGGATGCAACTGCACTAAGAAGTCAAGATAGTAAAAATCTGACATATGTTGTTTCTGAAATAAGCCATTCAAATTATAGGAACAAAAATTATTTTTACTTTTCTATTAGTTTTTATTATAGAATTATTTAATATAATCGTAAGATATGTAAATGTTTAATATAAACAGCATTAATACATAAGGGATAATTTTATAAATTTGTAGCAGAAATATTTCATAATTTCATATTAAGGTTTAAACACTATATTGCCAATGACGTAGGACTGATACTACAAATAATTAACGTTGGTTGTAATTATCCACGACTAAGAAACAACTAAATGTGTTATCAAGAAAAGATTTGGAACGTGAGCCAGGTGGTTTACTGACTCTAATATCTTGAGTGAGATTTTCACTCAAAGCAAGCAAGAGCAAAAAACAAAATTAAGACATTATATTTGCCACGTCTGGTCTAATACTTCCAATCAGCGTCTTTGAAGCTATCAAAGGTAGGATCTTACCGATCATCTTACATCTTACCGATCTCCAAAGAGCAATGGAACTATTCTATCAGCAAATTGCGGATGTAACGCAAACAAATACGTTCATTGGCCTTGTCACCTGAGAGCAGTATGGTTTCCTGCCTCCCCATAAATGGAGGGTAATGAATGGGGTTGTATGATACATTCCTTTAATAAGTATAAAACAGAAATCTGGAATTTTGTGCAAGAAAAACAAATGCATGCGAAAACAGGTACCAACTCAAGGTGAACATGGACTCAAGTGTACACTGTTCTTATCAAACACATCTTGATCTTCTACTTTCAAAGAATAGACTTCGACAATATTCTGCCAACAAGTTAGTCTCGGTGTAACAGGATACAAAAATAAAACAGCATTAGATATCCAACAGGGAAACAAAGCATAAAAGAAGTAAGTTATAAAATGTTCCTGGTGTACTGATAAAGCTGTGAAGGTCGTCTTCAAATTGTTCGCTCATTTCGGCTCTTATACCCTCGCAAAGCAAAGCTGTTTTGCGGGTGAATTGGAGCGAAAACTGCTGGAAAGATGAACCTAGCCGTCGCAATTCCGTTATTTCTGTCTGTAGCGCGAATCTAGCAATGACAGGCAAACACGCACCTTCCAACGATTCAATCCATTTCAAATTCTTCGAGGAAACCGATCAAAATTTGTTGATTTTTTAGATTTCCAACGACGAAACGTTGATATTCATTTAATAAATATGTCTTAAAAAATTATCAAAAATGTTGCTGCTCAAACACCAATTTTGGAAAAATATTACGGCTACTTATTTCTGATGGTTTGAGACGATTTCCTGATCTCGAGGTTCTGAGGAGACACACTAGTAGTGCTACAACAGCACATGCGCTCTCTGAATCTGTAATTTTCGAAAATTGAGAGACGTGTGTGCAAAGACTCCTCACGTGTGAGCAGAGTTACAGCTCAAGAGAACCCTCATCACGAATCGACAAGAAGTCATGAACGTGACAAGAAATGGAACACATTTAATTTGATAATACTAATAACTACTAATTTTTAGTAATCTGTATAATCAACAAGTGGGACGTAATGTTAACATATTTTCTAACATTTGAAGTTTTAGATTTTTCATTTGCTGCACTTTTGATACTTTCTTTGACTAATCGAATTTTCATTGTACACATTTTCTTACAAAAACCTGCCGTTGCATTTTCCCTCTTTTTCGATCATACCAATGTCCTTTCCCTCTTCTTGTGGTTGAAATTGCTGAAGGTCACCCATTCTGTTTTATGGAATGTATATCTATTGCCATTACAAAGCTGCAAGCCATGATTTGATCTTCTAATTTTCGGTTCAACCAGGACTTCTTCCATGAAAAATATGTTTCTTCTGGTTTTTGCAATTTTCTCTTTCAGTCTAGGGTGTAATGTAGTCCACATGACAAAAGCTACTATTGACGATACATCAAGATTTGTCTTGCACTTGCACGAAATCAAATACGCTTCCATCAAACAGCGGTCTTCACTGTAGCCCAAACTGAACTTTGAACTTTTTTTTTAATATTTATTTTCCATTCGGATGTACATAGTTCAGTAATATTTTACTTTTTCATATGTATTGCTGGCTTACAGCTATTCTTATTTCCTAAACTTAAAAACTAACTAACTACGGGAAGGGGTAGGAAGCTACACTCTGCACCTACTGTTCACAATTGTTGGAAAATAAGTTTAGGAAGGCGTTAAAAGGGTAACGGTTTTTTATGCGTGTTGGAGTATGGTCTGTTGAGGCCAGGTTGTAGTAGATGGCGAGTGGTATTGAGTTGATATTTGAATAGAATGTATTGGATAGATGGGCTGTGTGTTTGGAGACGGAAGTTATATTCAATTCTTTGTGTATTTGTTTGTTGGATACAAACCGCGTGCGCCGCTAGCCGAATTCGTTTACTACGCTCGCGGGTTCCTGGTTGGGTGACCGGCCAGGAACCCCGGGATCTAACGGCGTCGAGCCCCTGACCGAAGGGATAAAAGGCACTGACTGACTGCGACGTGACGAGACTTGACTAGTATAGCAATTACTGAGTAACTGAGGATTACTGCAAAAAATGCGCTCAACGCCCAACAAGGGGTAAAACGACGCAACAAATTAAAAAAAAAACATGGAGCGTGGGTTGCTATGAACTTTGAACTAAAACAAGAATTATAAAAGCAGATACGTTTCTTAATCAACTAGCAGAAACGGCATTCTTAGATCACATAATAAAGGAGAGAATTCTAGCGGCCGGCTGCGAAGATAGTTTTGAGCTATTTCTACGATCAATTCCAGACGCATGCCAGAACAGTACGCTAACGAACAGGCCATGGCCCGCGCGCGATCTTTCCTGCCTGGAACCACATTGGAGGAGAACCCTGCATGAGGGGAAACCCCGCAAACGGCTGCGAAAGTTGGCGCCGGATCTCGCGTTCCATCAGGGCCCGAAGCACAACACCTCACGAGACACAACATGCCCAACTCGCAAGGGACTATTGACCCGCCCGGAAACTATTTCATCAAATGAAATCAAATATTTGTTTACGACCGCTTCTCTGCGGCGTTCGGCACCCGCGCCCGGTGTTTTCGATGTATAGAAGGATTTTCCTAAGAATGAGCCAAAGTGACAGCTAGTGCGGGTAACACAACTGAAGGTTCTGTGGTCGTTGTGTCCTTGAGCCCATTAAACTCCCTTCCTTCATTCGTTCGTTTGCAGTTGGCTACCCTGTAAATGGCTTCGACGCTTCCTTTTGTGACACCCTCGTCCGACAAAAATATAGTGCACCACGAGAAATAACTGGATTTAGGAAGTGTAGTGTTATGTGCTCTTCTGTAAAAATTCTTTTTTTCTATAAACATTTCATTGAATGTACTTTTTGTGTGGCAAATATTATGTTGGAACTAGAATGTGAGATGCGCACTGGTGCACGTGTTTCCATAATGCTGTTCTGTGTCGAGAGCTTTCTATTTACATTCGTGGCAGTTTTCTTTTACTTATTATGACAGCATGTTACGAGATTTTCCTCATACGTCATTAAATTTAAATATTTCCCGCACTCGCGTACGTGCGTATACCTCAGCGAAACACTTAGACTTCTGCGTAGAGATGTTTTCACAGGGGCCATTAGCACTTTACGAAGAGGCGTGGCTGAACAGCTGTCGCGGCGGAGGGATACTTCTCTGAATTACATGTGATGTTCACTTGTTACGCGAACTGTCACTTTGGCTCGTCCTTAGGAAAATCCTTCTATAGTGTAATGATTTACATGATCCCCGATGGTGTGCGTTTGGATGATGAACAGTTCGAAAACATTTACAGCAAAGACGCCATAGTAAAAAATAAAACCGATTGAGGAAGAAAATAAAGCGAACCCGATACTTGTGCAAGTTTGGACCATAGACATTAGATCCGGCTTTGATTTAGGAACATTTTAAAAGTTATCCCAGTAAAATCGCGTCAGGCAATAAGAAGTTATTGAAATTTTCGTATTTCGTATATTTGTGTTAAGGAAAATATTAATGGAGTCCATTGTTGGAGCGATGAAACGCTTATAAAGAAGAGGTTTTCGAATATGCAAGAGAACGCGATAAGATATCAAATTCAGACTTTCGGGGGGAAAAAGAAGAAAATTAGCTGCATCATGCAAAATTTATCCCATTTAAATATCTTGACGGGAAGTATCAAAATTTTAATAAAACAGATAAATTAATTCAAGCAAAAGCTTAGCAAGAAGAAGCGATTAGCGAACAATTGCAGTGCGTTCCATTTCACATTCAAAAACGGAAAATAGGGAAAATAAAAGGATTTTGACCAAAGGAAAACAAGAGGAAAACATCAAATTTTAGGAAATTGCCGGGAGAATTTTATTAAAACTAAAACGGAAATAAAGTGTTTCGGAAAACGTTAGAAATTAAATATTTTGAGAGAACCAAGGTGACGCGATCGTCAGTTATCGAGCGATCGGGAAAAGTGTTGAAGCAAGAATAACAATGCTAAGTTGAAAAGGATTTGCCAGAACGTGCCTGGACTTGGTGAAGGCAGGACGTATGTTCGCGTAGGCGATGTTTGAAAATTTTGTAAAGTGCGGAAGTAATGGACATAACTCGAAATAGTAACTGAGAATACTTTATGTACATTGTTAATGGTTCGTGAAAAAGAATTTCATAAAAAAGGGGTTTCGGAATTACTGTGAAATTCGGCAACGCCCGTTGGACTTGCGAGAGCAAACAGTAATGAGCGTGGCCGTATGAGAAATTTTGCAACGGTGGGGAGCGCGACGTTGCATTTACAATTAGAGGCGCGGAATTCGATTCGGGATTCAGAGATTTTCTAATAACTTGAAATGTTTATAAAAAAGGTGGCAGCGTGAATTCCGACAGGTTGAGTGAACAGTGATGCGTACGCGAGTGTGTTCCGGAACTGGTGGCGACAACGGGAGGCGCTGTTGGGCGTGGATAATCACACCAGACACGCGGATTCGTCGCGGAAGCAGCATCATACGTGAGCAAAAGTATTTTGACATTTGCTTTTTTTTTTTTTTTTTTTTTTTTCGAATTGAAGAACGCTCTGTCGAAGACCAAGTCATGTAATTAATAGATTTTAATACGTAAATCTCGACAGAATGCATTCTGGGGTTTAATTATATGTGTGAATGGCATTTGTTTTGTTGTTGTAAATAATCTGTGTGAATGAGAGAGTATATATCCATGTATCGTGTATTGTGGGAAAAGGAATATTTATTTGTTGTTGTTCTTTGTTGCTGGGTTATGTTGATATGTGCCGTCAGAGGCACCAGTGCTATTACAGCACTAAATATCGTAAAATTGAAGGGAATATGAGAAAAGAGGCGATTGGAATAAATTTCATGGCCATCTTTGGGGTCATGATTTGTAAAATCAATATGTTTTCGTAATCATTCACGTAGCACTAGAACTGATCCACGCACGTGAGCGCAGTACCTTGCTCGCGTCTGTACAGACGCACCGCAGACCACGCCCAGGTGAGTCAAAAGGCCAGGTAAGCTAGCAGACGGGCAATTGTGAGTAGGAGAACGGGAAGGTTATTATGTGGCAACCCAACGCGAGGCTAGTGTTTGTTTGTTTGTTCATAAGAAGGGCTAGAGCAGGGCAATCTATTAAAAGTAGCAGTATAACGTGCCGGGCTTGTAGAGAGTATTACAAGTGGCCGCACAACGGTGGGCTCGGGCTAGGCCGGTGTACGGACACGACGACACGGACGCACGCCGCCGCCAAAAAGGTGGAACCCGTTACAATAGTATTATCGGTCCAACGCAGCCCGTTGCCCGGCGCGGAGCGTTCGCGGCGCCGTTGCGCGAAGCAAGCAGCGGGAACTTGGAAAGGGAGCGCGGGGAAACGGGGGACGCGGTGCAATGGGTCGAAGGAAAAAGTCCTGCCTCTAAATGAGAGTTTGTTATGAATAAAGCGTAGCACTGAAACACGAGAGAGGGAAGTACAATCAATAAAATAGTCCATATTTGAACAGAAAAGATTTACAACTCTTGGGATGATACTCGTAGAACCATAACGATAAAATGGTATTTCGTCATTTAACTACAAAAAAGCAGAATCAGCATTTTGTTGCACTATCTAATTCTGTGAAAAAGGGACAAGCCAAAAAAAGAAAAGGATTTGCAACAAGTGATTTTCGGCAAAATCTCATCATGAAGATAAGCGTTGAAAACAAACATAATTATTGAACAAACCATCAAGACTTGTCTATATTTAATTCTTAACCATTGTAAAATTCACGACCATTAATAAATTACGGGATGAAGTTCACGGGATTGGTCAATTAATGAATGACACACATTAGTTTGCCCACAGGCATGGGTGCCTGTTTGCCCACAGGCAAACTAATGTGTTGCATTAATTGACCAATCCCGTGAACCACATCCCGTAATTTAATTCTTAACATTGCCATCGGTTGTCATGCTTGGCAGGAAACCAAAGAAAATAACGTCATACGCAGTTTCAACTGTTTATTGACGTAAAATATATAAATAAAAAAATAATTAAAAAAAGGTTTCGGCCACGTAAAAAGCCGTTTCGGCCCAGTGTGCACCTAGGGGAAGAGGTAGGGGGCGTCAGGATATCGGAGGCTCGGCGCGGTGTCGGTCGACAAACGAGGCGCGCGCGGCGTAACGTGCGCGTGGCACGCCCGCCTCGCCCGCCTCGCAGCCGCGCGCACGGCGCCGCGCGCCGGCGACCGCCGCCACCTCGCCCGCCCGCCGCCCTCGCCACCCGCCTCGCCGCCCCCCTCGCACCCGCCTCGCCACCCGCCTCGCCACCCGCCTCGCCACCCGCCTCGCCACCCGCCTCGCCACCGCCTCGCCCCGCCTCGCCACCCCTCGCCCGCCTCGCCCCGCCTCGCCACCGCCTCGCCACCCGCCTCGCCCCGCCTCGCCACCGCCTCGCACCCGCCTCGCCACCTCGCCTCGCCACCCGCCTCGCCACCGCCTCGCCACCCTCCGCCACCCTCCTCGCCACCCTCCTCGCCACCCTCCTCGCCACCCTCCTCGCACCCTCCTCGCCCCCTCCTCGCCCCGCCTCGCCCCGCCTCGCCCCGCCGTACAATGCTGTCATCAGTGCTCGTTGCGAGCATTTAGATCCAACTGTTTATGGTACCAGGAAGGAGGACGGTAAGCCATCGATGAAGGAAAATTGCGCAGGCAAAATAATGTATAATGAATTCAAACTTAACGAGCAAATACTATTGAAATTACAAATACACATAAAAATGAGCGTCAACCCGTAACACCAATATGGCAAACTGACGCTGACACCGACCACCGCACAAGTGACGTTTCGACGCCGTGTTGCCAAACCGTCAAGAGCCAGCTCTTGATTTTGGCCGCTTGTCTGGCGACTTGGCGCACTTCAGGCCATCTCGAATTGTTCAGAGTATCGTATTGGCGAGGCTCAGATTAACGCGATGCTCAGAGGCGGATTCGGGAGGGGGGGCAAGAGAGGGCAACTGCCCGCCCCCCAATATTGGGACAAGTTTTTTAAAAACATTTCATTTGATCAATCTTCAGTTTTTTATCATAAACGATTTACTTTTTTCTGTATTTTTAGAAATTTAATAATAATGAAGCGAACAATTTTATTAATCTGAGCTAATACAATACATTAATAAATTGATGAACTTTAGTTCCGTACTATAGAACGCGCAGGATAATGTTCATCGTTTCTGTGAATATCCCGCATTAATAAATCATCTTTCAATTATATTGCTTTATTTACTTAGAAAATTACGTTTCGTGCTTAAAACCACGAGTTATAATACATCTTAAATATTTCAAATGCCGAAAAATAGGTGCTCCTCACTTTCGTGGGCCTGCTGTGCGATAAAAGTCATGTTCTTTTTCACTCAGCTTCCTTGTAATGTACGGACGCGTAGCCGGCAAACTGAAACCTTTACACCTTGTCCCAGTAGAAAAACTACTTTCTTTAACGGATCTTCCAAAAAACAAGAAATTTGTCTAATCTGCCAAACGTACGAATTCGAAAAAAGCACCGACTGATTTACTTTTCTGTGATCCCGCAGTTCTAGCGTGAAAATACACTGTGTTAAGAGACCAACAAATGTGCGTTTATAATTTTTGAAAAAGTGAAAATATACCAACGATGTTGTGTAAAACGATGTATTATAATATATGTTGTATGTTTTCCCATTATAATGTAAAATATAATGTAACTAACGTAACTAACTAAAAAACTGATGTTACTAATGTAAATGTCTAGTTTTTCAAATGTTGGAATCTCTCGCTTTTCTAAATTCTATTATTATTATTATTATTATTATTATTATTATTATTATTATTATTATTATTATTAATTTTATTATTGTTGTTGTTGTTTTTGTTGTTGTTGTTGTTGTTTTAACGGTCAACTATTTATCGTTAAAATGTTGGGATGGGATTCTGGTACTCAAGAAAATGTGCGCAAATATTCTTCTCCCCCATTCGTCATATAGAATTTTTACTGTTTTTGACCAAATAAATCAAATCAAATAAACTAATGTCTGATATTTGTTTGATGCCAAGTGTACAGAGAAAAAATCGAACCTCTCATCTCAACTGAATATTTTCTGTTCTACTCAGTTATTAAAATTTTACTGTTCTGTTATTATAAAGGCGAATCTTGTTTAATTATAATGTCGGTTCCATTATTATAACAAAAAAAGTTTCATTTTTTGGTCAAAAGAACAATTTTCATTACAAAATTATAATCAATACTAAAATAAATGCACTGAACTGTTGCAGTCATTTCAAAGTGTATTGTTGTCGCGGCATGTTGTCGCGGCAGGAAGTTGTTGCCATGTTGTCGCGGCAGGAAGTAATAAGAGCCAAAATTTATTGCTTATTTTCTTTGAAAATAGATTTTATTACATGGGAGTTTTTTGTTGTTTTTCCCCCTTTCAAAATTCAAAATTTATTGCTTATTTATCCTTGAAAATGGATTTTATTACATGGGAGTTTTTGTTTTTTCTCCCTTTCAAAATTCAAATTTATTGCTTGTTTATCATTGAAAATAGGTTTTATTACATGGGAGTTTTTGTTGTTTTTTTCTCCTTTCAAAATTCAAAATTTAAGTAGTATATGACTTGGTGTAGAGATCGCAGAATTTTGAAAATGTGCACACAATTCACTTTTCCCATAGCACGTCATACGCAGTTTTTAACTGTTTTTTGACGCAAATAAATAAATAAATATTCAAAGTCAAAGTGATATAAAGATGGGATATGGTAAAATTTAATATATTTTTTTAAAACTAAAGTTCAGCAGTCGAAACTAGTTGTGCTACGGAATGGCACAGACTTTGTCGTACTAGTTAGTTTTGTAATTTCGTTAGCAACTTTCGCCGCCCAAAGATTACATTTTTCAACATTTTCTCAATTTTTCGGTTTCCTAATGGTAGAAC
This sequence comes from Teleogryllus oceanicus, assembly GCA_964035755.1. Lineage (NCBI taxonomy): Eukaryota > Metazoa > Arthropoda > Insecta > Orthoptera > Gryllidae > Teleogryllus > Teleogryllus oceanicus. The sequence goes on from CAXIVR010000002.1 coordinate 32,241,637, forward strand.
CGAAATATTACTTTAAAAATATTAAAGAAGAGTAAAATCTCGTTCTATAAGGATATTTTTGTTGAAACCTTTGGAGCAGTTTTTAAAAAAATTAAGAAAATTAAGAAATTTAAGGAAGTTATTTGTAGCTCTTCCACTCACACATGCAATAATGTTTACAAATCGATGGAAATATTCATATCAAAGATGTGATATTAAACAAATTACATTTGTGTACTTTTTGAAAAAAGAATAGAATATAGCAAAATGAACTTTACGTCATATTAAATAGCGCAATTAGCACTATCCGTATGAAACGTTTGAAGAAAAATTAGAAGCCGTTTTTGAGAAAATGACATTTGAGCGTTTCTTAAAGTGTTGAATTTTGAGCTTGTTTCCACACAAAAGTTTTGATTTTTCGATAAACTTTATCTGACATCATGTAAAGCAATTTTACTAGTAAATGCAATAACGTGAACAAATCGATGGTAATCCAAATATTATCGACATGAGAGACAAATCAAAAAAATAATTTTTGTAATTTTTGAAGATAATGAAAGAATAGAGCAATATGGCGTTTATTCATCCCAAAGAGTATATGCAGCACTATCCTTAACAAAAGTTTAAAGAAAACACGGAGTCTTTTTAAGAAAACCTTGTTTTTGTTATTTTTTTTAAATTGCACATATTGCACGCAATGCTGCGCGAAAACTACTAGCATTCGAAATTTCAGTATTAACCGTGAAAATCGGACCTATGCCACCATTGTAATCGTATTTCACTCTATTCTTAAAAGAAATTTAAAGAAAAAATTTGGAGCCATTTTTGAGAACATTTTGAAAATGTCCTTGGGGTTTCATGTAAAGTACCCCCAAAATTAATGTACATTTTAAAAAATCGCAGAGCTTCGCCTCAGGCCAGTTCGACAGAGGTTTCTTCATTTTTGGAAAAATTCTACACATGGTTTAGGCGCTAATGTTGTTAAATACACCAGACAGGAGGATGTTTTGCCATCTATCGATTTTTCGGTGTCAAGGACCCACAAAACATCGATTCTGGCTATACCACGTGTTAGAGGATTCTTTTTCTAAATTCAGCACCTGGATTTATCTACTTTTTCGTTATCAGGACTCAGCAATAACAGTTTTTCTGCCGAAAATTCGTCGCTTTTTCGCGCAGCATTACATCACTCTCTATATACTGCGTGTTTGTGTGTTTTGAGATTTTTCAAGCCTGTTTCAGGGTTTTCGGAGAGTAAAAATTATTGTTACTTTTTTATTTTTTATTTATTTATTTATGTATTTATTTATTTATTTATTTATTTATTTTGCGTTTGAATTTGGCGTTGAGAAAGTATCAAACTTGTACAACAGAATGGCACAGACTTTCTCGTAGTGAAGTTTTCTAATTTCCTTGGTGTGGACTAGCTATACGGTCTTGCCCCATTCTCTTGCCAGCTGCCATCTATCGCCGCAAAAAGTACACTTTTTTTATATTTTTTCAATTTTTCGGTTTCCTAATACTCGAACCGAAATATTACTTTAAGAATATTAAATTAAAGTAAAACCTCGTCATAAAAGACAATTTTCATTGGAAAATTTAAAGCCGTTTTTAAGAAAATGGTGTTTAAGCGTTACTGTAGATGCAAAATTTGAAACTTTTTCACAGAGAATTTGTGAATTTTCGAAAAACTGCGTTTAAAGACATTTAAAGTACATTAACTCACAAATGCGATAGTGTTTAGAAATCGCTGGTAATGTGCATATTAACGGCAAAAGATATTTAAAAAAATACCGAAGAAATGAATTCCCCAAACCGACATAGTTACAACCAATTTATGACATTTGAAACGATGAAATTAGCATTGTCTATTGAAAAAGTTTGAAGAAAAAATTTGGAGCCATTTTTCAGAAATTGGCATTTCTGCGGTTCTGCCAATGCCGAATTTTGAACTCATTTTAACAGGACACCGTTGAGTTTTCGAGAAACTTTATATGACATTATTTAGTGTACATGTACTCGTAAATACAATAATTTGATCACAAACAGTGAACAAATTGCCGCTAATGTAAATATTAAGGACGTGACACGTCAAAAAATTAAAGTTTTGTAATTTTGTGAAAAAAACAAACAAAAGAATAGAGTAATACGGTGTTTATGTCATCTTATAGAGCACATTTAACAATATCCCCACCAAAAATTTAATAAAAATATATGCCTAATATTTAATTTACCTAATGCTGCGGAAAATCGCTTTCCAGAATTAATCGAAAATACACGTTTTGGGGTTCCCTGATACCAAAATATGTGTTGTTTTTTTAATTTCGCCCATCCGTCTGCCCGTCTGTGAACACCACCTAAGCCATAGAAGGATTATTCCAAATGGATAATTCCCGGTCGAACTGGCTCGACTTGAGGCGCTGCGATTTTGAAAAACTTTCTTCAAAAGTTGCGAGTTCTTTACATGAATCCCCCAGACATTTTAAAAATTTTCTCAAAAATGGCTCCAAATGTTTCCTTCAAATTTCTTGTAAAAAATAAAGTAAAATCACTTATAAAGGTTGTATAGGTCCTAATGTCATGGGCTGTCAATTTCACTTTAACCCTGAATTTTCGAAAATTGCAAATTTTGAATTTTTTCGACGTCTTCTTACAACTACAAACTTGAAGATATCTATTTTTCCTTTAAATGAAATTTGTTGCCCACAATTAATTTTTTCATTAAGGTTATGTACAGTTTTTGGAACTTTTAGTGGTTTTCGCGCAATATTTGCAATTTTAAAAAATTACAAAAACAAGATTTTCTCGAAAACGGCTCCAATTTTTTTGTTAAAATGTTTGGTAAGGTTAGGGCCAAACAAACTCTTTACCATGACATAAACGCCATATTGCTCTATTCTTCTGTTTGTTTTTAAAAAATTTTAAATATGAATTTTTTTTACATGTTCCTCACGTCGGTAATATTTACATTAAAGGCAATTTTTTCACACTAATATATGTGCTCTACATAATGTTAAATAAATTTTATCGAAAACTCAACCGCTTTCTGTACAAATGAGCTCAAAATTCCGCATTTCTAGAAACACTCAAACGCCATTTTCTCAAAAATGGCTCCACATTCTTTCTTCAAATTTTTCTAATACATAGTGCTATGTGCGCTGTTTAATATGGGGTAAAATTTATTTTGGTGTATTCATTTTTTTAAAAATTACACTAATTTTTCTTCAAATTATTTCAAATGAACTTTTTCGAAAACTCAATAGATTCCTGTGAATAAGGTCTTCAAATTTCGCATTTACAATAAAACTTAATCGCCATTTTCTTAAAAACCGCTTCACATTTTTTAATGTTCTTTCCTTAAAGATGTCGCCTCATCATTAGATAATAACTAGGCACCTATTGGATTATTTTTAGATCTTTCTAAAGCTTTTGACGTCATTGATCATGACATTTTACTTTCAAAATTACCTTCATATGGAATCCGCGGTATTGCCCTAGATTGGTTATGTTCGTACCTTAAACAACGATCTTGGAGAGTAGAAATACCTTACTGGAATGATGGAACATTATGTACACACCTTTCCGACTCTTTGCCAATTGCACGTGGAGTCCCTCAGGGATCGATTTTAGGCTCTATTCTCTTCCTACTATACGTAAACGACATGTCCTCGACGATTCGAAACAGGTGAAGAGTTTTCTTCGTGGATGATACGAACATTATTTGCAATGAAGAAACCGTAAACCGTACAATGTCAGATATTTCAAATTGGTTCCGTAATAACAAATTAATAGTAAATGAAAATAAAACGGTTTCAATGCAGTTTTTCATGTCAAAAAAACAATTCTGTACTTCATTGAAAATGAACAGTATACCATTGACTGATGTTAAGGCAACAAAATTTTTAGATCTCTCAATTCAGTCAAACCTCAAATGGAACATTAATTTAAATTAATTGAACGCTAAATTAAGTTCATTATGCTACGCGTTCAGAATTCTTTCAAATTCAGTCAGCCTTCATGCAGTTCGTTGTGTATATTTCGCATATGTTCATTCTCACCTGAGATGTAGCATAATATTCTGGAGAATTACATCTTATAGCTCCCAGATATTTAGATTACAAAGAAGAATAGTACGAATAATAATCAAATGCCACCCACGTAATTCTTGTAAGCCTCTTTATTAATCGAGGAATTTTACCATTTCCTTTGTTGATTTACGAATGTTTGAACGTTGATTTAAAACCAAAATTTCAAGTGACAGTATTAACAGCTCACTACAAAAAATTCACATACAATACATTACATTATTTTACAACACTTTACCAGATTAAATACGACGATTAAATACGATATAAAAGTTTAAATCACAAGTAAAATCATTTCTGCTGCATAACTTTCTACACAATTAGATTAAACCGAGCATAAAAAGGAAAGTAACATTAATTTTAACAGTGATATTTAATGAATTATTTATCATTTGGACTTTATAATTCTAAACAACCTGAAACGAGTTTTGTACCGCGGCCCCTGGATCAATGACCCCTCCCCCCCCCCATCTCGATCAGGTTTTTCGTCCAGTTTCCCTGATCCTTTGAGCAAATGCTGAGACAGCCTGTTGTTTTGCTTCTGGACATAAATGTAACTCCATTTTCTGTGCACGTTGTCTAGAATTCAGTGGGAGATATGGTTACTTAAATTATTGTTCTCCATGTTGTCGCGGCAGGAAGTATTATTCCTTAACGACGGACACAATGAGGCAAATTTATTGCCGATTTAAAAAATAGATTTTATTACATCGTAGCCAATATTTTGTTAACAATCCTTGCAAAAAAGGCTCATTTTCTTTCTGTATTCAAAATTCAAGTAGTATATGGCTTACGGTAGGGATCATAGAATTTTGACGTGCACAGAATTCACTTCTCCCCATAGCACGTTACACAGTTTTTAACCGTTTTTTTTTGGGGGGGGGGAGGTACAAAATTAAAAAACAAGTGTATTTCTTAGTTAAATCTATTACATTCCTTCCATAAGAATATTATCTCATCATACAATCATTACGGCCAGCATCAATGAGAATTCGAAGAATTTAAAGCAGCCGTGTTGACATTTTGTAAACTAACAAACTGTCAAACAAAGCGCAGAAAATTCGAATTTACAATTTCGATTATTTTTTTTTTCAATTGACGTAAATAGAAAGTTCGCCGAAAATGGAACCAGCTTTTACCGTTCTTTGCTGCGCACGAAGAAACAATTTAAAGAAAAAAATGTGAGCCATTTTTGAGAAAATAATTATTTAAAATTTAAAACTTGCCTACGTTTCACACAAAAACTATTTGAACATGACCTTATTTCAAGATGTTTATAATGAACAGACTCTTTTAAGAAAAAAAAAACATTTGTATCTTTATTATTGTAGGAACACGCCGAAAAAAACTTTTTTACAATTTTCGAACCTTCTCAACGAAAATGCGACCCACCCCTTTTCTTTAAAAACTTAAGAGCCGCTTTTTGAGAAAATTTTGAAAATATTGAGTCTTCTTTTAAAGTACCCCTAGAAATCAAAATGCCGTCCAATCAACGTGCTCGAAAATATGACACTAAACGAAAATCAAGCCATCCTTCTGTTGAAGCTCCTAATAAAGACAAAGTCAGGAAACTACGTGAACCCTTTCTTTCGACATTAAATTATAGATGCCAGATTAAATAAATAGTAGTTAAATAAAAAATAAATACGTTTTAGACCCATCTATATATTTTTGAAAGCTACGAATACAACAGACGGACTGCAAACGCGAAAACTCTGAAACCCAATTTCCCCCTCGATAATCTTTGAAGGCCTAAGCAATCCTTTCTATACAGAAATATCGACACTGCGTTCCCTCGCACGAAAGAAGAGGTGGAAGAGGCGGCTGCGAGGGGGAGTGAACACAACACGCAACGTACACGCGCCCTCGCTTCGGGCCCAAGGCACGCGCCCCGCCCCGCCCCGCCACCCAGACTTCCCCGCCTAATTGAAGCCACTGTCTGCCTCAATCACGTTGAAAGGGAGACGCGAAACAAATATCCCAAATCGTAAACTATTGCCAGCGATTGTAATAAAAAGCGCAGGAAATTCGCCCATTGCGGTCTCACCTGCGACGCGCACAATTTGTGCAGTGCACGAAATTTTTAATGAATTCTATCGTAAATAATCAACCATCAGTTTCAAATGTTTGTTTCTTCTCTCACTTAACTTTTCTCAATTACTGTAAACATGACAGCTGTAAAATAACTACTGATGTAGATATAACTATATTAGTGATTTCCCAATTACTTAACTTCGGAATCGGGTCGCTTTGGAACTACATATTCAAGGGCGTTGGAAACAGTACCTTTTCATTTGACGGAGTGGATTTGGCCGGCTGCTGCCGCAAGGTGCCTAGTATTTTCTCCAGGATTGCTTCTGTTCCATTCAATCGTCGCCCGCAAACTATTTCAATTTTCGCCCTACAGACCGCGCAGAGGCACACACCGGCAGCACATCCGGTCAGGCTTACCACACTTCCATACGTAATGCCAACTTTCTCCAGACCACACCATTGCCCTCACCGACATATCGAACATCAATATATGAATTTGTTTCCCGAGAAAACACTACATGATACTGGAATGCTAGGGCGGTTTGGAAAAATAATACACAGTAATACACATAACAGTTTAGGACACATTTTTTTAGTTCGCTGTAAGTACACTATGAAAAAGTTTTATCACAAAAGTATGCACATGAAATCTCAATAACATGACCAATAAAAAATAAGTCCAAAAATAATAACAATAACCAACTGTACTCAAAAATTAAAATAAGGATTTCTATTGCAGAATCCACTGCATGCTATTTCCTTATAGGTGAACCATGGAAACAAAAATCGTAGTACAAATAACAAATTGTGTATTTTAAACAATACATAAAAAACAGAATGCTATTCACCTAAAACTATATAGGTTGCAAAGAAAGATCACCCTTCCCGGAACATCACTTGAATAGAAACCATGCTTCACTAACTCAAGATTTCGTTCACGGAAATTTACAACAATAATGCCTTGCAATGAGAAGAGGAACCACTTAATCTTGGTTTTCTACAATGCAACAAGTTCAATTCCATTCTTCTGCAAACAATACTGAGACATCCCACACCCTTCCTCCTTCTGGACTCCTGGGCCTGGCTATTCCAAATGCCAGCCAGCCAGCAGCACCACAAATGCCACAAATGCATGTCCAAGGGGATGGAAGACATCTTGTACTAATGACAAATCGCAACAGCAATTTCCACAATTTAAGAATTTCAATGTTTCACAAGAGCACACTGAAACTATTCCATGGACAAGATAATCTCCAAATGTGTTTCACAACTAAGAAACTGTAAAATACTAACTTCAACATACTTGTAACAGGAAAGATATTTTTTCAGTTTCATTCACACCTCAAAGCTCACATTTCACACTTCGTACACAAGAGAAACTTCCAAAAATAAATTATTATGAATTAACTGCACAATTTTTAAAACACACAAGAGGACAAAGAAAATCTCATATGCAAGTAAATCATACAAATCTTTCATGTGTGTCACTCGCTATCAAACACACCATTCAAGTGATATCAAAAACAGCTGCTCACAAAAAAGCACAAAATGACTAGTAATTTTTGTGTATTTTCTTTGTCCTTTAAAAAATACATTTCACACATGTATAAATAAGACAAATTTGTACATCTTGGAAAACCATACAAGAAAAAGTTACCATGCTCCCAAAACTCAAGACACACACCATCCTGTCACAGATATGTGAAAAATTCTGGCAAACACATGGCACATGGACAACTAACACCTCAGATGTAGACACTCCCAATCTCCCCTTGTGAGTGCTTTGCTAAAATAGAACTACTCTGCAGCCTGAAACTTATGTTCAGATAACATTAAAAGGATTTAACAGAGAATGAGATTGCTAGTAAATCAGTTTGTACCAAGAGAGAAATCAAGCTGCAGAGTAGTACTCAAGATTCTAGCACTTTAAAACACTGATTTCTAGAAATACTGTAGTTTTAAACTTAATATTCATTTTTATAGGTAGAGAACTTTGTTGTGACTCAATTTAAGTTTTGAGTCACTTCATATACTTAACTTTTAACAGTCAACACGGAATACCACATATCTACTACTAAAATGTTAGGCGGATTTATTGATTTGTGCAATTTTATCTGGAAACAAATTCATATTGTACACTCTTAATATCCATGAAAATAATTCCAAAAGTTAATTATAATAAAAAAATAATAAGAGGAACTGCCTGACATGATGATGTGACACAATTTCAAATATAGGAACACGTAGTAAGTCAGTAGTGGTGACATTTACTTCTTCTTGAAGAAATTGGCAATGTTTTTAGAGCCAGTAGCTGATTTGGCTCGAGCTTTGTCCTTGGCAGTGATACTGGGCTTAGAGGCCTGGAACAAAGAATATCATTTTCAACCACACACTTTCAATTATTATTTTTCTAAACATATTTGCAAGCAAACACCACTATTAATATTCATAATCAAAGAGGCCACTCATTTCCTGGAACAAATTTCCCTGATTTTGCATTTACTTTTAATTTTTTTTCCTGATAAAATTTGTAATTTCAAACTAAAAAAATATTAAAGGCACTGTGATACCAATTGGACTACTCTTTGATTTTGCCAGAACAAACTACTAATTAACAATATTTTCCCAACAAATTGAGCAAAAAATAATACTGTTTTTCTGATTTTAAGAAATAATATTGAGCCCTTTCAGAATTTTCCCTTACTTCTAAGGATTCTTCTACAAATTCCCTGATTTTTCCCAAACTTTTCCAGAGCAATGAAATTCCCTGTGTGTGTGTGTGTGTGTGTGTGTGTTTTTTTTTTTCTCCCTTTTTTCTTTTTTCTTTTTTTTTTTTTCTTTCCTCTCTTCTCTTCCCAGTTTTCCATGTTTACCAGAAAGTAGCCATCTTGACATTCAGAAAGATCTCTTCATGTGAGCATAGTTGCCTGTAACTTATCTATTTTACCAACACTATAAGCAGGATCTTATGGACCAGTTTTCCCAACTAATGTTCCCTAGAACCTCTTTAATTTATTTCAGAGAAAATGAATTACATTTTACACAATTGAATTAATTCACCGATTAAAGAGTGAATGAAATACATTATATGTACTTTAACATTTTTCCTTACCATTGAAAATGACAATACTATTTGGCTATTTATCTGTACATAAAAAAATGATGCAATCAATGACTCTCCAAAGTTATGACTAATTTCCAAGTTCAATTTATTTTCTTAAAAATAATGGTGGTCCACAATGAAAAATCATCAGAAATAAAACAATATGTAATTTACTAAGAAATCATGTCCTGATACCAAATATATACTTACAATTTCTCTAGCACTTATCATTCTTGTGATAAGATGGTTTTAATATTGTGAATTAGCAAATTGTCCCCCAAAATAAGAACTTACCTAGTCAACAAATAATAATCATCAGAAAAGACAATATATGTGAGATTTACTAAGTATTGTGCCCTGATTTCTAATATGTGCTTAGATTTTCTCTAACACAAATAGTTTCTGAGATAGGATTGCTTTCATATGTGACTGCGTGAATCTCCAATTACAAAGCTGGGAACTGCTATGGAGATGAAATTAACTCCCTTTTCGACCAGCATAACCCAAATTGATAATGAAGAGACAGAAACAGAAGTTATTTCATAAATGCCTGGTTCTCCATGTTCCTTTCAATGATCCCAATACGATATCTCTCCCTCCTCTTTATATAAAGCTTGGATTAATGGTTTGGTGATGACAATGGATAAGGTAAATGTGGAGCATTCCAGTATCTCTGTGAAAAATTTCCAAAATCAGCACGGCAAATATGAAGGAAGGAATCTTCCTAAATCCAAGAGATTTTAAAGGATGATGCAATCACACAAATGACGAATCCAGAAGAACAAGATGCCTGGACTAGCTTTCAGTGAGTGTGTGAACATTTCCTAGTGAAAGACAAATCTTCAGATTTTGTTAATGAAATCAAGAGACTTTACTGAACATTTCAAAAACTGGGTTGTAGAACGTCACTTAAGATACACTTTCTACACTCCCATTTAGATTTCTTCCCTGATAACCTGAGTGACTTGAGAAATGAACAAGGTCAAATTCCCACTAAGATATCAGAACAAAGGAGCAATGCTACCAAAGTTTCTGGAATGACTCCATGTTGACAGATTTCAGAGAAAAGTTGATATTCAGAGGAGATCCTGAAGCAGTTCTGACTAAGCTTTACTAACACCATTTATAAGCAAATGGAATATGGCCGATTTTTAGTGCAATGAAAGAATTTAGGAGGATGATGGTGCAAATTTGAACCGTAATCAGTGTAAAAACGGGTTTAAAAAAAGATGCTTCTATTTCTGATGATTACAACAAGTTTCATTTTGTAAACCTGTGTAATTTATACCAACATTGCATTATCTACAATCTACTGGCATTTAAGATTTCCGTACAAGTCATTGGGTCCTTTAAAAATGCAGCAACTCATAAAATAAAAAAATGTATCATCTTCATTGTAGAATTTATTACTGCACAAGTAACTCTATTTCAGTAAGAAGATTTACAACAACAAAACACCTATACAATTATATATCCTACCTCACAAAGGAAGACATTTGTTTATTTTTCATCAACAGTTTCTCTTCACATAACAAGAAATTAGAAAATGAAACACAAGATCCCAAAACTTCTCCTTTTAATGTAAAAACAATAACAAATCCCAAATTCTGTTTCTATTTCATGAAGACCAAGATTATTTTTTCTCAAACCCGATTTCCCTAAATCAGAATATAAAGTAAAAATTTAATATTTTGAAAAAAATTCAAATTTTGTTTATTTACTTTTATTTTTAGAAAAAAACTTAAGATCACTCATTTATAGAAACCTGCACAATTGCTATTCTTTCTGAATATGACTCACAGAATTCCAAATATGATATGTACATTTGAATAAGATATACTTGGTTTTATAAAATACTAATTCATTCTTCACCTCTTTCAAATATTTTTTTTCATAAAAGATCTGGATTTGAATTGACATATTATTAGTTTAATGACCATATCAAATCCAGACTCTTCGCTTTTCCATTCAACCTACAGATTTCCAAACAAAATTTTTTTAACAATTTCTTTTGGTAATCTGTGCAATTGTTGAATACTGACTAGAAAAGTCTTGATAATGTTTGGTTGTTAAATTAATAATCTGTCAACCTATAATTACTCAAAAACAATTCACACCCACCTTCTCTGGCTTAGTGAGATCCAGCACTCCTGCATGGCTGGGTTCCTCGGTGCGAGGCTTCTTTAACTCGGGGCTATCAGGAGTAGACTGGGTTGTTGGAGGGACATTGCTATTACCATCAGCTACCTGTGTTTCAGCTAACTTGCGTTTACTGTGGCTTTCTGGCCTCTCTTCAGGTAGTCCCATATGCTGCAGCAGTAGTTGGCTTAAGTCTTCAGCCAGGTATTCTGACAGGATGCCATGAGCATACTTCAGGTACGCCTCTGTCAAACACACACACCATGATTAAATCACATATATTTTTTGTAATCTAACTTCAAATATAGAACTTTAAATGCAAAAAAACCTTTTTAGAAGAGTTAAAAATTAGGAAGTACAAATGAAACTGAATTACAGTTTAAATAGAAAGATTACTTGATATAGGCAAAAGCAAACTAAAAAACTGAAAATATGTAAATTAATAAATATATTTAATTTGAAAGAAATAAAAATTCAAACAATTCATCCTACCTGCATAAAAACCTCATAAAACTGAAAAAAAAAATATTATAGTAAATTTTCAATATTGGGCCTCATCTGAATTTTGAATCCTCCAAAATGTATAGTTGGTTGCATATGGGTATTTTTAAATTCGATTAAATTAAAAAGCCATGGTATTGAACGTTTTCAATAATGAATTTTATACCAAAAATTATTATTAGCAATTCCTTCACAATGCAAAAATGAAACATTTAAAAAATATCTTGGAGCTGTCATTTATAAATTTCATTGCTTCTCATTCTAAAGAAAACCCAACAAATAAAAGAAAAAACTGACTGTTTAATGTTTTCAAAATCTTCATAATATAACAGTAAACACTGAACTGCATTCATTCTTACCTTGGTCAGGATTTTCCTGCTTGGAACTCTTAATAAATGTGTTGGACACGGCTCCAGATCCTACATGAATACCTTTCTGTTTCAAGACTTCTGCAACTCGTTCTGCTTTCCTCTGAAGCCAGTTTAACGCCTTTTCCTCGTTGTACTTAAATGCATTTAATTCTTCATCTCCTGTTCATAAAGAAATTATGATCTTTTTGCATAAACAAAACAAAAACACATCACCAATTATCTGTGAAATACCTTTTCTATCAGCTATTTGAGTAATCTGTTTCAGGCCTGATACCCGAAGCAATCTTTCAGTCTCTGGAAATTCGTCATCTTTTAATAACTGATCCAAAGGCATAATGTGTGTTGCCTGAAACATTAAATGTAATTTAAACGATATAAGAAATAATTTTAAAATATTTTAAGCCCATACAAATAATGAAACAAAGCACCTTTCTCAGATATGGGAGAATTAAAATAATGGGGTCAATTGGCGTCGATAAATGCATTTTTCCGTCGGATTTTACAGTATCTTCAATGAACCATGACCTAAACATAAAATAATAATTAATAAACATTGTTATACTAAAATATAATTAGTTTTATTTAACACTAAACAAACCTCCTATTTTCTGAAAACGTCAGTACTTCTTGCACCATTCCATCACCGGGACTGAATAAAAACATCGCTGGATTGCCCGACTGGGGATGTCGAAGTTGAACAATATCAGGTGTTCCCTCGGGCACATCCAAGGCATCGCCTGATCACAGAAAATGACGTAAAAATAATTTTGTTGAACTTTACACACATAATATGATCAAAGATGTGCCGTTCCGGATGACTAATAACACAAGGGAACCACAATAGCACCAGCGTGCATTTTCAAACAAAGACTTCATATTACGCGCTGATTTTTTTTGCAAAATTAATAATAGCAATTCGTGCTTCGGAATGGCATATTATCGAATCCACAATTGCGTACAATTTACACAATGAAAACGTAATGTTTATTTCGCGGCAATATAAACAACTTTCACAGACCATCTTTGACACTGACAATGAATCTTGCATGGTAGCTTAAAAAGACGCTTCATAAGCTTCAAGGTATACCACTTTTTTAACTTACCTTTCAGTAAAAATACCCAAGTATTTGATGCCGTTTGTGAATTCGATGTCTTCACACATTTCTTAGGCGATGCTTTAATTCTCGGCATTATGAATTTTGCAAAATATTAGTGTTGATTTCATATAAATAACTCAGCCCAGAGCCATCACCCCGGGCCTCAAAAAGAGCTCTCGCCCGGGTCCAATTGTGCCAACTTCGCTCAATCCCCACCTTACGGAATATCGATGTTTTCTTTGCAACTTTAACTTCATTCCTGCTTAATTTTTATGATTCAGTAACTTTCATGTCCAAGAAAAACAAATACGTATAATTAATCACAAAGGATATGGCAAAACAATCGTTAATTGCATCCATATATGTCCTAGTGACGCTCACTTTAGTGGCATTGTAGTTAGCAAACTGCGTATTTGAAGCCGCACGGCAACAAAAACATCAAATCACTGCAGCGCTTCATTATCATATTCCCAATTCTTTCTAAAAATCAATTGCAAACGGCATAAAGATCTGAAACCTTGCACCGCAGTACTGTTGGATCAGCAATGCGCAACTTGTAGAAAACCTGAGCTTTAGCACGAACAGGAGAGCTCCCTTTATAGTTATAATAAATGTAATATTTCGACATTTAATGAGATGCCATTGTTTTACACCTGCCACTTCTTAAACGAATCAAGGGATTATTGGGGGGTCACATGGAAAGACAAATCGATTAAACTAAACAAAAAACATCCACAATATTGTATTTACATACCATTAATATTTCATCTTACATTGGTTTTTACAAAGCTATAATGAATGTCCAAATACATGTTTAATAAATATTTCAACTCATATATACTGCCAATCACGAGAACCACACACAATCTACTGAATATTAATAATATTTGAATTGGCAGAGGAATCAGAACACAATGCTATTAAATTGTTTTGGCTGGTGTGTGATACTACAGGTGAAAAGGTCATAGTAAAATGATTAGCTGCAAGAATTGAAGTCACTGCAATTGAACTGGTTGTCTGAGGCAGAGAATCCTTTTCTCCAGCAACTCCAATTATATTTGTAGACACCTGTAGGGTTTCTGAGAAGTCCATTTTGGATTTTGGCACTGCCCTGTGTGACCCTTGGCAATGTAGTTTCATGTGCTTTGCACGATTGGCACAGTTGTTAAATGTCCATCCACAGACACTGCATTTATATGGGCGTTCTCCAGTGTGAATGCGTCTGTGAACCTTACAAATACAACAACAGACAGAATTATAATTCACTATGAGAAATTAAATTATAATTCACTAACAAAATATAATTCACTATGAGAAATAAGGTAGAATACACGCCTCTTCCCATTATAAAATTTGATCAAATTCAAAAGTTATAAAAATATGGTAATACTTGAAATTTTGCAATAAACTTCCTGCTACTATAATTTGCATTTTGCCAATTCTAATTTAAAGTTTAAGGAGACATTCCTCATAACATTTTACATAATTATAAAATTAAACTTTCAATACTTTTAGTTTACTTTTGATACATTTATTATGAGATTAAGGCTTGTTAAAATAAATCAAATCTTCTACATGGGTTCTAATTGATAGTACATCTAGTATCTGAGATACATTGATACATCTAGTATATTACAGAAACACAGACAGATAATTAACTTTCAAAGGAAGTATTAGTCTTTTTTCTCATTACTCAGTACCTTCTTTAACAAATTAAATAATAATTGACTTATTAATTCCAGTGTTCGTTTCACAAATTTCACTGTTGTTCACAACTTTTGAGGGTTCGTTGGAAAGAAACTTTGACAAAAAATGCACTAAATGCAAGAATAAGAAGTTTAGAGGAAATAAATTTTAAGTTACCTTTCAAAATCATCAGCTGCAAAAAAATAGTTTAAATTGGTTCAATGTTTAAAAAATGCCCAAAGAACTCACCACAAATACTCCCCTAAAACGAAAACACTGGCCACAAAACTCGCACTTAAAGGGTTTTTCTCCAGTATGAATTCGAGAGTGCGTGACAAGTGTACTCCGAAGGCGGAACTGTCTTCCACACACGTCACACTGGAACATTTGATTATTAGAATGCAAACGAAGATGTGACTGTAGTTGCTGCTGTGTCTTGAACCTGCCAAATGGACTTATTTCAATATTTGATTTGATTTATTGGTCAAAAAACAGTAAAAACTGTATATGACATACAAGGAAGAAGCCTACATTTAAAAAACACATTGAAGAAATACATCAACATGTAATATTCCAAATAAAATTCACACAAATACAACAAAACTGTCATATTAGCACATTGTTTGATTTACATATAACAAACTCAATAACTAGTCACAATCATCATTTCTAAATTATGATGTTTCTTTTGATTAAAAATATAATTTGACATACCCAACAAAGAACAATCACAAACAGAAACCAAAGTGCTTCTGCATATGTTTGTTATGCAGACTTACTCACGAGAAATAATTATTGATAACATGTTATGTATTTGTGAAGATAACGAAAAGCAGTTAAAACAATTGGCTAAGATTGTCTCTTAATTCAACATTTTTATGCATTCTTCTTTCAAATAGGCCCACACAATATTTAAATATCTACGATTATTCAGTAAAAAATAAGTGTTATATGGGTTTTCCTTTTTTTTACATTTCACTGTAATAAGTTTCTAGTTTTCAATTACAAAATAATTTAATATTTTATTACTTACATTTTGCAACACTTTTGGCATGAAACAGTCTGTCCTTCAGCATGAGTCAATGCATGGTTTAGCAATGTTTGCTTTCGAGTAAAACCCCTCCCACAAATTTCACACATGAAGTTCCAGCTCCCTTTATGAGATAATAAGTGATGTTGCAAGGTCTGCTGAGAGCTCATCCTGGAGTTGCAAAAGATAAGTTCATTGGGTGAAATTCTATTTTCCTATTTTAGCAGAGTTCAAGAGTTCTAGACTTTCATTTCCAAACAACAACACTTCATTATATGAATTTGCATAAGTGCATTCCAAGTATTTGAAAACTGAAATAAAGTTTTGTTCTAGAGGTGACTATTTTCCCAATATTTTAAGAAACAGAAGCACAATTTATTTTTAATTCTATAACAAACCACCAGTTTATGCAGTAAATAAGAACAACTCTGATTTCCTAGATGGAGGCTCAAAAAATAGTTGTGGGTTATCATTATTTACAACTGAGGTTTTCAATTATAAAATAAAGACAAAATAAGGCTCACAAGAGTCAAGAAAAAATTAAAATACTACTTCCCTCAAATTACCTTTACCTATTAAATTATTGTTATCCAAAAATGTTATTTTCAATGTACAAAATTTCAATGAAATTGCACTATGCAAAAATTTTAAAATTTTGACACTGTTTATGATAGATATATAAACACTTACATCTTCTTGCATTCAGGACATGCAAATGTACCATGGTCAGGTGCATGAGTGTTTTGATGGGAGTGCAATGTTGAGGCTTGTCTGAAAGAACAACCACATTCCCTACATATGAAAGGGCGTGCATTTGAATGCAAAACTTTATGAGTATCCAGAGCTTGCCTTGTAGAAAATCCTCTCATGCACTTGTCACATCTGTATCAAGAAAGAAAAATACAATAAGAGGTAGATTTCACTCCCAAAAAGAACACACAAAAAACTGTTAAGAACCGAGTGAATGTAAGATTCAAAATACATCACAATAACTCTCATATTGACAAGCAGCAAATTCAGGTGAGGGTGGAGCTACTTAAGGTTATTTTATTTTCTCAGATATTGGATGAATGTATCAAAACTATCAATTAGATCATAATTTAGTCTAAATTGTAAGAATTTTAAGTAAAATTTGACAAATCTGACGTAGCAATTTTTCTTCTTGTATGTAGATAAAACCTGTTTTTATTCACACTCCACCTTCATGATGAATCAGGAGATGTAGGTGCCCAGCTTTCAATCCATTTTTTTCGTTGGTCTTCCTGGACCCCACTTACCTAGTCTTGTATCTCTTGGCATTCTAATCAGCCTACTATTATGTGCCCTGGAAACATGTTCATGTCAGCCTTCTTGTTCTTACGAATTTAACTACATCCACTACACCACACTCATTCCTTATATCTTTATTATTTATTCTATCCCATCTTATTTTACCTTTTATTGTTCTTAAAATACTCATCTCTGAAGTTCTAAGTAGAGTTTCAATTCTAGTGTTGGCCCATGTCCCTGCTCCATAGGTTATGACCAGTCTTACTATGATTTTATGTTTTTACTTTACTGCCTACATTAAGAAATGCACTTCTCCAGGTTACGTCTTTTAGATATCCCAATATATTTCAGTTCCTTTAATTACTTAATTTCATTATCAGTGTCCTTGTGCTTGAAATTTCCACTCCTAGATATGTGGTTTTCACAACTTGTTGGATTATTTCATTATCCACCTACAATTTACATCTCATTGGATCCTTTGAAATTACCATTGATTTTGCTTTCTCAGTAGATATGATCAAGTGGTATTGTTGTGCAGTTTTGAATTGTCTGGGGAGAAGTCTTTGTAAATCGTCTTCTGAATCTACCATAGTACTGCATCATCTGCATTAAACACTCTTGAGACATTTTTGCTTCTCTATATTCGTTGTTGTTTTTTATTAACCTGCAGAAATGATTGTATTTTTCCCAATAATATGGAAAATAATAGTGAAACTTGTAAACAATTTCTGAGTTGTACTTAAGAATGTAATATTTCTATGGTTCTCTGCATTATTCTTTGCTCCTTTTTACTTTCTGGCTACTGCTTACACAGTAGAGAGAAAGTTATGTAATGCTATGCAAAAAAATGCTGAATTTTTGACAGAAAAGCTCTTATTACAGGGCACTTATTACAGGTAATGAAAAAGTGGATAAATCCAGTTGCTAAATTTAAAAAAATCCTGTAACATATGGTGTATCCAGAATCCGTGACTTACGGGTCCTTGATACTGCAAAACCAAATGACTGCAAAATGTCTGTCCGTCCATCTGCCTGTGAACACTAGTGACTAAACCGTTAGGCTGATTTTCTCCAAAATGGCTATTCTGCAATTGATCTGGCCAATGTCGCAGGTCCTTGAATTTGAAACCGATATTTTAATTTTTGGAGGTACTCTACATGAAACTCCTGGGACATGTTCAAAAAGATTGCTCCATTGTCTTTGATTCAATATTGTTGTTGGATAGTGTGACGGATGTTTGAGAGAATGATGTATGTCTCGGGTTCATTGAAAACCCTGATTTTTCGAAAATTGCAAAAATTCAAACTTTTTCGGATTCTACAACTAACATATTAAAGATGGATATTCTTTCCCTTAATGAAATCTGTTCCT
Organism: Teleogryllus oceanicus; assembly: GCA_964035755.1. Taxonomy (NCBI): domain Eukaryota; kingdom Metazoa; phylum Arthropoda; class Insecta; order Orthoptera; family Gryllidae; genus Teleogryllus; species Teleogryllus oceanicus. Next base: position 32,260,303 of record CAXIVR010000002.1, read on the forward strand.
TAAAGATAGATTTTGAAATAAGGTCGTGTACAATTTTTCGAAAATTTGAGTACTTTGCACACAATTTTGTGCGAAAATATACATGAGAAAGTACATGCTGTTTTAGCACTGCTAGTTTAAAGATTAGATGGCAGTGCTGGTTTTACATTCTGATGGTATTCTGCCTCTCTTGATGAAGATAGAGAGTAATATAGAAAGCTGATCTTCTAACTTGTTGCCACCATATTTCAATAATTCATTCTTAATTCACACACTACTTGATACTTTTCTGTTTTTCAGTTTTGACTGTCTTTTGCACATCCTCTTTTTTAATTAGATCTTTATGCGAGTTTGCAAAGTATCCTTTCTGTAATTCCTTATCAATAGCATTAATTTTGATGACATGAGTGATTTCTGCTTTCCTGTTTCTCAGCATTTGCGATTTATTTACCAGACATTCTTTGAGAATTGAAGTCTGAAAATAATGTGCCCTTTTACGAATTTCGCAAGTGTCTGAGGAAAAAACTTAATACTCCATCTTTGGTGTAACTTTTCTAAAATAAATGTATTTAAAATAGAGTAAGAGCACACTTACCTGAACTTTCCTTCATTACGATGCAACCTCACATGCCGTGAAAACTTCCTATAAACACTATATATCTTGTAACAATGAAGGCATTGAAACTTGGCTGGTTGTTGATGAACAGTTTGATGATGTTGCTACACATAACAAAAAATAGTCAGTTAAAAAATCAGCAAAATTAATTAGTATTCCATACATTTTCATTCTATGTACTATATTCACAAGAATTGGAGTGGCCATAAACATAAAATTTCATTTTTCTCTCTCCTGGTTTTATTCTGGAGTGTTCTATTTCTTATAGAGGAGTGGAAGAAGAAGACTCAAAGGAAAGGATCTGAATAGTATTACTGATGAAGATTTTTGGTATGGCGAAGTTGTCCTTGAAAGAGAAGACAGAAACCTTCCCACAGGGAAAGCAACCCTCCTAAGAACGTGGTTCAAAATACCACTCTGGTGGTTTGGAAGAAGTAAGGTGGTAGCCTATTTCACTCAACTGCACCTATACAGTGCAATGCTGTACAAATAATGCAAGGGGATTTTTTTATGATTACTGTTTTTTATTACAATGCACAATCAGAGGTATTATGGAAGCAAAATTCTCATTCATAATAATAGATAAAATTTGTATAACACCAAAGTACACATAATATATTTCAAGCTGTAAGACACACACTGGTTGAACAGCAATCTCTCAAAAGTTCATTAGGGTCTAACTACAATAGCAATGGACGGTAGGTAACTAGGCCATTCTTCTTCACACAACATATGGCAGTTCGACCATTGTTGCTCTTGAGGATTCATTTCATTGTCTAATTTGAAATGAAGGATATTCAGATGTAGCTACTACCAAGGGTTAGGGCTCCATAACCTTTTCCTTGCAGTCTAGTATTTCCTCGACCACTACAAAGTTCCTGAATTTGCCACTGATTTAGTCTTTGTGATTACCTCCATTGTGAGGATCAGTATTTCAGTTATTTATTTACTTTTAATCTCTATCTTCGTTTTCATAATCAGGGTTGCACCGTTTTCACCAATCTTCTATTTCAATTGTGTTCTTGGTTTTCAGTCTCTCTTAAACGTCTTCATTTCTGTTTGTACTTGTCACACAATTGTCCTTAGGGGCTTCTTTTGTTACTCTTTCATTCTGTGTTTCTCTCTGTTTTAGTAATCAAGTCTTGCTATAAAGCATATGTATTTAGACACAATGTCATGTAAATCATAAGATGCTATGGCTGGAATTAATAAGCACATGGCTGTCTCAGAGATGTTACTTCCTTGGTGTAGTTGTCAAGGAATGAACAGCTAATCCTAGGCAAGTACGTCTAGGGCACAGTGTGTCCTGGGCAGCCAAGTGCCTATAATCATGAAGTCTAATTTTTGTTCTAGCATTCATGTTTGTTTTGGTTTTGCCATTCATTTTGTTATATCTGATTAGATAATTAAAATTTTAATTTTCAAAAACTAGTCCATCATGTAAATAATTGAAGTTTGCAGAGCCCATTCAATAATTTGATTGTGTATTTATGTTTGCTAGTTGTCTTTTCCTAATAGTACCATAGATTTGGTTTTTGTTTGTGATGTTATCTTTCAGATTCTTCTATGGTCTTATCTTCATCTTCTATTCTTGCCAAAATTATCTATACCCAGCTCATCATCATGTATTTAATTCTATAGCAGTCCTCTGTTGCTTGTCATAGCTTGTTTGCATTCAAGTTTAAATTTATATTATTATATAAGACATCAATGCTCTGATCACAAAGATATCTATTTGCTAATCTTTGGAAATTCACTAAAGAATTTTTCTAATCATACTGTCAAACTTTCTCATAGCACACAAACTTGATTGTATTGTCAGGTTTTGTACACAAATTTTGATGATTGAAAGGTGTATTTCAATACATAATAATGGGCCAATTACAACCTTCAGTTCACCATAAATGAAGAATGTGAAATTGCAAGGACTTGGAAACAAAATCAAGTAATAATTTAAAACAATAATTAAAAAAGGGAGTTAATATTTATGTCTTTTTTTGAAAGAAACAAAATCTCAAAACAAAACTAAGTACCGAAAATAAATTTGTTCTCCTACAACAGTTTTTCAAAATTTCTGGATCATCCTGAACTTATAACAATCAAAACGTAGTTGCAGAAAAAAAAAAAAACCCCAAGTTACTAGAACAGAATTAAGTTTCTCCACTCACTTTCAATGTCTGAAGATTTGCCAATACCATGGAGCAGTCTGTACAATGCCAAGAATAGGAAGATGCCAAATATATCCGCTTTCCAGGGCTTGCATCAGCAGATCTAATAGAAGAGCTTTCCAATACTTCTCCGAAACTTTTCTCATTACTCATATCAGAAGACTTATTTTCCTTCCTCAAACAGTTAGTTGATTTCAATAGTTTATCAGCTTTAACATTAGAAATTAAAATTAAAACAAAAAAATTAAGGAAACAAACTTTGCAGGCAGCAGGGTAATAATAAAATATACTTACAAGATTCACATTGAATTGAAGGCGAGCAATCATCTGCCTAAAAAAAATACAAATGCCATCAGTCTACAAAAAACACCTTTTTATGATGAGAAAGAGGTGCATGACATTAACATACATTAGGTTTATCATAATTTTAAGGTTAAGCACTACTTCACAACTAGTGAATGGCATAGATTATCTAGAAATATATTATAATAAAATAGAAATTTCCACCAAAAAAATAAAATAAAATATTTCAGCATACAATTTCAAAACAAACACTATCAATCATAGAAAATTTCTGAGGAATTGGGGAAAAAAAATCTCTTGGTCTTACTGAGCTGAAACCACTTACGACGATTAGTATTATTATTATCATTATTATTATTATTATTATTGCTGTTGTTATAGAATTTGTTATTTACAAATGAAAATGCTGACAAATTGAAAATCATTACAGCCAATTTTGGAAAACAAGAAATGAATTACAATTCTGAAAGTTAGGGACTATTAAGATGGATTTAGTACAGCACGTAAGTGTTTTTATTAGGTATTTAAATGCTTAAAAAGATTTACATACTTGTTATTAGATTTTATTACAAATTTTAATGAATATTGATGACCAACGAGGTAAAAGTGTGACAAATGTGCTGGTCAGTGGTAATTTTAATAACAGCACAAAATACTTCTAACTTCCTGCATTAAACGTCTTTACTATAAGCTTGTAGTAGAGTATTCTTTCAAAGAGACGGCTCCAACCTAATAGCACATGAGGATAAGGAAGGCAATGGAAACATACACTAAATTTGCAATATATTTTCATGGAGATAAAGTGGATTTGGAAACAGTTTGTTAGTTAAGATATATGCTAATTTAGATGGGATACACAAATGTGCCAAAAAAACCACTTTTCATTCAAAATACAGAAGGTAGGTTTTGGAACTAGTCTTATTTTATCTCGCATCTCAAGTTACAATGTAGAGAAGTGCAAGGGAGTGTAGTACAGTCAGGATTGGCTAAATTTTACCCAACACAAAAACAACCACAACCACAACAACAACAAAAACCACTTTAAAAAAATTATATTAAAAACCCTTCAAAACTTGAAAACATTTAAATGTTTTAATGATTTTTTTAAACATCATTTCAAATAAAATAAGAAAACTTATAAAATCAGTCTCAAAATATTAAGAACTCAAATTTAATCACAACAAACACAAACAAGCATGAAAAACAAATAGAAATAAAGTAAACGAACAAAAAATTCAAAACAAAATCCCAACAATTTTATCACAACAAACACACACACAAATACAAAGACCATTCAAGTAAGAAATAAACTTTCAGTGAAATGCATGTTATGCTTTTGTTTCTTTATTACCCCAACATTATACTATTAACAAACACTCATTCTACCTGTAATGATTAAAAGAGCTTGAAATTTTACAACATGGGACGGGGTGGTTAATCCTTGAACACATCACATATATATACACTTGACAGTTTTGAACATGTTTCAGACTGTTTAAATGAAAATCACTATTTTATATTAACTAAATTTAAAAAATAACATTTCTTAATAAAATGTAAAAATACTGAAATAAACACAAAAATACTATCTGCGTAATTATTTTTTTAATCCTAGGGTTTTTCAACCTTGAATGCAGTGCAGTGCACTATGTTTGAGTTAAGTACAGTGTAAAGAAATGAGATGAAGCAGAGTGAAATGTAGATTAGTATATACAGTGATACTGATCTGTTGTTCACAATCTTTAAAAGTATTATTTTTTCTTTATTATTGCTTACTATAGTTACATAGTTTTATATAGTTCATAGTTTGTAATTGAGCCACCTGTTACACTAACAGAATAAAAATACATTAAAATTTAAAAAATAAAAATACAACCTCATGCAAGGACAGAAGAAGAAATTGAGCATTTTTTGCTTGTTTGTAAAATTCAAAGCTGTCCAAAAGCTTCTTGCAGCAATCCCTGCAAACTACAGTTGACAGATCTTCCTCTGAAATCTGAAACGTGGGCATAAAGTGAGAGTTGTTATTTTATTTAAATAATCATTGAAAGAATACTGTACTCAGGAGTTTAGCTCACCTCAATATGTAAACATTGTTGAATTTTAATTAATATATCCATATTTTGTCCCTGTACATCGAATATATTAATGAATGCATCTTTTAATTTGGCACATAGTCTGCATATCCTTTTGAAACTCATCATAAATCACTTTTCATGTTCTCTTCATTCATCAAATGAAATTATAGGATTAGTTAAATCAGCTTCTTTGCAGCCAATCATTCAATTTTGGAAGATAGCCAAAAATTGTTCTAAAGGCAGCCATTTTAAGACACAGAAGTTACACAAATAGACAAGAATACTGTATGACAATCTTTTGACTAGTTGTGGATAAGGTATGTACAGAATGTCTTCTATAAAAGCTTACTGTGATCGAGAAAAGCATGTGTTCCTATGTGAAAAGAGGAATCAAAATTGTAGGCCACTTAAAACCAATCTACTCAATGAAAATAAGATACGCTCAAAAACCCTGACAACCTGACACTAATATTTTTCAATAAAAAGCTCTCCTTCTACATAGGCACTTCTAAACATATTGCTGGGATCTAGTACTGTTCTATTACGAGCCCACTGCCTGTATCCAGGATACATCTGAGCAATCAGAGGTGAAGCAAAGACAGGTCCTACTGACCAACATTTCCTCCCTCCGTTCTTTTGCAGAATTGCTTCAAACTCAGCCATACCCACAGAAAAGGTTTTTGAGATGCACTTATTGTTGAACCAATCTGTCCACAAAGTGCAAGTTTTCTTCTCAGTGTACGGACAAAGATATGGTTGATGCACTTCAGAAGACTGATGAGACTGTAGAGATATAATGATAGGTGTTGAACACAACTGAGGATTTACTTCAGACCACTCTTCAATTTCTTTCATTGCACTGCGCAGACTATCAACTGGAAGGGCCCACTTTATGCCACGACAATATGCACTTACAGAAACGATTATCTGTGGTCGAAAACAGAAGTGATTGCGATAAGAATGAGTTTTTAACATGAGGTCACTCTGAGTTTTCGAAAGAAAAGGAGCAAATGATGGAAAGTACCAAGACAGCAGTGGACTCAGGCGATACACAATCCAATGAATTTGTCTGAAAAATCTCTCTTGCCACTCAACCCACCAAGGTTGATGATAACTTTGATGAATTCTCACAGAGTAATTCTTTGTAACAATAGCCTTATTGAGAAGGGGATACCATGTCAAATTTGTATATAATCCTTCAAATACTTTGTGCAAGTTTTCAAAAATGTCATGGATTGAACATTCATAAGTTACTTCTTGGGCAAAATGCATTGGGACACAGTGCAATGTAGCTGCTGTAACAACACCTACAACACCCAGACCACATACTAATGTATTTAAATTAGGACCTGTTACCCTTGCATCTCCAGAGAAAGACCTATCATGTTCTAAATCCAAATCAGAATCTGTATCTGGCCACTGCCATTCTAATAAAAGTCCATCTGATTGTAGTACATGACATGATTTGAGACAGCGGGCAACAGTCCCACTTGATCCAATCAATCCAACTGATATTGCATCCATCAGGGTCATATTGGGAATTATACCATAGAGTTCCACAGTATAATTGATATATTCCATTCTCTTAACAAGGTCACCTAATGTTATACCGCCTTCTACAGTTATTGTTCTCTGATCAGGATCGTACCAAACGATGCGTTTCATACGATTAAGGGATAGCAGCACTTCTGCTCCTTCTGAGCTGACAGGGTACGCACCTCCATAATGTTTGACTCGCAATGAATTTTCTTTTGCTTGACACATTATCTTCAATAAATCCCCTCCATCATCTGGATAGAATGTCTGTGTTTTAATGGCTAGTTGTGAGTCAACCATCTTAAAACCAAGATTTAACGAAAATTGACTGGAATAACTTCGCCGGAAAGTTTCGTAACTATTAGGTTAGCCGGAGTATGTCAATAAACGAGAAAATGTCAACACGAATACCATTCATATTACTCTGAAAGGAGTGTCTCGTGAAAATGACTGTGGTAAATAATCTGTAAAAAATAAAACTGCCATGTCACTTTAATGTGTCAATCTACAACTCAGAAGTACACAGTCGTCAGTCGAAGTCACACTTTGAACACTGAAAGAAAAGAACAAAAAAGCGGTGGATCTTCCTTTGTTACTCGTATTGCCATCTTGTACGAACCCAAGTTTTAAGAAGGGGGTAGTTTGCAGAGGCAAATTCTAGAAATAATTAACTACCAAAATTTATTAATATACATGACCAAGAATAGTAGTCTACATCAAAATACAAAACTGCCCGAACGTTTCGGGCAGTTCGACAATGTATTTGAACATATTATCACGTTTAGCTTGAATGTTGGCAGCACGTATAAATGCAGTGCAATTTTTATCATGATTGCGTGGGCTGAGTGCATAAAATCACTACGACCGTGTAGTCTAGCATGTTCTTAATTTTAGGTTATAAAATAAAAATCTAAATTATTTGAATTATTATTCTGTGACTTATCGGGCAGGAAGCTACGCACTTACGTCTCAAGCCAGCTGTGCTTTATTTTGGGCGATAATGGTAACGTGAATCTGTATGTTTGTTTGCTAAATAACGTAGGAGTGCTTCGATTGTAAATGCTGTATTTTTCAAATGCAGAGATTGATTATAATTTATATTTGTCCACAGACGGGTGTTATTGCAACAGGATTAGCTCTTGCGGCCGTCGGTTTCGTAGGAAGAGCTGTTTATAAGCAATTACCTAATGTATCCCAAAAATTCAGTGAAGCACTCAAAAGCATGCCTGCCCTGGATTCTGCGGTTTGTGTCTCAACATATATTTAGCTATCAAATTATTATTTAGTGTTTAATAATGTGGCATTATTCTTTCAGACCTTAGCAAACAGTAAATATTACAAAGGGGGATTTGAACCCAAAATGACAAAACGTGAAGCCGCACTGATCCTGGGAATCTCTCCCAATGCTAGCAAGCTCAAAATAAAGGTTTTACTTAATGCCTTTTCTCTACTTCTGAATAATTCCTTTTATAGTTTTCTGAATATGAGACATGTGTATGAAATACTGAAATACACTTCTTTCTTTAGGAAGCTCATAAACGCATCATGTCTCTCAATCATCCAGACCGTGGAGGTTCACCTTTAATTGCTGCAAAGATCAACGAGGCCAAGGATTTACTAGAAACTGGGAAGTCATAATAGTGTTGCAAGATGTAGAGTGTTTATTTCTTTGACTAATGTAAATATGTAAATAATTTTAAGTATTCATAGTATGGTGAATATATATTCTTCCACAAAACTTTTAAATTTTTTTCCTTTTGAATTAAATTGTGAATAATCATTGAATATATCCTGGAGAATATGAAAAATAATCTTCCTATGTAATTTAACCAATAAATTCAAATAAAATTAGTTTATTTGATCATGTGGAAGAAGCCACTTCTACATTTTCATTTGAATGCTTATAGCTGACTCAACAGATTATTAATGGTTTTTTGCTTCAAAATGTATTTCCAATATCCACAGTGTGGAAAAATAAACTCTTGAGTTAAATTAACTCTGCACTCCTAATTCTTAGTGCCAGAGTTGTCAGCTCTATTTAAATTCTGCTATATGCTCAATAAAGCCATTGGCTGTTTGGATGTCGTCAAAGAGAAAAAGAGGTTTGGGTAAGATGTTTACATTAGCACACTTCTAACCTCTAAAAAATCTAATGAACTGTTTAAAATCTGAAGTCTCAAGGTGACCACGATAGATATTTACATTGTTTGCATTGCTGGATGATTCGTTCTCTATTCTACAAGCATTATGGAAGAACTGGGAATTGAACTAGGATTTCCTCTGCCCTACCAGCACTATATCCACTAAGCTATTACAATTCACAGCAACAGGCACTCATGTAGTTAACATCAATAACACCAGTAGGAAATTATATTGTGTTTATGACATTTGCATCCTTATAGAAATAAATGAAGTGTTGCTTTGTTGTCGGTGTGTGTTTTGTCAGCAACCTTTTTCAGTCGCATTGTGGCCACCTTCAGTACTACATAACAATATATATAAATTACAAATAAAATTTTATGTTACAGAATATTATTATGACTCATAGAAATAGAAAAATTGGAATATAAAATGCGAAAATAGAAACATAATTGTTTCTATTTTCACATTTTATAATTCAATTTGTCTATTTTTCTTAAATCCTATTTTTACTAAATTCATATTAATATTCTGTAATAGAAAAAAATTTATTTGGATATATTGTTATTTTTATAGCATTGAAGATGGCCACAATGGGACCAAAAGAGCTTCGACAAAATAAACACCTATTACAAAACACTTCATATCTAATTCTATAATTAATAATTCCTTTATCCTATAAATAAATTTTCTAAAAATGGAAATTGCACAATATTGAACCTGGTCGACATATTTACTTACAGGTGTATGCATCTGTCAAGCATTACTTTTGCACAACATAGCTCAGAAAAAGAAAAAAAATGTTGACTGTGACTTAACATCTGTTTGAAAGACTAATATGCTGTTATTTAATTTTTAAAAATGTAATTTAGCCACTATTTTAGTTTTCAAATTTTTGTAAAAAGAAAACAATTATCAATTCTTGAAACTTTTTCTTTGGATTTAATTCTGGAAAAAATCAAAGAAATATTGCAGGTTGTAAGCAACTTGTATGCAACTGTTGTCTTCAAAAACATCAGTACTTTTGATTCTTCCACTAATTTGAGAAATCAAATTTTCAAAATTATGGAAAGTAGTCTGTTTTGTACTAGAGGGCAAAACAAAGAAAATTTATTCATGCATCAAGGCAGGAATTCTAAAAAGAAGAGAAATATATATTTAATATATTGTGAGAAAAAATGAAGATGGTTATGTTAAAGGAACATATGTTTGATGATCCAAATCAAGTAGTGCAGAATAGATTAGATTAGGATTAATTTTTTGACTGCAAAAACCAAGCAAGTTGTGGAAACTAAATTTTATACGAGCACAAAATAAGTCATCCTGAAATTAATTGAACTTATCTTCTAGAGTGAATAAGCAGATAACTCAATTACATTTGATCTTAATGATCTTAATTGAAATACTGAACTTAAACTCTGAAAACGATAAGTTATGTTCATAAATTCACATGCACTTATCACTTGGCAACCAGTAGGAACATTACCTAATTTATCTGATTTTACACAAATGTGGAGAATAATTAGAATCCAGAAGTATATTTCTCATTTTCAGCAAAATGTTGACCTAGCTTATTCACCGAGATTAAAGAATGAATTTTTAGTATAATATGACTTATTACCTAGAATTTCTCTGAAACCTACATATAAATTCACTATTAGACAAGGTGTGATCGATTGCAATTTTCCTTCTTGTCAAAGTATGGTTGTAGGGTTACAAATATTGGTATGCCAGTCTCTTAAGTACTGAAGTCATCTCAGATCTTTGTAGCATACAATTTTTCAGGAATTTAGAAAAATTAAGTCTCTTCTCACATGTTCATGTTTTGTGAACAAATTTTCGAAAAACTACAGATACTGATTTGTTCTTTTTATTATGTTGTCTAGAGAAATATCATTTACATGTGAATTGTACATTAACCTATGCAAAAAGCATTTTACAATAACTTTTCTGCACAAAGCCTAAATTACTTAGGTTTTATTGCACAAAAGGAGATATTATCTACACATCCACAAGCAAGGAGTGATGCACAAGCTCCCAAGTATAATAAATTAACCTTTTGTGACACAGATTCTTCCTAGACAAGCTAACTTTCCAAAGGCTAAAATATAGTTAATACTGTTGAAGGAGCTTATGGAACTTGCAAGGAACTGAAGCAGGACGGTATAGAATTAAAATCTGATGATGCCATTCACATCTATCAAAGTGATCACCTTTGGATATGCATTGTTAAAAATGGTGAAATATTGGCACCAATTGATTATATAATGTGGCATGGTATAATGAAACAAAAATAGAGAGATCATTATTGAACACATGACAGCTGCCACTATACTTCTCTACATCCCTTTCGGGGAAAAGTTTTTTGGAAACTAGAAAACTCAAGTATTGTATTTCTTAATCTATTCCTAAAAATCATGAGGAGCAAACACACCACTGTAACAGGTATTTCCTTAAAGTATGCACACATACCATTAATCAAAGAATAATAATAATAACAATATACTAATTGACATTATCTAACATTTACAACAGTATCTTATTGGGTAAAGCCTTATCATCACATATGAAGCACAAAAATATCTCAGAAAATCACACATTTGATTTTTTCGCCCACATCTTATCTACACACAGTTTGAACAATCTCAGAGAGCAAAATATAGAACAACCACACAATTTATTATACAGAAGATATCTACATTCTTTACAGTCCTTTTCAACAAGGCAACTTCAAACTTTTTTTTTCAAGCAGAAGGAAATAATATCCTTCTTTGAATGCAGATGTCTTGTGCAGAGTATTAAAATGTGAATAACAAGAGCTGTGGCTGTCTGGCTGATCAGGTGTATCTCTGGGACAGGTAAATGAATCTTATAAAAAGTCCCTGCCCTTCCTTTTCTCTAAGATCCTCATTCATTGCCAAACATCCACAAGGAAGGCCCCATGTAACAGTTATCAGTAGGAGAGAGAATGACATTCACCCACACATAAGAAGATAAAATTTAATATAAATTGGCACTAGCAGCCATTAGATAGTTTTCACAATTGGCATTAAGATAAAAGAAACAAATTAATCCATATACACTAATGTACACATTTCTGCTTTCTGGCAGGAAAAATAGCACAGTGAAAGCATTAACTAGGTTATCTCTGATGCAATATTTAAATAGTTTGTAGCATAATGATAGATGTCAATGAAACCTTTCTTCAGCTGATCTAGAAGTCTTAATTTTAAATATTTTTATACAAAGGCTTACAGAGCTAAAATGTATATTGCTTCATTGTTAGTAGCCTCTAAATGTCTAATATTTATCACTATATTTTTCTTCATATTGCCCCTTTGAGCAATTTTGTACATAATACTGGTAACCTATTTCATGTGCACACAAAATATGGTTTAATTTGTCTACTCAGACAAAGGTCGGAATGGTTCAACATTCAGTACTCTCTACAACAGAGGGATAAGAATACAAGAATTATTTGTCATTTGAGTTCCGTTACCACAGATGGGACATTGCCAACATGAGATCACTGCCTCCTAGTGCACAAATAAAGATAAATTCTTACATCTGCATCCACAGTAAAATTCTACTCGAAATATAATCTTATCTTCAGTGCACTGCTCTGTCCATTCCTGCTTTATACAAATTAATGCATTGTACACTTATTAGAAAGAGGAACACAAACGATGCAATATTCTTTCATTGGATGGAAACCTTTCTCTCTCTGCTAACTATTTGTCTACAAATTGTTATTGTATTTAAAATAAAGAAACGGTTCAGCAAAGAAGAATTCCAAGTATCACTTTACTGTGGGCTGGATGGAAATTCTTTAAAATTTGTTTTGCTGGGAGTCAATCAAAAGCAGCTCACCGTGGCTGCTGATCTAATTTATGTTGAGCTAGTTTGGTGCGCAATCTTGAAATGGAGCTCGCTGGTAAGGAGCCTGGAGTTTTAAAGATGCTCTACAAAATAAAACATGTACATTAAAAAAAGGCAAAATTCAATTTTACACAGATGAAATGTTATTTCTCAAGAAAAGGAATTTAAGTTTAAAAATTTAATATGCAACAAAACAATCAGTAAAATAATAATAAAAAAACGTTGGAAATTGTATTTTGATTTTAACAATGGATTTGTGAACTGTAATTAAAAGTAGAGTAAATTTAATTTTTTAAAATTCTTCAAAAATTATCATTTTGCAAAAGTGACCGATTTTCATGAATTTTTTACTTGTAAAAATAGAGTATTTTTGTTCATGGCTAACAATATCTCAAAAGCAAACAAATATTTAATACCTACAGGAATCTTTGACATTGTGACTTATTGAAACAAAAATTAGCACATTGCTATCATGAAAGCATTCCATAAATACATCCAAGTCAATATTCTGAAAGCTTTCCAATTTCATGAATTGTTATCTTCAGTCCTTTATTCTTACTAATGCAAGGTTGCATTTGTAATTTAATTTCTGATAAAATTTATATCAACTGCATACTTTATTTCACTTAAGAAAGAAAAATATAATTACAACCTCAAATTAATACTTTTATTACATTTATAAATTATATTGTAAACAAATTTTTCAGCATGGTAATGAAAATTCACAATATCATTGAAAACTGATAATGAAAGATAAATTCATGTGATGTCATCCATAATTCGTAATAGAGAAAGTAAAGGAAATAAATATCAAAATAATTATTATTTCAAAAAGAACCAAATTAAAAGGAAAACTAGTAGTGGTACAAAAAAGCACAAACTATCTCAAACCAGATACAGCAAAACCCCTTTATAAGAGACACCTGGGGGAATGGAATTTTGTCTCTTATAAGCGGGAACTCTTATAAGTGGGAAATGGGTTTTTGACACGTTTAATGAAATGTTACCATATTTTTTATGGATTAGTAAGATTTGTATGTTATTTTAAACTTGAGGAAACATTAATAACTTGAAACCAGAGCCCATTTAGCTAGATCTTTTGAGTTTCAATGTACAACAAAATCTTGTTGTACGATAGAAGAGATAATACCTGATGTTATTATTCTTTCTGTATAAAATAACTCAATTTTCTGTTGCCCACCTCCACAAATTGCGCACGTGGCAGAAAATAGTTCCACTGCACCAAAAATAATAGAAATATACGCACTGCAATGTCTTCCTTGTTGCCAAGAGACACGAAGCTTACAGAATGAACTTTCCTCAAGAGAAATTTGCAGCCCCCTTACCTCCCTCCAGGTGACGCTGGTGTGCAATATCCTACTCCAGTCTATTTAAAGCACGTGCCCAAACCCCCAAGCTGACGAAATTCTTGAGTTGCCTAGAGGAAAATTTCACACTTTGTCTCTTACTAGCGGGAAGAAACGCATAGCGGGGCATAAAATCTTGTCTACAATAGGCAGGAATCTCTTATAACAGGGTCTCTTATAAGTGGGAAATAAATACATTGTTTATATACAACTGACCTCAGGACTGTGAATTATGTCTCCTGTGTGCGGGATTCTCTTATAACGGGGTCTCTTATATCAGGGTTTTGCTGTAGTTTTCTATTGGAGTTAGCTATTCAGTTTTGTCCCAGCCTCATCCATTAGTGTTTAAATCCTACCAGGGCTTCTCATGGTACCTACCACCCCTCTGGAGTCACTTACAGTCCCTGAACACACTATAGGTTTGGTCCTGTACCCCTTTATATTTGCCCAAGCTATCTCTAGACCCTATCTTTGAGTTTATACCATTGTTCTGGGTGTAGGGATCCAGCTCCTCAATTACACAGCTGTCTGTCAGATGATTACATTATGGAAGGTAACAAAAACTCTGAATGCCACCCCCCCATCCTCACCTGGCTTAAAATATTAATGTTTTATGTAGGTTTCGAATTCGAAGCATTAGGGGATCAATCAATACATAAAAATGGCGTTGAAGTAATGTTGTTCAGTGCTTTTACTTCTATTTGTACAAATAGTTGAAAGAAAAAAACTAGGTCCTTTTTGAGAAAATCTTGCTTAAAAAGAGAACTTTTCTGGTATTCGAGTATCACAAAACGTGTATCTCCATTTAAAAATCAAACCTGATTTTTTCATCAGCATTAAATTATTTTCTCTACACTAATATGTGTACATGTGCATTTACAAAAAAGAAAAGAAATTAGTTTGCAATAACAAAACAAAAATGTAAGGAAATAGTGTTTTACCTGCATGAAATCATGACACTGCATCACCAAAGAATCATGTGTGATTTCCTTGAAGCATTCTGCAAGAGAGGAGAAGTCACTGCATTGCAAGAGTTGTTCACGATTGCGTTTGATGAGAGTGATGCACACACGAAAGATGATCTTGGAACCTTCATAGAAAAGGCAGTCCCACACACGCAACACAGTCTGAAACATCCCAAAAAACACACAATTGAAAGATCAATACAAATTCAATACTGTTTTAGATATTCAAATTGTCTGTAAGAAATTAATTTTAGATTTAACCCTTTAAGGGGGCCAAGGTTGGGCATGGCAGGGTTCCCATGTAGGTTAAGTGCAAGGGGCTATGATGTGTGTGTCAGCTTAGTAGCAGAAAGCTAGCTTAGAGCAAAGCTACATCAACCCTCCGATCCCTCTCCTAACAGCATCCCATTACTTATGGCAAATTTTACTTAAACATCGATACATCGCTAAAGGGTTTTCGTTATCGATGAAAAAATCGACAAGAAAATATTGATATTTAAAACATTGCTGTTTTAATAATAAACTAATAAACACGCCATTTTCCTACCCATTTGTAATTACACTTCACAAAAGGGATATATTTTTTTGTTTGGTTACCAGCATGTTAGTAGTACGTAAAAATTATTATTGAATGTAAAGAATAAAATTAACAATAAAGAACATCATGTTTCACTATTGATTCAGGCAATGGCATGCCTGGCGGTAACACATTAGAACACACATTAATAACACGAGTAACTCCTAAACTTCCTCAGATTGCACAGGCGAAATGTGCAGCGTGATAAAGAGGATGATGCAAAACAACAATATTGCTGTGGAATGCTGCAACTGAACATGCTTAAATTTTTTTATTAAAAAAATAACAAAATATTGATATTTTAGCAACAAAATATCGATGTGAAGAAAACATCAAAAGCAAAATATCAATGTTAATATATCAATGTTTCTGGGAGAAAACATCAATATTTTAATAACATCGATGTTTTTTGCCATCCCTAATCCCATTGCACAGAGGAAAATCTCTGATGTTGAAATACTGCTCCCCACAATCGAAATGATATGAAAGTGTCATCTGAAGACGGCATTATGTATTGAAAGGTTCAACTTAATTACATCACTTCAATTTTTTATTTTTTATAATTTTTCTTTACACATTGTGCACAATAACTTGACGCATTTTAAACTTATTTCAAATTTGAAACTTTAAGATGGCATTCTGCGTTGTAAGGATAAACTTAATTACTACACTTCTTTAAACAAGTTTCTTTCTACATCATATGCAATAGCTTTTGAAACTTATTTAGTTAGTTAGCTGCTTAGTTTCAAAGCCTTTGAAACTTATTCAAAATTTAAAACTCATAGATTCTAATTTTGTTATTCCAGCAAACATGAAATATACACTTGCAACATAAGGACATAGTTCACGGATGTTCTCAAAAGCTTAAATCCCAAAAATTCTTAATTTCTTAAAGCATAATTGTATTTAATGAAGAAATGCATATTATTGATAAAGAAAATTAATTTTGTTTTTTATTGATAGTTACCTCAATAGGAAGCACCTCTGCAAAGAGACAAATGAACCACTTGGTGGTAATCACAGCCCATGGCAAACCCACATTTCTCACATGACGGTACACATCAGGTACCTTCGCTCTACAAAGAAACATGTCAATTATTAAATATTTAGGCAAGCTCTCCAACAAAACAAGAAGTAGGTTGATGTGTTTGAATAAGGAATTTGAAAACTATTTAAAAAATAATAGAAAAGGATTCATAATACCAACTAGAAAACAAGGCTCATTCAAGTTATTTTCTTTTTCATTACTACAACTGGTATTTAAAGCCATTCTATACACACACTAAAATTCATTTTCAATTATACCACAAAGATTTGGTATTCTGTAACATTTCATCTTTTCAACCTGGTTTTAAGGTACTGAATTAAGCATCTTTCTTCACATGCATTCTTAGTACTTAATTTGGATTCTTACTCTAGACTCACTCCCTTATGAAAAATCTTAATATAACTCCACAGAAAACTCAGACCAAGAAAAATTTTAATTCTTCATGTGACAATGGAAAGATCTATCATGAATGAAGCTATTCAACATGCCAAGTCTCAGATCAGGTAGCTCTCCAGGGAGGCACAGAAGTAAAGATCAGTTGCTTATGGGATCAAAGTAGTTTAAGGGTTAAGATCACATACAGCAAATTGAGGGATGAATTAACTGTGAGAATTTCTCTTGAAACAATATATTCTATTTTAAATCATAGTACCTGAC
Organism: Teleogryllus oceanicus; assembly: GCA_964035755.1. Lineage (NCBI taxonomy): Eukaryota > Metazoa > Arthropoda > Insecta > Orthoptera > Gryllidae > Teleogryllus > Teleogryllus oceanicus. Next base: position 32,277,615 of record CAXIVR010000002.1, read on the forward strand.
TAGTTCTTCCAACACGGCTATGTCTGTAATCACTCCATCCATAGTGCGTGTATAATATTTTGGCAATACACGCTCAACTAGCACCTTCAGGAGCCAAAATGTTGTCTCATCATCCTTTGTGACCAATAATAACAGCCCTGCAATGTAATTCAATCCCTGGAGGGAGAAGATTTTTCTAAGCGCAGGAAGTACGAAAATAGAGTACACAAAAATGTTATCATTTTAGTCTTTAGTATAGAGGTCACTGAAATTGAAATAATACTTTAACATAATCTAAAAAAAAAACTTATGTTTACATTATTCTGTTTTATTATTATTAATTATTATTAATTATTATTATTATTATTATTATTACTATTATTATTAAAGGTTTTTAAATTTACAAGATGGGATTAACCTCATTATATTTTTAATGAGTGTTTACTTCAAAATTTTACATTGTAATCGAAATTCTTATATGTAATATACCTGAAGAGGACCTACAATATCTTTGGGCCAAAACTTTGAAAGAATTAATAATCAGAACCGAATTAAGGTTATTTTTTTGGATATCGTTAAAAAGATGATATCGTAGAGCACGAACGATTCAGTCAACAAAATTCTAGACTGGTGATACATTGTAATCAATTCTAATAAAATAATCATATGAAGTGAATACTATATCCACATTTTTGTATAAAAATGTTGACACAATAAAACTACTAACTACAGAAAAATATATTAGCATTTCTGTCATTAAAAACGAAAAACTTTTAATAAATTAATCTGCTTCATTTCTGTAACCACCAGAGTACATAACAAACAGTATACTAAGTGATTTTAACAATGTTATCAGGCCCTTTTATAGGTGCACTTAAAAAATCTAGACAAGTCGATAATCCAAAAGGTAATAGTAACCTCAAAGATCATAAATACACCGCACAAAACATTTCTTCAGAATTCATCACAATGTTACTACCTGTAATGATCAATATTTAGCATATATGAAAACAAAAATTACCGTTCTCCCTTTTTCTTCTTCCAAGATAAAACAAACTTCAAGTAGGAACTATCAGAACTGATAGCTTACCTGGCAATAACCTACTTCTTTATTGTCATGTGCATACGCCACAAGAATATTGCACAGTCGGATCTGATGATCATCAGCAGCATTAAAGAAAATATTGTCTGGATATGTTCGTGGCAGGTCCATTTTGACAGTGTCTATTATTTCCTGGTCCTTAGGGCCTGATAAAAGTCGCTGATACCAATCATGACCCAATTCTTCCCTCATAACATCGGCTCCACTAACCGTCATCCATACCTTCAAACATATACTGCCTTGTAAATTACTTCTCATAAATATCAAGAAAAAAATATATCATTCAAAGAAACTGCAAGAAATCTACAGTAAAAATAAAATGAATATTTGAACCACGTCTTCACATATAAGAAAGAAAGTACTTAATCACTAACTTACCATCCCCCTATGTTCCCCTGGAATTCCTTTCCTAACATAACGTTTCACAGTAAGACTCCTTTTCAAGGATTTTCCTTCGCCAATAAGCTCGTGCCACTTTTTCGCTCTTTTCGCGAGAACCACCAAGTACTGTGACATGAAATCTTCGTATGTTTCATAATCGAAATCCTCTGGTCTCTCAAAGCCATACTCGTCAACCTTGCTGCAATAAGTAAATAGGGTAACGCATATATTAGAACCCCGAGAGCTCGAAGGCGCAATATCGTCAGAATATTGAGCTGCCATCACAATTGCACTTCAGTGTACAGTCGCATCACTGTCATCGGTAAAACCCATATTCCGGCAAATTTATAAGTTATTCACAGGTGAGTCGATAAAGAACTATAAACGTGCTATTGAAAAACCCGCTAAAGCAATAACTTCGTAACATAATGGTTATAAAGTTTTTTAAGAAAATAATAAACCGCACTATAACTCATAATTGGATACCTTTCAATTCAAGCAATACACACCTGAAAACCGAACTTGCCATCCCACACCATATCACTTCACCATGTCTCGCGGAAGGCGCCCGGTGGTTGTGCTACCAACTTCTGAGAAATAAAATTTCAAGGCACCCAGATGAAAAACAACTAAGAGATAATTACCACAGACAAATGCTTTATTAAATATATTACTTTTATTACATTCATGTGCATACATTAATAATTTTTCATTTATTATATACATACAAAAGCATTTCATAAACAATATGGCACATATCGGAATTCAGTTCATAGTATGTAGAACTGCTTTCTTTATCAATATCAGAATTAGTCATGCAGTTTCCTGATCGACATCAAACCAAGCGTCAGACTTTTTATTAGAATATGTGTCACAAATTCTACGTCACATTATCATTTTTGTTTTTTGATTTAACTACAAGTGATGCACTGGGAGTGCTCAAATCTCGTGACGAAACACCGACCACACTAGACATATCAGAATCTCCCGTGAAAACAACCTGTCTACGCGCCCAGGAAACACTGCCACTACCATCACTAGCTGCTGAGGCGTCAGCAGGGGTGGAGTGTCCCCGGCGCGCAATTGAATGCGTGCTCGCCACTACACAGAGGTTTGCTCCGTTCCCTCCCGCAAGCGCATTGCCGCTATTGTTGTCACCGCCACTTCCACCGCCCCCACTAGGTCGCGAAGCTCCGCGAGACGCTTCCGAGCTAGAAGAACTAATCGCCATTGCTTCTTGGGTCTTGCGTAGCATGGAGGCGGCCCAACCTAACCCTAAGCGCTCAAACATGCCTTCGAGATCTTCCGGCAGGGTTTCGAGGGTTCCACTGTCCTCCGCTGTCTGGCGCGCGGCGTCGTCTGCCAGCTGTTGCTTCGAGGCCGCCTCGTGCGAAGGGTCCAACGCCGTGTCAGCGCCGCCACGTTGGCGCCGCTGTTGCTGTTCGGGGGAATCTGGGCTGGAACGCTGCGCCTTGCGAGGCGTTGACGAAGACCCCGAGATCAACAGGTCGCTGACGAAGTCGCTCGACGCGCCAGACATTACGGACACGTCGACATCCAGATCGATCTGCGGGCCGGAGTCTGCGCTTTTCATCCACGAGAAAGGGCTCCTGAGGACGCCGCGTCGAATGAGCTCCGCCACGATGTCCGGGTCGTTTTCGTCTTCCTGGAGCTGCTGCTGCTGCTCCGCCTCTGCGACGTGCGGAGAACACCGCGCAGCGGGGGAGCAAGGCGGAGAGCAGGGCGGGGGCACGGGCCCGGGCGAACGGGAGCGGGGCGGTGTGGTGGCCACGTGGGGTGACATGGCGCACGGAGGAGGGAAAGGATACGAGCACGGAAGGAAGTCGCTCTGGACAGGGGGAGAGCCGTGCGAGTGGGGTGTGCCTGGTGGCGGGGAATGAGCGGTGGGGGAGACGGGAGAGGTAGCGAGCGGGAAAGACTCCGGAGGCAACCACGGGTCGACCTGTTGCGCGGCAAGATGAGTGGCGATCAATAACCCATGGAGATTCTCTCGTGGACCCGTATTGAATTCCGCAGCCTCGCCCGTTACTGTTCCGAACACCAGCGGAGAACGAGGCGGCGGCGGTGGTGGCGGCGGCGGCGCCGGGGAGCCTTCGCCCTCCAACACCGACTGGGACGCCGTGCTGCTGCACGTGGGCCCCGGGCCGCCACATGGCCGGCGGCGGCTTCGGCCGCAGCAGGCCCCGGGCCGGGGAAGGGGCCAACCCACAGCGTGTCGTCGTCGCCGCTCACGAGCCCCGCGGGCGCGCTCTCGTCCGGCGGCGCGGAGACCATGGGAGGCGAGCGCGCCGGCGAGGCAGGCGGGGAGCGGACATCGCGAGGCGACACCACCACGGTGCCGGGGCAGACGTGCTCGCACGGGGGCGAGCGGGTGGGCGTGGCGGGGCGGCGCGGTGCCGGGGCGCGGGGGCGAGCGCTGCTGCCCGCCGGAGGGCGGGCTCTGTCGCTGAAGCCTCTGGAACCACGTCTCGTTTTGGCCGTCACCGTCCGTCCTGGCGGCAGGTGTTTCCGGTGACCATTCCACCCTCTTGTCGCGGCCCGGCGAGCGCGGCGGCGTCGGCGAGCGGGCGGGGGCCGTTGGGGCGGGGCGGGTCGTGGGGCGGGGGCGTGGGCGGGCCGGGCGGCGGCCGCCGCGGAGGGGACGCGTCGCTGGGGGAGGCGTGCAGCCCCGCCAGGGTGCTCTTCTCGCTGCGCACGTGCTCGATGAGGCGCGCCAGGCTCTCGATGCGCCGCGCGCAGCGCTGCGACATCTCGGCCACGTCGGCGGCGGCGCACTGCCACGCGTCGTCCGCCGGCGGAGTCCCGGCCGCGTCGCACGCGCACCACGTGGCCGAGGCGGCGCCGCGGTCGCCGCCGCCCACGCGCAGCGGGGGCGCCGCCGCCAGCGGGCGGTAGTCGGGGCTGTCGTGCGGCAGCGCCGGGTCGGCCGGGGGCGCCGACGCCGGCACGCGCCGGAAGGCCCCGCGCGTGAACAGCTCGTGCTGCAGGTACTCCGTGGTGTCCAGCGGCGTGGAGGGCAGAGGAGCCGGCGACGGCGTCGAGGCCGCGCACGACGGCGGGCACGCGGGCGAGCAGGACCTGCCCTGCGGACGCGGCGCACGGAACGTCCAGGTCCTGCGGCGTCACTTCCACCGCCACGGAGCGCCGGCCGGGCGAGCTGGAGGGCGAGGACACCGGGGTCGGGGCGGGCGCCGGCGTGCCCGGCGGCCCCTCCGCCCGGCACGCCGTGTTGAGGGGGTGGCCCAGCACTTCGGACGTGAGCGACACGTCGCTGGAGCTCACGTTGAGCGCCTCGACGTTGGCCTGGCTCATGGCGAGCAGGCGCGTCACGTAGCGCTCCAGCAGCGGGTCGAGCGGCGTCGGTCCCGCCGGCACCCCGCCCCCTCCTCCTCGCTGGCACTCGCCCTCCGCGCAGACGACCAGCGGCACCGCGCGGCACCGCAGCAGCCCCACCAGCGACTCGAGGTCGGCGGCGTGCAGCTGGTCGGGCGGGCTGAGGTAGAGCGTGCTGGCGCTGTCGTCGGCGCGCCAGGGCGGCGTGCGGCCCAGGCGCTGGGACCAGGGGGGCGCCGGGGCGCTGGCGGCGGGGCCCTTCTTGGCCGGGGAGCGCGCCGCCGCCACCCCCGCGCGCCGCGGCCTTCTTGTGGGCTTGCGCGCGCTTGGGGACTTGCGCCGCTTGTTGCAGGGGCGGCGGCGGGGCACGGGCAGGGCGCGCGCGCGGGCGGGCGCTGGGGCGACGCGCGCGGCGAGCGAGGGCGGGCGCCGTGGGCAGCAGGGGCGGCGGCTGGGGCGGCGGCGGGGCGGGCGCGAGGCGCCGCGCTTGGGCGCGCTGGGGAAGAGCGCGGCTGGGGCGTGCGCGAGCGCGAGGCGGGCGCGGGCGACGAGGCGGGCGACTGGCGCGGGGAGGGCTGCGACTCGCCCGACGATTTGGGCGAGGGTGGGCGCGGGGGCGGGGCCTTGCGGTGCGGGCAGTGGTGGGCGTGGCGATGGCGGTGGTGGCGGCGGCGGCGCCCGGCGTCCCCCGAGTCGCCGTCGCCCGTGAGGCTGACGCGCAGGCGCATGGCGTCGCCGTCGCGCGGGCGCAGGCAGCCGCACACGGCGCCTCCGACTTGACGGCCACGTCCACGCCCAGCCCGCGCTGCTCCTCGCGGGCCCCGTCCGCCCGCACGCGCGCCGGCGCCGGTGGTCGGCGCCGCGGGCCGCCTTGCGCACGCCCTCCCGCCGCTGCTCGTGGCGCTCTTCAGCGGCCGGGGCCGCAGCCGCCTCCGTCCGGTGGCCTCGGCCTTCGTCCACCGCCGCGCCCTCGTCCGCCTGTCTTGATGGCTCGTCAATCTGCCCCATCGCTCGTCGACCTGTCTCGGTCGCTCGTCCATCAGTCTCGGTCGCTCGTCGACCTGTCTCGGTCGCTCGTCCATCAGTCTCGGTCGCCTCGCCGTTCGACCTCGCCCTCGTCGTCGCTCGTCCATCCAGTCTCGGTCGCTCGTCGACCTGTCTCGGTCGCTCGTGCCCCTGCCGCGCCCGTGGGAGGGAGCGGTGCGCGTGGCGAGGAGGCCGGTGGGCGGGGCGGGTCTGAGGCGGCAGGGGCGGGGCGGGCGGCAGGGGCGGCGACCGGGCGTCGCCGCTGCTGGCCGAGTCGCCGGAGCCGGCGTCGCGGCGGCGGCGCGCGAGCGGCGCGGGCGGCGGCGACGGGGGCAGCGGCGGCAGCTGCGACGCCTCCGCCTTGCCCGCCAGCAGGCGGTCGCGCTGCTCGCGCACCCGCTCCAGCAAGCCCTCCAAAGCCTCCAGGTCACCTGCGCACACAGGCACGCCAACAACAATTAAAACACTGCACACGTTTTCTTCAGCTCTGGATTCTCTTTTCCCGCTCCATTACCTGTATTAGTTCAATTGGAAATAAAAGGTAGCGCCGAGTGTTGTCAAAATTTCATATCCATAAATGCCCTCTCCCTCGTAATACAAACTATTTTGCATTTGATACAAAAGTCCTCCCCCCCCCTACGCTTCTTCCATTTAGCGTAATGACACCCCATTTCAGTGTATTAAAAACTTTATTTGTGTACAATTCCAGATTCGACCATGGGAAGACGTTTTTCTGACATTTTCTCAATGGTGTTATTTACATAGTCCTGAAATATGCAAGAAGTAACATGAAGTTACCCTACTGTTTGAAAGATTTTAAAAGCTTTCTGGCAATCACAAATACATACTAATTTCAAGATGCATCGAATCTGGTCTTAAGTTATGGAAAATATGTTATTGAATAAAAAAATTTTAAGAACTCATTTCCATTTTCTCAACATTATAATTCAGGAGACAAAGGGAAATGGGGCAATAACATGAAGGTGGAAGCAAATTGTGTAAATATTAGATGCACGAGAATTCAATGTTTCATAGGTTTATAAAACAATGTTGCGCAGCCTTAAGTACAATACCTAGTTTCTAGTTTCATATTGTACTTTATTTCAACATTTTTCCATGTAATTGAATGGGACAGTTGGTTTCACAGTTTTCATACACAAAATCACACATTTCACATTGGAAGCACCAAGGAACAGCCCATTAAAGAAATACCATCTCCCAACACAAGTCTGTGAATTTAAAGTAAAAAGTTCCCTACGTGTCTACGTCTATGGGAAATAAAATAGTCAAACCATCAGTTCTTTTAGTTACCACAGACAAGAGGCAGCAATCATCTCTGATTATAACATGAGAAGGTAAAGAAACTTTACAAAAAAAACTGTTATAAGTTTCAACTTCAGTTTGTAGGTGGAAACTTGGTCAAATGAATTTTTCTAATACTCATTCATTGGTTCAAACTCGTTTTCACGATACGTTTCATAGGCAACTTTTATCATCTGAATAATACATTATCTATTTATCACTTCATGCACAATCTGAACTAACATTTATTATGCAAGTTAGTACAAAAGTGCATGAAAGAAAATAAGGGCAGGATGACATGGGCGCAAAGACATTGAAAACAAACATTCATTCAGCTCTAAAATAAGATTTTATACCAAAATTCCTGATACTGTAAAGATTTGAAATTGAACCAAGTCGAATGCAATTAAACAATGTCAAATGAGAACAAATTACTTTCTTTGAAATTTTAAAATAAAAAAGGCTTCACAAGAATAAAATAGCTATTCAACTCAAAAACTTCACATTGTCATGCTTCCAAGAAAATCAGGTTTAAAGGTATCCAATGTGATTAATTTTGCTTATAGGGAGTCAATATAAAAAAATATTGTTATTAAAACGTCAATTCATCCTTCAACGCAATATTAATGTTCACGCTTTGTAGGAACTTACGAATGGATGGCCCAGTGGAATCCTCGACACGCTTTGCAATTGGCTCTTCTTTCGCAGCATGCTCTTCCAAAGGCATTGCCCCACCAAAATCTTGCACCTCCTCTTCAGCGTCAACAGACTGCACCTCTTGCACTGGGGACAACGGTGTCGAAGGAACAGAGGGATGAGGTGGAACAAGAATAATGGAGTTTTCAGACGACGAAGGAGTTGACGGCAGCATGGGGCTGGGTGGCACAGCGCCGACAGACTCCCGAGACGATGCTGGCAGGGTGGTCCACATGCCCACGTTCAGGGCAGCCGCTGGACTGTCAGCCTCATACTGTTTGGCTGTCAGCTGGGCGCCGTCCCCTGCCCGCGACAAAAGGACATCAGAAATGCTGCATGACACACACACAGACAGAATGTGGAAAGGGAAGATCCCTTCCAATTGCACTGCCACGGTTTCCTTCATGTCAGCTAAACACATACTGAAATTATTTTAATCAATTAAAAACGGTACTCAGAGATGTCTAAAATTACTTGACCAAAACAAAAGATGTTTTGCCTAGTAACAACTACTCATCATAACAATACACTTGCTGCAACACCAAAAATCCCTTGGTTCTCTTAAAATCAACTTCATTGTTGAATAGAAACATTGTTGACATTTCTAACAAAACCATCAATCAGGGTGCCCTTTGGGCTCTTGAATCTCTATCTTCATTCCATTCCCTGAGTAATTAGCATTTTCTTTACATTCAATTTGGAGGTCCAAGGACACTGGACTATGTTTACCACCAAAAATCCAAATTTAAAATTAGAAGGAAACCATACATAAGAGTTTTTCTTTGAACCCCAATGTTACAATGATGAGATAAAATCCATAATCATTACTGACAAACTAGGCACCCTGTAGTGTGTAAAATAAATGAAAAATACCCATGACATTTTAAAATGAATGTCAATATTAAATAATTAATTCATAATTTCTGTAAATATTTGTGATATTTTGATACTAAAATGTTGTACTGTTTTACATATTGGTAGAATTTGTGCTTTTTCAAATTCACAAACACAGATTCTTATAAAAATATTTTTATACCTAATTAAGCTACTCTCTGCATCGTTAGACATCTTTAATAATTTGTCTTTACCAATGGGTTTATGTGTTAAACAGCAAGTTTATACCGACCCAGACATCATCAGATTTGTCATGTAGAAGTCACGATTTGATGTCACTCGTTTGCTCTCTTCAAGAGCAGACTTTTGTTAAAAACACGTTTTAACATGGCAAGCCATTTTTCTGTACTTTCTCTATTCATTTAAGTGTTTTGATTTCCCAGGTATTTCCCTCTTTTTGAAGACAATGGTAACCCAGTTTTTCAAAAACAAAAGACTTACTAAAATATCAGAAAGCGTAAGAACATAATAAAGTAAATGTTAAGTGTTCTGAAAACTGTTACTGTCGTGTTAAATCATATGTTATTGTTTGACACCCTCATTTTTAATATAATTGTAATTAAACAAAGCAGAGAACCCAAAAAGCCAACTGCTGGAAAGATATACACACTACCACGAATTGGAAAAAAAATAACAGCAGAAAACTTACCTTGCCCCATAACAGGAACAGGTTCTGCAACATTTACATTTGATGCAGGTAATTTAACTGGAGGAGACATTGGTGGTTTGTAAGAAGCAAAGGCTTCCACGTCACCTACCACATTTTGAAATGCAGAAGAAATAATATGCTGACGTTCTGCATGTCGTTCTTTCAAGCGAGCATCAGATACATGGGCTTCCACCTGCACAAAATATTCATGAGTTTAGATCAGAAGAATACTAATCTAGTCAAGAAAAGGGGGGTGAATAAATTTTATTTTATTCTCACAAACAAATTTCACCTGCATCACACTACAATGAAAATTATTCTCAATGTTTCCAGTTCAGACCTGTCTTCAAAATGGAAGGTTAAAAAACAATCTAAACACCAACCCCCCTGACAATAAAAAGTGTCAACTTTCTAGTTCAGGCCATATCTTGCTAAACAAGGCATTATACACAAGTATCTGGAAGATGATATTTGTCATTTACTTTCTTTCTTTCCAACTACTGACAATTAAATTCCAAATCACTTCCTTCAAAATAACTTCAGGAAAATATTTGAAAACATATTTTCAGCTTGTCTTAACATAACTGGGAAACACAACAAGCCCCACGACTTAAAATAAGACTTTGGGATATATGCACAGAATTAAATAATGAACATTAAAAGTAAAATTTAGCATAAAAGTTTTGAAAGTGACTCGAAGACCATAATCTTTTGATTGATAGTATTTCCTATGTAGTTGAATTCCAAGAATTTAAAGAGACATTTGGTAGCTCTTTAATAAGTAGACCCCAATAGGCAGGATGCTGTTGGTTTTCAGGTTTTTTTCACAATTACTTCAGTTAGGTATGTTGAAATTTTTATTGGTTTAGAGACTTCATTGCAGATATGCAATGTACACATATCAAACTATATCCATTTATTTATTTTATATTTGAAACATGCCAACAGGCTTGAAGAAATAGTAAATGCACTAACTTCACATATTTATGAATGATGAATAACATAATTATGAATGATGAATTTATGATGAATTATTTCCTTTTGTATAAAAAATCAATAATCCCCATAAGTGTATATTACTGATGGTTAGAGAATTACCCCCAAGGGAAGCATCAAACAGTTTTAAGTTGAAAATGCAAAAGAGCACAGATTTTTTATTCATTTTTGGATTATCATCAGCATATACAACCCAAAAAACATATTACATGTGCACATGAAACCCACACAACATATATGCATTTGCAATATACTTTCCCAATGAGTTCAGAAATATTATGATCTACAGCCATTAAACTGTTTTTTCTTTATTTGAGCTACATGCCAAAAACATGAACATTTAAGGGAACACATGAATATGTGAACATGCGAAGGGAACATGTAGTTAACATATGAGGGAACATGCAGTGAACAGGTGAAGAAACATGGAAAGAGAATAATATTCACTATATTATATCAGGGAGGTTGTAGGAAAATTTGCAGATTTCAGATAGAGCAAAGATAGATTTAGCTCTTCACCCTCCTGACTCTTTCCCTGAAGAAGCCCCAAAAAAAATTGATATCTTATTAGACCTGTCATGGCAGGCCTACAATGTTTCAATGTACAGTTTAGATTCCAGCCTGAAGTTGGAACTCAGTATGAAGTTCTTTTCACTTTTAAAACAATGTTTTACAAAGAACAAAATGTTCACATGGGTCCAGCTAGTTTCCAAGTAAACTATGTGTTTACACACAGCAAGAAACATAATAGCATCTAAAGTTTGCTAATAAAATTGAAATAAACTAAATAGACAATCTTACACTAAACTAAATAGAGAATCATTTTCACAATTGACCATTCCAAATCATATCCAATTTTACAAAAAAGCACTCCTAAGAGGTAAATGAGAGTAACTGTGATGTAGGTTTCAAATAGAGTACTAACTTTATTAATGAAAAATCATGAAATACTAACCGGGTTTCCAAACCCAGCCACTGTTCTAGAGATTCTCTCTTCTCTAGAAAGCACCCCCAATGCAGAAAGAAGATTCTGATATTCACGTTCAAGGCGCTGCCGGCGCAGAGCTTCTCTGCCCCGGATCCCCACTGGCACTGTGGTAGGGTATGGTGCAGACAGAATGGCAGATGTTTCTGCAGCTCTTCCAATGGCTGCACTACAAGAAGCATCAATGGTAGCTCCAGCAGCTGATTCTACAGCAGCAGCTTCTGTTCGTGCATCATTCTCTCCATCTCTTATTAACCGTGTTACCGAGATGCTCGAAGAAGCATCATAGACATGTTTGAAACGATTTGTGTGGTCATATAACTGCACCCGATGTGAACTTGTTTCAGAGCTGCCCAATTCAGCTTGAGTCTCATTTGAATTTTGATCAACAGCATTCACCATCCGTTCCTCAGAAGGAAAATCTTCAGTCTCAGTTCCTCTCCTTTGCATTTGCTTTTTGGCGTCAGCAATTACTGGGGCATCGAACTGAGCTTCTTCATCAACTCTTTCTTCAATTACATCTAAAGCACGTGGACGGGAAAACCTGAAGTAAGATTTGAAACAAGTATTCTTCATGAGTAGTTACATAAAAAGCAAAGGAGAAAATAATTTCTCACACAATAAATACACACAAGGCAATTCTACTTGTACATCTTGTGAAGATACTTAAAAATTAAAAGATGTTGTAAATTAAAAGTCATTAAAAGACCCACTAAAAATTTGAAGGCTTCATAATCAATTTCTATTATTTTGTGTTTCTCTTAAAAACTGTATTATTTAAATAAAATGTAATTGATCTTTGAGATACACATTTCAAAGAGCATAAACTAATGATATTTTTTGTCAGAGATAATAAAAACTTTTTGTCTCGCTTTTTAAGCTGACCAACTCTCAAAAGAGTTTTAATTTATTTCTTCCATCATCCTTTCTAAAAGTATTGGGTTATCAGCTCAAGATCTCCTTTATTTATTTATTTAACATTAAAAAGAGCACATTAAAAAGAGCACACACCATGTGCTCTTTTTGAAGAGAAGAAAAGCTACATTTTGAGCCCACAAGCAAAGCAAGAGATCATCTCACTATTTGATCAATGGAAACTGACCAAGAAACCTAACCAAATTGAGAGATCATTCCAAACAAATCTGAATTCAACTGATTATGATGGTAAGAGTGGCCACCCACACGCCCGCCCGCATGCACGCACCCACCCACACACATACTGCGTGTGTCTAGAGGTGTAGTGTGGGGTGGGGTGGCATGGTATGATGTACTGTGGCGTGGTGTCATGTAGTGTAGCGTGGTGTCATGTAGTGTAGCGTGGTGTCATGTAGTGTAGCGTGGTGTCATGTAGTGTGGTGGTGTATGTGGTGTCGCGTGGTGTCATGTAGTGTGGCGTGGTGTGTGTAGTGTAGGTGGTGCATATTAGTGTGGTGGCACTGTAGTGTGCGTGGTGTCATGTAGTGTGGTGTGGTGTGGTTCATGTAGTGTAGTGTGGTGTGGTGTAGTGTGGTGTGGTGTGGTGTGGTGTCATGTAGTGTAGTGTGGTGTGGTGTGGTGTGGTGTCCTGTGGCGTGGCGTGGCATGTGTGTGTGTACATGTGTGCGTATGGTGGTGGTGGTGGTTGTTTTCTCCAAGTTTTGTAGTTTTTCACACTATTTTATAAAAAATATGAAAGGAAGCCTCATGTTATTTTGTCAACCCTTTGATTTTACTGTGATGAAGTACATGTTAAAAAAAATTACTCAACAAATACAAAATGAGTCACTATTTTTTTCTGGACTAATTTTTCATGCAATAATACCTAGTTATTTAACCACTTAAAAATATTTCCTGCTTTCCAACAATTCTTCAACAAATTCCCAGTTTTTCCCCCTAACTTTTCGAGAGCAATGAAATTTCATTAAAGTTTTCCAGAAAGCGGCCACCCATTCTTTACTGAATTTTTGGATTTTGTTACTTATTAAAAAAACTGAAAATTAAAATTTCAATGCATTCATGTTTTTCCTGAATCCTTTTTCAAAAGAGAGTATTACTTATCTTTAAACATATCATAAAATCTAGTACAAACCTGCAAGAAACAGAGTCATTCCACACAGCAGGGAGATGCGAGATGAACTTAGAAGCCTCTTTTAAGGGTTTTCCTTTGGCAGACACAGATGACCCAACAGCCTCATCAGCATTTTCTGCGTCTTTCAAAACACTATAACTAGAAGATTTTGAAATGCACTCGTCAACATCAGATTCTGACGACACTCTCATGGATCCTGTTTTCCTAAAAATTCCCTGTTCCGTACTTTTTTTGAGTGCTTCCTGGACTTGTTTAAGACTTCCAGTCAAGAGTGTTTCACCAGCATATAAACTTTTGTGGCTGGTAGAATCCTTCTCAGGGGCTGATCTTTTTGATCCAGATGGTTTGGATGTACCTATTACAAAATATATAGAAAATAAATACTTGTGAAAATCAAAATTAGAACTAAATTTAAAATATTGTAGTTTGAGTCCAAAAGCAAAGCAAAAGATTATCTCAATATGCCATCTTGCACATGACTGTATTGTGTTTCAAGTAACAAAGTAAAATTCTATGCCAGATACTTATTAACAGCACTATGAAGATACTAGTATAAATGCACATAGATAAAATAAATATAAGATAAAATATGTCCACACAAACCAGTATGAATATCATTTTCCTCCAAATTCTCGGCAAATTTTTCATCTGATAGGGAGCTAAAAGTCACACTCTTAGCAGTTTGTTTCTTCTTGTCAGGCTCTGTCATTTTTTTCTGTTCTATTAGAGTCAACTGAGTTGAATTAGCCAACTGCAGAGGAAGTGCATCTGATGATGGAACAGAGTGTGTCCTGGAAGAATAGAAATTAATAAACTACCTACACTGCCACTGTACTGATTTAAAAGAATTAATAATTTTTCACTGTATTTCAATAAAAAGAGCTGAAATGACATAACACAAAATCAGTAAGATTTTTGCGAATTTCAGTGTCAGAATAATGGTATTAACGATTCAACTTTATTTAATCATGACTCATTCTTTTTAAAACACGTATATTTAGAAAAGTTCATAAATCCTAAGCAATTTTATTTATAACTTAGATTCGCATTCAATGCAAGAAAGTTATACTCCTCATTAATTTTTTCCAATGGATTTCTTCATTTCCACATGCCATATTACTTATGAACAGTAACATACGATAAGAAAATTAAATGGGCAAACATATTAGAGGATATATCACGATTTTAAAATTAAATTGTAAAAACTTTTCCAGGAAATACCCTGTCTACAGAGATTGATTTATCAGGCCAACCCACTAATCATTTAAATTATAATTAATTTAGCTCAAAAATGTTTTATGATGGGTACAGTAGTGCTTTTCACACATTGCATACTGAAACTCACTGCATCTGATGAAATAAATCTGAGTAAGAACAGATGTATCTACCCTACAGATTGAAACGACGTGTTTAACCCCATTAGATCTCCTCACTACACCACTGCTTGTGAGTGCACTTGATCAATACAACAATTACAATAAACAAAACATAAAATCTCTCACCTGTTTTCACTTGTCACAGAACCAATACTAGACAGACTGTCCACAGTGGAACCTCGTGTACCTAATCTACTACCCAATTTATTTACAAATTTATCTATGCACGGAGGTCTCTGGCTCACAGAACTCAGAGCTATGGATGAGCTGCCTTGAGAGACTGAGCTGCCTTGTTGCATCAGAGGTTCATCAGGATGGGTTGGCACTAGCATAAACACATCAGAAGACGGAGGAAGAGGCACTGGGATTTTATTAACATCACGGAGAGGAGCCTTTTTGCCCAGTTTGCTCTTCGTTTCTCTGCTCTTGCTAAACATGAAAAGAAACATTATTCATCAATAAATGACATTATGAAAAGCTAAATATTTATTCACAAAAGACAATATTTGCTTCACTAACAAGATTAATATATACATGTTCAGAATACATTTGCAAAACATCCTACATTTCAATATTAATAAAACAAATTAGAAGCTGAAAATCTTTTGTATAACACTTCAATGCAGATAAATAAATTTGAAGTGTCTGTTTGTGATTTTTGAATTTTCGGCTTTTAAATATTTTTGCAACATGCTTATTGATTACTAAAATGAATAGTAAAAAGTAAAAGGATAATTGGAAAAGAAACAGACTTGAAAGAGCTAGAGATTCAAGTGAGCTTAGGGGGATAAAGAAATAAAAAATGCTATTAAAATATTAAAGAAAAAGAAAGTAGAAGGCTGACATGATTTCGATGTATTCGAATTTGAATGAGTTCTGGAAGAAGGGACAAGACTCACTGAAAGCTTATTTAAAAAGATAATTGGATATTTGAGTAGAGAGTAATTCCAGAGGAATGGAAAGAAGGTGTAATTGTAACAGTTTACAAGAGGGGGAAGAGGAACAAAGTAGAAGATTACAGAGGAGTAACGTCCATGATATTAAAATAAAAAAAATTAGGATGTGGATTGTCAGATGCAGTCTACTGAGAGAAATAAGGGAGAAGGAACTAATACCATGCAATTAAATAGGATTCAGAAGAGGTATGGAAGTTATAGACAACATGATTAATTGATTGTTAGTATTTCCAGGCGTGTTGATTGCTAAGGTCATTAGTCCTGTAAATGTAGTGCATGTATATTTTTTTCCCTCAGGAGGTGGCAGTGATCTTCCTCCCTGGATGGCAAGATCCTACACGACCTAACATCGGCTAGCAGGGTTTCCTGCACACCAGGTATCTCTCACTAGCAGGGCAGTACCCCAGCCGGGGCAAGCTCTAAACTCCTGGCCAGTCTTCCAGGATATGTCGTAGTGTAGTGTGAGTGAAAGGGGGTGAGAATAGGACAAGGATGAGGAAGGAAAGATCACGTGCAGTCTGCGGCCCATTTATTAAGGTACCGCTCCAGCATTCGCCTAGTTTGATCGGAGAAACCACTGGGAGAACTACCAATCAGAGCAGCTGGCCATTACAATTCTCCTTCAGATAGCAACTGAATTTGACCTAGCTGACAAGGTAGTGATGAAAATCCTGTCACCATCCGGACTCAAACCTAGGACCTCCAAGTTAGAGGCACTGTAGTGACATCAGTTGATGCCCTGAGCCACCTCTCCCGGTTTATGAATAACATTTACATATTGCACTTTATTATAGGAAGGGAGATACAAGTAAGAAAGAGAAGCCTATGGGCTATATTTATTAATTTGAAGGTGGCCTTCGGCAGTGTGGACAAGTAAAGGCCATGGAATATTATGTTGAAACTAGGAATTGAAGGGATCATTATATGCTTAAAGATTATTTACTAAGAAATGAAGTGCAGAGTGATGACAGATGGGAAATTTAGCAATAGGTTCTGAAGCAATAAAGAGGTAAGACAGGGTTGCGTTGCCCATTAAGTTTCTGTTTTTTTTTTATTTATAAATGGTAGGTTTAGAAGAAAAGTTATGGAAGGGCCAGAATAGAGGGATGTTGATTGATAAAATAAAAATTCAGTCATTATGAATGTTAAAATGAATACTTATAGTATACACAGTGCCTAATTAAAAAAATAATTATTCACAGAAAATATGAGTTCGGATATTTGGCACTTCGGATCTTTGATGTTCAGATAATTGACGTCCCACTGTATAACCAAAGTGATGGATTTTAAAAAAGGCAGATGTAAGATGTGAAAAATTGTAAGGAAGTCTTTTAGAGATCGAGAGTGACTAAATATTTAGGATTTTGGCTTCACAAGGGAGGAAGCTATGAAATACACATTGCAGATATTAGTCAGAAGGGGATGATGGCTATGAATTAAGTGTGGAGCTAAATTAAGAGGTGTAAGGATTTCTGGGCAAAGGGGATGAGGATATGTGACAGTAATGTTGGTTCTATTTAGGTGAGGGAGGGGGGGCAGAAAGGAGATGGAAGGAAAATAGTAAATGAATACAGAAAATATTGTTTAGATAGAACCTGGGAGTAGACAATTGCTCACCCACTTACATGGTAAGATGGGAGACAAGGAGGCAAAACAAAAGAAAATGTTTTCAAAGAATTCCGATAATACCCTGAAATTATCAGTTTCAGTTCAAAAACTTCAATTTACCGATAAATTGTACTTTTCAATGATACAAGGGTAGTTTTTTTTAAGGTGTAGATTTATGTAAAAATTGTTTTAGTGAAATCTGTATGTAGCACAGTTTCAAGTGAGAGATTATCAAACGTATTGGATCTTGCTCCTGTTCATGAAACCAAAAACATAGTGTATAAAGGAGCTTTACTGCAGATTTCATTGTAATATTAATGCAAAAATTGTCGAATAATTATTTTCAAACTTTATTTCTACTTTAAAAAAATTAAAAGTCTTTCTAAATTAATTCAAGACTCCATGCAACCGAAGGTGTAGGTGCAGCTAGTTTTGTGTAAAATAAGTTAGAAACCTTTTACATTACCTTCCTCCTGATGGACCAGAGACCTTTTTAGGCAAAGAAGCAACAACAGTCGATCTAATGTTCTCCACAGTGCGTACAAAATTTCTTTGTTTTTCTGCATCTTCTTGTTTTTGTGCAGCTGCTGCTGTCTGAGCTTTATGCAACTTTAATGCAGCTTCTCCTCTTCTGTCAGCTTCTTTCTTCCATCGTTTACGGTCAATCATCACCACAGTTTCAGGATCAGGCTGAAAAGCATCACATATTTTTGAATACTAACCAAGGCTGCATAATACAATCAAACACCTGAAGAAATTTTACCTGTGCTGCAGCATCTCTGTGACTCTGTCCTACACTACTTAAACATTGCTGATACTGTTGACGCAATATTGCCTGTCGCATAATTTCATTTTCTCTGAGTTCTTCCTGAAGATCTAACTCATAGAAACGTAATTGTTTGCTTTTTTCGTCTTTACATCTTTCGCGTAATTGACTAGCTATATCTTTGCACTGCTGCCTCACCTAAAAAAAAAAAAAACAAATACATATGATAGAAAACGACAAACTTCAAGAAAGTTTCAGTAAAGAATGAGAATATACCTGTAACAGTCGGAGTGCTCTTCGACGTTGTATTTCATTTTTCTTTAGAATTTCTACATCAGTCAGAAATATCTTGCCTTTCTTGCTAGGTGCACGATTTCCATGCACCGTGACGTTCGCAGTCATCCTGGTACCTTCAATAATTTTACTCGTACTGAACATATATACATACAGTAATAATAATTTCTTCACAATCTTGTGATTAATCGCCGAACCAGCAGCCGATCAGTAATTTTATATACAAATAAATAGCATGCGTCATTACAAGCTGTCAAAAACATCATATGGTATAACCGTTACAACAGGGTTCAAATCGTATGCCCTGGGATCACGTTCCATTCTTCCTTTTTTTCTTAGCTTGAGGACTTACTGAAAGAGCAAATCCATATTCAACCACTTTACGTTATTAATATTTTCTGTCAGGTGCATAAATTATTTTAAAACGCCCAAATCCTTTCCTTGTTCCACATCATTTCGTATTCGCACACTCCGAAGCTGTTCAAATGTGGTAGTTTGATGCGGGTGGCAGAGAGTATATACTGTCAGGATCTTTCAACTTCCTTATTTTGGTGGTGGTGGTGGTGCTGGAGACTGTTACAGTGGCGAGCTCTATCCTTGCACTTTCTTGCACGTACTAAAAGTCAGTGGGCCAGGTCACGATACTCATAGATGTGGGGTTGGCCGTGACCAAGTGTAGACTGACTGGACACAAGTAGGTGCGCCCGCTGAAAAAGGCTTTGCATGTGGCCACTGATTTTCCAGCAAACTTTATCATTATAAATAATTGATCCATGCGCATTTTGTAAGTACCGTCGAATTTTAAGCGTGCTAAGTTGGCGAGACTCACCTACACTTACAGCGGCGACACTAGCGCCCCTATCCTTGCACCCTATCCCTGCAACCATTGCCGAACTGCTAGGTCACTTGACGGCATATTGACACCAGAGAGTATATAGCAGATGGTGCTGCTGGGGTTGTTTAATTTGAGAATACATTCTCTTTGGTTATGCAGTGTTTTTTTTTTGTCTGCGCCAAGTTCTAGCTTGGCCGGCTGACAGTCAATTTTTTGTTTCGGGGTTCATCAATACATGAAGCAGCGCCCTCTGGAATATTCTAGAGGGCGCTGGATGAAGATGATGAAATCTGAATAGCGGTTTGCGTACTTATTAATCTGTGCGATGCAATGAGACACTAGAAAATTGTATTTTTTTCTTTTGTAATTTTGTAACAGTATTTAACTAACAATCCTGTCCTAATTTAAGGGAAATGTATGTGTCTTTCGTTACTATGCCTGTTGCGAACTTACGAAATTTGTGGTATGACCTTATCTCAAGTTTGACAGTTCATGTTGAGTGTTACTGTGATATCTCGAATAAAAATTACTTTTACTATACAGTAGGTGTGGCTCTCATGGAAAAAACTTCACATTTACTGCAAAACGATACGTTACTACTCATTCAACCAGAGGATATAGAATATGGACTTCTCGACAGGCGAGGTGGTCAACAAAGTCCTCCCAGAAACCTTCATTGGAACCTGTGGAAGGTCCTTTTGGAAGTACATCTGCAGATAGTGGGACAGTGCCGTTGTCCCGTTTATGGAAACCCTTTGTCTTCACAATTACTGTTAGTATTCACTTGAGTTGAATGGTGATTGTTCATGTATATTTTACTTAATCATAATTGCTTTGATGATACTAGTTCAGTGGTGCCAGTTTAGCGGGTGCTGCTATATGGCAGTATGAAAATTTGCGACATCGTGCCATAAATGCAATGAGGTTGCCTCTGAATTGGGCTCAGGAACGATCAATTATGCCCAAAAAGGTATGTAAGGAGAAATCTTTGCTGCAATGTATCAGTAGTTCTTTGAGAAACCTGTTTATAAATTTCTTGCTAGGGTAAATGGCGTCAAGAGGTGAACAAATGGTGGAACAACTTGTCTGAAGGAGAGAGGCTCTTCTTCCCTCTATGTTTTGTGAATTGCCTAGTCTTCCTGGCCTGGCGTGTTCCTAGTTTTCAGAATTTCATGGTGCGATATTTCTGCTCAAATCCAGCTTCTCGTGAGTTTCTTTTAGAGCAATAACTAAGTATGTCCTTCACATCAAGTATCATTAACTGTTTTCCCATTTGTTGTAGGAGCTTTATGTTGGCCTATGGTCCTATCTACATTCAGCCATTACTCTGCTTTTCACTTATTTGCAAACATGTATGTTTTACATAGTTTCTCCACAGGTAAGTCCAAAAGTAGTGCTGTGAAATATAAAATGTCATGCAAAAACCATCATCAAGCTATGAATCTCAGGAGCTGTGGCATCCTTGGGAAAGGAACAGTTCCTTGGCTTGTACCTCAGTGCAGGTGTCATCTCTTCAATGGCTAGCTACATCTATAAAGCATTGACCAGACAACCTGGGCTATCTCTAGGAGCTGTAAGTCACTACATCACATGATACACACTTTACCTTTTTTAAGACTAAATGAAGAAGTGTACCACAATGTAGTGAATGAATTGTATTTGTATGCAGTAATATAACTAAATTAATGTTCACAGTCTGGAGCAATTATGGCTGTTTTGGGGTACGTGTGCACGCAGTATCCTGATACAAGATTAAGCATAATTTTCTTGCCAGTTTTATCTTTCACTGCTGGATCAGTAAGTGTCTGCCGAGTTATTGCAGTGAGTGAAACAACAAATGAAAACTAAAATAATTTTTATTATTTTCAGGCAATAAAAGTCATCATGGCTTTAGATGCCACAGGCGTGCTATTGGGTTGGAAGTTCTTTGACCACGCTGCACATTTAGGTGGTGCATTATGTGGCATGTAAGACTAACAAACTTTATATTCTTATTTTGCAAAAGCAGAATATACCTCATTGACATGTGCATCATTGAGTAGCTCATATCTTTTAGTGGAGTTACAAAATTAATGTCAAAACAATTTAAACATTTCATCCAAATTAATCTCTTTCTGTTGGAAAAAAGTTTGGGAAAATAAACTATGCATCAAAGGAGGGACACAATAAAAATCTAGCCAAAAATGGTTTTAATAATATACATTTCTTTGGAAGTCATAATAATAATAATCATTTATTATTATTATAAAATTTAAAAACCATTTAAAGAAAATATTAAAAAAAAAAAAAAGAAAACAAAAAAAAAAATAATAATTAGTATTATTAGTAAGTGGCCACCCTGGACTAGGTTTTTGCCTTTGAATGGTTAAAAATTGAGAAAGAGGCAGTCATATTTTAGAAAACATGGGAATTGGATTTTTTTTCTCCATAAAATCACCCATGTGAATAAAGGTTTCTTTTATGGAATAAGAAAATATTTTTCTAATATTTTCTTCTTTACCACTTAATTTAATTTGTAAGCATGACACTTTATGTTGCAGTGCTTGGTGTTATTGGGGAAATGCATATATTTGGCAGAAACGGGAACCCCTTCTGCATTGGTGGCATGAGTTGCGGTCATCAGCACCTACCAAGTGAATTTTCCTACCGTCATATACATTACAAGACTATTTGTATGTACATATGTGGGTTGTTAACTGTGTGGTGCGTAAAGAATGAAAACATTTTGTATTAGCAAACAAAATTTTCAAAAAGTAAAATATATATTTCAAACTTACAACTTCAATTATTTCCATTCATAACAATATTGGTGCTTTTTATATTTCATCCTCCTCCAATTATTGAAATAACAGAACTTGGAAAAAAAAAAAAGGGAAATTTAAAAAATAAAAACTACAGATATTTTGAATATATACCCATTTTGATTTACAACCAATAATAGTCAATAAGCTTATGCATAGTTTTTGTTCATTATGTTGGCATCTCCACAGTAAGGAATACACTGTAACATTCATGAATATCCTTCCATAGGAATAACATTAGTTCTTCTTATGATTTATCACATGGCTGTCAGCAAAACATACTTTGATAGCCTCTATGCAGCAAGATATCTCATATGATGTTGAATATGCTGTCCAATGAAAGACGCAATGAAGTAATAACTGTGATCATATCCTTCATGCATATGTAATATTACCGGCATCTGAGAGTTTGTGCAAGCTTGAACAAAGTTTTCTGGAAGAAGTTGAGAGTCTTTCAGGAACTGATCTTCTTTACCCTAAAAAACAAAAAAAAAGCACATCAATAATGATGGAATTTATAGAAACAGTATATTATTCTCTGTTTTACATATTAAAACATAACAAGCAGTAGAGTGATACTAACAGTGGAAATTAAGAGGCAACAAAATTGTTAAAGATGAACACAAAATTTAAGTCAATGCATTATTCTTAACACACTCATCCAATATTATTCTAGTGTAGAAATGAGCTTCACAAGAATATTCACTCTTATACTCTCCAGTCTACCAATAAAGAATTAAAAGATCAATCAAACTTTATTCTTAAAAACTGCAAGACAACTTGTTTAGATTTGTCTCTTCTCTAGGAATTTTTCTTCTGGTCGAGAAGAAAAATATAATGGTCTTCTCTGTTCTGCCCCCTAAGTCAACTTAATAAAACACGCATTGCTTTGTACAAATTGTCATATTGATACCTTAATGCAGATACTTTGTAAGTCCAGAATTTGTAGTTTCAAGAAAATCATGCTTAAAAATTTGTAAAGGTTACTTATAGAGTGACAATTTTTGTTTTCTGGAAAATAAAGCAAGCTTTTATATGGGCATACAATCTTTGAACTAGGTAGATATGAATGAAAGGATTCTAAAAATTATATTAACTCAAAAATGACCATGAGTGGTCATGCAATATGTACTACGCTACTGATATGCAAGCAAAGCACTCAGACCCTATTTTCCTTGTAGATGCACTAGATATTTTTATTAATATTTAAGGATAAATACATTTCTAACACTATACTCATTACAATAATCAAAGGAATCAAAAAAATTTGATTGCCTGTATTTAAAATTAACATTAACAAAGTAGAAAAAGGAAGCCTTGAGTTACAATAAACAATTAATTTTGGTGCCATTACATATTTAAAAATGGCCTGAATCACAACACTAGGGAACTTCATAAATATGTCAAAAAAATTGCCAAAATGTTTATTGTGATGAAAAATTTCACCTCCAATGTAGTGTTTCAGTTGTGTTAATTCAAGAAGACGAAGAAATCAACACATTGCAGGATAGGTCCTTATTGACGTTTAATTTTTACCCTTGAAGGATGGATCCTATTGATGTTAAATTTCAAATTATTAAAAGAACTTTCTGTTGCACTTCACAATGAACAAGGATGTAGTTTTTGAGATTCTTTAATCCACAATACTTGATTTTATTTCCATAGCCACTTGTTTATTAATTATTTATACAATAAAAAACACACTTCTTAGAAAACTAAATTGCAATGTATTCTAAAATTCAAAAATATTAGCAGGACAAAATCCTCAAATGATTCATTGTACTTCAAGCCGTTTGCAAGAGAAATTTTATCAAGAGTTCACTGAATATTGATTATCAAAAGTTTAGGTTTAATGAACGGTTCGTAATGTGTTTTAAGAACAGATCAACAAAATTTGCTTTGAATGATGAATTTGGTATAGAGTAAATACATATCAATGAGGGTTTGTTGTATTTTATAGAAAAATTATTCTACGATATTTTGTTAAAACCTTCATGTTAATTCTGTCTTTCCTCTTCCTTTAACTACTACTTATTTGGGTTAAGAGAATGTCTGAAGGAATCTTATAGTATGTCGTATATTCCTAATATGAAAATGATAAAGCTCCTGAGATATATTTTCAACAATGACAAATGAGAATTTCATTCAGAAAGGAATAAAAGGTAGCATTCGCCTTGCACACATCTTAAGTGAAGCATAGCATAACGAAGTGAATTACACGATTCCGGGTTATTATCCTGTCACTTAATAACTGTACTAATCTTCCAAAGGACAAAGAGAAGGATGTTTTTATTTGTAAAATCACAATTGCATATAGTATTAATAAGCTGCTGTTCAAATTTATTTGTAATCCATCTTACTTCTATCAATAAATTGTCTGTTAATAATCTTACATTTATTCTTGTTAAAAACTATTAAAAAGAAAAATGTAAAGAGTTCTTCATAAAAAACAAAAAATAAACAGCATGGAGAAACTTGTTTTCTCCACATTTGTTTTTTTTTTAGTTTGCTTCAACTAAAACACACAAATACACCAGAAAATAACCACACTTACTTGATCAATTAGAATTTCAAGAGGTGGCCCTTGATATTTTTTCACCAACTCTGTAGCATCCCAATCTGCCCATTTGTTACTCTCGGTAGATCCCATGTAGCCATCAAATGCCTTCTTTCCCCAAGGGCATTTTATGGGGTTGCAAATAGGAGCAAATGCTGATACACTACGATACTGTCCTGGATTCTTGAGAGCACAAATCAGAGCTCCATGACCACCCATGCTGTAGAAAATATTTTGATATAATAATCAATGTAGATTAAAATGTAAATCTTTGTACGTAGAATCTAACTCACCTATGGCCCATAATTGACTGGCTATTAGGTATCACAGGAAAATTCTCATTAATTAATTCTGGGAGCTCTTTTGTGACATAAGAGAACATACGGTAGTTCTTACTCCACGGTTCTTGAGTTGCATCAACATAAAATCCTGCACCTGTTCCAAAATCCCATCCATCCTCTTCGCCAGGTATATTTAATCCTCCTGTACAAAACAATACATATATTATATACAAAATAAATACATGTATATTTACACAAATTATCATTCAGTTTGGAGCATTACTGACTAGGACTAGTATCTGGACCCACAATTGCCACTCCATTTTCAGAAGCATATCTCTGAGCTCCAGCTTTTTCAACAAAATTTTTTTCTGTACACGTCAAACCAGAAAGCCAATATATAACAGGTACTTTCTTTTCTTCAGAAGCAGGTGGTAAATATATTGCAAAGTTCATTTTACATCCTAATTCTTTACTGAAATAACAAGATTATCATTATTATCATAATTCTGATTCATTAATGGGGTTCCAATGACATGAATAATCACAAACCTGTCATGAGAAAAGATTTTCTGATATCCTCCAAAAATTCGGTTGCTTGAAATTTGACTAATGCCTGCCATCTGAAAAAATTATAAATGAAATAAAACTATCTTTGTCTAAAATTATTTTATAATGTCCTTTCGTTAATGCATTCCAATAATCTGTAATTCACAAAATGTATCCCACTTATAAGAACAATTACACTAACTTTTACACCAACTTATCCGGCACCGGCAAATATTAAACCAATAAATTATTCCTGAAAACAGACTCAGCACGTTTTGCTGACACCGGTATAATCTGGGAATAATTCAAGGACACTGCCACAAGTTCTGGCCCAGAATGCCAGAGTCAGAATGGTGAGAGATGGCCGTTCAAGAGCGCGCCTCTTTTGAACAGATATCATCGGGAGCAGATCAGAAAGCTTAATAAGCAGATCGCGAAGAAAGCTGTCGTATCAAACAATTCCTAACGAATAAATGTCACTTATAACATACATGTAATATTTGTGAAAATTGGATATTGTTTATCTTCTTCATACTTCTGGGATCATTTCTTGAAACAGGAAAATGAAGCAGAACCTTCCAACCGTTCATCCGCGAAAGTAGAAACACAATAACCACTACCAGTCACGACTCAAAGCAAATTCTTTGCATTAGATTGTGACAATGAGTTTCCTTGCCTTTCCAGTCTTCACTACCCCCTCTCATCATCGACACGTTCATGGTGTAGAATAGTAGTACCTCTATGGTCCATTCCCAAATCTACGCAAACATGTTAAAAAGCGCGAAGACACAAATACACGTAGAGTTGCGCAGCCTGGTCATCCAGTAAACATGGATTTTACCACTGAGCTCACTAGAAAGGTAATACTTTTAGCAGATACCCATGGATGACAAATCTTCTCCCTGTTCAGTGGAAAACTCCTATCCGGTTTCTCTGCCACGGGTGAGTTTAAACCTGATGGGAGGTTCGCCGTCGTGACCAGTGAGTTGGACACCCACACAAACATTCTCAACAAACGAGATACAGTCATAATAATAATAATAATAATAATAATAATAATAATAATAATAATAATAATAATAATAATTATTATTATTATTATTATTATTATTGAGTCACAAATACAATTTCAATCGTGTATGACGAGTCAGATATGGCAGAGTGAAGTTACATTTACTGTCCAGAAATCAAAACAATGGAGACCATCTCAGCATTTGCTCAAAGGATCAAGGGAAACTGGACAAAAAACCCTGATCAAGTTGGTCATTGATCTTACAATACTCAAAAAAAATAATAATAATAATAATAATAATAATAATAATAATAAAAAATTCAGGACCAAGTTATTTCAATTCAGGACCAAGTTATTTAAATTCAGGACCAAGTTATTTCAAAGCAATTCAGGACCAAGTTATTTCAACAAATAACTACAAAAGATTTATTGAAAAACTAGAAGTTAATGACGAATGCAGAGTATGTCATCGATCATCAGAGACAATAGACCATTTCATCACTGGGTGCACAAACCTCGCCAACACGGAGTACCTACATCGGCACAACCTAACTGCAAATATTGTACACCAAGCACTGGCAACCAAACACGCTCTACTGGCAGAAGAGGAAATCATCCCTCATTATAAATACAAACCAAATCATCATAGAATAAACAGTTCAAATGATACGACCTTCCAATACATACTGATAAAACGATCCCGGCAAATAAACCAGACATTCTACTACATAACATACAGGAAAAGAAAGCATTCATTATTGATGTTACACACACTGCAGATCACAACATCAATAAGGCAGAAACAGAAAAAATCTCAAAATACATTCCCCTATCAATAGAATATAAAGAAATATACAAACTTGAGTCTGTTGAAATTATACCAATTGTAATAACAGCTACAGGTCTGATTAACAAAAATCTAAAGAATTATTTAGAAAAAATAGGTCTTCATCCTCATAAAATTATCCCAAAAGCTCAAAATTCAGTCATTCTTGAAACCTGCCGGATTGTTCGCACAGTCCTCAATATGCAAAGCTAGGAATGTGGTATGCCTAGAGGCCTCTCAAACCATGAACCCCGGGTGAGAAACCCCCGAGAAAAAAAAAGAAATAATAATAATAATAATAGTAATAATAATAACAATTCTAATAATAGTAATATCAATTATAATAGTAACAATACTAATAATAAAATACTATTCATTCAGAAATAATTTAACGATATTAATGATGCCTAGTGCATTTAACAAATTCAGGATGAAGGAAATAGAATTTGGGTTTGGCATTCTCCTTCTACATCAGTCCAACTGCAATTTAACACAGGCAGGCAGTTCTTTTTTCTTTGCTTCAACTTGAACAGTCAACATGAAACAGAGAATCAATGGGATTAGAATTTTTATTTTTTAAGGGAGGTAGTGATGTGATTTGTGTATTCCTTCACACTGTAGAACATGTTGTTAAAGGAAAGCTTTCAATTTACTTTTAAATCTATGTATTGTATTAATATCTTTAATTGTAGGGCAGAATGCCATTAATTGGGGTGATCACTTTACACCTGACAATAAGCAACATGTTGACAAACTACAACGTGCCGCCCAAAACACGAACATTAAAGCCTCGACTCTGCTCTTCTGGTACAACAAATCAATACTGTGAAAGGAAATTAGACAAACAAATGAATTGAAACTGCGTTTGAGATAAATAAATATCAAACAATTTTAGTTAGACTTTCTCTCATAAAAAGCACTTCATCCGGCACGGTCTTCACCTGAACCTTGTCGGAAAAATGCACTCGTCAGTGAGCTTGCAAGAAACATACTTTCACAAATTGGACAGTGACCCATCACATCTCCCAGTTCTCTTTCGTCCTCCGGGACTCCTTTGGCCCCAATTATCTTATCCCCTGAACCTAATCTTTGTACTACCTCTCCCGTTATTTATACCACTAAATCCGATGCATCACTCCGTCACTGCTGAAATACGATACTTCCTTTGACCACTCACTCCAGGTAATAATGAGATAAATAGCAACTAGTCAGATCCAGTAGAAAAATACCATAGTAGGGTAGACGCAAAGGATTCGAATAATACAACTTAATGTTAAAACTCTTTCAAATAAAACTATATACTGAGGCAGCATTACAGTGCCATCTAAGTCAAATAGATTTTTGGTTCCTTTACAGAATATTGGTTATCTAATGAACCAAACACGCTCCAAATTCCTTGTTTTTATCTTGCAGGATCGTATTGTAGAGCGAGGGAATTAAATAAGGACCTTGCTTACGGAGGTTCGTGTATTTACATAAGAATGATATTAATTCTCCCTTCTTTTCATAATTCAATTTATATGCAGGTAAATATGTTTTTTGAAATAACAGTCGTACATCTTACTACGCTTAAAATCATCTTAATATGCATCTACAGACTTCCAACAACGCGAGGTTTTGATTATTTCATATTCTTAGAAAATCTAGAGATAACTCAATTTAACTCTTAAAATTAGTAATCTCTTTTAAATCCATTTAAGTATGTGGAGATTTCAATATTGATTTTCTGGGTGAATCTCACAAGAAAGAGCAGTTTCTCAATTTACTTCATTCTTTTTCGATATGACATTGAATGTACCTACAGGGAATGAATTTAAATCAAAAAGCAATAGATCAAATCATAATTAACAAAAACACGACTGGATATAGAATAATAACGAATGATTACAGTGACCATAATGCACAAATTCTTACAATTACTAATAACATGAACACAGACACAAAAAATTAAAAAACGTTGTGACGTCATTGATCATAACATATTACTTTCAAAATTACCTTCATGTGGAATCCGTAGGATTGTTCTAGATTGGTTACGTTCGTACCTTAAACAACGCTCTCATAGAGTAGAAATACCTTATTGGATTGATAGAACATTTGTACACATCTTTCCGATTCTTTGTCAATTCCACATGGAGTCTCGCAGGGATCCATGTCAGGTCCTATTCTCTTTCTACTATACTGTAACACCCCCTACGCGGGGATGCTCTCAGGGTGACCTCGACCTACCTTCTCCTGGCGCTGTTGAAAGATGAAGCTTGCCCGGCTACACCTGCAGAAGACCCTTAAAGGCTGAACGGGAACATGCGTGGCGTGGGCATTGGCATGCGTCTTGTATAAAGAAAAGATAGCTCTTTCATGAACTTACATTTAATACTAGTGAGCTTCCTCTGGTGAGGCCAGATACAAATAACAAGAAAAAACAAAAAGAAACTTAACCTAACTTACAGCTATCGTACATCAGGCGGTCAGGGGGGCCGACCGGGCGGGGTTGCGGGCGCCTGGATGAATGGCTGGGCCGGCCTAGGCGGCGACGATGCGAGCGGCGGCGCGGGGTGCCGGCGCTGGAGATAGCGGCGGTTCGGCCTGTTCACCGACCGGCGCGGGGTTGCGGGCGCCTGGA
The DNA here is from genome assembly GCA_964035755.1 of Teleogryllus oceanicus. NCBI lineage: Eukaryota > Metazoa > Arthropoda > Insecta > Orthoptera > Gryllidae > Teleogryllus > Teleogryllus oceanicus. The sequence goes on from CAXIVR010000002.1 coordinate 32,307,531, forward strand.
TGAAAGGCTGGGCGGTCTAGGCGGCGGCGACGATGCGATCGGCGGCGCGGGGTGCCGGCGCCTGGCTGAACGCCGGGCGCCCTGGGCGGCGGCGACGGTGCTAGCGGCGACCCGGTCTAGTCACGGCAGTTGCCCGTCTTTCGTTCGTCGCCCGTCCGTGACTGAGCGGCGAATCAGCAGGATACCCGCGGTATGCGATGCGTGGCCCGTAAACTTGGCCCGAGGCAATTCTCTCGGCGTACTCGCCTACGCGTAGCTCGTCTAGAAGAGCGTCTGCCCGCGATCGCTGCTGGAGATAGAGGCGTCTGCCCGCTATCGCTGCTGGAGATAGAGGCGTCTGCCCGCTTCGCTGCTGGAGATAGAAGCGTCTGCCCGCTATCGCTGCTGGAGATAGAAAACCGCTAGCTTCCTCTCTCCGGAGCTCTCTCGCTCCGCGGGTCACATTACCGCGTCCACGCGACGTTCGCGCTCATTGGTCTGTCACATCACGTGACACGGAGCGACCAATCGTGATGGCACTTGCAGGCTAGAGTTTTGAATTCGCGTCGTCACCGGAATTTACCCCACGTCACGAATTCCCCGAAGTCGCCAACGCTCTGCGCGGAGGGTGGAAATCCCATTGACGTCACTGGCGCGCCCCTTCACCAGGCTCCGAGACAAAGAAAAGTACCGGGCGCCCGCGTCGGCGACGCCAAGTAACGGTACATTGTACCAATTCCTGCCCGCTTTTGTGACGAGCCTCCGCTACGCGTTTCCACAGGCGTTTTAACATATACTTTTATATTATTTTTATTTCGTCGCTACCATGCATGGGCGACTGTCCCATTACAATACGTACACGATATGCCCTCGACGATTCGAAACAGAAAAAACTGTTCTCTTTGCGGATGATACGCATATGCTTTGCAATAAAGAAACCTTAAATAGTACAATATCAGATGTTTCAGATTGGTTCCGTAATATCAAATTAATAGTAAATGAAAAGAAAACAGTTTCAATGAAGTTTTTCATTTCAAATAAACAATTTTGTACACCAGTGAAAATGAACTGGAGTGCCGCTAACTGATGTTAGGGTAACAAAATGTTTAGATCTCTCAATTCAGTCAATCCTCAAATGGAACGTCCATTGAAATGAATTGAACATAAAATTAAGTTAATTACAGTATGCGTTCAGGATTCTTTCAAATTCAGTCAGCCTTCATATTGTTCGTTGTGTATATTTCGCAAATGTTAATTCTCGCCTGAGATATGGCATAATATTCTGGGAAAATACATCTTATAGCTCCCAGACGTTTAGATTACAAAAGAGATTTGTACGGATAATAAGCAAATCCTACCCACGTGTTTCTTGTAAGCCTCTCTTCATTAATGTAGGGATTTTACCATTACCTTGCCTCTTCATTTACGAATCAGTGGGTTTAGTCAAAAATGACTTACTTAAGGCGAGAATATATTTTCAGCATACGGCGATGTCTATAACTATAACGCTCGACGTAGTAATCATGATCGTCAGGGAATAGTAGTAATACATGTACATTACTTTATAACAGTTTGCCAGATGACATTAAACGATCAAATTCGATACAAAAGTTTGTATCGTAGTTCCAAGTAAATTCTTTTCGGCTGAATAATTGTTTCTATACAATTAGAGAATACTGAATATCAAAAAAGAAAGTAATATTAATTGTAACAATATTTAAGTATTATTTACCATTTGGACTATATAATTCTAAACAACCTGTAACAAGTGTTCTACTTCAGCTTCTGGATCAATACCCCCATCTCGACCAGGTCTTTCGACCATTTTCCCTGATTCTTTGAGTAAATGCTGAGATGGCCTCTTGTTTTGGTTCTGGACATAAATGTAACTTCATTATCTCTGCACGTCTTCTTGAATTCAGTGAGAACATGGGCGTAGCTGGGGGTGGCAGGGGAGGGCAGTTGCCCCCCCTAAATCTTAGGACATTTATAATTTTGTATAAAAAACATATCGAAGTGTTGTGTTTTTAAAACCTAAGAAAAAAGAAAAAGAAATGTGAATGATACAATTTTAATATATAAAATAAACAGAAAACGTCTAAATAAAAATGTAATCCTTTTACTTAAACTTAGTTAATATTATTAGTCATTAAGTAAAAATAAAGCGTTCAAGTTTTCATATTCGATTTTTCAACTATAGCTGTACCGCTCCCAAAACAAACATCATGGCGGACGTAGCTTCGGGAGGCCTGAGATTTCCCGTCTCGGCGATAAGGACGCGCGTAGGCGACAAGGAGAGGCGACTGCGACACGCAGCGATCGCACTGACCGTCACTCGTCATAGCAACCCTCATCGTCAAAAGAGGAACACGCACTGTCAGGAGTGTTAAGAGAAATGACGATATCATCGATGCGTTGCTCCATCACATCTGAATTATTATACGTCGCATCTATTCCCTTCACATGCTCGCAGCATTTCTTTCATTGTTCAGCGCTGTATTGTACAAACGAAAAAAAAAGAAAAAAAAACACCACTTTTCCTATTCTTTTAAGAATTCTCCAATTGTTTCCGCTGTTTCCGCGCCCTTTATAAATTCCCAAATACGTTCTATTACATTTAGATCAGGATGACACGGTGGATGACGGAGAGTAATGTGATCATTTTCAATGATTCAATGATTTTCAATGATCAAGGACGTATCGTTTCTCAGTGTGCGTAATTTGCATTATTTGTTACCATTGGGTTTTTGCGAGTGATGGATCAAAAGCAATTCCATGATTATTTAGCCCCTCTGCTACATCTTTCTTCAAAAGCAGAGTTTCGTTTTCTGTCAATTTCGGTAGAATGGTACTTTGCATTGCCCATTACTACAACAAAGACACGGTACAACTTAAGAAACTCTTTCAGCTTGTCCTCTCAGCGGCCTATCCGCCAGACCTGCCGATGATGAAGATACCATTATAAAAAGCAAAATCACGAACAATTTTTTTCAATACAGTAGAAACTGTATAAAACACACTGTCTGCTGACTAGCCACGGAAAAACTGGACTGGAGACCGAAAACTGAAACCGTTCTTCAAGACACTACTTTTTCCTGTTGATCGTTTGGTGTCTTTGGGACATTTTTGTAAATACAATACACTTACAGTAATTGTTTGGAACATTTTTAATTCATTTGAATTGCTTACATTTTTATTATATATTTATATTTTGAATTTTGTAAATTACATTTCCGTCATTCCATGGAGGTGCAACCTCCAGTCTATTGGGGTACCAGCCGCCACTGCGTTGAATGAAATTTCGAAGAGTATATGTACGAGTATTAGTTTTACTTACCTGTCGAAACTGAATTATATCCCTCTAATGTATTTCACCTTTTGCACGAGAACCATGTTCAAAACTAATTCCAAGAGCAGCAGTAAAACCACGAAAAGCAATGGCGAAACTAAGGCGGGGCAGCCAAGGAACATGGCCCGAGCGTCTCTTTTAGGGAACGCATTTTCATCGGATACAAAAATTACAAACGACAATTTTTAAAAATTTTATTAGTTTATAGATTTAGTTTTTGTTACGCAACGTACACTATTTTTTCTAAGGGATATCATAGTATTATAAACATTACACTATTTTACAAATTAAATACTTCATTCTGTCACTGCGGTAACTTTGTTCGATCGGATTCGAATTTAATGTTAACTAAGAACGGTGTCATAATACTGAATTTTGAATTTTATCTGCAGTGTGGCGTCATGGATAAAGGCACACAGGCATTAAAAATATGTACAGGTTTTATTTACAAAGAATGTACAATAATTATATTAACTGCTCCGTAAATACACACTTTCCGGTATTTCCCAACCTCCCGCCTGTGGATACCCCACATACTGTAGTGTGGCCCCGCCTCGAGTGTATGCACCTACGGCGCCACTCCTGTGACTTTTGTCGCCCGTGCAACGCACGAACACGCTCCAGCCTGGGCGTTATTTTGCGCAAAACGCGAGGTTTCCAAATACAAAACCCGCCGGTGTGAGCTTGTCGGCATCTTGCGGTAAAGTGCTGTGAAGTGCTGATCAGTGTAATTCAAAGCAAAAACAGTGTAGTGTAGTGTAGTGCAGTGCAGTGCAGTGCAGTTAAGTGTAGTGAACGCGATCAATGAAAAAAAAAAAACTTAGCCAAACTTACGTAGCTTGTATTAAATTTTAGCATCACCGTCATATAATTATTGGATATCATGACAGAGTTGAAATACTTGTTATAATTAGACATCGGATGTTTATGCACTAAAAAATCGTCTTTTAGGCGCCTAAAAAGTCAAGAATAAGAAGAAAAAGGCACTGTCATAAGTTACATTACACAATAAAATGGAAAATTTGTATTCTTTGTCTATATTATTTTGTAAATTTAAATGCACAAAACCAGTTCGTATATTTTAATGTAAAACTAGATTTACACATTCACAACTCTTCAACATTTTATTCTTAATAGTTTCCATTAACCAGTAATATTTACATATTACCAGTAACTTTTCAAGGGTCACAATTTCAAATTTGTGACGACTGGGAGACAATCAGTTTGAATGCGGAGAAGGATATCTGAACGATGTGACTGGCATATATTTTAGCAATCCAACACTAGCACCACCGAAACCTTCTGAGAATTTATATTTATTTCCACTTAAAATTTCGGTTCCCTCGGTGTATCGTACATGTTCTCAGATCATGGCTGGTATTTATGAAATAGGGAAATGGAGAAAAATCAGTTGGTATACTTTCAGGAATTCACTCGTAGTTTTAAATTTCAAGACGTGAATTGAAGATTTTGTAATGAATGGTCACGTTGGACCATCGCCGAATATCCGATATCTTAGCATTGAATATAAATATAATAAATAAAAGGCAAAAAAGTCCTTAAAAAGGTATTTATGCAAAAAATAGGCATTTATGCAAAAATAAGCATTATAAAACATCGTCATACGTCATCATTTGTCATGATTCGTGGACATATATTATCAGCCTTTGATAAGTTTTCTAGAAAAAAATAGGCATTTCCCTAAACATCCGATGTCTAGTTATAATACTTAACATTAGTGATAATATGATTATTGCATGTTCAGCTTGTACTGTACTCCTTTATTATTATTATTATTATTATTATTATTATTGTTGTTGTTGTTGTTGTAATTATTGTTATTTAACTGCCACCGGGTCTTACCCAATTGCAGTTCAAATAAATGTAATGTAATGTAATAATCTTTTTAGTCACCTTCTCGCCGTCGAGAGACCGCCATTGAGCGTGGGAGGAAGGTTTACATACTACCACGTGACAGTCCAAGCCACGCAGCGCCGGCGTCCACCTGGTCTAAATATATCCGAATACCAACGCCGTGGCACCTAGGCTGTTCAGCTCTCAGGTATACGAGACTTCCGTTCCTCCATCCACGCAGGGCCGCCAACGTGACGCTACAGTAGCTATAGAGGATTCCCAAGCAACGGACGTTCTCGTGGGCTGTAAATTTGTAATGGCAACCAATTACTCTCTTTGGAATTGAAGCGGCCGCAGCAGATGTTTTGCGTAAGCACCGGCTGCCTCGCCTATCAGTACACATCATTCTCACTCTCAGATTAAAAATTGTGTCTAACTTTCATTTTTAAGCGTGCTATTTAGTAGAGAAGACGGCAGACTTCGTCAATGGAAACGAAGCTCATTTCTACATGAACTTTAGCGGTAGTTGCTGGGAATGTTCGTCGAATCCTTGGCATTGTGAGGGATGGGAGGTACATCTGCACCACCACCTCCTAGAGTTATAAAGCCTGCTCACTAGTACGTGACGTCACTAAGATGGCGGCGTAGGTAGTCATGAGGAATGGGTGGTCCGGACGCAGGCATGTTGTTTTCAGTTGAATTCGTCTGGTGTTGTCCGTGTGTTCGGTGCTATTCATACTTGTATTATACTGCCGGTTTGTTATGCCGTTTAGATGTGTAATTCCGAGGTGTCGAGGAAACTGCGATGAAGCCTGGAAAGTACATGTTTTTGGTTTTCCAAAAGATCCTGCTTTCGGAAGAAATGGACGCTGCTGTTCCAGAGAAGATTTGTTCCTTCAAATCCTCGAAGGTAAGGCTGTGGTTCATAAAATTGTACGTATTATTTTTTCTTATTTATTCAAAGCATAAATTGTACGTAAGTTGCTAAGGGTTTTGACATTATTTAGTAATATTCCTAATGTTCTATCACGAAACCAAGTTGTTTGCAATTACATCTTACAATTCTTCCTTGTAATATGATGCTGAACTTGCAACTATATTCTTTTACTTTAAAAAATTAAATTTATGAGATTTCCTGTAACTTGTATGAATAAGGTACTAAAACAAAACAATAATTTATGTCAAAGGAATTACCTTACGGAAGTATGAAAGCAAAAGTCTCAGTGGTGTATGAATTAATTTCAATTAATTCCTAAGTTCTTTGGTAAAATTGGTTTGAAAGTGAAACTTAAATTCTATGTACATATTTAATATTGTAGACTAACCACTGTACAATTTTAGTTTACCCCTCATGCAACCTTATTATTATTATTATTATTATTATTATTATTATTATTATTATTAGTAGTAGTAGTAGTAGTAGTAGTAGTAGTAGTAGTAGTAGTAGTAGTAGTAGTAGTAGTAGTAGTAGTAGTAGTAGTAGTATTTTTTTCTTGTTTCAGGTATGCCACCTTCATTTCCATCAAAATGATATTATTTGAGAGAAGGTGATGTATAATGAACAAGGAGAGACACTGTCATCGAGACTGAATATACCGAAGTTATGAAGTGATGCTGTACCATCTGTGTTCCCTAACTGTCCAGCTCACCTTACCAAGGAGTTTTCCAGACGGGAAGGCCCTTGTGAAAAGCGAGAAAGACTGAAATGGACATTACAGAGAAAACTACATACATTCCAATAAGTTCAGTGATGTATTATAAATAGATGTGTATTATATTGTAAATAATTAGGTTTAATGTATTGTATTATAAAGAAATGTGTTTAATAATGTGCTCAGAACAAAGTTTTTAATCATGCATTGATATACTATTGTATTTAAAAAGGGAAGAAATTTATTTTCCTGGAATATGCACTGAAGAAAATGTAAGATGAGAATGTGCGACTGCTCCCAATGTCTCCTTGTAATAAGGAATGCTTCAAAAGTCACCAATGAAAGAAATGTGTGCTGTCTTGAAATGTGTGAAAGAAATGTCTTAAAATATCTGAGAGAATTCGTTCATGATGCTCGTGTAAATGAAAATTCAGTAAATGATTTAGTCAAACATTTACGCTGAAAAGCTGTATTTTTGATAAGTTTTGTCAAAAGAAATTATAGATTATCAAACAAATTGCAGAAGATTGAGTATTTTCCAGTAAATTCATCAGTTGTATTCCCAATAAACAGATTATAATATACTGTATTGAAAACCAATGTTTATTAAAAAGTGTACTTAAAAACTTTTTATCATGAATTGATAATTTTTAATACAAAAGGAGTGAAAACGGCATTCCTGGCGTTGAAAATGCTGTGGAAATGGTAAGCGAGGAATGACCGACGCTCTCCATGACTACCTACGGTGACGTCACGAAACAGTGAGCAGGCTTTATAACTCTAGGAGGGGGTGATCTGCACCCTTATTGTAGATCTGAATAGGTACCTCAGTATAAACTAACGAGTCGTGATTCACAGAAGCAATTCCGCACTGAACGTGGTAGCTGTCAGCAACATCGACCCTATAGGATGTAAAACCGCGAAATGATAAGGGCGTGGTGAAATTCGGTGTACCTCTTGTTAACAGTGTATCATAGGCACATAACAAGAAGCGTTTTAGTCCGTTAAACGCTCTCCTCCGTCCAAACATGTTAGAGAAAGTAGTGCAAGGAAGCGCTGTAAGGTAACTGCACAAGCTTTACGGTGCTACCAACGTTATGCGTTTTGCGTGGTTTAACTCTTAGCAGTTGCTACAACTGCTTTAACCCTGAGCAGTCTGCCATGTTAGGTTGCTGGTCATGGACCTGTTATTTTGCAACTGTTATTAATAACAGCTATTACGAGTCAGCTGTTTTTGTGATAACAGCTATTGAAGAAAAGCTGTTAAGCCCATCTCTAGTGTCTACATGATAGCTAGTGGCTGATAGGGGAGAGGGGGATCCGTTTTGCCATCAGTGGTTTTAAATTCTGACATCACTGCAGAGTTGCAGATGTTTATTAAGACAAAATACATCTTACACCGCGAAGTAACTAAAAATTGAAGTGCAACATTTGGAGCCATTACATTGGTTGGTTATGCATCGTGTGTGTGAAGAACGACCACACGTTCACGTGTCTGCCGCTCGAATATGTAACAACATCTCCTTACCCCACCCTAGCTGTCAAGTAGATAGAAATATTATTCGGATAATAGATTTATTAAGTTTCTTCTTTCCGTTCTTACGTCTCCGCCGGCAAAGGCGGCCAAGGGGCGGGTGTTCACAGGGATGGCAAAAACAAACAAACAAACAAACAACGATGTTTTCCACCAGAAACACCGATATATTAACATCGATATTTTGCTTTCGATGCTTTATTCACATCGACATTTTGATGCAAAAACATCGATGTTTTTTTATTCTTATTTTTTTAAATAAAGGGATGTACGCACGTTGTAGAGTAGCAGCAATCCACAGCAACATCATTGTTTTGCGTCATCCTCTTTATCACGCTGCATATTTCGACTGTGCAATCTGAAAAAGTTTCGGAGCTGCTCGTATTATCAATGAATGTTATCGCCAGGCGTGTCACTGCCTAAATTGTCAGTGAAACACGCAAAACACACGAAATCGATCGAAAAACACGATGCTCTTTATTGTTAATTTTATTCTTTACATTCGGTAATAATTTTTACATACTACATACATGCTGTTAACCAACAAATAAAATATATCCCATTTATGTACTGTAATTAACAATGGATAGAAATGTAGCATGTTTATTAGTCTATAATTAAAACAAGTTTCAAACATCGATGTTTTCATTGACATCGAAAATCCTTTATCGATGTATCAAAACATCGATGACTAGATGTTTTGGCAAAATTTGTCATCATTAGGTGTCCACTCCGGCTGAAGTAAACAGAGCCCCTGAGCACTGCTCGTCATGCTGAGCAATCTCACAGCACGTCTCAGGAGTCAGAGTAGATGGCTAGGGCTTGGAAAATCGGTCTGTTGGAAGCGAGGCCGATACGGTTCGTCGACCGACACCGAAGAGTGGAAGTGGGTGGACTTCGATGGCTGAGTAACGTTCTTGGCCAGAGTCTTATATATATATATATATATATATATATATATATATATATATATATATATATATATATATATATAAGCTGCGAGTTTTTTTACGGCTGACGCCGCTTCTCGCTTCTCAGTTTCCACCTCTTCCGATCTTCCCAGTCTCCATCCTTGAGGCCTCTTGCCTCCGTTTCTTCTTGGATGTCCTTTCTCCAACTTCTTGGTGGTCTTCCATGCTTTTTCCGCTCTGGTGTCCATGCCCAGATCTTCTTAGGCCACCTATTGCTTCCAATACGTTGGAGATGTCCATACCAATTCAATCGTTTTGTTCCAGTTGAATCCAAGATTCTGCTCTCCACGTTCATCATTTGTCTAATTGTTTCATTTGTCTTATATTTGATGGGACATATTATTTTACCCCCTTAAAGTGGTGATGTCTCCACAGGGTGGTCCGCAGGAGACACCACTTCTGGCAACAGAACGCAGCAGGTGAAGTTTGGCATCTAGTTGTTGCCAGTGACGCCTCCTCACTCTGAACCTAGGGGCGTTGGCAGGGAAGGAAAGTGTTAACCCCATACTACTCTTTTCGCTTACATATTTAGGGTAATATTGAATTATGTAAACAAAATCCTTATTTATTTTAAATTATCATGTTGGAAGAATGAGGGGAAGATAGTATCGCTAAAGGTTAGTTAGTTTGTGCCTTATTTTACGTGGCGAGACTCGGGCCATCAGGCCCGCTCTTCCGTCTAACCACGCAAATTACGCTACGCTCCTTTCACCACCTAGCGGAGAAAGGAGGTATTATCTTGGGCGAAGAAACAGGCGGATCTCAATTTTGCTCAGAGGCTTCTTTTAGGCTTGAGGATCTTTTACATGCAGTAAATCTACTACATGGCACAGCCGGCTTTACCTCCCCTCCGAAGGAAGGCGTACGGCTTCGATCGGGTTTGAACCCGCAAACTCAGGTACAGCAGTCCGGTACGCTGACCGTTATACCACCGAATCCGAGGTTGCAACGAACAACGGAGAATATGAGAATCACGGATGTTCGCTCTCCAGCAGGCTGTAAAAAAGAGATCCTACGCCTTGGCACGCTTTGTCCTTGAGTGGGGGCACGTCTCGCGCATGCGCTGCCGCCTCCCGATCCGACCTGAAGACGTTGGAGGCATTCGCCAACGGCCTGAGCTGCGCTCGCGCACTGCCTGCGTTGGATGGACGCGCTGGTGCTTATCTAAGTCGCCGATCGCACGGAAGATCGAATAATTAAAAAAATATAATAAATTCAAACGAAAAAATGTTTTTTTGTTTGGGCGTTGACACACGTCTTGCACACACAAAGGAAACACCACTGGTTTCGCCAAACGTCCTGCTTAGCAATTCTCTTTTAGGACACCGACTTTGTGGGCCCTAACTGCAACAACTTATAAATTGAACCAAGAATCGCCACTGCAAATATCATATACTCCGTACCTGGAAGAAACAATATCAGAGTGATAATTAAACGAGTTAATCTACATTTTGTGAATATCTTTGGGGTACCTGAGAAAAACGTACTCTTTAAACCCATTGAACCTTTCACAATTCTCACATTAACTTTAAAAGACAATCTCCCCGTTACACTGAAGAACTGACACATTTCAATAATTGCAGGCTTAAAATATGTTCAAAAAGAAAAAATCAATTTATTAAACAAATAATATTTATTAAAAAATATAATTAAAAGAATATTTTTATAATCATAATGAATTTCTGAAAAATATACATATACGTTCATAAAGGTACAGGAATTCAACGGCTGATATTTAAGACATCAAAATCTTTAATAGGGAAAATTAAAGTACCTTGTAGGAAATAGAAATGGTTAGAATCTCTTAATACAGAAGTTGAAACATTAATTCCAAAAAATAAATGCATATTTACATATTCAATTATATGCAATGTCCTACTGCCATAACAGCTTTACATAACACAGCCAAATATAATCTTGTAAGTTCTAATTATATAAGATATCCTTTAGGAATACTGCCCCAAGTTTCAAATGAACATATTTTCAAATATATACATTATATAACATGTTAAAAATAATATATCTCTTCTTAATAACATTTTCATTACAGAATTATAATTTTTCTTAGCTGTGGAAAAACTGTCAAACCTAAATAAGTGGAATCTGGATAATTGGAAAACTTCTTACAGTGAGACTAATCATGAAATCTCCACATTTTTACAAAAAGTTCTGTTAGTGAGCATGTATAGCCTTTTAATTGAGACTGCTTTCCGTTCAGAATTTTCTCACTTTTTGTTATCAGGACTTGATATTTTTGTGTTTCTAGGAAACATTTTCCGAAATTTACCGATGATTCTGACTTTCTTGAATTATTTTTTATTAAAGCTATTAAGAAAAAACTGATTGCTGACTAGTACACAGAATGCGTACGAAAAACATACAAATCACTGAGTTTACGTCGTAAATTTTGAAGTGAAAGTGTTATTCGGTGCCATTGGAAGAAAAAATGAAAGGTACTCCGTGGATATGAAACGTGGAGAGCAATGTAAAAACTTTAAGACAAAACAACTCATTTAATTTTTTCGCCTTCTGTTTACGTAGTATAATAAAAGTTCCTGATACATAGCATTGTTTATAAATATTCTCTAAAATTAATGCATTTTATTCACCATCTTTTTAACTGAAACAAATCTGACTGAAATATTCGCAAGAGATTTCTTCCATAAGTAAGATGAACACTATTTGAACTAGGAAAGTGAGAAACAAGGGGCGTGAGATATCCCTTAAGTAAAACTAACATTTCTTTTCCTTGAAATCCCACTTAGCAAGGTTCACCTGTGCTATAAATCATATTAACATAAGAGTACCATTATCAATACCTGTTTTCTATTACCAGAATTACTGAAAGGCACGTTTTAAATATGGTTTCATACTTCCTGAGGTGGTATTCCTACGGGATAAATGGAGCTGATGGAACAGGATCTGTTGGAACAAAATGAAATTAAAAATATAATTAAAGTTGATTTCAAAACCAAACTGTTGTAACTTTAAACTATTTTGGAAATAAAATATCATACTCATATAGAACTAAATGTTATAGAGGAAGTTTCAATGACGGTAAACCATTCCTGATCATGATACACCTGTCTGATCCCTTCACAGAAAGGGATTATTTATCGTAAGTATTCAATACCACAGTACACATTCATTAGAGACAGTGCACATGAGGAGGTAGGGAGAGAACAAAGATGCTACAATAATAGTATTATAGTCATTTCCAATGTCGTTTGTGCTACTTGTTCCATGTTCTTGCTATATCTAAAACTCTTTTGGTGTTTTCAATGCAGGCGGATTCAGATAATACGCAATTTGCATATGTGTTTCATTTATTGAATTTTGGTTGGATAGTTGGCCGGTGATTCTGGGCGCGTCAACAGCTTAGGTAATTAGTTCCGTACGTGTAGTGTAAGTTTTTCCTCAGGAGATGGCGGCGATCTTCCCTCGTTGGATGGCGAGATCCGGCGCCAACCTACCGTCAGCTAGTGGGTTTTCCCCCTAACCAGGACTCTCCCACCAGCGGGGCACCGCCCCAGCCGGGACAAGCTCTAAGCTCCCGACCGGTCTCCGGGATTTGGAGGTAGCATGTTAGGTGTGTGTGAAGGGGAGAGGATAGGAAAAGGCCGGCCCCGCCTGGTGGTGATCGGAGAAACCACGGAAAACTACCGATCAGAGCAGCCGGCCGCTAGAATTCTCCTCCAGACAGCAACTGAATTCGACCAAGCTGAAAAGCTAGTGTCGAAAATCCTGCCGCCGTCAGGACTCGAACCTAGGACCTCCCGGTCAGAGGCGCTGCAGTGACATCAGTTGATGCACTGAGCTACCGCTCCCGATTTATAGCATTTCATATTCGTAGAAATAGGTACTCTTGTTAGTCACAATCACATAACACTGATTTTGCATTAATTGCTAACCAGTTATGACGGAAGGATTTGTGCATATAGTGAAGGACTAGAAGTTAACACCGAGATGACCAGATGCATGGTAAAGCATACTGTCCGGATAATATTCCTGTCTACTTGACAGCGGGTGGTGGGGTAAAGCGACGTTGCCACTTACTCGGGTGCAAGACACGTGGGCGTGCGGCATTCGTGCATCAGATCAGATGCAGCAGCAGTAGAAAGAAAGAAAGAAATTGTAATGAAAGCACACACGATCAATAAGAAGGTCCCAAATGGTATTCTTCAATTGTCAGTTGCTTCACGATTATATATTTAATTTTTTTCTTCATAAGCATCGGCATCGCTGCAGTGACATCAGAATTTGAAGCATCTGATTGGATAATGGAACCCCCTCAACACCGTCAGCCGCTGTCTATCAAGTAGAGAGAAATAAATTTCAGACAATAAACGAGATGACAAACCGTAAGATGACAGAGGAGGGCAGCACAGGTAGAGGACCTATTGCTTCATGGGGTTAGTCAACCATTTCAAAGTAATGTGCACGGGGGCCAATGACCAACGTCGTTCGCACATGCAATGTGAAGAGAACTCCAGTCTTTCGTACATGCAATGTGAAGAGGATCCACGTAGTTTGTATATGCAGTGTGAAGAGGAGGCAGACGTGAGCAAACTTCATAAGAAAGCAAACGCAGAGAAATTTGATCAAGGCGCGTACGCTTGTATGCATGTATTTGGCATTTTAGGATCGTGGGGTATTTGTAGCCGTTTTTGAGAAAATTATGAAAATGTGCCAAGGGTTTAACGTAAAGTACCCCCAAATTTTAAAGGAGATTTTTCAAAATCGCAGCTTCTCGAGTCGAGCCAGATCGGTGCCTGGGAGTATCCATTTTGGGAAACGTCCAACGTGTGGTTTAGGCGCTAGTGTTCACAAACGTGGGCGGACGGACGATTTGAAAAAGAAACCTTTTTCGGTATCAGGGAACTCCGAAACGTGAATTTCCTGTGAAATCTCGAAATCGATTTTCCGCAGCACTACAACATTTTCTCAGTACTTTTATTTCTCCGTATATACGTACGTATACGAGAAAAAAACTATGCTGGAATCCATTTACAGTATTTTCACACATTCAATTACTTGTTGAAGGTTACTGATTGTACTTTTTGCTAGTGAATGTGTATTATTTATTTTTCAGAAGATTACTTCCACCGATAGTTGTAGTGCCGGTGAACATTCAGTAGGCAGAGTTTACCTTCCTCGCCCAGAAAATTCCTCTAGAACATATATTCAAACTAAATATGAACATTTTAATGATAAATTTCTTAAAATGATCACTCTTTGTGATTATTAATCACTAAGTTCACTGTTATTCTCATAACATGAATTAGAAAAAATTGTTGTTTTTTTCACAAAATATAATTTGAAATATTAAAAAAGAAAATTATTTTAAATATCCCAAATTTGGAGCCACATCTGAGAAAACTTGTCTGAACATTTTTCAAGTGGGTAAGAATGTTGTGATTCTTTAAAATAACATAAATGTCTTCTTTTACTGGATTCATTGTATCTACAAGTACACTGTTATTTTAAAACAGTGTAATGCTTCAAAGGTTGGATTACAATACATATTAGTAATTCCCAAAGTAAATAAACGCTCAAAGTGTTCATGAAAACAAGAATTTTGAAACAACATGAAGCAATGATCATGATTAGTGTAAGAGGCTCTTAGTAATTCAGCATACTCAACCATTTAAAAGGAAGAATTTGATGGAATTTTGCAAAATAATCAAAATATTGTTTTCACTCTTCTGAAATTAATTTCAAATTTAAATCACATCATTCATGCACCCACGAAAAAGTATAGGCTAAGTTAAAGCACTCAGTAAGCACGCTTATTAAAAAATCAAGTATACTTGTCATTTGTACTAGTGACTCAAAAATGGGTAATACATCAGGCACTCATTATTTAATTGCATTAATTCTGTTCTGACATTCGGGACTTTTAATAAAAATGAATCCATAACCATCAAATATTAATTTTTCACACTATATTTCACAATAACAATGCAAGAATGTTAAAATGAGAATTACACATTTTTATATTATTATCACAATAATTACCAATTATTCTGCGCAATGAAAATGTTTTTAATACTTACAAGGGTATGGTGGTGGTGGATCAGAAGAATTAAAGGTTCCAATTAGTGAATTTGGCGGAAGAGAACATGGTAAAGGTGGGCCTGGTAGTACTAAAGGGATATTGCCCACTGTGATTGGTGTATTAACTGTCATGTTGATGTGAGGGGAAGGAAGTTGAACCTCCACCTGAAAAGCAAGAATGCACACAACATATAACAATATCGTTAAGGGTAAAAATAGCATTTTGTGGTTATTGTTGAATGAAATGCTTTGCCACAATAACAATAGTGTGATTCAAAAAGAATATAAGTATTTCAAACAAGTATAGCGTCAAGCACAAACGCAATTGTAACGAACGGCCGCGTGGCATAGGCGACGCTAAGGCGCCACGCGTTAGCCTTTGTTTAGGAGCGGATGTGACGTCGGCGGGAAACCCTAGGAGGCAGCGTGGTGGGGGGAAGGGCGAGCGTCAGCCCTGGCGAGGGGGGCGAGTGCGTGGTGCGCCGGGGGGGGGGAAGAGTCGGCAATGTGTTGCCGTACAGAGGCCGACTCGAGGACGGGTCGTAGGTGGGTTGCGGCGCTTCACGCCATCTAATGCTTGAGATTAGTGCGTAGTGGTGTGGTAGCCGTAACGGGAAATTACTCCGTGTAGGGATATTAGTAATTACGTTATTTTGTAATAAGGTGGTGGACTGATAATAAACCTCTAAATTACTAAACCCACACTCGTCTGTGTTATTATTGCAACTGCATGACGCCACAGAAGTCTACATTTAAAACTAATGATCGCAGAACAGCGGGGCGGTAATTGGCGGAAAGAAAAGTACTCTACTTTCTTTGTCCGTGTCGCCGGTGGAAGACATATTGAACATTTGTAAATAAACTTTAGACATTCGTAAGTAAATGTGCAACATTCATAACTGTAGTACATGAATGTTAAAAAAAAATCCTTCTTTAAATACGTACATTCTTTTTTAATCATCCTGTGCCAACAGGTAATAATACCGTTTAGTAAAGTTAGTGAACTTCCTACAAAAACAATTATTCATAGTCTATTTATTACAGCACAACTTCTAATAGCCATTGTGCGAGTCCGGAATTTGCAGAATTTTAAATAAAAAAAACCGTCATTTATTACAACTAAATAATGTATTACGTTTAGAAAAAAGCTATTTTTAATAGAGAAAAATTGTTAAAAATGAAAATATTTCACAAACTTGCTGTTACATAGAATAAAATATTTAGTCTTCTGTAGTAAAATTAACGTTAGAAATTTCAAAAGTTTAACCCCTAACTGGTATTATGGTGACTTCAAGATCCTCACGATTGCTTTCTTTCGCAGAACTCACGTTATCTTCAAAACTGAGATGCGTAGAGACCGGAAAAATATGTAGTATGAAACATCAAAATACGTACATAAATATGTAATGAAAACAGTAAGAATATGTAATAAATATGTAAAATCGGATGAAATATGAATATTAAAATTCACTAATTATAAAACACATTTACATAATACGAAATTACATTTATAAAAAAAGTTCGTTAAAAAAATTAAAATAATACAAATGTCTTAAAAATCATTTGGAGAGCATAAGTTGATGTACACTTTGTACCATACAACTTTCCCATCAGTAGTAAAAGCGTCATCTATTGCTATTCAGGACTGTAGTTTTGCAGCCCGACTAAACGCAATAGAAGACATCGTACAAACTAGCGATATCTACGACCAGCAAACATCACAGCCACATGATGCACTCTCATTGAATGTTACACTTGGCGATCGCCAATGTTTCTCCAAAATTAAGGTTAAAAGTCACGACGTCAATGATACTTTTCACACCTGAAGGTGAAAATGACGCGCACTTCTCGTCGCTGAGATAACTGAAGCAGACGCGCGGGACAGTGAGAACATCACGCGTCTTCACATGGGCTACCTGAAGGAGACAGCGCGCAGTAATAATGTACGAGAAAATGCAGATTTTGTGAAAAATATTTCTTTTCATAAAAAAATATGTTTAATTAACGACTTTTTTGTAACTTATTGTTAGTCAATGTAAGGTGAATGCATGTAAATTTAAGATATTCTCCCACGAAGTTACGACACTTAATTGCAGAATCAATAATACATGTAAAAACAATACGTAATAAAATTGAAGAAAATAAATATACCAATTTTTTTTCGGGAAAGTACCAAAATATTGTAAAATATGTAAAAAAAAAATATGTAACGAAAAAATTGAATATTGTGTTAGGATGGGGCCGGTTCGCCAAGATTACAAATTTGAGAATGGTAAGTAGAAAGACAAAAAATATGTAATTACATAAAAATCCGGTCTCTAGTGGTGAGTCATCTCGTCTACCTTCAAGTTGTGTGGCTATATCAGTGTTGACAGGAAGTGGCGTTTCAGAAGCTCACATCACCTCCGAATGGCAGCCGATTATATTTCCGAAGGGTTCTCTCAGCCGTGTCGTACCAGTTGCGTCATTATTCTTATTTTCGGTGATATGTGAACTATAAAAGTTTCTTTGATGGTTTAGGTGCCACTTTCTCTTTAGTGTCAATTCCAGGCGTGAGGAGAAATATAATTTTAACAGAATTCAATGACTTAGAAATGTGGTCGTGTTCCAGATGAAGCCTGTTCGTCAAAATTCTTTTGTTAGAGGTTATGAGAAGAATTTCGAAACGGTGAACGGTGAATTACATTAAACTGCCGTGAATGATGTATTACATTGTAGCGACTGATGATGGTGATATTGATCCAAATAAAAACAAATAATAGATAGATTACTATGATTATCACTAGTTTGTAATTTTAAATCTTGTGTAAATGGCATAGTTAAAGAAGAAAGTCAAACACGATAAATAAATCATTCAGTATCGCCAAGAATTGACTGAACTACCGCGCGTCATTGAAAATATCTATTGCTTGTTCTGCTACAGCCTTGTTCAGGTCGTGTTTTTCTACGCAATTTGAGTGTGAGAAAATCGCTGTACGCACAATTCCACTGTAGGATTGGGAGGCGGTGGGGAGGCTAACCGGTTCTATTCGAATTGCAAAATATCGCTTGTACAGAGAGACAGGGAGAGAAAGGGAGGAAGAGGGGGAAGGAGAGGGAGAAAGAGAGGAAGAGAGAGGGAGAAAGAGAGGGAGAGAGAGGGAGGGAGAGAAAGAGAGAGAAAGAGAGGGAGAGAGAGGAGGGGAGTTTTCGGACTTGCCAGCTGTTATCTATTGCCGCTCACAGTGCATTTTCTCTAAATTTTCCCAATATTTCGGTTTTCTAATGGAAGAAACGAAATATTACTTTACAAATATTATTGAAGAGTAAAACCTCGACCTATAAAGAAATTTTCGTTGAAAATTTTGGAGCAGTTATTTTAGAAACTACGTTAGACGTAAATGCGAAATTTTAAACTTTTTACAGAAAACTTTTGAGTTTTAAACAAAACCCATTGAAAATCATTTTAAGCATTTCTATGCAAAAATGTGTTAATGTAAATAAATTGTTTGAATTCAGCATATTAACGATGTGAGAAATACTTAAAAAATTACTTTTTCGTAATTTTTGAAAAAATAAAAATAGAGCAAAATGGCGTTTATGCCATCTTTTGCATTTAGCGCTATCCCTAACAAAAGTTTAAAGAAAAAGTTTGAAGCATTTTTGAGATAGTCGAATCTTTGTAATTTTTTAATTGCAAATATTGCATACAAAAAGTTTCAAAAAAATGTACAAGACCTGTATGAAAGAATTAATTATGGACAACAAATTTTATTTGAAGGAAAAATCTCCATCTTCAATTTTGTAGTTACAGGAAGACGCCGAAAAAATTCGAACTTTAGCAATTTGCAAAAATTCAGAGTTAGCCGTGAAAGTCGGACCTACGCTACCTTTATAAGTGTATTTTACTCTATTATTACAGGAAATGTAAAGAAAATATTTCCAGTCATTTTTGAGAAAAATTTGAAAATGTCTGGGGGACTTTATGTTAAGTACCCTCAAATGTTAAAGATTTTTTTTCAAAATCTGAAAGCTTCGACTCGAACCAGATCGACAGGAGTTTCTTCGATTTGGAAAAGTCCTACGTATGGTTTAGGAGCTAGTACTGTGCGGGTCCCAGTTTTCCGACCGTCGGAGAAGGGTCATAGTTTCTGCACCCGCCGAGGGGCAGGGTAGGAGGGGATGACTTCCAAAGCACTGCACACCGTCACGAGACATAATCGCAACCGTTCCAAGAACATCGGAGCGACTAGTTCGCTTGTGGTAGGCCTGAATGTTAACGTGTGGAAATTATTAGTTTCTCATCATGGCAAAGAGAGTTTCTAATACCACTATACATAGCGAGTGCCGCGAAATCATTGCCCGCGTCATTGCAAAGTGTGATAAAGAGAAAGAAGATAAATGTTTACTTTTACCGTTAATGAAAGCGAGTGAAAGAGCCGCCGAATAATCAGGAGTTGGACTCACTACCATCAAAGCCATTCGGAAAGAAAATAAAAAGAGGAATGAGACTAGCCCAAATCGAAAGTTGAAGTCTCTTGGTAAGAAGAGAAGAGTGTCGCGTGGCAATTCTGTCCATGTAGATAGTTTTGACCAGTGTGTTATTAGAAATATACTGGATTTCTATGTGAGAGTGTTGTTCTGTGTGAGAGGTTGTGCCGACGGTGCAAAAGCTTCTGCCTATTATTGACAAAATTAATTTTCCGTGGGGCCCAAAATCTTTATTGCGGGTTATGAAATCAATGGGTTTCAAATGGAAAAAATGCCAATCAAAGCGACGGGTGCTGATAGAGAGACCGGACATAGTGAATTGGAGATCCAGATACATTGTTCAGTTGAAACAATTTCGAGAAGAGAAACGAGATATCATCTATGTGGATGAGACATGGGTTGATAACACACTTAAGTTTCAAAAGTGCTGGCAGAGTGATGACGTTTTGGGTGTCCAAGTGATAGGAAATGCAACAAGTAGACTAATAATTGTTCATGCAGAGTGTGTGTGTGGGGGGATGGATTTCTTTATGACACCTGTCTAATTTTTCGAGCTGGTAGTACTGTGGGAGACTACCACGGCCAAATGAATGGCATTAATTTTGAAAAATGGGTGCGTGATAAATTATTGCCACATCTGCCAGAGCGTGCTGTTGTTGTCCTTGACAATGCTCCATACCAGAGTATGGAAGTTAACAAGACACCGTCCGCATACTCAAGAAAAGCCGACATGATTGCATGGCTTTAAAGAAAGGGAGTGCATTGTGAAGAAAGTATGCGTATTACAGATTTGTACCGATTAATTGCACCTCTCAAACCACGGGCAAAGCAGTACAAGATTGATGAGTTGTTAGCAGCACACGGACATACAGTTGTGAGACTTCCTCCCTACATGTGTGAGATGAACCCAATTGAACTTGCTTGGGCGAAAGTAAAGAGAATATTTAGGGAGAGAAATGTAACGGGTGATATGACAGGTGCTAAATTGCAAGAAAACATTAAAACCGCAATTCAAGAAGTCAAGATGGTATTGTGCCGGACATCATTGACGAACTAATTGTTAATTTGGATTCCGACAGTGATTCGTCAGAGAGTGAAGCCTGCGGGTCATCATCAGATTCTGAATAAGGTAAGCTCGATGCAGAAATAATCATGTAAAAAAAGCGTCTCTGATCGTGAAGTAAAAAAAAAAAAAAATTTTCGACGGGCAGGATGTCCTCCCCACCGCCGCTCCGTTTCTGGGAACACGCCTACGTTACTTCTGCACCGCGGTCGGAGAACTCGGTCCCGGACAGTACTGTTCACGGACGGCCAGACAGACAAACGATTTACCGTCAATTGATTTTTCGGTATCCAGGTATCAGTACACACAAAACAGAAATGCTGGTTACTCCACGTGTTAGAGGATTCCCCACCCCCAAATTTAACAACTGGATTTATACATTTTTTCGTTATCAGGGCCCGGTAATGAGAGTTTTTCAATCGAAAATTCGCCGTTTCTTCGCGCAGCATTACATAACTTGCTACATACTACATATATTAATTACTCCGTGTACGTTTACGAGAAAGTCAAAATTGTCACAGGGATGTCGCAGGTGAGCGCCGCGATCAGTGTCTCGGGCTCGAGTGGATGAAGGAGCTTGATAACCAGGAAATGACTACTCATGTTTCCGATAAAGGTTTACTTTATCGAACAGGAAGCTCTTTTAAGGAGCTAGGCGAGAGCTCGGCTGATAAGCTTCAACAGTGTGTCTGTGACAAACTTTTGAAACCTAATGGGAGCGCAGCCAGCACTCACCCGTAACCAACGGCGGGTTAAACCTACAAAGGATACAGAGGTAACATGTTACGCCACGTGTTTCGGCTTTCGTTTGGAGTTTCTGCGAATGAAAGGTCACGAGCGTGAAATTTTGTGTATTCTCCTTTGAGGTTAGGGTTCGTTTGTCACATGTGTTTTTGTTCGTCTGCTACTCTCGAGAAGGAAATTAGAAGTAATATGGGGTAACGAAGTACCCCGTAAGCGTGTACCGTGTATGTACGAATGTACGTATGTAAATACGTCCCCCCTCCGAAAAAAATCCGTATTTTGCTCTCAACCATGAAAACTGTCTTGATACTCTAACTATGCACTCGGATACAAGTTTAAACTAACTTACGAGCAAAGCAAAAATAAGTGAATAAGTGAAATGAAATGTGTGCCCAAGTTCAGAGAACAATAGTACATGTAAAAATGCATGCCCCAAATCCTACAACTGTCTTTCGAGGACACAGATTAAACATGTTTTTCATGCAACATCAAATCATTATAAGTGAAACAAAATTGCTTTTTACTTGAAATAAATATCTAGTCGACTTATATTCTGTTATATTATTTCATACTTTGGGGTAACATATTACCCCACGCATCCATCAGTGTAGCATTTGTGTATCCTTTCTAGGGTTAAATGTATAAATGACAAGATATTGCTGCGAACTCCCTGACCACGCCACTAGAGTCGGTAAATTGTTAGAAACAACTATTCTTTGCTCATTTTGACATTCCCCCAAATCACAAAATATGCTCACATTTCGAAAAACTGAACATGAAATCATTTAAGAAATAATATTGAGAAATGCATAGCAATGACAAAGGAATTTTAAGCTTCAATATTGAAAGCATAATTCAGGTTCGAAAATCGTTTGAACTCCTTACGTTCTCGAATATGGAGTACTGTACATAATATAAAGTATTGAAATGCGGTGGAAAATGGAGAATTTAACGGGCATACAGGTTTCGGAATCCCTGACAGTAGATTTTTTCAAAATTGTCCGACCGCTCGTCTGTCCTCTTGACTGTCTCTCTGACTACGCCTGTACGTTCTCCGTACATTCCTCTTTGCTTCTTTGCATCAGATACTCAGTCAGCCCCTCTTCTTCTGTCCGTCGACTTGTCAGTCCGCCTCTCTGTCTATCCCTCCCTCTGTCTGACTATTAGAATGTACATTTCTTCTCGAAGTTATGTCGCCCAGGCTAAATGAAGTATGTTGTAATTAATACATATCATTGTTATTGAATAAATTGAGTAAAATTATTTCCCACAAAACCTTCGATCAAGAGGGAGTGTTATTGGCCCCATTGCCCCCCCCCCTCGGATCCCATACTGTAATTTGTTTTGCTTTCTCTGAACACTAAGTCACGAGCCATCAACTCACATCTGTTACCGATAATTCGAGAAAGAATGTGCTGTTACAGCACTACTAGTTTTGAGATGCAAATCCATTGCTCTGGACTAGCGGATTTCATAAACATTAGTTCCTTAAAACATCGAACTGTATACAATTACCAACAAATATCGAATTACGTTCATAATGAAATATTAAATACAACACAACTATAAACTAACACGCATCATAAAGACAAAATTCTTGATTTGCTTAAGTTAAAGATCTTAGTTAAAAAAACAAAAACAAGTAAACTCACACTAATCAAGTACTCAGAAGAAATGATAGAGCAAAATTTAAGACCAGATGGGGGTCCGTCAGGCACAGATATATTTCTCTCCCACGTACAGCTTTTTCTTCTTGGGACAGAATCCAGTTGAAGAACAACTAGATTGTGAGTTTTCTTTTTCGTTTCCCTTTCTGGGCGCACGGCAGTGAATGTGTCAACTCTTTGTAACGTTACTGAAACTCCTTTAACAGTTTTGCCTGAAAGGTTGTCAACTTCCACAGCCAAGGGTATATCTTGCCCTATGCCAAACCCACTTGCAGGTAAAAAGAGAGCACATGAAATTGGATTCGAGGCACAGCAACAACAGCACAGTGTCTTCTCATCCATGACCCTCACTGCGGACTGAAATCAAAACAAAGAAAATATTCTGAATGCCGGTAGAACGAGTATGTTAATATACATGAAATTAATCACTCATTATCTACAAAATCATTATCGAATTTAGCATTATGTTTTACATCTAGAAAAGGAGTATGCTTAGAGACTATTCCCTCTGAACTA
This sequence comes from Teleogryllus oceanicus, assembly GCA_964035755.1. Taxonomy (NCBI): domain Eukaryota; kingdom Metazoa; phylum Arthropoda; class Insecta; order Orthoptera; family Gryllidae; genus Teleogryllus; species Teleogryllus oceanicus. The sequence continues at coordinate 32,331,387 of CAXIVR010000002.1, forward strand.
CAGAAAAACAGCCTAAGATTGTACTTTCATTTTGAGGCATACTGTTTTGTAGTCCTAAATACAGCGCAAATAGTATCTGTTGTACAGATTAACTTTCCTCGAAAATAAAACTAAAAAAACATTACGAGCATATCTATAAGGAAGACTTTCAATTTCAAAACTTTAACATAATTCAATTTAATGAGGGTTCATGAGAAACGTTTGTACACAGAAAAAATGATGTCGAAATGAACTCATGGAATCATTTCACTCTGTGGTTCCTTCACACATTGGAAATGTATATAGAATGAAAATTATACAGGAAAGAACAAATCAAGCACTTTTGACTGACTCAGGGAATAATGGAATTAATTAAATGAAAAAATGTAATTTTTCGTACCAAGCCTCACAATTCTTATTATGCACGTACAGAATTATTGAATGAATAATTATATTGATAGAATATTACATAATTTCACATTGTCATACTCAATAAAATATAATCATACTTACCCTAATGTTAAGCTCATTGTTGAGGTTAAGAGGATTAACAACATTTAAGAGATACGTAGTAGGTGTATTTCCAATTGTTGGGTAACTTAAGATGGTCATTTCATGACGAATAAATCCGAATTTTCCTTCAAATGAAGATGGTATATTTGGAGGTATCTGTGTGGTGAAATTGAAATTGTATTCTCCAGCATGAAGAATATTTCCAGCATCTAAAAATAACGCGAGATTGTAAATTATGAATCAATCAGAAGATATCATCATTCAATAGTAAATCTGTTAATTAATCTACTCAAAACTTCTAAACTATATATGAGTATAAATTGATGATTTACATACATGCATCACCAAACACAAAGAATTTCATGTGGTAATAGAGCTCCTCTGATGTATATGGTACATTGACATTTCGAGACCTGTTATTCTCATCAGTTTCAAATTTGCTTTCCGTCCAGTGCACTGATGAATGACCACGAAACATCAGTTCTATGCCTGGAATAAAATGTTTTGTTAAACATAATCTCTACATTATAATGATTCGATTTTATTAAAATCTAAAACTCAATCATTTAATTATTTTTTAGATGGAGTAAGTCACTGATTTCTTTTAAAACTGTGTTGGAAGACATGTCTATTTTGAGTCCTTTTACATTATAAATGGATTAAAAATAATTTTATTAAAAAAAGTACAATTAAAGGAAAGGTAAGTAAAAGTAGAAGTAAATACTAACGTATAATTTTCAAACGTTTATGGTAAAATAGTAGCAGTTCCTCAAAGGAAATGCCAAGTAAAGTTTAGCCTGCAGGATCATGACTCACGAACATCATCAGAACTCATTTCAATAATGTCATCTCAATGATCATAATCATCTTGCTATTGATTTTAGTTACTGAGATTTAGGTCAACGAAGTCAACTCAAGGAGATCTGGCAAGAAAGAATGAGCATATTTTGCGTCGTTTACCATTCAGCCTTTACTAACTCAAGTAAAATTGTCTGAGAGCTGCTGTCACTGCGACGTCTCTGTGAAGGAGGTCCTAGAGCTTGAGTCACTAACGCCTGCGCATTTTCCACACGAGCTAAAGAGCTAGGTCTAATTTAGCCGCAGTCTGGAGGAGAATTCTAGCGACCGGCTGCTCTTATCGGTAGTTTTCTGTGGTTTTCCCGATCGGTACCAGGCGAATGCTGACGCAGTATGTCAACAAATGAACCACGGACCGCGTGCTTTTTGTTATGAACCGTTTCTTTCCTCAACTTTTTTCCTTCCTCTTCTTACCACACACACACATTCACATACACACATTCTCACACACATTCACACGCACACATTCACACACACTTACGCCCTCTACTCTACCACAAACGCAGGGAGCTTAGAGCTTGTTCCGGCTGGAGCAGACAGCCGCTGTGGGTGTTACCTAAAGAGGGAATTCCCCGCAATGTCGAGGTCGGCGCGCTTCTAGCGGGAGAGGAAGAGCGTCACTTCGCGGGTTATAACATGCAGTTTCATTTACGGGACTAATGGACGTACCCGGAAACACCTTATAATCAATGAATCCCAAATCATATCAATTCTGTAAACGCCAGAAATGACGTCCGTTGGCAGGCTATTTGCCATATACGTGCGTGCAACGTGTTGCCTCAGGAAGCGTCAAGAAGTAAATGTCCCTTCAATAAAAATTAAGCGATGAAATGTTTATGTCCGGACCGCGCGGACCGGGCGCGGTAGCTCAGTGCATCAACTGATGTCACTGCAGCGCCTCTGACCGGAGGTCCTAGGTTCCCACTCCCCACAGCGGCAGGATTTTCGACACTAGCTTTTCAGCTAGGTCGAATTCAGTCGCTGCCTGGAGGAGAATTCTAGCGGCCGGCTGCTCTAATCGGTAGTTGTCCGTGGTTTCTCCGATCAGCAGCAGGCGAATGCCAGAGCAGTACCCTACCAAACGGGCCACGGATCGCGCGCGATCTTCCCGCCCTCTTCCTTGTCCTATCCTCTCGCTTACACACACACTTACACTGCACTACAAGGAACATACTCCTACGTTTCCTAGTATTTGCCGCTACCGTTCTCTACATCCCCACGACAGGCGGAAATTGTGGCGAAGCCAAGCTTTGCTATCAGCATAAACCACCGCGGATCTCTTTCGCAATTCTGAAATGGTACAGTATCCTCGTGTAATATGTTATTTCCTGTGTGTTATCTCACGATGACAAACAATAGGTGACGTCAATTCCAAATGCAGACACCTCGCGCATTCTTATTTTCCAGGTACTTAGTGAGAACAGTAATCCATGTTTTAGCAAACTCTGACTGTAGATACATTTTGACGTCAGGTATTGGATACAGGTGCTTCGAGAAAGCGCAAAAAACATACTTATGGTCTGTTCGAGACTCGTACCTGTATGTAATAAATGGATTTTTTATCTAAAATAAGCTTATTTACTAGTCTCTTCAAGGAAAATGAGTAATAAATACGACACTTTGTTTTGGAGAGACGTTTTGATGATAATATCGATAAACGTCCTGTTTTGTTTTTCTAAAACCGGAAACGGAGATTATCTACACACTGGAAGATAATAGCACTTTTGATGCGTCGTGATCGATCCAAGAAAATACTTGAAATTTTTTTCGACTGGTGAAGTTTCCTGGCTTCCCTAATTCGACACTTTTTTTGGCTTTTTTCATTGAATCTTGCGTAAAAGGTACGTTTCGCAACTGAATTACGAAATTGCGATCACCAATGTCGCATACAATTGCAGGAAATTACTTCAAGTTTGTTCTCGAATAGCATTTAAGAGACGGAATCATTTGAGACATTTACGAGAAGTAACCAAGAACAATTTTTACATCGAAAAATCAAAATTGAAATAGGTAGATAATTGAAAACATCAAGATCTATCGACGACAAGTCGTCGCGGAAAAGCGATTGATGATACATTTGAAAATGAAATACGCCCGATGCGAGTCCTTTACAGTTTTTAAGAAACTACTGACACACGTACTATTACAAAATTCTATTACAAAGTATATACAAAGTCCTCGACATGACTTGCAGTGAATTAACGAAATAAACATTTTTTATTTTGAAGCCTAAAATTTTTCTACGTATGAAATTAGTAGTGATACAAAACCACATACTTTCTCATATTAATTCTAAATTTCAATTTTTTGAAAATTTAGAGAGTTCGACGAAAATGAGATCCGCGCCATTCTTTTAGGCGTTCCTTTTTCTACCCATGATAGAATTTTTAATGTTTAATAAGCTAATGTTATACAACAGACTTTGTCTAACGCAAAAATCTGTACCTTCAATTTTGTATTTTTGAAATGGTAACTCTTTGCAATTTTCGAAAATACGGAGAGATCACCGAAAATGGGACTAGTACCATATTTTTATAAATATTCTTGATACATATGGGGAAAACATTTCAAAAACATTGCAGCGATTTTTGAAGAAAAAAATAGTTTTAAAAAATTTAAAAATTGCCTAGATTTCGCGCAAACGTACACGAAAACTACTCATATTTTTGAAAAATCGAAAGTTACCTTTAAACAACAGATTTAATTAAGGAAAAAATCTCTATCATCAATATTGTAGTTGGAGGAAGACGCCTCGCCAAAAAATTGCCCTTTTGCAGCTTTTGAAAAATCGGGGATTTCAAAGAACACGAAACTTGCACTAATCTCTTAAGCACCGTTGACGCTATTCTAGGACAAAGTTAAATCACAAAATTTGGAGCCATTGTTGAGAAAAATGTTGAAAATGTTGTTGAACTTCATGTAAAGTAGCCTCGAAAATCAAAATATCCGTTTGAAACTCTCAAAGCCTCAGGTTGGTTCAGATCAATCGGGGAATATCAATTTTGGCGAAACGATTAGGTTGACTACGGACACAGACGTTTCGCCTACATTCGATTTTTCGGCATCAAAGACCCATAAAACATGGATTCTGGGTATCACTTGTTAAAGGAAGTAGTTTTTCTACATACATAAATACGTTTTATCTACTTTCTTTTTGTTATCACGACCTAGCGATTCCCCGCTTTCCGGTCTACGATTACAATACATTCTTCTTACAATACTTTTTACATTCGTAAAGGGGCGAAAGTAAAAATGAATTGAAGGGAATGTTTGCTATTTGATTCGAATGTATCTGGTTCGAATATTCCTCACGACTGGCAATTTGAATGAATTTATTGGCTTTTGAAATTCGTACTTTTCTCAAATAGAAGATTTATCCAAGAAGGGTGTCTATCCAAGAAGGGTTTCGTGAGTAGACAAAAATGTAATGGGAAGTTCTCCAGTTTGTTGCAGTTTATAAAGTTTATTTTTAGCGATTCCAGCCATCTCATCAAGTGGCAAACAAGGAATGATCTAATGTAAAAGAAAAACCAGAGGTTCTTCAGAATGGCACAAACTTCCTCGCACTATTTTCTATTCCCTTCTGCGTCTAATATCTCCCAAGGCTCTTGCGGTATAGAGCGATTTTTATAAGAAAGGACCGTTTTGACAGCTAGTGTTGGCAACATAACTGAAGGTTCTGTGGTCGTTGTGTCCTTGAGCTCATTACATTCCCTTCCTCCATTCGATCGTTTGCAGTTGCCTAACTTGTAAATGGCTTCGACGCTTCCTTTTGTGATGTTCACGTCCGACGAAAATGTAGTGCACCACGAGAAATAATTGAAATTAGGAAGTGCAGTGGTATGTGCTCTTCTGTAAAAATTCATTTTTATAAACATTACACTAAATTTACTTTTTGTGTGATAAATATTATAGTTATTTGAAAACCGAGTCTTGAATGTGAGATGCGTAGTGGTTCACGTGCTTCCAGTGCCTTTGCTGTAAGGCAGTGTGCTGCATCTACTCTTACATTCGTGGCAGTTTTCTTTTACAGAATATGAGAGGATATAAAGTGATTTCTCCACATTCGCAATTAAAATTCAATATTTCTCGGACTCATATATACCTCAGCGAAACTCTTCGACTTCTGCATGGTGATGTCTTCGCGGGAGCCATAACCAAACAGTTTACGAAGGGGCGTGGCTGAATAGCTGTCGCGACGGAGGGATACTTTTCTGAATTCCAGGTGATGTTCACTTGTTTAGCGAACTGTCATTTTGGCTCATTCCTAGGCGGATACTTCTATAACTATCGCTTCTCAGGGAAGAGGTGAAGAGCACCTTGGCGCACACCAATCATCGCGCAGACTAATCTCGGTGCTGTACTGCAGCGCCTCTGACCGGGAGGGCCTAGGTTCGAGTCCTGACGGCGGCAGGATTTTCGACACTAGCTTTTCAGCTAGGTCGAATTCAGTCGCTGTCTGGAGGAGAATTCTAGCAGTCGGCTGCTCTCATCGGTAGTTTTCCGTGGTTTCTCCGATCAACACCAGGCGAATGCCGGAGCAGTACCCTATCAAACGGGCCACGGACCGCGCGCGATCTTTCCTTCCTCTCCCTTGTCCTATCCTCTCCCCTTACACACACACACACACACACCTAACATGCACTACACTACTACATATTCTGGGGGATCGGTTGAGAGCTTAGATCTTGTTCCGGCTGGGTGGTGCCCCACTGGTGGGAGAGTCCTGGTTAGGGGGAAACCCCACTAGCCGACGGTAGGTCGGCGCCGGATCTCGCCATCCGGCGGGGGAAGATCACCGCCATCTCCCGAGAAAAAACATGTACTACACTAACGGGACTAATGACCAAAGCAGTTGACGTGCCCGGAAACGCGGAAAAATCAATCAATTAATCGGTGCTGTACTTTTACTTGTTTACCCACGAAATTCCTTGGCCTCAACTTAGAAGGTACACAATTACCCTGGGTGTGGTGTTGCCTGACAGACAATGAGATTATACAAGGATTAGGTGTAGATATAAGAAACGAGGGACTCAGAATGCTCACCACCCCTCAAAGACAACTGAAAACATTCATGTCTTACCTGGGTTTCACAGCGTTAGTGCCAGTGCAATTTGGTTCACCTGCCACAAGGCCCTGCTTCACGGGGCCGAATTCTTTGACTGTAAACGTCTTACAGGTTTTGTAAAATAACGTACGTACAGTCGGCTCCGGTTATAGTGAACTTATGGGGACTAACAGGCTTGGTTCACTATATCAGAGGCTCACTATATCCGATGATGTCAAATATAAATAGAATTTCTCTAACGCGATTGAATTTTTTAATAAAGATTCAGCAAAATTCATTAACAGCTCGAACTGAAAATTTCGGTATCTTTATTTGCCCTTAAAAAATCAATTATTTTCAATTGTTTGCTTCGTACATTTTTCATTAGTCATTTTCTAGATGCTTCTCAAGAGTTCGTGTTCTCTCCATTCTTGATTCTGCCTTGTCCTCTGTTTCTTAGTATTGAAATGCGGTCTTGACACCTTTCAATGGCTCTTGCACTGTTGAAACACCGCCCCACTCTCTGAAGGCTCTTCAACTCGCCAAATAACATGCGAGATCCACATTACTTAATTCCTATGTTCACTATAGCCGAGGTTCAGGTTCACTATGTTCACTATAACCGAACCATCTTATGCTTATTTGTAATGAAAGTGAAACGAGACCAGTGATTCGAGTTCACTATAACCGGAGTAGACAGTATTTGGCATTTTGGATCGATTGTCGGACTTTGACTATCTAAAGGTGTCCCCCACGTCTGGGCCTAGTTTGATTCTCATTTACACTACGCGCCACGGACCGCGCGCGATCTTTCCTTCCTCTTCAATGTCCTACCCGCACCCCCTTACACACATAAACACTAACATGCACTACACTACTTGGTGGGTAAGAAAGACATGTAGCGAACACAACGCCCTTCACCGTAACTAGCAAACTCCACCTGCTGGAGCATTCCTTTGTCATTCAGCTATAGAAACTGAGATATGTTAACGGAGAGCTTACAACTCAAATTTTGCCTCGACCGGGAATCGAACCCGAAACCACATCAGGGGAAGCTAGTACACTCCCCAAGAGCCATCCTAGAGGCTTTTTTAAAATAATAACATGGTAAAACGAATAATATACCTAAAACACCTTTTATGCAGGCCTTTACGCTGCCTTTAATATGCTTTGTAACACTGTATCTAATAGTAGTTTACGATATAAGTCGTAAAGCATCTTATTACAATACGAGATTGGAAGATTGCCAAACGAGGCCGTTAGGCCGAGTTTGGTAACCAATCGAGTATTGTAATAAGATGTTACGACACGTATATCGTACAACGTTTATCCACTTTGTAAAATTAGTTAGATTTAATCTAAAAGATCGTCCTACGCGTTCGTTTAGTACTAACGATTTATTTTCTAGAAGTGGCGACACTGTTTCTAACAATGATAACAATTGAAACACATTTGGTGTCAACCTCAAGCTTTGTGTATTCTTTCCACGGTGTAAGAGTATTTTTTTCCAATATGAGTGACAGCAGCTGTGATTCTGACATCGAAATAACAGCAAATGCTGCTCTAGACACGCTATTACCAGAGAAATCACGAAAAAATATGAGCGTGAATACACTTTATTTAGAGACTTTTCGTCAATATTTTCGCCTTCGGCCGGAAAATGTCAAGCACGATCGTTTCTTTCTCTCCTACAAGAATGGAAAATGTTCTTCGCAACCAGTTGGGATAAATACTTTTGGAAACATTCCAAAAAATAGCAATGTATCTTGGTTTGAAGAATTCTGAAACTTTACAGGACATTGCTTTCGTCGATCATCTGCTTCTTTACTCGCCGATGCAGGTGCTGACATGAATGTTAAAGAGGCACGGTGGATGGAAGTCAAATTCTGTTGCTGAAGGTTATGTCGAAACATCAGTGCAAAATAAAAAGAGATAGCTATGAAAATTATGGGGAAAATATTTCGAATGGAATCTACAAATATTTCAAATGCAAATATGAATTGTACAGCTTCAACATCATCAGGAATTACGGTATCAAATTGCAGCAAATTTGTAATTAATGTTTACAACAAATAAGCATAGCTATTATTATAATTTGAACTCTTATTCTGTTAAAAGTTATGTCAATAAAAATTCTTTGAACAATTGTTGTTATTTTTAATAGTAGGAATCAAGCTAGTCGCGGAATAACCCATTACAAAACGAGTGTCGTAATGAAGTACTTTCGCACTGGGTGCGGTAAAGCTTCATTACGACACTGAATAAAGTCGGAACGCAACCTATAAATAATGTCGACACTAATCGTTTCCACAGCAACAATGCAAACTAAGTTATTATAGCAGTAAAGTCTGACATGTGTGAAGCACGAAACATGTCCACCTATAAAAGTCGGAACGCAACCTATTCCTCAAAATGACTCGGCAAAATATCTTGGACTTACTCTAGACAGAAGGCTCATTTGGAAAAAAAGTATCAAGAATAAAAGAAAACAATTAGTCCTAAAACTTATAAGGTTAAACTGGCTACTGGGAAGATCGTATTTAAGCATAGCAAACAAAATAATTGTATACAAAGCAATATTGAAACTACTCTGGACATATGGCATACAACTTTGGGGAGCAGCTCCAAATTCTAGTATTGAAATATTACAACGCTTTCCGTCCGTGTGGACCCTAGGCAAACATAAACTCAAGTTAGTAACTAGAAGCACCAATATATTTCGCTGTGGTTTCTTGTATTCTTCGTTCAAGATCCCCAGTAGATAATCGTGTGTGCTTTTTGTCGAAAATAACAACGTAATTGTATTTATTTATTTTATTGCTCATTATGTCTGTGTGGATCCCACCAGACAAGGAGTGTCAGTAAATTTCAATATTATATTTCAGTTTTTCACTTCTGTATTTTATTTATGTTTTCTCTAGATTTATTTTTCGGTGACTCGGTCTCTTATCGACAATGCATCGTGACCAAAAAGTTAATCCACAAAACAAAAGGTCCAATATGATCGTTCGTTACAACGCCAAAGGGGGCGGGGATGCACTGCTACTCTGCGGCGGTGGTGGTGACTGTCGGTGGCCAATGGTGATATTTTATGCAATTCTTAACATAGCAGGTGTAAACACTAGCATTTTCACGTACTGCAATAAAAATTTCGTACGAGAGTCGAGTAGAAAGCCCTTGATGGAACTTGGGCGTTCACCTGTACAGTCACATATTTCACGTCGTGAAGTCCGACCTTTGCCACGTGAAATGCGAGAAATTATTCTCAAATTTGGAGGCAAACGACTTGAGAAGAACTCTCAGGGACACACTAGAACACGAAAAGCCAGATGTGAGGTGTACCGGAGAACATCAGACAGGAAAACTAAAATTGTATAAAAATTAACATGCATATTTGCACAAGCCATTCAAAATGTATTTGTGAAAAGTGTATTTAAATGTAACTAATATTACTCATTAAAATGTAAATGATATACGTGATATTTTGTAAATAAAATTTCAAGTTCATAATGGAATTTCATTTCATAAAACGGGGATCCCACCAGTGAAGGCGAGTAATTATTTTTCACCAGATTGCACAAAGATTTACAGATCCCAACAATAAAATAAGAAATCAACAAGACCAATGCAAAATACCTACAAAAACTACATAATCATACAAGTATTCTAGCCATGAACTTTCTAGACAATAGTGACACCACCAGTCGATTTCAACGTTTGACCTTGCATATCGACGGTAAATTGTTCATTTTCCCACAACTCCACAAAATATGTTGTGAAACATAATATTTACAGCACGTGTCAATTAGTTAGTTTAGTTTCCTTTCATGTAATATTTGTACAGCGAAAACAGTGTTTCATAAACAACACTTACATTCTTACTCATTTTCTCAATTTTTCTGTCCCGTAACAAAATAACATGCATGCAAATATAATGAAAATAACATACATGCAAATATAATAGCATCAACATACCGTTGTTGCCATTATATTCAGTGAATTAGCACTATCCGTACGAAAAGTTTAAAGAAATAATTTGAAGCATTTTTGTGAAAGTCTTGTTTCGGAATTTGCCCATATTTCACTTACAATTTCATCAAACGTTCAAATTTTTTCAAACAAAAAAAGTGCATGACATTAATTAAAGAACTAATCACGGAAAACAAATTTAATTTGAAGAATAAATATTAACTTCAATCTACGAATTCGCAAGGCTTTAAGCCGGGGAATCTCGATTGGGGGAATATTCATTTTGAAAAAAATCTCACGAACAGTTCGGTGCTAATCTTGTTCACATATAGGCACGGACCGAAAGAGACAGAGAGGACGAACATTAAAAAAATAATTTAAAAAACAACACTTTTGCTGTATAAGAGCATCCCAAAATCTGTATTTCTGTTAAAATCTAGAAATCGATTTTCCGCAGCATTACGTAAGTTTCTCTATACTCTGTCAATTACTTCGTGTATTTATGTAGTACATATAAAATAAGTAAAATATGCGCGCATTTGATTCTGAAAAATGGTAATCACAAATGTTCATACATAATTTAAAAAAAAGACTCAATATGTCTGTAACAAGTAATGTACCTCAGCTTCCGGGTCAATGACCCCATCTCGATCGGGTTTTTGTCTAGTTTCCCTGATCCATTGAGCAAATGCAGAAATGGCCCCTTGATTTCCTTCTGGACGTAAATGTAGCTTCAATGCGCGCACGTTTTGTTGAACTTTCCTTTTGCTTATAGTGGTAGTAGAGCTTAGTGTGAGTTTCTATTTTGTTAACAATACAGAAAAATCAAATCTGTTCGTTCCTTTACCGTTAAAAATAAGTTTTCTATAATTCGGCAACGAAAATATCTAGTTTTTGAAATGTTAATCTCTCGTTTTCTTCAATTTATTATTATTACTATTATTTTTCATCTTTCAACTATTAATGGTTAAATTGTTGGGAAGGGATTCTGAAACTCAAGAAAGCGTGCGCAGATGATTTTTCCCCCTACGTCACATACAGTTTTTTGACTGTTTTAGACTAAATAAATAAATTTAACTCGAGAAAACAAATGACAATTTAAATGGAAATGAGCAGTGTTTCATAATCGCACATCGCTCTAGGAGCGCTAGGTCGCTGCAGAGTTGCGCAGTGTGGCTTAAAAGACGTGGAACAGAGATTCTCGGAAGACGTATTTTCCTTAAGGATAAGTGTGGGAGGTACTACAGCGAAATCAGCGACACCGTGATAAGTAATAGGGAAACGGTTCTGGCACTGTTTTTGCATACTATCAGTTTCAGAGGCATTTTAATCCATGGTTGAGATTAAAAGCGTAAAATAAACTTTACTATTTCAAATGATAATTGAGAACGATCACTTTCGAAAGAAAGAGGAAAGATAAATGCAAAGAAGAGGTAAGAGGCCAAAGAATCCTGAGCTTCTTAGCATCGCCAGTTGGCCAGAGCACAAAAGAGGTAAGAAGAAATAAACCGGGATTTATAGTATTTTATAAAGTCAATTAAAAAACTTAAGTGTTATGCATTTCACGCCACTAAAATTTATTAATTATTAATTCGTTAAATTGGTTCACATAAAGCGAATGGCTACTTTCGACTAATCCGTCAGCTTAATTCTCGTTCGGAGATCAAAGAAAACTAGCAACGAAGATTAAACAAATTGATTACTAGAGAGAGGATTTTATGCCCTAAAAAGTCCTGAAATAAGCTTTTAAAAATATCCATTACGACCTAAATATTCTGAAATACGTACTTTAATATGGAATTAAATTAACAATATTTAATATTCTGTATAAACCTTTCTTGATAAAATTGAGAAGAAGCATGCTTGGTATGGAAATATATTTTTGTGCATATATAATATAATCTAGCTTATTTTGGAGGAGAAATAATTGAAGAAAATAATCACTTTAGTGAAGTACATTGTATGTCCGGTTTCATTTTTTCTGTCTGGTTTAAAAAAATATATCAAGTAATATCCTACATTTGCACAAGCATTTTATTATCTACAGAAATGAAAAAAAAAAAACGCGAACTGACAATCTCTTTCTATTCAATGAATACTCACAAATAAAGAGAGATTTTACGAAATCATTAAACGTTTTAGAGAAGTCTCTATTTTAACGAAATAGGCAAAATATCCTCCTAATTACAAGAATATCACTAACAGGAAAAATCGGCCGAATACGCACAATTATGTACTAACCTATCTACATAGAATCCAATTTCAACCAATTGTCAGGAAATTTCATGTCCTGAAGCAACGGACAAAAATATGCACAAGAATAAAAATCCGCTCCCTAATTATTACATTCACCTACGTCAATTCTGATCGCAAAATATCACTACAACCAAATATGTTCTGTAACAGTAACATAATTCAAATACGATTCAGAACATTTTAAGATATCTGGTGATAGAAGACTGTTCAATTCTCATGTAAACTTATCTGAGGATCCCTACTGCTAGAAAATAATTGCGGGTTTTCGGTGTAGGAAGTGTACATAGCCGCTGTAGTGGAAGATGCCAACCAATGTGGGTTAAAGCACCCACTGTTTGGCGGCATCACGTTAGAACAAGAACTTTGTAATTTGAGGCGGAAAGGTGTCCGTTGCAAGTGCCTGGGGCAGCTGTCTGACGTGGAGTCCAATGAGGAAAGAAAATACGCCGTCAAAATATTAACCCTTTCATGGGAGTCATGTCGCGCGCCGAGTATTTTGGAGTTTTTTTGGTTTGATTGATTGATTGATTGTGAATCTGGGCGCGTCAACTAAGGATGTCATTAGTCCCGTAAGTGTGGTGCATGTTTTTTCATCGCGAGGTGGCGGTGATCTTCCCCCACTGGATGGCGAGATCCGGCGCCGACTAGCGGGGATTTCCCCAACCAGGTATCTCCCACCAGCGGGGCACCGCCCCAGTCGAGACAAGATCTAAGTCCCCGACCGGTCTCCCGATATGTGTGGTAGTGAGTGCATGTTAGTGTGTGTGTGTGTAAGGGGTGAAGATAGGACAAGGAAGAGGAAGGAAAGATCGCGCGCGGCCTCTGGCCCGTTTGTTAGGGTACTGCTCCGGCATTCCGCCGGGTGTTATTTTTGGTACCTGGGTTATATTGGAAGGGATTCACCGGTAATCTATACTTACTATATTTGCTGAATCGTTCTACAATTTGGTGCTAGTGACATTCCATTTTCTCATTTCTACATTAGTTTCAAGCAGTTATGCTCATGTTTTATATTATATTCAAGGGAAACGAGATAGGTTACTGCTGTAATCGAGGCTTCTTCCTTTCGTTCAGTTCAGAAGATCAACTAAAATTGTTGGATAGGTTACTGCTGTAATCGAGGCTTCTTCCTTTCGTTCATGTACACTCAAGTCAACTTGCAAACTTTTAGTTTGGACTGATATTTACAAGGAAATCTGTCTATTTATAGGGAAAACCGAACCGACAATGGCGCTGATAGGCGACACAGGAACATTAGATTACATAGTAGTCACAATGTCTGATATTACAATATAAGAGAGAAGAAATCGAATAGGGTACTCAGGAATTCTGTGGTAAACATTTGTTGTATCTCGTAAAAATTATTTGAAGCAAGTACCATTCAAATGGTATTAAAGTCGATTAAATCAGTGAAAATGGCGGGGAAAGATAAGAAATCACTCAGAAGTCGACACCAACGAAAAATGAAAAAAAATGTCCTATAAAAATGAGTCATTTCCTCGTGTTTTAGCAAAAATAATAATAGACTGTACTAAAACGCATTGATCTAAAGCGAAAAAAATTACATTTCATGAAAATTCGCCCTCAACTCACAATACTGCACTTATAACCTCTACTCAATTCTCCGAGTGAATGAACGCCGTATCTCGCAGATTTTTTTGACAAATAAGAAGTACCGTAACGCAGCACATACCTCTTAGAGTCACCGTGTGCGTTAACAACAGACGCACGCGGCCCGTCACCATGTCACCGGGCTGGTACCTGACGGCCGGAGAGTCGAAAAAAGCCTGAAAAGTCACCATGGTGCCTCCGGCCACCACAAAACAAAGAAATGTGTTGCGATCTCGCGATGTTTTCCGCAACAGTCGACGTGCGGGGTGTCCTCCAAGCGACTGAAGCAGCACCAGACAACAGGAGGCGGCGCCGATGCAATGGCCGGGTCGAGCCGATGTTGGCCGAAGCCGGCGGCGAACCACATGTTTAGCCTGCGCCTGGGCGATGGGACGCGACCGCTGGGATTCCCGCCACAGCAACGAGCCGCTCCGTGGAGCGCAGCGCTGGCAGCGTCGCGTTCGAGGAGCACAGTGGTCGGAATACAGTCGACTCCGGTTATAGTGAACTCGGATATAGTGAACTCTCGGTGACTGAAGTCACTGGTTCCGTTTCCCTTATACTGCGATCTTTTCAGAGCTGCCTCTCAATTCTACTCAAGGCACCGGGAGTGGTAGCTCAGTGCACCAACTGATGTCACTGCGGCACCTCTGACCGGGAGGTCCTAGGTTCGAGTCCTGACAGCGGCAGGATTTTCGACACTAGCTTTTCAGCTAGGTCGAATTCAGTCGCTGTCTGGAGAAGTCTAGCGGCCGGCTGCTCTGATCGGTAGTTTTCCGTGGTTTCTCCGATCAACACTAGGCGAATGCCAGAGCAGTACCCTACAAAACGGGCCACGGACCACGTGCGATCTGTTCTTCCTCTTCCTTGTTCTATCCTCTCCTCTTACACATACACATACACCGACATGCACCACACTACCACATATTCCGGAAGATCGGTTGGTAGCTTAGAGCTTGTCCCGACTGGGGTGGTGTCCCGCTGGTGGGGAGAGTCCTGGTTAGGGGGAAACCCCACTAGTCGACGGTAGGTCGGCGCCGGATCTCGCCATCCAGCGAGGGAAGATCACCGCCATCTCCCGAGAAAAAACATACACTACACTAACGGGACTAATGACCGAAGCAGTTGGCGCGCCCCGAAACACGAAAAAATCAATCTACTCAAGGCCCTTCACCACGGTGGCTTTTTTGAATGGTTTTTCGCTTCTTTCTCGGTCGTGCCGCTAGAGTCGCTTCATCTACAGCACGGCTTGATACGGTCGCGAGCATGCAACACCTAGCGGCACAGCTGAGAAAGACGCGAAAAACCGTGCCATAATGCAACCGTGGTGACGGGCCTGAAGTGGAATTGAGAGGAAGCTCTGTAAGAACCGCAGTATACATTTCAAACAAGCAAAAGAAGATTCGGTTATAGTGAATGTGAACCTCGACTCTAGTGAACGTATGAAATACAATGTCCTGGAGTTAATTGTATCTCGTATGTTATTAGGCGAGTAGAAGGGCCTTCGGAGTGGGACGTTGTTCCATCATTGGAAGAGGCATTGGAAGGTGTGAAGACTGCATTACGATACTTAGAAACAGAGGACAATGCAGAATCAAGTATGGGGAGAGCACCAACTCTGGCTGAACAAGGATCTAGGGAAATTTCTAATGAAAAATGTATGAAGCAAATATTTGAAATTTTTTTAAAAGACAAAGGAACATATTGAAATTTTTAGTTCGTGCGTTAATGAATTTCTTTTATCTCTAAATAAATAAACCAGGAACGGTAAGCTCAGTGTATCAACTGATGTCACTGCAGTGCCTCTGACCGGGAGGTCCAAGGTTCGAGTCCTGACGGCGCAGGATTTTCGACACTAGCTTTTCAGCTAGGTCGAATTCAGTCGCTGTCTGGAGGAGAATTCTAGATGTCGGCTGCTCTGATCCGTAGTTTTCCGTGGTTTCTCCGATCAACACCAAGCGAATGCCGGAGCAGTACCCTACCAAACGAGCCACGGACCGCGCGCGATCTTTCCTTCCACTTCCTTGTCCTATCCTCTCCCCTCACACACACACTTACACTAACATGCCCTACACCACCACATATTCCGGGAGACCGTCGGGAGCTTAGGGCGGTGCCCGGCTGGTGGGAGAGTCCTGGTTAGGGGGAAACCCCACTAGCCGACGGTAGGTCGGCGCCGGATCTCGCCATCCAGCGGGGGAAGATCACCGCCATCTCCCCCGAGAAAAGAACATGCACTACACTAATGTGACTAATGACCAAAGCAGTGGACGTGCCCGGAAACACGAAAAAATCAATCAATCAATTGACATCATCGGATATAGTAAACCTATGATATAGTAAACCAAACATGTGGGTCCCCAGAAAGTCGCTATAACCGGAGTCGACTGTACTATTAGGGATGCGACATCTGCAACAAAACATCGATGCTCAAAATTAAAACATCCACCCAAAACCATAGATGTTGCTAAACATCGTTAGTTTTAAAACTGAATTAGTAAGCATTAAAATTCAGGCATGGGGGGATTTAATTTGAAAGTGGTCTCATTGATTAATATTTTTAATTGAGATTTAACTGGCAAAGCTAAGTCAAAATCATCAGGACAATTAACAAAACTTGGATTATCTGATTCGATGTTTAAAAAATAATATAGGCTTCTTTATTGATAAAAATTCGATACATTAGTGATTCCGGGCGCGTCAACGGCTCAGGTCATTAGTCCCGTAAGTGTAGTGTACTTTTTCTTGTGAAGTGGCGGTGAAATTCCCCCGCGGGTTATTGAGATCCGGCGCCAACCTGTCAGCTAAGAGGGTCCCAAACACGAATCTCCCACCAGCCGGGACAAGCCCTAAGATCCAGACCGATCTCCCGACATGTGTGGTAGTGTAGTGCATGTAGGACAAGGAAGAGGAAGGAAAGGGCGCGCGCGGTCCGTGGCCCGTTTGGTAGGGTACTGCTACGGCATTCGCCTGGTATTAATCGGAGAAATCACGGAAAACTACCGATCAGACCAGTCAACCATTCTCCTCCAGACAGCGGCTAAACACGACCTATTATAGCTATCTAGCTGGTGTCGAAACTCCTGCCTCCGTCGGGCCTCGAACCTAGGATCTCCCGGTCAGAGGCACTGTAGTGATATCAATTGATGCCCTGAGCCACCTTAGCCTGTCCTGGGTTAGCAACCACTTAAGTTCAGGAGGAGGCATATAATTTGAAAAAGGTATCGTTCATTAATATTTGTAATTGAGATTTCATTGGCAAAAAAAAATCATAAAATCATCAAAACCATTAACAAAATTTAGATGATCTAATTCGATATTTTACAAATAATATAACCTTCTTTATTGACGAAAACAATTTTATTTATCTTTCACTCTTGGTCACCTTCGTCTGAAGAATATTCATTTTATGGACATCTGAATATTATTATAGAATGTTATGAACTTTTTCATTTTCAAAATATCGTCTACTTGCAAACATCGAACACAAATTATCCAAGTTAAAAATTTGATGTGAAATAAATCGATACTTTTATTAAAAATCAATGCTAAAACAACCGACATCGTGGTCGCGTCCCTAGTCGGAACGCCATTCACAAGAGAGTTGAGAGTACGGATGTGCTCTTAACCGTTAACGTTATTTCTTACTGTTTCTACTTTTCTACTGTTATTTCTTAACCGTTAACGTTTCGTAACTGTTACGCGAAATAACTGTTATTTCGTTTATCCTGTTATTGGCAGTTATTGGTTGAAATGCATAGAACTGCAACCTACTGGGCCCAATCCGAACAACTACAAGCTTTTGTGGCAACAATTTTGTACGATAACAGCTTCACTGCAGGTAAACAATTATGATTTTCCAGTGTTCAAATTATATTCATTAATACATAATTCGTCATTATATACACAACATGTGCCACAATAGTTTTATATTTTTCAAGATATTTGTCCTTTAAATTAAGTCCGTCCAATATGTTAACTTATTTCTGTCCCATTGCTGCTTATGTGAGATCAACTAATATTTCCTTAGGTTCGATAAAATAAAATGAGTTACGGTCAAATAACTCACATTATAATACTTGATATTCGATCGTCATTAACACTTTAGCTATAGGTAAGCAAAAACACTGTTTCTCCTCATTATTTTTGGCACTCGTCACTTCACTATGCACAAGTTGCATATTTGAAAGAATATTTGGAATCTGAACCCCAATCACTTCCATTTTAGTAATATTATATTTTCTATACACATTCGCTACACATTATATGAATTACTATTCATCCTCGGCAGTTCATCCAGTCTCGTTCATATCAGCTGCTTCTCTGTCCAAACATGTTAGAGAAAGTAGTACAAGGAAGCGCTGTGAGGTGGCTGCCAAGCTTTACGGTGCTATCAACATTATTCGTTTTGCGTGGTTTAACTCTTAGCAGTCGCTAAAACTGCATTAACTCTTAGCAGTCGGCCATGGTAGGTTGCTGGTCATGGACCTGTTATTTTTCAACTGTTATTAATAACAGCTATTACGAGTAAACTGTTTTTGTGATAACAGTTATTGAAGAAAAGCTGTTAAGCCCATCTCTAGTTGAGAGCACAACTCGAGGAGAAAGGCACAAGCAGGCTAAGTATTTACTAAGGGCAGACTGGACAAGGGCCCTCAATAACTGCTTTGATGAACGTTTGTAATAATTTATAAACGCATAAAACTATTTTAATATTACATTTTGGATCTTATCCTGTACGTAACGAATCGTCTGCGACTCGCGAGATCGGTGAAGTGAAGAACCAGAACATTCGTAGTTCAAAAGATGATGACTCGTTTTAATTACTTTATGGTTATTTAACTAATTGTTATTTTGTTTGTTACTCATTTGATGGATTTTTAGTTATATTTTTCTTTATTATCTTTAATATTACGGAATAATACCATTAATAAATTGAATAAATAAAGAAAATACATTAGTAAAAATACGTTGGACAAGCTCAAAGATAGTCGTGGGGGTCGAAAGTCGACATGCGGGGTTCGAAAGTCGGAGTTTCGTAGTGAAATTTGACACGCGTGACAAAGCGTCAACTCGCCTTAAAAGTTTGAGGTTGAAAATGCGATTCCAAAGGGACGATGGGCTAGTTACATATTATATCTTTCGCCGGATTTCCCTTTGCACTCAAATGGTCTCACTCCCAATTACGAGTCTTTCACACTGAATATATTTCAGATGGGCTGAGATGTCAATGTTTTTGATCATTCAGAATTACAGGATTACATTTAGATTCGATCTGAAAGTATGGTAGTACTTACAGATTTTAAATGACATTACAACGTTTACATCAACTCTCAAATACTGCAACAGACATGAGTACGATAATCTACAAGTACAACAAATCGTTATAGATAAGATTATAATTTACCTCTATTTGTTGAAAGAAAAATGTCGGGAAATGTGAAACGAGTAGACACATTATTAGCATATTCCGGCCCCCAAAACCGTGGTTGTTTGTGGCCTTAATACTGTGTATTCCTGACACTGCGCATTGCGAACGGAAGAGGACTCAATTCGGTGGGAGAGCGCTGGCACAAGGTCATGCAAAAACTTCCTGTCACAGTTGAAAGGCACTGCTACGAATAATACGTGAATACATGCTGCATACCTCGACAAAATCTGAATAATGTAATATTCCAAATGAATACTAGAGTAGTACTAATAACACAACCTCTGTAATTCTCTGTAATACTACCTCTGTAGATAGTTATATTGACAATATTATTACGATTTTTACTTTCTCGTATACTACGTACGCAGTATAGAGAAAGTACTGTAATGCAGGAGGAAACGGCAATTTATTGACAGAAAAACTCATATTATCGGGCCCTGGCAACAAAAATGTGGATAAATCTTGTTCCGAAATGTAGTGTATTGCTTTCTCTAACACGCTGTGTAGTCAGAATGTATTTTTGGTGGGTCCATGTTACCGAAACATTGGATTACTGCAAAAGTCTGTCTGTCCGTCCGTCTGAGAACAACGCTAGCGGCTGAACTGAAAATAGGATTTTCAACAAAATCGACAGCCTCCTATCAATCCGACTGATGTCACAGCCTCTTGAATTTGGAACGGCTATTTTGATTTTAGGGGTAGTAATGAAGCGTCCATGACAGTTGTTTCAAAAGTTTCTCAACAATTTTTTACGCTTATAAAGCATAAGACGCTTAAAAAGCTTAGGTTGCATTTTCGCCGACTTTTTAAATTTTCGAAAATTCGAAAGGTTCAATATTTTTTCGGAGTCTTCCTACAATTACAAAATTGAAGATAAAAAATTGTTTCTTGATGAAACCAGTTCATGAAAACAGTTCTTGAAATGAAATCATATTAAATTTTTAGATAACATTGCGTGCAACTCAAGCAATTTTTAAACAATTTGAAACACTTTTTTTCTCAAAAACGGTTCCAAGTTATTTTCTTATATGAAGCAAAGAACGGTAAAGAAAGTAGCGTTGGTGCTATTTTCTTCCCAAATCTGTATTTTCGAAAATTGCAAGCAAAAAATTAACATTGCAAAAGTACAATATTGCTAATAATGATTTTTTGTTAAATAAAATGTTCTGAAAATATTGTTTTTTACAATGTCGGGTACAAGTTCTTAAAAATATGAGTTTAGCATATTTTTGCCATTGGAATTTCAAATTTGAATTTCCTGCGCTTAATTCTATGAGGTGTCAGTTAGCAATACGGATACAATGGCGCGACTGTAGGGCAGTTTGAAATTGTTGTAATTCTTCTCATTACAGATCTGCAGCGCCTCTGACCGGGAGGTCCTAGGTTCGAGTCCCGACGGCGGCAGGATTTTCGACACTAGCTTTTCAGCTAAGTCGAATTCAGTCGCTGTCTGGAGGAGAATTCTAGCGGCCGGCTGCTCTCATCGGTAGTTTTCCGTGGTTTCTCCGATCAACACCAGGCGAATGCCGGAGCAGCACCCTACCAAACGGGCCACGGACCGCGCGCGATCTTTCCTTCCTCTTCATTGTCCTATCCTCTCCCCTTACACACACACACACACACACTTACACTAACATGCACTACACTACTACATATTACGGGAGACCGGTCGGGGGTCGGCGCCGGATCTCGCCATCCAGCGGGGGAAGATCGCCGCCATCTCCCGAGAAAAAACATGCACTACACTAACGGGGCTAATGACCAAAGCAGTGGACGTGCCCGGAAACACGAAAAAATCAATCAATCTATCTATCTCATTACTGATCGATATGGATAGAACGATAAGGAGGCTTTAAGTATTTATTTAATTAATCTTAACATGACAATGTACGTTCAAATGGTGCATTCAACTATATTAAAGTCGGGAAGTTGACATACAGAACATACTAAATATGTAGTGAAATTATTTTTCTTCTTCTGATTATTTTTACTATTGCTAAATCTATGACAACAAACATCTAATACTATGAAGGGAATTACTTCCACTGCTATTGCTAATATCTACCGTTGCCCTGCTATGCTCACAAATTCTCTCGATATTAACACTAATTTATTAAATTTACTTCCAATTTAATCATGGGATTCGCACACAACGTATTACTCCTTTCCTGTTGCATGTGGACGTGTAATTCGCATGTCGACGTGTAACAGAATTACGATTCCTGGAAGTTCTATTGATTGAAACCGATTATTAGATTGATGACAACAAATATAAATTATCAGCCTTTTCAACAATAAAAAATTGACATTTATTCTTGTATATTTATTCTATTCATCTCATGAGAATTATTTTCAATGTAGCACTTTAAAACACCGTATGAGTTTGAATATAGTTCGTAAGCTTATTATAATATCTTGATAGCTGATTTCTCGGCTGACTAGCAGAATTTTGTCCATGGAATCCTTGGTATCTCTCGTGTCCTTGCCCAAATTAAAAATATTCCAGAATGTCCTCAACGATTTGCTATTAATAGGACTTAATATTCTCATAAAATTAATACGCGGTCGCCACTTTCCATATCTGTGTTTTGCATGAAACACCTACTAGCGACTGATTTTTTTAGGTACTTACTTAAAAATCCTTCGATCTACGGAGCTACATTAATATTCATCCCCTCGAAACACGGAGTCTATTTTAATTCGAAATTCCAACTACTACATAAATAAAATTTTCAATTAAAATTTAAACAATATCAAGCTCCCAAACCTCAAACTAATCATAAATTCCCGTCTCACTATTTATTTATTTATTTATTTATTTATTTATTTATTTATTTATTTATTTATTTATTTATTTATTTATTTATTTATTTATTTATTTATTTATTTATTTATTTATTTATTTATTTATTTATTTATTTATTTATTTATTTATTTATTTATTTATTTATTTATTTATTTATTTATTTATTTATTTATTTATTTATTTATTTATTTATTTATTTATTTATTTATTTATTTATTTATTTATTTATTTTTACGTCAAAAACAGTTAAAACTGCGTATGACGTGCTATGGGAAAAGTGAATTGTGTGCACATTTTCAAAATTCTGTGATCCCTACACTAAGTCATATACTAATTAAATTTTGAATTTTGAAAGGGAGAAAAAAACAAAAAAACTTCCATGTAATAAAATCTATTTTCATAAATAGGCAATAAATTTTGAATTTTGAAAGGGAGAAAAACAAAACAAAAAAACTCCCATGTAATAAAATCTATTG
Organism: Teleogryllus oceanicus; assembly: GCA_964035755.1. NCBI lineage: Eukaryota > Metazoa > Arthropoda > Insecta > Orthoptera > Gryllidae > Teleogryllus > Teleogryllus oceanicus. The sequence continues at coordinate 32,354,333 of CAXIVR010000002.1, forward strand.
TCAAAGATAAATAAGCAATAAATTTTGGCTCTTATTACTTCCTGCCGCGACAACATGGAAACGATAATTTGAATAATTGTATTTCCCACTGAATTCTAGAAGACGTGCACTGAAAAGGAAGTTACATTTATGTCCAGAAGCAAAACAAGGGGCCATCTCAGCATTTGCTCAATGGATCAGGGAAACTGGACGAAAAACCTGATCGAGATGGGGGTCATTGACCCGGAAGCTGTAGTACAATAGTTGTTACAGGTTGTTTATACTCATTTATACAGTCCAAATGGTAAATAATGCATTATGCATCATTGTTAAAATTATTGTTACTTCTCTTGTGATGCTCGTTATAGTCTCTAATTGTATAGAAACAGTTATGCAGCAGAAACGATTTCACTTGGGATTTAAACTTTTCTATTGAATTTAATCGTTTAATGTCATCTGGCAAAGTGTTGTAAAATAATGTACATGTATTGTATGTGAATTTTTTGTAATGAGCTGTTGATACTGTAACCTGATGAATATGATTTCTACGTCGAGTGTTATAGTAATAGACTTCGGCATTTTCTGAAAAATATTCGCCCTTGAGCAAGTCATTTTTACAAAACCACTGATTCGTAAATAAAAAGACACGTAATGGTAGAATTCTAGATTAATGAAGAGAGGCTTACATGAATCACGTGGTGGGATTTGGTTATTATTCGTACAATTCGTTTTGTAATCTAAAAGTCTGGGAGCTATAAGATGTATTTCCCAGAATATTATGCCATATCTCAGGCGGAATGAACTTAATTTTTTTCAATTTAATGAGTTCCATTTAGTGAGCAGTATGAAGGCTGACTGAATTTGCAAGAATTCTGAACGCGTAGCATAATGAACTTAATTTTGTGTTCAATTCATTTAAATGGATGTTCCATTTAAGGTTTGACTGAATTGAGAGACCTAAAAATTTTGTTGCCTTAACATCAGTCAATGGTACACTGTTCATTTTCAATGGAGCACAGAATTGTTTATTTGAAATGGAAAACTGCATTACAACCGTTTTCTTTTCGTTTACTATTAATTTATTTCGGAACCACTTTGAAACATCTGATATTGTACTATTTACGGTTTCTTTATTGCAAAGGATGTTCGTATCATCCGCAAAGAGAACCGTTCTTCCGTTTCAAATCGTCGAGGGCATATCGTTTACGTAAAGTAGGAACAGAATAGGGCCTAAAATCGATCCTTGAGGAACTCCACATGCAATGGGCAAAGAGTTGGAAAGGTGCGTACGTAATTTTCCATCATTCCAGTAAGGCATTTCAACTAAACTATCATTTAGATAATATCCAGCCTATGCTGAAAATCTGTTCGTACTTCACCAACCTCTTACGTGTATTAGCTTCAATGTTTTTCTAGTGTGTTGGTTCCGTATTTCCTCCTGCTCTCTCTAACCTATTCTTTCTTTACTCTATCCATTAAATAAGTGTTATTTGAAATGCTAGCCCTGATACGTGCGTTACGGAGTACCATCATAGAAAATTTTATAATTAGGTCGTGAGGGCGCGGACTGATCCTCTACAGGAAATGTAGAGAATTCCTAACGTTGGATGCCGACTTTATCATTCAACTACACCCAGGGTTCTTGGCTTATCACTATATATATATATATATATATATATATATATATATATATATATATATATATATATAGAGAGAGAGAGAGAGAGAGTATAACTCAAATATATATATATATATATATATATGCATGCGTTGAGTTACAGCGCGATTGTCAACTAATGTACTGGACCAATATCGATGAAACTTTTGTGTTAGCTTCTTTTGAAGGTCAGGAGTACCATATGCTATAGTTTACAACCATAAACATTAATATATTTACAAAATAATTACTATTTTGGACTTTTTTCGTGTAGAATTACATCACAGCACCTAGAATATATCAATATGCGACAGTTTATCCCGGGTGCCACCAGAGGGTGACGTGATTGAGATATAGTAATCAATGCCCGAAAAGTATTTGGCTTTGAATCAGGTTATGAATGTACATGTCTGTTTGAGAATGTTGGTGGTTTGTTCATTTGTGAACATTGTTGGAAAGTTTGAAATAAAGCCGAAATGAAAGTCAACGTTCTTGATGTCTGTTGTATATGAATGATATGCATGTACCCTTTTGGGAATGAAAACATTGCGAGTTTGAAAGTATTTAAAAATTGGGGTAGGATGAGCATTAGTGAAAACGTTGGCAGTAGAATGTAACGAACAAACTGTAACTTGTGTTTTACCGTAATAAAATTTAGAATGTTGCATTGCTAAATAAACAGCATCTTCTTTTGCAGGATGTTCGGTATGTGCTGTTTGGGGAAAGAAGATCCCAGCTATTTTTTGCAATTTTCGAAAATACGATGAGTTTGCCGAAAATGAGAATATCACAAATTTCACGAAAACAACTCGCATTTTCGAATAATTGAACATAAACGTATATGAAGATGTGTCTTCAAAAACATACTTCATTAAGACAACAAATTTCTGTCTTCAACATTACAGTTACAGGAAGACGCTGCCATAATTCAGTTTTACAATTTTCCAAAAACCAGAAATTTCAACCAACATGTTACTTACCTGACTTTCTTAAGCGTCCTTTATGGTCTCCAAGTTTAATAAAAAATTTGGAGCCGATTTCGAGAAAATTTTGAAAATATTTTTGAGGCTTCATGAAAAGCACCCTTAAACATCAACATATCCGTTTGAAACTCCCAAACCCTCGAGTTCATTCAGATCGATCGGAGAACATCAAGGGAAAAAATCGGCTGAACTGTTTACGCGATAGTGTTGACCAAGACGGCCAGACAAACATTTTGCTTTCAATCGATTTTTCAGTATCAAAGATCCACAAAACATAGATTCTGGCATCACCGCCTGTTAGAGGAAGCCATTTATTGTTTACAAGAACACGATTTATGCACTTTTTCGTTACTATGGTCTTCAGTACGTTTTTCTGTTGAAATTTAGCCGTTTTCCGGCGCACAACTACAATACTTTTTCTTACGTTCGTAAGGGCGAGAAAGAAAAGCGTAGTGATATTTGATGCATTACTGCAACGGCAGTAAGATGATTTCATCTTATTTTTAAATGTAAAATAAAGAAAAAAACAAACTTCATTCTAATGCTCAGCACTAGAAGGCGCAAGCTCCACGGTCTGCAAGTTTGAAACGAGTGATAAGCCTCCAAATCTATTTTCCAAATTTTATTCTCCAAGTAGTCGCTACTGACGCAATGAACATTACTGGTGTGATTATCCCTATACAATATTTGAGCAACTCCGAGGGCTCAGTTAAAAACATTTTTGTGAGGTACTAAAAGAAGAATGTAGGTGGCGTTTATTAAAGCCCAAAGGCATTTTTCGCTCAATAAACCATAATTTTCTTTCATGACGTTGGCAACGCTGATGTTGACATCTTTAAGTAAACAACTGAAGTTAATTTAAACCAGGGAATCGCGGGGCATATTTCATTTTAATTTTTATCCTCAGACCTAATATATTTTTTAAAATAAATTTGCGAAATCCTACGAACAGTATTGCCTTGAAACTTACTAAATTTGAAGAATTTTTAGAGAATAGGGAGAAAATACAACTGTGAGTAATGTTGGAAAATGAATGAACGTTCTTACGTTAGAATGTCATTTTTACGTTCCTAAATGTACAAATACCTATTTTTCAAATGAATGTGACCCACAATGTATTCTTATTAAACTTAACCAATACCTTATTCACATAAATATACAAAACAATCACCTTTAATGTCTATATAGATTGCATACAAAACGATCTATAGAGCAATTGCAAAGGAAATTTTTTTTTTTAATTAAAAAAAAAATGTTAAGAAACCGGAAAAAGATTTTGCGACAGAATTTTTGGGACCAATTAAGAATGATCTTATATTAGGATTAGAGAATAACTCAGAGGAACGGCATACAGCATTATTGTGCATATTAGTAAATATCGGAGCTGTACTAAACTCTAACTATTCGCATCATCAATACCTTAAAGTATTTTTACGGTGATTACAATTTTGAAATTGCAATACTACCAGTTTATATTCCCGTATGGAGGTAACATACCATTAAGATGTTTTAAAAAGAATTTTTAAAGGAGAGTGTAACATTATCAGCTATTACGATTCATTGGTAAATCCAACACCAGATACTGTAAGAACATATTTGAACAAAGCTACGTATGAAAGACATAATGTATAAAAGAAATTTTAACACATGAAAATATTTTTAAAACAGTTTACAGTTTCAGCGACGCCACATTAAACCATTCCTAAATAAAAAAAATTCGCATATAATTCCTCTCTTCCGAAAAGGCCGGAAACAGCCTTCCCGCTGTGCTGCCAGAGCAGCTCGTCCCTCTTTTCCGGGAGTAGCGATATCACAAAATAAGGAAATGCTAAAAAAAGATAGATTAAAAACATCATGATGTCGAAATACCAACAGAGCGACTTTCCAGTAAACTATTAGACTATGGTGCGGCATCATTGGTAGGTCAATACAAGATCCAATAATGACATTGACCTGGGTGAATCGGGTTAACCTGGGTCAAGGCGACGGATGACGCGACGTGTGTCTCTCATCGCGTCCCTAAATTACATAGCACATTGAGTGTTAATGCTGTGTTATAAACGAAACTGAATATTCGCTAAATTTATCCGCTTGACATCAGGTCTTCAATTACGTTCACTTTCTATTCGCGCAATTGAAAGTACTCGAATAGTAGGTAGCGCATCCACGATTGATTGTTAGTAATTCCGGGCGCGTCAACTACTAATGCCATTAGTCCAGTACGTTTGGCGTTAGTGCATGTTTTTTCTCTCGGGTGGTGGCTGTAGTCTACCTCCGCTGGATGGCGAGATCCGGCGCCGAGCTACCGTTGGCCAGCCGGGTTTTCCTCTAAACACTCTCTCCCTCTAGCAGGGCACCGCCCAAGCCGGGATACGCTCTAAGCTCCCGATCGGTCTCCCGGCATGTGTTGTAGTGCAGTGCATGTTAGTGTGTGTGTGTGTGTGTGTGTGTGTGTGTGAGGAGAGGGGATAGAACTGCCACTGTCGGGAATCGAACCTAGGACCTCCCGGACAGAGGGTTTTTGATTAATTTATTCATGTTTCCGCTCTGCTACTCTGATGTTCAACAGCTCTGGTCATTAGTCCCGTTAATGTAGTGCATGTTTTTTTCTCGGGAGATGGCGGTGATCTTCCCCCGCTGGATGGCGAGATCCGGCGCCGACCTACCGTCGGCTACTGGGGTTTCCCCCTAACCAGGACTCTCCCACCAGCGGGGCACCGCCCTAGCCGGGACAAGCTCTAAACTCCCGACCGGTCTCCCGGGATATGTGGTAGTGTAGTGCATGTGAGTGTAAGTGTGTGTGTAAGGGGAGAGGATAGGACAAGGAAGAGGAAGGAAAGTTCGCGCGTGGCCGTGGCCCGTTTGGTAGGGTACTGCTCCGGCATTCGCCTGGTGTTGATCGGAGAAACCACGGAAAACTACCGATCAGAGCAGCTGGCCGCTAGAATTCTCCTCCAGACAGCGACAGAATTCGACCTAGTTGAAAAGCTAGTGTCGAAAATCCCGCCGCCGTGGAGAGTGGGAACCTAGGACCTCCCGGTCAGAGGCGCTGCAGTGACCTCAGTTGATGCCTGGATTGGGAAACCCCCGCAAGCTCTCGAGTAGGTCGGCGCCGGATCTCACCATCCAACTGGGGAAGAAAAGCACCTCCCGTGATAAAACCTTGCATTATACTTACGGTACTACTGACCATAGCAGTTCACGTGCCCGGAAACACAAAATAATCAATCCGTCTGTGACTATATACAGTCGACTCCGGTTATAGTGAACTTCTGGGGACTAACAATTTTAACTCCCCATATCCGAGGTTCACTATATCCGACGATGTAAAAATTAAACAGAATTTCTCCATAAAAAATAGTTTTATTAACAGTGACATCGCAAAACACATTAACAGGACGAATAAAAAATTTCAACATATTTTTTGTCCTTAAAAAATCTATTTCTTTTCATTTCTTTGCTTCGTTGTTTTTCATTAGTAATTTCTCTCGATCCTTCTCCAGAATTCCTGCTCTCTCCACAATTGATTCTACATGGACTCTGTGTCCAAGTATAGGAAGGCAGTCTTGACACCCTTTAATGCCTCTTGCATTGTTGGAATTCAAGCTCCCTAGTGTTGGAATTTGTGGCACTGAGGCTATATATTCTTTTCAGAGAGAGAATTAATTATTTTTTATTTTATTTAATAGGTAATTATTACAGACCAATGAAAAAAAAAGCTTGATGCACTGTGGCTAGGCCGAAGGCCTTTAAGCCATTACAATACCTACTACCTCGTTCTAACCTTTCGAATTCTGGTATTCACCCCAAATTGTCTCTGCTTCGCATCAAAGCCGCGGAATTAATTACCACGTATATTTCCTGACCCATACACAAGTTCAGATCCACTAGCCAAGGTTAATTAACCGGTTTAACCGAGGGTTCATTATACCCGACTACACTATAACCGGAGCCGACTGTGTTTTGAATGTGAGTAGTCTACAATCGTCGGGAATAGTAGAAATTTTCAAGAGAGAAGTGACGGGGATATGTTGGTATCCTTTACATGTAAAAATGAAAGTTATGAATCATATTTTCTTCCCATCATTATTGTAACAGTAAAAACCTCTATTTAGTGAATTTCAGCTTTTGTATCGTGTAAAACGTGAGCTGGCGGTAAGCATTGGGGAGACGAGATGGGGGCTCCGAGCCGCCCGGGCCTTAGTCCGGATGGCCCCCAGTTGGGCCCTCGGATTCGTCGTGGCAGTGGCCCGATACTCTGGGCAAAGAGGAGGGAATTTCTTCCCGGCGCATGTGAGTGGCGCATTGTTGAGACTCCGGTACTAGTCTGGATAGCTAGTAGCTCTGAGCTAGCAGGGCGGCCCGACCCAGGCTTTGTATGGGGAGGTTGTCGTGAAGGTAAACTGGGTTCCAGCTGTATCCGGACATCGGCCTGTCGGCGTCACGCGTCGGCGGGGGGTGAGGATAAGGGCCAAAAAGGCTAGGTGCCCACTCCGGGGACTTGTCCCCCTGATGAAGTAATGTGCAAATTTAGTAGACTGCACAATTCCATTCGAATCACATAAGCGTTACAAATAATGCGAGAAAGAACGTGTAATTGTAGCAACACTAGTTTTTCTCTTTTGTCTTGATCAACAGCTGAGATGACGCTGAGATTCCATTCTTAATGCAATATGTTTTCACCAGAAACATCGATACTTTACTTTCGATATTTTCTTCACGTCGATATTTTGTAGCAAAAAATAGATGTTTTTTTAAATTTTTTTTTAAATAACGGGGTTTAGGCACGTTGTAGAGTACCAGCAATCGTTGTTGTTTGTTTTTCTCGTCCTCTTTATCACGCTGCACATTTCGCCCGTGCAATCTAAGGGAATTTTAGGTGGCTTTACTTTGATGGTGTGTGAATGGAAGTTACTAAAGAGTAAAGTAGCGAAACACAATGTTTTTATTGTTAATTTTATTCTTTACATTTGATAATATTTTTATTTACATACTACTAATATGCTGGTAACCAAACAATACAATATATCCCATTTACGTACTGTAATTAAAAATGGATAGGAAAATAGCATGTTTATTAGTCTATAATTAAAACATCAAGGTTTTTTGTTGATGTTTTCATCGACATCGAAAACCCTTTAGCGATGTATCAAGGTTTCGGTAAAATTTGCCATCACTACCTGCACCATTCTCTTAAGCGTTCTTTGCGCTATCCGGGAACAAAGTTAATCAGAAAATTTGGTGCCATTTTCTAGAAAATTTTGAAAAATGTTTTGAGGCTTAATGTAAAGTAGGCCTACGCTAAAAAATGAAAGCATCCGGTTGGAACTCCCCAAGCATCGAGTTCGCTTACATCAATCGGGGAATATCAATTTTGGAAAAAATCGGCTGAACGGTTTAGGCGTTGGCATTGATCACAGTGCGGTCAATCGATTTTTCAAGATCAAGGATCCACAAAAGATGGATTCTGGCTATACCCCCTGTTAAATAACGTAATTTACTATATATAGCAACAGAATTTAATTAGTATATGGAGGAAATATAAAAATTTTAAAACGAAAGGTCTTTCTATTTTACGAAATTGTCTTCAATAATTTCTCGGAAGTGACACCTACCCGTCCGGTGATTGAGATTTAGATGGCGCTTCAAGTACCATGCTCATTGGTGCCAATGTCAAAGTAGTTTAAAAACGAAAACAGCTTTAATAAGATAAATGTTACAGATACAACAGTATGATGATTAAATGCACCTTTATAATAATGAAGGTCCGAAGACCATATAAGATAAATTAAACAAAAAACAAACTAAATTTATACAATAAAATTACTAAATAACTAGAGACAGATAGACAGATGGTTTCTTCAATTTGGAATAGGTCGTACGCATGGTTTAGGCGCTTGTAGTGTTCACAGACAGACGGACGGACGTTTTGAAAAAATCGCGTTTTCGGTATCAAGGGACCCCAAAACATGTATTTCCGTTGAAATCTCGAAATCGATTTTCCGCAGCAATTCTTTCTGTATACTACGTGTATTACTCCTTATAAACGCACTAAGTATACGAGAGAGTAAAAAGAATCAGTAGCATTAAAGAAGGCAACATATAGAACTAGTGACATATCAGCACATACTTTCTCGTATTATTTCTAAATTAACAATTTTCGAAAATTTAGAGTTCAGTGAAAATGTAATTAATTTTAAGCAGAAATTATGCGAAAACGACTCGTTTGTCAAACAATTGAACATAACCTTCTTTAAAGAGCAGATTGTTTAGAACTGTTTTTGTTTCAGGCAAATATCCCTTATCGTCAACATTGAAGTTTTGAAATGTTAACGTTTTGCAATTTTTTAAAATACAGAGTTCGCCGGAAATGAGACTAGCATAATTTTTTACCATCTTTTGTTGGACACGAGGAGACAATTGGAAGAAAATATTTGGAGCCTTTTAAAACAAATAATAGAATTAGTCTATATTTCATTCTAAATTATGTGCACACTACTCATATTTTTGAAAGATTGTACATTCATAACCTGATTTCAAGATCTTACTTTAAATAACAGACTTCATTAAGAAAGTTATTATAGTTCTTCAAATTATCGTTCATGTTGTCGCGGCAGGAAGTGTTATTCCTTCACGAAGGATAGGAAGAGGGATAAGAGCGCAAGTCTACGGCTGATTTACTCTTGAAAATAGATTTTATTACAACGGAGCGAATATTTTGTTAACAATTCTTGCCAAAAACGCTGATTTACTTGTGTTCAGTATTAAACTTCGTTTGCATGTTCGTACCTTAAACAACGATCTCAGAGAGTTGAAATACCTTACTGGAATGATGGAAAATTACGTACGCACCTTTCCGACTCTTTGCCCATTGCATGTGGAGTTCCTCAAGGATCGATTTTAGGCCCTATTCTGTTCCTACTTTACGTAAACGATATGCCCTCGACGATTCGAAACGGAAGAACGGTTCTCTTTGCGGATGATACGAACATCCTTTGCAATAAAGAAACCGTAAATAGTACAATATCAGATGTTTCAAATTGGTTCCGAAATAACAAATTAATAGTAAACGAAAAGAAAACGGTTGTAATGCAGTTTTCCATTTCAAATAAACAATTCTGTGCTCCATTGAAAATGAACAGTGTACCATTGACTGATGTTAAGGCAACAACATTTTTAGGTCTCTCAATTCAGTCAAACCTTAAATGAAACGTCCATTTAAATGAATTGAACACAAAATTAAGTTCATTATGCTACGCGTTCAGAATTCTTGCAAATTCAGTCAGCCTTCATACTGCTCGTTGTGTATACTTCGAATGTTCATTCCTGCCTGAGATATGGCATAATATTCTGGGAAATACATCTTATAGCTCCCAGACTTTTAGATTACAAAAACGAATTGTACGAATAATAACCAAATCCCACCCACGTGATTCATGTAAGCCTCTCTTCATTAATCTAGGAATTCTACCATTACCGTGTCTTTTTATTTACGAATCAGTGGTTTTTGTAAAAAATGACTTGCTCAAGGGCGGGAATATTTTTTTCAGAAAATGCCGAAGTCTATTACTATAACATTCGACGTAGAAATCATATTCATCAGGTTACAGTATCAACAGCTCATTACAAAAAATTCACATACAATACATGTACATTATTTTACAACACTTTGCCAGATGACATTAAACGATTAAATTCAATAGAAAAGTTTAAATCCCAAGTGAAATCGTCTCTGCTGCATAACTGTTTCTATACAATTAGAGACTATAACGAGCATCACAAGAGAAGTAACAATAATTTTAACAATGATGCATAATGCATTATTTACCATTTGGACTGTATAAATGAGTATAAACAACCTGTAACAACTATTGTACGACAGCTTCCGGGTCAATGACCCCATCTCGATCAGGTTTTTCGTCCAGTTTCCCTGATCCAATGAGCAAATGCTGAGATGGCCCCTTGTTTTGCTTCTGGACATAAATGTAACTTCCTTTCCAGTGCACGTCTTCTAGAATTCAGTGGGAAATACAATTATTCAAATTATCGTTTCCATGTTGTCGCGGCAGGAAGTAATAAGAGCCAAAATTTATTGCTTATTTATCTTTGAAAATAGATTTTATTACATGGGAGTTTTTTTGTTTTTTTCTCCTTTCAAAATTCAAAATTTATGTTTTTTATCCTTGAAAATAGATTTTATTACATGGGAGTTTTTGTTTTTTTTTCTCCCTTTCAAAAATTCAAAATTTAAGTAGTATATGACTTAGTGTAGGGATCACAGAATTTTGAAAATGTGCACACAATTCACTTTTTTCCATAGCAAGGCACACACAGTTTTGAACTTTTTTGACGTAAAATAAATTTTAAAAAGTATCTCTATATTGTAGTCGTAGGATGACAGAAAAAATCGAACTTTTGCAATTTTCGAAAATGAACCTGCACCACTCTCTTAAGCATCTTTTAAACAATTCGAGGACAAAGTTTAATAAAAAAATTGTATCATTTTTGAGAAAATTTTGAAAATTTGAGACTTCATATACAGAACTCCCAAAATCAAAATGTCCCTTTAAAGGCCTTTTTGAGGAAATTCAATTTTTGGAGAAAATCGGAAAAAGTTTTGACGCTTGCTTTGACCACAGACTTACATACATTTCACCGTCAATTGATTTTTTGGTGTCAAGGGCCCACTAAACATGGATTCTAATTAAAAAAAAAAAGACCTAAATTGTTCGCATGGTGTCATGATGAAAATTAATATTATTATCCTCATGATACATCTCAAAAACTCCCTTTTGCACGGTATAGCGTACAAAAGGAATCCCATGGTTTAAAAGGAGTGTAATCTCGATGCTTCTGCGCATGCGCACCTGCACAAAAGTGGTGCGAAACTCGAATGAGCAGAAGATCGAGAGTGCTGTCGATTGCTGTCACCCTCTGCCTCACAAAAACACCCTTACTGCCAGTCACGAGCGTCACGTTGACGCGCGTCATAGATTAGCACTGTATCCAATGCGGAATGGCCAAGATACTCGTGTGCTTTTTCGCATTAGATACAGTGTTATTCTATGACGCGCGTTAACGTAACGCTCGTGTGTCTGGGGCCCTCAGGAATAACATAGTGTTTGAACGTGGCATGCGCACTTCCATGAAGATGAGTTTTATATTCATTTCCATCTCTTGCGAAATGCAGAAGTGAAACTGAATTTGCACGGCCGCATCGAGAGCCGTGTAACAAAATATCAGCATGACCATACGCGTGCGCGGCCTAAAATAGAAGGGAAAGGACTAGAGGGAGTTTTTGCACCCTCGGCCGTTAAAGCAACCGAAATAACTTCCGATCTTCTGCGTATACGCAATTTAAAGGGAATTTGCGCACTCCCGAACGTTAAAGCACTATCGATCTTCTGCGCATGCGCAGATGCACTAAAGTGATGCGAAACTTGTACTGCGCATGAGAGAATATCGATAGTGCTTTAACGTTCGAGGGTGCACGAACTCCCTTATGGCTGCCCGCTAAGGCGTGCAAAAACAATCTAAATCTTGAACTGTTTAGCTTTAAAAATCATGTTTTACTAGTAAATAATAAGACTACAAAGAAAATTGAATTATAACTTTAATATTTGTATTTAATTGTAACCAATCTGTCACCTTGTTGGGGGGGGGGAGACATTTGCAGCCAGAAAAATTCCGCAACAGTAAAAATAGTCAAGCTGTAACGTCGTTCCTGAGGAACCAATGTAGGTAATAATTAACTTTGTTTAAAGAATTGTCACCCTGACTGGGGTGACCCATGTCTCCTGGTTTACACCCACAGCAAGTGGGTGTAAACTAGGACTCCCAGGTTCAAGTCCCAGTCAGGGAGACAACCCTTTCAACAAATTTTTATTTATACTGTGTGTTTAACAAAGCTGCCTTTGAAGTAGTTACAGCAGTTACAATGTCATACAATCGGAAGGTTGAACACCACCATAGTGACGACACTGTAGTGATGTGCAAGGGCCTGATTGGACGACACCATAACAGCTGATGAAATGTCAAATGCAGCAATGTAAAAATCGCAGTATAATATTAGTATTAATAAATAAATAATGATTTAAGTTGGACTATTTCCAAGTTTCCAATTTCTGGAGAGCATCTTCCCTAAATGTCAAGAAATGAATTCCCTTATTTATTGGTTTTGACAAAATTCAAATTATAGTGATTAATAATTGTTAAAATTTGTAAAACTTATCACTTGTGCATAAAAAAAATAGTGGTCGCTAATCACCTCAACTGCTTCTAAGGAGGTTCAAAATAATCATGAAAATTCCCAATTGTCAAGCAAAAAATTGGAAATTCTTGATTTACAATATTTAAAGAAATGAAAGTGTTAAAACAGAGTACTGGGGCCTCTTTGAAAATGTTCAAACCCCCTCCCCTTTGCCCTCGACAATGACGTCTTTTTACAGGTTATATAAAAATGTAACCAACAAAGCTTAATCTGTGAACATCAGACAACTCTGTATTTTTCAAATTAATACTTACAAAAAAAAATTTGTCTTATATTTGCGTAAATTCAATAATTCTATTGTCATGTGTTTACTCTTATCTCTATTGGGACTTGCCAACAGCCACACTGGTTTAGAATGACTAACATTCCATCTGTTCTCAAACAAATTGTTAATAAAAACTTCCATTGCTTCCATCTCAATATGAAGGACCAAAAGATCGGATTTCATGATCAACACCATATAACATGTTTTCACAAGTTATGTCCCCATCTTTAAAAATCATTTATGAGAATTCTTCTTCTCTCAAGCTCCTACAAGAAGTAACGATTTATATATCAGTATATCAAAAATAGTAAGTTAGACATAGTTATCAAGCAGGAATTCACCAAATTTGCACATCAGAAAAGCACTTTGTACTTCTTCACATATATTGAATTTCTGTTTTGGCAATGATGAATGAATATCTTCTTAACAATGGATTTGCTTTATACCACAAGTATAATTCATCTTTAATTTACAATTATTCCCTCCGAAATCACAATTAAACTGTTTCAGCAAAATCATTTGTATTACTTGCATTCTCCATTTACTAAAATGAACAGTCATTACAATAATACAATAAAGAGAAGATGTATAGTTAATTTGTTTGGTGCAAATATAAAATATTCTTGTTCGTTGGAAAAAACAAAAACACACACACACAGTCGCAACAAAAACACTTTAATGTTGTTTTTTTCCTTTTCGTTTTATGTGGAATGCATAAAAATAAATAAAATACATTTGTATAAAATTTGTTCACTGTCTATACGATGAAAACAATTCATTCAAACATTCATATCTTGCATCATTCGCCAAGTGACACATCTGGCAGTTTCTACAAATATTGTACAACAATTGTCACAAAAGTTTTAATGTTTTTAGAGCACGAGAATATCTCCAAAACATCAATCTAACAGTACTGTCTATCTATAAAACTTTTTTATAAATATTTTGAAGAAAGAGAGTTAGTCAGTAGAATTTTCTGCTGGTTGTTCTGGTTCTTTGTAGTGACGATACTCAGGTTTCAATTCCCACATGTTTTTATGTGGGTTCTTCAGATTGTAATTACAAACATCTTTGAGAATTTCCTTCAAGTATACCTGTTGGATCGAAATGAATATTGATAAATGCATTTTATATAAATAAAACAAATTTAAACATGAAACATTACACAACCTAGGAAATGAATGCAAAAAAACACAAAACAAAGCAAGAAATGGAGAGAGAACATGGTAGAAATGGGAGGATTGGAGGCAATGAAAAAGGCTAGGATATTCAAGAAAACAGAATAGTAAGGGAAAATTGCTTGTGAAATAAATTAATTCAAAAATTAATATAAAAATCACAGAGAAAAAAGGTCCTACAAATTATCCTTTAAAAATACGTTTTAGCAAAAACATTCAGTGATCCAGGAGTCATGCACATCAAAGTATAGTTATTGCAAATCACATTCAATAGTTGCAATTCTTGAAGTTAGATGGCTCTTTAGTACTTAGAAAGAGTATACACACCATTGGTGTTCATCGGACATTGGAAGTCCATAGTTGTGTATTGTTTGTTGATAGGCAAACATGTTTTCCCAACTTTTCAATGTTGTGCATTATTTTGCTAGTCGTTCTAATGCACACACTGTACTTCATAGAAAGTATTTAAACATGACAGTGCCAGAGCTAATTCCCCAATTTTCCAAATGTGTATCGGTTGCAGACCCAAACAGAACTGGAAGACCAGCCATATTGAATATGAATAAACTAGCCAATATTATGAGTACGACGGAGCATTCACCTAGAAAAAGCCTGAGGATACTTATCAGCACAATCACAGATTTCTGCCCGGAGTGCACAGAGAGTGATGAAGTTAAACTTTCATGCATGTTTTGTACATTCTGAACAGGAACTGAAGGAGATAAAAGAAAACACCTAATGTACAGTATTTATTTCAGTCATTTGTTAACATTCATGAAATTGCAGAGCTTGGTTAGATTTTCTTCAGTTATGTAGAGTGATTTCCTCTTAATGGCAACGTGAACAGTCAGAACAGCAGAATTTTGTCAACTCATAATCCACTTGTGTTGCTTAAAAAACATTTACACTTTCAAAAAATTGGAGTGAACTGTACTTTATCATGTATCACAGTAGACCCATCTAATAACACCATGCAAGTTCGTCTGCAAGACTGTCTCAATTCAAAATGTTTATGGCATCATGTTTATCTGATTTATTGCCCAATGATTTTTACCTACACGACTACCTTAAAAGTAAGGTACAAGGAAACATAACGACTGTGATTAACAACTGTCAAAATAATTCACAGTGGTGTCAAATACAGTTACTAGAGCTCACACATGCATTGAATTACCGGGCACATGTAAAAAATGTATTGTGAATTACAGTATATCTTGAAGTTGTACATTAACAATTAAAGTTTATACTGATGAAAGTCTTCAAGTTCTCACTTTAAAAATTTTACTTTAATACGTGAGACTTTTGGATCACCTAAATTTCTGTGTAGAGATATAAATTGTGTAGTAACTCCATGAAATAAGATCAACGATTTAGTACAATTAAGAAATAAGTAATTTTTTAAGCATGACTGTGTCAAATGCCTTTCAAAGAAACTTTGAAACAATCATATTTTCAGAAAAAAAAGAAAAAGAAAACAACACACTGATATTTAGGTAAATTTCATACATACAATTGGCTGTCTAGTGATCTTCACCAAATCTTTAATGTTGTAGTACTGATGTTTTTCAAATGCTGCGAAAAGCATTTCCAAAACAGCATCTTTGTCATCACGAGACTTTTTGCCTTCTGCTTTCTTAATTTCATTGTATTCAATCTGGAAGATAACAAGCTGTCTTGTAACATACTTAATAACTTCATTCTTATATAAACAATATGCATTAAAATAATTGCAATGATACTGTAAAGAAAATTACAATTGCTAATATTCAATATAAGAAGACCGATTATACTTACATTATGCTTGTGGTCAGAAACAGGTTTGAAATTATGTACAATTCTGTCTAGCTGTTGAACTTGTCGCACTGGCATGGATGCTTTACGAATTTCATCCATCTTCAGCTTCATGTAGCAGTTATCAGCTGAAAGAAAAGCACATAATAAATAGAAAGTTGTAAAAAAATGTAAACAAAATATGACAGGTAATGAGTGAAAAATCATGGACTTGACATTTACAAAACTACTAAAAAATTCCTTTTTTTCACTTTTTCTTCTCTTAAAATTCTTCAGACATACATTTCATTTCTCTATGAATTTAGTACTAAGAATATACAAAGCTATTCTGACAATGAAAATACAACTACAACCTACAATAAGGTTTACTGGTATGTAAAGAAAAAACTCATTAATATACATTAAATTGTTTAAATTCTGAGTAAATAACATTTAAAAGAAAAATAGAATTGAAAGATAATTTATTGACAGACGATTTTCACAATAATATTTAACATTACCCCTTACCTTTTATAATATTGAACTGAAGATCCAAAATTCATTAACGTATGTGATTAGCTAAGTTTACTGAAATTGTTTTTTGCTGAATTATTAAAAAAGATATTTTCAAAATGCAAAAAATTAAATCTTTTATAATATAAATTTGAAGATCAGCAAAATGAAATGTCTAAATATATATATATTCTTTTTTGTCAAAACATGGCGGGGAGATGCCTCCCAATCTCACTCTACGCTTCCCAGTAACTAGTGAAAGCAAAAATCCAATTTGAAGATTGCAAAAGTAGTTAATTCTTTTTATATTTTAACTTTGACAATTTGTTACTGTGCTACTGATAACCATTATTACTAATAACGTTCTCATTATTTTGCTTTCTTTTACTTGCACATCTGATTGTAATAATAATTACTTATTACCTTTACAGACATCACACATACATACCATAAGGACGGCATTCCAACTTCTGAACAATACGCCCTTCTAAACAGAGTTTTTCTGATTCAGGAACCACAGCATCTGGATTTGAAGCTAATAAAATTGCAACCATTAGAAAAAGTTATTATTTAGAGCACTTCATATCCAAAAAAAGACTTACGAATTGTATGTGAGAAGACACCAAGTGTTTGATGAGTCACAGTTGAAACATCTAACCTGTGATCTCGAGGTATTGCCCCTTCATTAGGTTCTTTCAAAATGAGACAAGATTCACTTAGAGATAAAGAAACACGAGGTCTTTGTTCTGGTGCTCTGAAATTGAAGTGAAAAGAAGAAAATAATTTCAATACTCAATGAATGATATTTCAATAGCAAATTAAAATAAAAACCAAGAAACAAAATGAAATAATCAACTAATAAAAACAAGCAAGACGAGACAGCATGCCCATAATTTCAGAATACAGTATTCCAGCTGATTTCTTAGCATTGCTTTACATGCTTGTAAGCTCAAGTTTGTCATGTGCTCAAGTTTGTTGAAACATTTTGCTTCCTTAACTTGCTAATAGAGGGCCCATCAACAAAGTCACCCATTATTACTATTAATAACAATAAAATTTTACAACACAACTGGCTCACTAAGGTTACTTACTTGACAATTTTAAGTTTACCCACTTCTAAATTTCCTGGAGCCTTTTCCCACTTTGTAGCAATATACTTGGGAACCTGAAAGCAAACATTCAAACATAAAACGCACAACTTCTCAGAGATACATTTCAAGAAAATTAAAGGGAATTGGGAACCATTAATTTTCAGTTCTCAATTGGCGCTATCTACTTTGTAACTTAACTCACCTTTACTAACCAGACACCACGAGCAGCATTTGCCAAATCTAGGTCTCGGTCAATATGTGGGTTTGAATTCGACATATTGCGCGAAAAAATTATGTACAAAAACGAAAAAAAATAACTTCACCATTTAACAAAACGATATTTAACTCCAAGCACACGTAGGTGTCTCAATGTTCACCTTTCTTGTCCCAAACACCACCAAAGTCCACCACGCACCACTATGCGTCCATATTTCACTTCGATTTTCTTTTGTCACTTACGTTATACATGTGCGACAACCTTAAAATTGTCGGTGCATGAAAAATTATTGTCACACGATTTCGGTTTAAAAGTTGCCAGCAATTGCCACTGACCGAATCAGACAGAATTGGCGGGAATCTGGACCAGATCAGGCCTTTACTGGTATTATTGCTTCTGCGGCATATACATACGAATTTTCCGCGTAGGGTGAACTCATGACGAAATGGGGACCTATGAATTGGAACTCCTGTTTTCCCCCATATAAATGGTGACCGAACAGGAGGGATAGGAAGGGATGGGAAAATAAATTAGTTAGAATTGGAGTTGGAAATGTGGGAGATGTCGATGTAGAAAAATGAGGACCTGATCAGGACGCATTTTTTAACTGTGCTGAATTGCATTTGGTCGCTTAAGAGCAGTTAAAAGTTTAAACCAGGTTTTATTGTAACTTTGGATGCGAGGAAATCTTGGGAAAAACATTAGCAGTTTTCTTAATTCGTCAAATTCAAGCCCATGTTCTTAAATCCATTTCCTGGTGAGAGCTAATAAGTTAGCTTGAGTTCAAATCCCAAAGGAACAATTAATTTCTTTTTCGTTTGCTTGACACCATCTAGTTCTTTCAGTCTGCTTTGCAATTCCAAACCCTTCGTAGAATAAAACAATGTAATATTGGCCAAAATTTTAACTGTCCCTTTCCTCCATATTTGAGAGATACGGTACTCGAGAACTTGATAAACCCCATGTTCCTTGTAAGAAAACCTTTTAGGAGGTATGCAGGTCACAGAAACTTGTACAATTGTACAATGCCCTGGCCTAGCTGGTAGCTTTACTTTTGTCTATTACACATGTCTATTACATAGACGGGAAATGTATCTATATCCTTAAACATGTAAGATTGTTCAAAGCATTAGAAAATAATGAAAAGGCAATTACAACCTTTTTTGTTTTCTTACAAAATTGCAATCAAATTAACTTCTGTAGTCTGGGAAGTGAAATAACTATCACTAATTGTTTTTTCTTTTGTAAATTGTCACCACTAAAATGAACTTTATATTCCTTTTATCTTCATTATTTTATATTTTTATTGAGTTAATGTAGTAATGATGATGGCGATAATAATAAAAATATAATTTAAAATAATTATGTCAAAAAGACAATTTTAAACTGCTTACGGCAGTGGCGAATCCTGAATATTATTTCAAGTATACCGCACTTTATGGGAGTTACCTCCACCGTTGTCTTTTATTCAGAGCTTTTTAGAAATTCCGTCCTTAATAATTGTTCTATAAGACAATTAAACAAACTATTAACTTCTGGATCATTAACACCCTCCATTTTCACGAAAAACTGAGAGAAGCGTAACTTACGAAGGACCAGAGAAGTTCACCGCAATATTTTGCGATGCCTACCACAGTCCATACGCGCATCCTCCCCTCACCCCGTCCATGAAACTAATATAATTCGCCGCACTAGTGCGCACCCAGTGCGCACTCAGGGCAGCTTCGTGTTCCATTTGACCGCTAGAGCGCACCAGTGCAAAGAACTGCGTGTTCCATTCGCACATCGAAACGGACACAGGGCGCACTAAACTGCACCGACGATCGCGTCAGTGCAGTCCCGTGCACCGGGCCATTGTAAGGTTAGGTAGGGAAGTTATCCATGCTGATTTAGATTCGTGGTGAAATTGTGAAGTCATTTGAGTATCTTCTGTCGTGCAGGGATACTTCGAATGATGGAGTATATTATGTTGTGCAAGAAATGTCTTAAAATAATGTTTGTGATTTAAGAGTTCGGAAAATCAGATTGTGTTTTCCGAAAATTTAACCTTGAATAACTTCATATTAACAAATCCTGTGCTATTTTGAAACTAAAGTATTTTAGGTACGTCTCAATTTCGAAACGCTACTAAAGTGAAAATAAAAATAGTGACCCTTACAAAATCATTCAAATATATATGCCAAGAAATGTTTCTCGCACACCCATACATATACCAGCGGAAATGTTTATGTTAATAATTTTATTGTTTTCAGTAATCAAACAATTCTACAGAAGCCTTTCGGTTCAAAATCTTGTGTACTATATCGATCACTGGCAAATCTCGAAATATGAAATTACGAGTCATACGCATGTGAAGTTTTCGTAGTTTTTAAATAAAGAAATCACACGTTAATAATTTATGAGTTAAGAAGTAAGAATTACCAAAAGACTATAAAAATTATAACGACGATCATAAATCAAAATTGTTATTTTTCGAGTTCCGTCAGTGTGACTGACCAAGAACAGCTGTGTATAATTTCACTGCGTAGCGTACAAGCACTGACTCAGTTCCGGAATCCATTTCATTCGTAGCTGCCCTTCACGCGTGTGGGGCAGCACTATTGCGGAGCGATGACGTTTCTGCCCTGCACTAGGGTGGGTTTCAGTGCAACGAATGGAAAACGCTATAAGGCTCTATAGGGGGGGGAGTATACGCAGACGCCATTCTTGGTCATTGCTTGCCGACAAGCGTATGTAAATGTAGAGGAAAACGTCGCGTCTCGCTACTTTTCGTTATTTTCCAAACAAAAAAATACTCTGACGCAATTTCGGTCACTGTGAGCAGTTTTTTGAGAAGTGTGAAAACGTCGTCAGTAAGTACAGTGCCCTGAATTCTCCACTTGTAAATAGAAACTGATATTTTAAAACGTTTGTAAGTTAGACTACTTACCAATCCAGTGCTTACGTTTTGGACACACAGCATCTAGATGTGTGAAAATCAAATCATGTTAAAGTGGAAAGTCACTTCATAGTAGTGATCCATGCATAGATCCTATCAAATGCATCAATTGCAGCGGGCATCAAGGTCAAGGGACTGGCCAATTTATAAGCAGGAGGCTTTTTTAGACTTTAAACATTATAATTTGACTTTAGATTGTAAATTTTAAACTTAAGCTAGATATATATCTTTAGATTAACTTAACCTTAGATTTCAAACTTAAGACCGAGATTTTAGAATAAACTTTTTAAACTTTAGACTTAAGTCTATAGACTTTTATATTTAATTTTTTTTAAACTATAGACGTCAGAACTTCCACTTAAGACTTAAGACTTAAGACTTAAGACTTTAGACTTTAGACTTAAGACTTAAATCTTTATACTTAAGACTTTCAGAATTAGAGGAATCTACTTCAGAATAAGAAAATTTTCAAGACTAATGACTTTATAATGGGATTTAACTTGGCTTTCGATTTAAGACTAAAGACTTAAAACGTAGACTAATGACATAAGACTTAAGACTTTAGACTTAAAACTTAAATCTTTATACTTAAGACTTTCAGAATTAGAGGAATCACTTTCAGAATTCACAGAAAAGTATCAAGATATTATTATAATGGGGGATTTTAACTGCGCCTTAAAAAATCTCATCACAAAATCTGCCATTAACTTTTTTCCCTACTTTCAGTTCGTATAATTTGCAAATATTAAATTGACATAAGCTCATCTAAAGCGGAATCGTGGATTGATCACTTGATTGTCTCAGATATTTCCAAAGTATTACTACATGGTCAAGTTCCTGTTCCCGGGTATTTCAAACCATGATTTACTCTTTGTTGTATATTCGGCTAAATGTACTAAATACAAAAACAAAACAATCAATTACCGTGATTACAAAAACTTAGATTTTACAGCATTTCAAGTAGACAGTGAACATGCACCTTGGCACCAAGTTTATCAACAATACTCATTAGACTCGTAAAGAAAATATTCAATGAAATAATAACGAATCTTTTAACAAGCACGCTCCATGGAAAACTTCTCGTGTCACCTGCCTGCTGTCTATGGTAACAAATGGATAAAGTTCATATGAAGTTAGAAATTCCATATAACCGTTTTAAAATTACTAAAACTGATGAAAATGCAAAGAGTATAAAACTTGAAATTTCGTAAAACAACAAATCAGAAACGCTAAGATTCATTATTATCATAATCTTTTCCAAACAAATTCCAGTACAAGGAGTATGGAACACTTTGAAAACTTAGGAATTTGCAAAGAAGTCAAATGACAGTTCATTAAAATTCCCTAGATGACCCAATGACTATTTTGCTTCCGCACACATAAAAGACCTATTATTAAAAAAAAAGACACTTCACTCTCTGGAATCAATGTACCTCGCTGTGACGATAGTTTCTATTTCAACAATGTTGACTGCCAAGAAGTCGAAAAATAGTGAAGTCACTCAAATCAAATTCAAAGGCTCGGATGATATAACGGAAAAGCAATTAAAATTGGTTTTAAAAGATGCTCTTCAGCGCTTACTACATAATAAACTTTTCTAACAACGGGATATTTCCCCAATTGGGGAAACTAGCTTACATTCGTCCCTCCGAAATGTTTAAATTCATTAAATCTTTGTGATTATTGACCTATCAGCATATTACCAACATTATCCAAAGTCCTCGAAAAAGTTGTACGTCAACAAATAAACAAGTATCTCACCATAAATGATGCTCTCAATATATTTCAATCTGGTTTTAGGGAGGGTAGAAGTACGCAAACGGCCTTGCAGAGTCATCGAACTTTCGTCAATCTCTGGATGAAGGCAATATAAAACGCTAACGCTTAGATTTTAGCAGGCCTTCGATTCAGTAAAACCATGACGTCTTCTGGCAAAATGTAAATGTCTCGGTTTTTCTGATTCTACCTTATCGTGATTTCAAGTTATTTTAGTAATAGACAACAGGTCGTAGTTGTAGAAAACCTTTCGTCACCTAAACCAGTTTTATGTGAGTGCCACAGGCTCCGTATTGGTCCCCTTTTTCCTTATCTATGTAAATGATATAACGTCGGTGCTATCAAGATGCAACCATCATATGTACGCAGATGACCTACAGATCTACGTCAGTGGGAAACCTTCTGAAGTGGCTCAGTTAATTAGTAAAACAAATCAGGATTTAGCTTCTTTACATGAATGGTCACTGAGAAACGGCCTTAAGCTAAATCCATTAAAGTCTCAATCAATTATAATTGGCTCTGTTGGTCCCATAAAGCACTAAAAAACTAAATATTCCTCATATCGTACTGATAACACTACTGTTCCTCTATGTCACAAGTTAAAAATCTCGATCTGACCATCGACAAATTCCTAAATTGGGAACCTCATGTTCGGGAAACTTGCCGCAAAGTGTATGCTTCAATGTACTCACTCAAATGTGCTTACAAATGCCTTCCACCCAAAACCAAAGAACTACTAGTAAAATCCCTCTTACTCCTCTGCTTGATTACGGTGACATTGTGTACAGTAACGTAAAAATCAACGCTGACGCTCTCCAAAGAGTTCAAAATGCGGTGTTAGGTTTCAATATAATATCAGAAATATGATCACATATCGGACACTATAAATCTAATAACATACTAAACTTGAAAGCTGACGATGTTTCATAGTTTGTGCCTTTTCTACAAAATATTAAATAAGGTGGACCTACTTACCTCTCTCATAAAATTTCTTATCTTAAACAAGGATTCGAGAAATCTTTCCTATGAATATTCAAAAGCAACTAACTTTTACAATAAATCTTATAGTAGCAAGGACTAGAGTGGAATAGCCTTCAGTAAATGTTAGAAATAAATCTGCGATCATTCAAAACATTTAAATACTATTTTTCTGAGCTGATATTGTATGATGAAAGTGTACTAAATGTGTTTAGAATCGTAAGGTAAAAGTAATTTTTATATCGCTTTTAACAGTTTTCTCCATTTCTTGTAGTTTCTTAATTAGTTCTTAAGTGAGTTCAAAATTAAGTTAAATGCTAAATTTTATAGACTTTTTAACAGTTTTGTTCTTTTCTTTTGTTTCTTAAGTTAGTTCTTAATTTAATTAACAATAGTATAATTAGTCTAAATTAAGTATATTATAGGTTAGAAGGTTTTTGTGTTATCTACCAGTATTTTCTAATTCATTATTGTTTAACTTTGTCATGACTCTGACTGAATGCGTCTTTTCCTTGGTACATGATGTTGAAATCTAAAATCGGCCCTGTCGTCGTCCTGGCCAGGGGGGTTGTGTGCATTCTCATATTGCTTTTATGATTCATGAATGTATTTGAGATTTTTGTTAACATTTGATACGTATTGCTAAATTAATATCTCTCAGAATTTACATTTTCAGCAAACCTTTAGAGTTTTCAGAGTTAGTAATGTTTGTCTGTTTTAAAATTATCTTTAAATATTTTTTTGTTGCTCAATGTTGAAGAAACATGCACACTTCCTTTGTTTTCCTGGTTTTCCGGTCGCTTAAGGCAAATGCTGCCTGTAGCCAGGAGCATGACATCTGTAAGTTGTATTATTTACTTATTACTAAGTATTATTATTTACTTGTTTTTATTTACTAAATGTATCATTTTAATTCAATTCTTATCTATAAATGTATGTAAGTGGTTAGGGAAGAGCGGCCTGATGGCCCGAGTTTCATGATTCATAAATAGTCATTATTATTATTATTATTATTATTATTATTATATTATTTTTCTCAGGGGTTTCTCACCCGAGGTTCATGTTTGAGGGCTCTAGGCATACCACATTCCCAGCTTTGCATATTGAGGACTGTGCAAACAATCCGGCAGGTTTCAATATTATTGTGTGTATATTATTATTATTATGTATTATTATTATTTTATTATGACTTATGCACTTCTCCACGTGGGGGAACATTCACTGCCACAGATGTCATTGTGGCTAGGCTCACTCACGGGTCAGAGCAAGTAACGAGCAAGATCTTCATTTCTTTCCAGGACCTCTAACACTACATATCAGACACATCAGTGACAGTTTTTCTGACTATGTGACAGGTGTCTAGAATGACTGATTTTTGTACTGTTCCTAGTATATGCTTTATATTCAATTCTTGCAGATGTTTGATGAGGATTTTGGTATTATTCCGGTTGTAGAAATTGTCAGGGGACGGATCTGAACCTTTTTATTTTCCAAATCTTTTATCTCATCTGCTAGCTCTTGGTATTTGCGGACTTTGTTCGTGTATGCGAGGAGATTATGTGACAGTGGTACGTAATATCGATGATGATGACTTCCTTCTTGGTTTTATTTAGCACTATAATGTCTGGTCTATTTGCGTGATGGTCTTATCTGTTCTAATCTCCCTATCCCAATACATCTTCATGGATTCATTTTCCAAGACGGTGGGAGGTTGTACTGATAGTATGGTACTTCACACTAAGATGTTCTTTAACAGCCAGAGATTGGTGAACGATTTGCAAAGTTGTTATGTCGTCTAGGTATTCCGTCCAGCAAGAATTTTACATGCCCAGTTATGTGCTCAATTGTTTCGTCTCCGTTGAGCATAACCACATTTATCGTTCAGTGTTTCTTTCAATAAATATTTTCTGTAGTGTCGTGTACTAATGACTCTGTCCTGAATGGCCATCATGAATCCAGCTGTTTCTCCATACAAGTTACTGCAGTTAACCAAGGTGCGAAAATGTGCTGTCAACATTTGTATCCTCAAGCTGATGGGGATATGAACGTGTAAAGATTTCTGCTTCCATGACAGTATTTTTCTTCCATAGATTGCCAGGTATTTTCCAGATCTTGGTTTTGGTTTGCAGTTTTAATGGTGTTATATTTACGTCTGCGGAGACAATATCTCATACATGTGTTTATCCTGCTTAGAATGGAAGTATTCCCTTAGGTCTTGAATTTGCTTGCAGTGTAATTGAAGGACACTGTGATACCCATTCCTCCCTTGCATGGAGGTAGCGTTACCCTTTCAATTGCTGATTTAGGATGCCTCATTCTGTGCTTGGTTATCTTGACTCTGATTTGTCTTTCAACATTTTCCAAATCTGTCTTGGACCATTTCACCACTCCAAAAGTGTAAACAAAAACAGGGATAGCAAAAGTATTGATTGCTTTGACTTTATTCAGCCTATGAAGATGCGGTTTAGAAACTGTTTCTACCCTTCTCATTACTTCGGTAGTTTCTCTTTAATAATATAATAATAATAATAATAATTATTATTATTATTAATATTATATATTATTATTACATTAGAAATAAGACTTTAGACTTAACACTTAAATCTTTATACTTAAACTTTCGATTTAAGACTAAAGACATTATACATTAGACTTTAGACTTTAGACTTAAGACTTACAACTTAAAACTTAAGACTAAAGACTTAAGACATAAGATTTAAGACTTTAGACTTAAGACTTTAGACTTTAGACTTTAGACTTAAGTCTTTATACTTTAGACTTTTGACGTTAGACTTTAGACTTAAGACTTAAACTTTCGATTTAAGACTAAAGACTTAAGACTTAGACTGTAGACTTAAGACTTAGGACTTAGAATTAAGACTTAAGACTTAGACTTAAGACTTTAAAACTTTAGACTTAAACTTTCGATTTAAGACTAAAGACTTAAGACTTAAGACTTAAGACTTAAGACTTAAGACTTAAGACTTAAGACTTAAAACTTCAGACTTAAAACTTAAGACTTACACTTTCGACTTAAGACTTAACACTTAGACTTAAGGCTTAATTTTTAAGACTTAAGACTTTAGACTTAAGAATTAAATCTTAATACTTAAGACTTTAGAAATAAGACTTTCGAATTAGGACTTAAAACTTTAGACCTAAACTTTCGATTTAAGACTAAAGACTTACACTGAAGACTTAAGACTAAACTTAAGACTTGTGATTTAAGACTTAAGACTTTGTACTTAAGACCTAAAACTTTAGACTTAAACTTTCGATTTAAGACTTAAGACTTAAGACGTAGACTAAAGATTTAGGACTTAAGATTAAAGATTTAATACTTAATACTTAAGTCTTAAGGCGTAAGACTTAAGACTTAAAACGTTAGAATTAAGAATTAAGACTTAAGACGTAAGACGTAAGACGTAAGACCTAAGACTTTAGACTATAGACTTTAGACTTTTAGACTTTTGACGTTAGACTTTAGACTTCAGACTTAATACTTAAGATTTAAAACGTAACATTTAAGATTTACGAATTAAGACTTTAGACGTAAGACTTCGACCTTAGACTTAAGACTAAAAAGTTTAGACTTTAGACTTTAGACAAACAGACAGACAGATAGAGACAGATAGACAGAGACAGTTAGAGACAGAGCGACAAAGACAAACAGACAGACAGAGACAGACAGAAAGAGACAGACAGACAGTGACAGACAGACAGGCAGAGACTGACAGACTGAGTCAGACAGACAAACAGACAGACACAGACAGAGAAACAGAGACAGACAGACAGAGACAGACAGACAGACAGACAGACAGATACAGACAGACAGAGACAAACAGAAAGACAGAGACAGAGACAGACAGACTGACAGACAGACAGAGACAAACAGAGACAGACAGACAGAGACAGACAGAAAAGAGACAGACAGACAGAGACAGACAGAGACAGAGACAGACAGACAGAGACAGACAGACAGAGACAGAACAGACAGACACAGACAGACAGAGACAGACAGACAGAGACAGACAGACAGTGACAGACAGACAGAGACAGACAGACAGAGGCAGACAGACAGACAGAGACAGACAGACAGAGACAGACAGACAGAGACAGACAGACAGACAGAGACAGACAGACAGAGACAGACAGACAGAGCCACACATACCGAGACAGACAGACAGAGACAGACATACAGAGGCAGACAGACAGATAGACAGAGGCAGACAGACAGACAGACAGACAGAGACAGAGAGCAGACAGAGACAGAGAGACAGACAGAGACAGACAGGCAGACAGACAGAGACAGACACACAGACAAACAGACAGACAGAGACAGACAGACAGAAAGGCAGACAGAGACAGACACACAGCCAGACATACATACAGACAGACTGACAGACAGAGACAGACACTGTGACTGAAATACAGACAGAGACAGGACAGACAGAGCAGACAGCAGAGACAGACAGACAAGAGACAGACAGAGCATGCAGACAGCAGATACATGACAGACAGAGCATGACAGAGATAGACAGATGACAGACAGAGACACAGAGAACGATAGACAGAGACAGACCGACAGAGCAAAGCAGACAGAGCAGCAGAGACAGACAGAGCAGCGAGACAGACAGATGAGCAGACAGACGAGACAGACAGAGACAGACAGGAGCAGACAGCAGAGACAGAGACAGAGACAGAGCAGACAGACAGAGGGCAGACAGAAAGCAGAGACAGACAGTGACAGACAGACAGGCAGAGACTGACAGACGAGTCAGACAGACAAACAGACAGAGACAGACAGAGAAACAGAGACAGACAGACAGAGACAGACAGACAGACAGGATACAGACAGACAGAGACAAACAGAAAGACAGAGACAGAGACAGACAGGGCCGACAGACAGACAGAGACAAACAGAAAGAAAAGAGACAGAGACAGACAGACGGACAGACAGACAGAGACAGACAATTAGACAGACGGACACAGAAAGACAGAGACAGACAGACAGAAACAGACAGACCGGACAGAGACAGGACAGAAAGAGACAAACAGACAGACAGAGACAGACAGACAGAAAGACAGAGAGATAAAACAGACAGACTGACAGAAACAGACAGACAGAAACAGACAGACACAGACAGACAGACATAGACAGACAGACAGGACAGACAGACAGAGACAGACAGACAGAGGCAGACAGACAGACAAGACAGACAGAGACAGACAGACAGACAGAGGCAGACAGACAGACAGAGACAGACAGACAGAGCCACAGACGAGACAGACAGACAGAGACAGACATACAGAGGCAGACAGACAGAGACAGACAGACAGAGACAGACAGACAGAGACAGACAGACAGAGACAGACAGCAGAGACAGACAGACAGAGACAGACAGACAGAGACAGACAGACAGACAGACAGCAGAGACAGACAGCAGAGACAGACAGACAGAGACAGACAGACAGAGACAGACAGACAGAGCAGAAGAGACAGACAGACAGAGACAGAGAGAGACAGAGACAGAGACAGAGACAGAGACAGAGACAGACAGACAGACAGAGACAGACAGACAGAGACAGACAGTTAGACAGTCACACAGACAGGCACAGACCGACAGCACAGACAGAGAGAACAGACAGAGAGACTGACACAGACACACATACACAGGCACAACACAGAGACACACACACAAATACACACAGACACACACACAGACAGAACACACACAGACTCACACACACAGGCAGACACACATACAGACAGAAACCCACACACACAGACACACCCACACAGACAGACACACACAGGGGGCCAAGGGATGTGATGCGATTACAAGTCTCTCGGAAGAGAGTCTCCTAGCCCTCCATCCTAATTCCGCTCTCACCTTCAAGAGGTGGACCCTGTCGAGTCGAGTAACCGTGCCAAGGCTGTGGTAACCAAACCACTGACGGTATGGGTCGACCAACAGACGAGAGAAGGCGGTTCTGACAAGTCTCCTGTCGGAATGGCATGTAACCGCCGTACTGGAGCGTCCCGAAAGTATGTCGGGATACGGTCTGGTTGGTTACAACCCTGGCCCAGATGAAAGGGTGAAGCTGGGAGCCTGTAACCCCTAAGCGACGGGCCCCAGGTGGCGTACAGGGGGGGAATCTCTAGATATAGAGGTCAAGAGGCAATTAAAATACTTCACGGACCAACAGGCGGGGAAGGACACCCCAGTCAAAAACCAATATGGAAGGTCTTTTGGGATCTCAGTTTACGGTGCAGGGGCCCGGATCCCAGTACCGGCGTCCGTTGGGAGTGAGCAAGCGGGCTCCCAGGCGTCGTCAACCAGCGACCGCAGTACTTCAGCAGTGGACCACTGGGCTGCTGTAGTATCCTTTGCTACTAGTGATGATCTTGCGAAACAACAGGCATTGTGTAGCCTTGAGAAGAAAATAACTGAGCTTCTCAATTTTGTTAAGCCTCGCCATAATGTTCATGGTGAGATCAAGAAATTGGCGTATTCGATCCATACGCACTTTAACGAGGTGGTAGCACTGCAAAAAGGAGGATCACCCAGACCAGATCCTCAGTGCAACAAAACTACTGGGAAGGAAGAGTGCACTCAGACGTCCCCTGAGAAGGTGGCTGCGGTAGTACTAGGAACGAGAAGAGCCCGAGTGGCAAGTGGTCACTCGTAAGAGAACGCGTAAGCGTTCTAAAACGCGGAAAAGGCCACCCAGACCAGATGCCCTGATGATCAAGAAGAAGGACGACGCGCTGTCGTACGCGGACATCCTTAAAAAATGAAAACTGACCCTGAGCTTAAAGATCTGGGCGAGAATGTCACGCACATCCGGAAGACAGCTGGCGGCGATCTCCTTCTGCAACTGAAGCGGTCTGCCGGAGGACAAGACGAGTGCGTGGGGAAAGATGACGCAGGAAGTCATGTGACTCGAGCATATATAAGGGCTGTGGCAGAAGCCCTGGGTTGGGTAACTTTTTGGTTTCCTCGCAGCAAAACACCGCAAAACTTGTCCGCCAGTCTGGCGCGGAAGTGGTGTAGGCACGTGTAGGTGGTCGAGTCTCGAGCACTGTGAAGTATGCTTGATACTTCGAGACAGATCGTCTGCCGAGGCACACCAAGTGTCATTTGCGATTGCCGAGTTGGCAAACGCAGGCGCAGCCGCAAGGCGCGTGTTGGGAGAGGGGGGCTGCTGCAGGTAGCTCCGACAAACACCTTAGAGTGAGGTCTGTAAATAGTGTACATAATTTATTGTAAATAAATTGTAAATACCCACTCGTGTGTTTCTTGTGGTGTAGATCCTAATCACGACGTAACAGACGAGGTAGTTTTCATAGTGGCAGCGGTTAAAGAAAACCACGCGGGAATGCACACCATTAGTATTTAATGGTGGAAGCGGTTAAAGAAAACCCACGGGGGAGCGCAAATGATTGCGAAGATGATTGCGCCAAGATTGCGCGGATGATTGCGCGGATTGGCGGATGATTGCGTGGATGATTGCGCGTATGATTGAGCGGATGATTGCGCGGATAGCGCGGATGATTGCGCGGATGATTGCCGGATGATTGCGCGGATGATTGGGCGGATGATTGCGTGGATGATTGCCGGAAGATTGCGCGGATGATTAGGCGGATGATGGCGCGGATAACGCGGATTATTGCGCGGATGATTGCTGAGATTGCGCGGATAATGAGGCGGGATGATTACCGGATGATTGCCGGATGATTTGGCGGATGATTGCGCGGATAGCGCGGATGATTGCGCGGATGATTGCCAGATGATTGCGCGGATGATTGGGCGGATAATTGCCTGGATGATTGCCGGACGATTGCGCGGATGATTGGGCGGATGATTGCGCGGATAGCGCGGATGACGGCGCGGATGATTGCCGGATGATTGCGAGGATGATTGCGCGATAATTGCCGCATGATTGCCGAATGATTGCGCGGAGTATTGGCGATGATTGCGCGATAGCGCGATGACGGCGCGATGATTGCCGGATGATTGCGAGGATGATTGCGCGGATGATTGTACGGATGAATTCGCGATAGCGCGGATGGTTGCGCGATGATTACCGGATGATTGCACGGATGATTGGGCGGATGATGGCCTGATGATTGCCTGATGATTGCGCGGATGATTGGGCGGATGACTGCGCGGATGATTGGCAGATAATTGCTGGATGATTGCGCGGATGATTGGGCGAATGATTGCGCGGATAGCGCGGATGATTGCGCGGTCGATTGCCAGATGATTGCGCGATGATTGGGCGATAATTGCGTGCATGATTGCCGAATGATTGCGCGGAGTATTGGCGATGATTGCGCGGATAGCGCGGATGACGGCGCGGATGATTGCCGGATGATTGCGAGGATGATTGCGCGGATGATTGTACGGATGAATTCGCGGATAGCGCGGATGGTTGCGCGGATGATTACCGATGATTGCACGATGATTGGGCGGATGATGGCCTGATGATTGCCTGATGATTGCGCGGATGATTGGGCGGATGACTGCGCGATAGCGCGAATGATTGCGCAGATAATTGCCGGATGATTGCGCGGATGATTGGGCGGATGATTGCCTGGATGATTGCCGAATGATTGCGCGGAGTATTGGGCGGATGATTGCGCGATAGCGCGGATGATTGGGGATGATTGCCGGATGATTTCGCGCATGATTGGGGGATGATTGCCTGATGATTGCCGGATGATTGCGTGATGATTGTGCAGATGATTGCGCGGATAGCGCGCTGATTGCGCGGATGATTGCCGATAATTCGCGATGATTGGGCGGATGATTGCCTGATGAATGCCGGATAATTGCGCGGATGATTGAGCGAATGATTGCACGGATATCGCGGATGATTTCGCGGATGATTGCCGGATGATTGGTGATGATTGCGCAGTAATCGAGCGGATGATTGCGCGATGATAACCGATGATTGCGCGATGATTGGGCGGATGATTGCGCGATAGTGCGATGATGGCCTGATGATTGCCGGAAGATTGCGCTGATGATTGGGCGGATAATTGCGCGGATAGCGCGGATGATTGCGAAGATGATTGCCGCATGATTGCGCGGATGATTGGGCGGATGATTGCCTGGATGATTGCCGGATGGTTGCGCGGATGCTTGGGCGGATGATTGCGCGATAGCGTGGATGATTCTCGATGCTTGCGGATGATTGCGCGGATGATTTGCGAATGATTGCCTGGATGATTGGCGATTGATAGCGCGGATGATTGGGCGAATGATTGCTCGGATAGCTCGGATGATTGCGCGGATGATATCCGGATGATTGCGGGATAATTGTCGGATGGTTGCGCGGATAATTGTCGGATGATTGCACGGATGATTGGGGCGATGATTGCCTGGATGATTTCCGATGATTGCGCGGATGATTGGGCGAATGATTTCGCTGATAGCGCAAATGGTTGCGCGGATAATTGCCGGAAGACTACGCGGATGATTGGGCGGATGATTGCCTGGATGATTGCCGGATGATTCGCTGGATGATTGCGCGATAGCGCAAATGATTGCGCGGATGATTGCCGGATGATTGCGCGGATGATTGAATGGATGATTGCCTGGAAGATTGCCGGATGATTGCGCGATGATTGGGTGATGATTGCGCGGATAGCGCGGATGATTACCGGAAGATTTCGCAAATGATTGGCGGATGATTGCCTCAGTGATTGCCGGATGATTGCGCAGATGATTGCGCGGACGATTGGGCGGATGATTGCGCGGATAGCTCGGATGATTGCGCGATGATTGCCGGATGATTGCGCTTATGATTGGGCGGATGATTGCCTGGATGATTGCCGGATGATTGCGCGGATAATTTGGCGGATGATTGCGCTAATAGCTCGGATGATTGCGCGGATGATTGCCGAATGATTGCGCGGATGCTTGGGCAAATGATTGCCTGAATGATTGCCGGATGATTGCGCGGATGATTGCGTGTCTGTGTGTGTCTGCCCGTGTGTGTCTGCCCGTGCGTATGTCAGTCTGCGTGTGTGTCTGTTTGTGTGTCTGTGTGTGTCTCTGTGTGTGTTGTCTGTGTGTGTCCGTGTGTGGGTCTGTGTGGTCTGTCTTTGTGTGTGTTTGTGTGTGTGTCTGTCTGTGTGTTTGTCAGTGTGTGTGTCTAACTGTGTGTGTCTGTTTCTGTGTGTGTTTGTGTGTGTCTGTCTGTGTGTGTCTGTGTGTAGGTCTGCCTGTGTGCGTGTCTGTGTGTGTGTCTGTGTGTGTCTGTCTGTGTGTGTGTCAGTTTGTGTGTGTCTGTCTGTGTGTGTGTCTGTCTGTGCGTAGGCCTTGTGTGTCTCCATGTGTGTGTCTGTCTGTGTCTGTGTGTGTCTGCCTGTGTGTGTCTGTCTGTGTGTGAGTCTGTGTTTGTGTCTGTGTGTGTGTCTGTGTGTGTGTCTGTGTGTGTCTGTCTGTGTATGTGTCTGTCTGTGTGTGTGTCTGTGTGTTTGTCTGCCTGTGTGTGTGTCTGTCTGTGTGTGTCTGTGTGTCTGTGTGTGTCTGAGTGTGTCTGTCTGTGTGTGTCTGTGTGTTTGTCTGTGTATGTGTCTGAGTGTGTGTCTGTCTGTGTGTGTGTCTCTGTGTGTATGTCTGTGTGTGTCTGTCTGTGTGTGCCTGTCTGTGTGTGTCTGTCTGCGTGAGAGTACATCTGTGTGTGTCTGGCTTTGTGTGTGTCTGTGTGTTTGTGTCTGTGTGTTTGTGTCTGTGTGTGTGTCTGTGTGTGGCTGTGTGTGTTTCGGTCGTGTATGTGTCTGTTTGTGTGTGTGTCTGTGTGTGTCTGTGTGTGTGTCTGTGTATGTCTGTCTGTGTGTGTCTCTGTCTTGTGTGGGTCTGTGTGTGTCTGTCTGTGTGCATGTCTGTCTTCTGTGGGTCTGTCTGTGTGTTCTGTGTGTATGTGTCCGTCCGTGTGTGTGTCTGTGGGTGTCTGTGTGTGTGTCTGTGTGTGTCTGTCTGTGTGTGTCTGTGTGTGTCTGTGTGTGTGTCTGTTGTGTGTGTCTGTCTGTGTGTGTGTCTGTGTGTGTGTCTGTCTGTGTGTGTGTGTCTGTCTGTGTGTGTGCATGTGTCTGTCTGTGTGTGTTTTTTTTACGAGGGTAGGTGGAAATCTTCAAAAGACACCATGCGGCCCGTACCACATGATAGTGTGAGATTTTACCCACTAAAACCAACCTCCCTTCTCCTCCATCCTTCCCTGGAACGCTCGTTAGGCATTACATCACGGGAGTGGATTAGAGTGGCTTAGTCACAAGCCACTTCTCTTCGTCAAAACGTAGGAAGGATCAAACGAGATCAATCGACTTCCCTTCTTTCCCTTTCTATTCTCCTGAGCTCAGCTATTATGGTCTGCGCATATGAGCTCACCGCATCCCAGTTGGTTTCTGAGGCGAGCATGCACCCAACCATTGCTTCGGGTGTCAGCGGGTCGATCCCGAGTATACTCATAACGTGCCGTCGCTGCGGATGGTATCGCGGACACTGGAAGAACACATGCTTGGCGTCTTCGACAGCAGGTTCACATAATGGACAGAATGGGGTATCTTCCAGCTTGAACCTGTGGAGATATGCCAGAAAGCATCCGTGTCCCGACAACAGCTGTGTCAAGAAGAAATTTACTTCGCCGTGTTTACGGTTGATCCACGGTGCCGCTTTTCATGACGCACACTGCCGCTTTTCCGTTGCAATTTGCAGCCGGCACCTCCAAGCCCTCTCCCTTTGGACTTTCCCCGAAGGGTTGGCCTGTTCGGAGCCTAATTTTGGCTCCCTCATTCCCATACCTTGCAACGCGTTTCTCTGGAGCAGGAGTCAAGTCTATGACGCTACACTATTGTCTTCAGATGAATAAAATTGATGAATCGTAAAAATCGCGAACAGTATGAGTCTGTGCTTCGACAGCCAACTGCAACACCGTCGCCGCCGCTGCCGGCACATCACTTACTCATGAGCAACGTGTGTCTGCGATTCAAGCACATGATGATGGTAAATTTCAATTTGAAAATACAATGCTTTCGTGGCGCGTTCTCGCTTAATAGACATTCATTTTTCCTCCACATTTTGTTTGTTACTATAAATCATCAACCATCATCAACCACCACAACGCGTATCATGCATTGTAAATGCTCTCTAATGGACGGACGTTGTTCGGTCTTTAAACAGTCGGTGCAGCGTGGTATCATTGCTAATTCTTTAAATGACATCGATCTCCTCCCGTTTCTCAATCGATATCAAGTTCCGTTCCAACTCAAGTTGTTTGTACTGTTCTCTCCAAGTCCTAGTTTCAAAATATTTGCACAACTTCAATGTCGTTTCATAATTGAGCGAGATCATCCCGTGACGCACGAAATTGTGGGAGAGATACAGTCTATCTTTCTGAACGCTCGCGCAGCTGTGGTAGCTCGAAGTCGATCCCTCGATAATATCGGGAATATTTTTCAACGCATTGTTGATCTAATCAATTCCAAATTCCACGAGTTTCGGAACGAAATAGTGGAAAAGCACTTTCGGCCATCACGTTCATATTAATCTTTTGAGCCTATCGCTCACAGTGGGTCTTCATATCTTCCCTCACGATAGCCTTGCTCGTCGGCACGCTGTTATTAATGTGCATAATCGAGATGAGAAATGTTTCCTGTGGGCCCTCGCATGTAGAGTCTTTCACAATCGTCTCGGTCGCGGAAATACTACCCATTTTAAAGGAAGACTAGAACGTACCAGCACGTGTCAGTCTACTTTAATGAATTAGAAACTCATCTCCATTTGCTGGGCATCTGGCCAATGTCTGTTCACGATATTAAACGTCTCGAGAGACAAAATTCTAAATTCCTTTCACGTTTTCAATCTCGTTTGGTGTTCTGAAAAGAAAACGTGGGATGTTGTAGGTTCTGTGCACTTTGCGGAAAGAAAGAAAGAGAACCATTTCAATACGTTGTTATATGTATCAAATGACGTGAGTCACTATGTTGGAATAAACAATTTTAGCAGGTTGGTGAGTAGCCAACACAATACAAACGAACATAGGATTTTCGCTTGCGAACTGTGATTGAATGTATTTCGAACACAGGAGAAACTTGATGCTCACACGATAGATTGCGGTTCCGTGTCGCCGGCACGTTTGACGATGTCATCTTCTTCCTCAGACGAACGATTCATGCACTACAAAATCCTGAGAAACAACAGAGATGCCCGATCGTGGTGTATGTTGATTTTGAAGCGCTCGCCGTTCTCGTCTCTTCGTGTGAGCCATCGCCGAACGAATCCTACCGTCAGGCTTATCAAATTCACCGAACCTATCCGGTGTGTATTCAAGTGGTGTGCGATTTTGATGAAGCACGCTCCCAAAGAATAGTGTATCCCGGACGCGACGTCGCCAAACAATTGGTTGAACATTTAGTGGTCTTGGCAAAAGATTATCAATTCCTTTTGAATCATCCGGTTTCGCGAGAGGAAGATGAAACTGCTTTTCAAAATTCCACCGACTTTCCATTTTCTTCCAAATGACATTCGTGTTGGAGACCACGACCATTTCACCGGTCGTTTTCGCAGAGCAGCTAATCAAGGTTGCAACGTCTACTCCCGGGCTACCAAACACATTCCCGTCTTGATGCTTAACGGAAGCGGGTACGACTGGCATTTTCCTCGCAAACCAGTGCAGATAGTGGCTACCATCATCTCAGTGCCATTCCACATTCGTGTCTCTTTCACAGAGATTCGTGTCTCTTTCACAGAGAATCGGATGTGTGGAATGCTTTTAGATTCTTGGAAATTTCTAAGAGCAGGACTCGAAGTTTGAGACAATCCTTTCAATTCAAAATTTGAAATTTACTCAGGCAGCTTTTCCTGACCATGCGCTCTTTGCCCTGGCACGCAGGAAGGGCGTTTTCCCCTACGAGTATGTAAATTGCATGTCAAAGTTGAAAGAAACGTCTTTGCCCCACGCGAGGCCTTTTCAGTCACCTCACAAACACCGCGATCTCGGACGCGTAGTACGCTCACGCGCCGTGTGGAAGTTTTCCCATGCATCATCCACCGCCCACAGGAGGGTTAAATGGTTGACAGATACCGAAATTTGCACTTTCGTTATCGAAGTCGACTTCGACTATTCTGACGAGATTCACAATCGATTGAGTGACTTGTCTCCTTGCGCTGAGACACAGGTGCCCCGACACGAAAAGCAGGCAAGTCAGGTTATTGGCGACGCTCTTGCCCAAGTGTCGCTACGTCATTCATATTCAAAATTTAATCCAGGTCATGAGTTGGGAATACTACTCACCAAAATTCATCGTATTCTTTCATTTAACCAAAGTCCATGGCTTGTCACCTCAACAATTCACGGCGACAGCGCGTGTCTTCCGATTTTGAATATAATTTTTTAAACTTATGAACAACTACATTTACGGAAAGTCGATGGAGGACGTGCGTAATCATCGTCGCATGTATCTCGTCAACAGATGGCGGGGAAGTGTGGAGCGAGGAGACTTATCGCAGATCCGCTTTCGTGCGAAGTCACCTCGTGAAGGGAGATCTCATGACAATCGAGTTGCTGGAAACAGAAGTGAAGCTCTTTAAGCCTATTCATTTAGGATTTAGCATACTAGAAATTTCCAAATTAAGAAAATATAAATTCTTTTATAAGTATTGCAAGGAGCAACTTCGAGCTTCACCTTCTGTACATGGACACCGATTCATTCGTTTTCGCTAACAACGAACGTTTACGCTGATATGAATCGGTGTTCAGAATGGTTCGACAAATCCTGCTTTCCTCCGATAATTCATTTCACATCACACCACGCGACAAAAACTACCACACCACGCGACAAAGTACTAGGACTGTTTAAGGACGAATGAAGCAATGATCCCATGGTTCAATTCATAGGTTGGGGCCAAACATGTACTCCTTTTAAACCCGTTCTCAAGCGACCGTTTCCCGAGCAAAAGGAGTGCAGCGTTCGATTGTTAAATTCGAAAATACAAATTCGAAAATTACCTGGAGTGTTCATCGTCCTAGAATCGACAAACAATGTTGCATACGCTCCAAAATCTTCATAATTATTCTTTTGTTCAAACAAGCGTTCGTTGTGTGCGGCATACGACAAACGCTACAGGCTCGATAAATTTTAAGTTTACCCTGGAGTCATTTCCTCATCATGTGTACGCGTCCGTCTGCTCCTTCAGCACACGTTCGTTCCTGCTGACGGGGTTGTAGAGTAGAATTTCTCTATCCATTTATTCATTTCTTATTTTTTATATTTATGAAAATGGCAGTTTTCCTTCATTTGTGCTTTAAAGAGAAAGGGTGGGAGAAAATAGTAGTGGTGGGGAGCATTTGCAATACCATGGCTCTGGCGACATCTTTATTCTCTCCACAACCGTCAACATGGCAAGACGTGACCGACACTCGTCTGGAAACATCGCCGACGGCGATGATAGCGACCGTAGCGGTGGCTCAGTGCATCAACTGATGTCACTGCAGCGCCTCTGACCGGAGGTCCTAGGTTCGAGTCCTGATGGCACCAGGATTTTCGACACTAGCTTCCAGCTAGGTCGAATTCAGTCGTTGTCTAGTGGAGAATTCTAGCGGCCAGCTGCTCTGATCGGTAGTTTTCCGTGGTTTCTTCGATCAACTCCAGGCGAATGTCGGAGCAGTACCCTAACAAACGGGCCACGGACCACGCGCGATCTGTCCTTCCTCTCCTTCACACACACTTACACTAAGACGCACTACACTACCACATATTCCGGGATACCGGTCAGGGAGCTTAGAGCTTGTCCCGGCTGGGTGGTGCCCGCTGAGGAGAGTCATGGTTGGAAACCCCACTAGCCGACGGTAGGTTGGCGTCGGATCTCGCCATCCAGCGGGGAAGATCACCATCATCTTTACTCTACATGCACTACACTAACGGGACTAATAACCGAAGCAGTTGACGCGCACGGAAACAAGAAAAATCAAACAATCGGCGATGACAGCGGATGGGAGAGCGCAGTGGCCAAGATGTGGAAAAACTCGAGAACGTCGCAGTGGACGTCGCCGTCGCCGCCTCCGAGGAAAGAAGAGGTGAAAAACCGTGAAGCTGTGAAAAGGTATCTCCGACATGGCGACTGACATTGCCATCAACGCGCGTCATCATCACGACGAACTGACTGCAAAAGACTACCTTGTGAAAGAAAAGACTATTTACGACACTCGTTTCCATGCATGCGGAAGTGTTAGCAACCATGGAAATTATCAGTCGCCTTTCTAAAGATCCGCTGCACAAGACGGCTCTGCAGCAAAGGTGGACTGCATCCGGCAAGTGATATAGACTCTCCCTCCCCGAAAGAAAATATCCCTGTCGCATATGAACCGGAAATCTGTTCGATGTAAAGTGAAAATGCATGTCTCTCACTCTTCATTCAGCAGTGCCCGTCAATATGGCAAGACATGAAGCGGAAATCACTGGCGCGAGGCTCGCCTACGAAGACGCCCTCGACGACAGCAGCGGGTGGAAGGGCGAAGGGCGGGCGGAAGTTGTGGATCAACATTGCAAAGGCCGCGTACGATGTCTCCACCATCTCCTCTGAAGGAAAGAACGATGCATGGAAAATTCGTAGGCTCTGGTTCATTTTCCGACTCCGTGTGGAACGTCGCCTACTCCGCAAAGCATCTTCGTCGAGAGCAAACCTATCATTTTAATGATGATAAAGAAAAGACAATGTATGATCTTGCCGTTTTCTTGCATACGGAAGTTCTCAACATCATAGATCAACTCATTACCCGTCTTCAAGATTCGGAAATCGACACAAAGTACAAGCCGTGTCAGAAAAGCTTCTGCGGAAACGCATGTCTTTCATCTGGAAAGATGTTCAATCTCTCCCGTCTCC
Organism: Teleogryllus oceanicus; assembly: GCA_964035755.1. Taxonomy (NCBI): domain Eukaryota; kingdom Metazoa; phylum Arthropoda; class Insecta; order Orthoptera; family Gryllidae; genus Teleogryllus; species Teleogryllus oceanicus. The sequence goes on from CAXIVR010000002.1 coordinate 32,394,843, forward strand.
AACCGTCCACCTCACGAAGATGAAGCGAAAGCGAGACCCACAACCTCACATGATGAGACGAAGAAGAGGGAATGGAAGGACGAATGAAGAGAGTTTATCGCCAGCACGAACATTCATTTGCAAAGATAGATTTGTATCACTGTGTGTGTCTATATTTAATCCGTTCGTCATCAATAAATGCATTGTGTTCTTCCACATTCTATCGACTTTTCATTCACCCTACGTCACCGCCAGGCAGAGCCTCCACCCATCCTCCTCCTCCTCCACTACTCCTAGTCGTCCAGTCTTTTTCCAGGGGTTGGTAGACAGGCAGGGCCCGCCACAGCGGCTGAGTGTGACGACAGAAGGTCGCGGCCTTCTAGCGCTCTTGCGCTGTGACGACACAAGACCGCGACCTTGTGACGTCACAGCCGCTGAGACCGACACCGGAAGTCAACAACCGGTGTCAACAAACCATTATTTCCTGTTTACACCGGATGTAGTGATGCAGAACCGAACTTTTCCTCTCTACAGACGCATTTTTCATAGTAAATTTTCAACGTGTCCAAAATAATCATCTTTGACTGGCTGTATTCTCTAAACTATTCGCCCTACGACGGAATTTGCACGGCAGATGAATATTACTCTGCTCTTTTCCGTATTTAGGACTGGAATTTTGTGCGCTGGAAACGTGAAAAGAACGCCGACTATATAGATTGCACTTTTTCTAAAACAGGCGTGTTTTTAATGTTTTCGCGAATATCAGAAAAACGAAGCATCAGATGGAAGAATGTTCTTTACCATTTAATAACCATTAAATTTCCAGTTAGGGCGTATGTTTTCAGGAGAATCGGCCTCCTTTGATGTGGAGGCTCCACTCGCTCAGAGATGTAGTCGCGCGCAGCGCATTCACGAACTAAAACACTCGTTTGAATGCCCTGCCCTATGAAAATGAGTAAACTAACGCGGTAGGATAGCCAAAGTAAAGTAAAGAAATCGGAGGGCAATTTGAATTGGAATAACCAGCCGTACTAAAGAGTGCACACGACGCTAAATGTTTGAGATAGACAAACTTCGGCTTAGTTTTCTGTTGATTATCAATTTATTGTGTTTACTGCTTTGATATTCAGTTACTTTCTTATGGAGGTCACTTCTTTTAAGCGTTGTCAGATGGAGGCCATTTTTCTTCCATTATTTTTCCGGCATATTTCACTAGATCTTGGAGCGTATTCGAGATTGCCAGTACAGTTTTTGGGTTATCTGTTGTGCTTCCACTAACTACTCTGTTTCCCTGCTTTTCTGTTTCTTGATTCATATCCCAAATCAATATTACTTCTTTACCTGATTTGGTAATGTCATTATACAGTTCTTGGATTATAATAATCATTTCATTACAAGTTTCATTGTTCTTGATGCTATTTATTGCAGTGCGGGAAATTTGAGTATAAAATAAACTTTGAATGGTTAATTTTTAATGAGTTTCATGGCGGTCAAGATGGCACATAATGGCACGTAAGATGGCTGGCATAGAAGCTAAGTTGATGTTTGACCAATGCCTCTTGCGTTACCACTGTTGCCTCTGTTCCTTGAGTATTTTTAATTGCTTTTGCGTAAACTGGATAAAACATGTCATAATTGTTTGTCGGTCCAGAGTTTATCTCAGATGTTTCATTACCTTGATGAGTGCCTGAGGATAGGTCTACTGAAATATCCGGTATTATCCAAGGAGGAATTTTATAATTTCTCATCTTTTATACTTTTCTGTGATCAAAATTAAGATCACTAAGTACTTTCTAGCTCTTGCGTACAAAGGTATAAAACGCGAATGCTCTACTTACTCTTGTTCTTTAGGATATATGTCTTGTACTATAATTGGATTCATGGATGTGGCTGCTTTTAGAGCATATTTGATTATTAGTTCCTCTCTGCGATGAGATAATGTGTGTTCACTTGCTTCAATTAGTACGCTTCCGATGGGACTGGTATGAAAACATCCGTGCATATTCTGAGACCTTGGTTATGGATTGTATCAAGTTTTTGAGGTCAATTTTACCAGCAGATGTGTATATTATTGAACCATAGTCTATTTTGGATCTCACAAGCGCTTTTAATAGCGTATGTAAATAATAGCAATTGTCTATCAGCTCCCCAATTGTGTGCGAGGCATTTAATATGTTGATTCTCCTTTTACATTCATTAATAGTGTTCACTATGTGGACACAAGGAACAAAGAAAATATTCCAGCGATCTGCGGAGCTGACGGTTCGTTAATTACAAATGACAGTGAAAAGGCGGCTTGTTTAAATAGGCATTACGCGTCGGTTTTCAAGCCGAAGGATCAGATTTCAGTAAATAAATCAACACCCGTTATAGAAACCTTTAGAGTCGATGCAGGAATTATTAGAAAAAGGATTGCAAAAATTAGGAAAAATAAATCTGTAGGTCCTGACGGAATACCAGGAGAAATATTGAAATTAGGAGGAAGCCATGATTCCTTACCTTGCTAGGTTAATGGATGTCACTGTAAATAATAATACGATTCCTCAAAATTGGAAAGAGGCAATTGTAGTGCCGATTCACAAGGAGGAGACAAAAGGATTGTTAATAATTACAGGCCTATAAGTTTGACATCAGTTGTATGCAAGCAGATGGAACACATGATTGCGGAATATATTAGACGAGTCTGGAATAAAACCGACTGGCTTTTCAAAATCAACACGGTTTTCGTCCTAGCTATTCGTGCGACAGCCAGACTATTTCTTTATGTCAGGACATAGCAGATTCATTAGACGAAGGGAGTAGGGTAGATGCAGTAATATTAGACTTTTCTAAAGCATTTGATCTGGTTCCACATGGCCTTTTAATTGAAAAACTGTCAAAAACTGGATTAGATCATCGAATAATCTTGTGGATAAAGAATTTTTACGGCCGAACTCAAGCAGTCAGAATAGGTGACAAACACTCATCGAAAGCCGATGTAACCTCTGGGTCCCCCAGAGGAGTGTGTTAGGGCCATTGCTATTCTTAGCGTTTATTAATGATATTGCAACTGGAATAAAATCGAAAGTTAGACTTTTCGCTGATGATTGCATAATATATAGGAGTATTGGCGCGTCTTCGGATGAAAATGTTTTACAGAACGATCTTAACTGTTTATGGAACTGGGCGTGCAGAAACAAGATGGAATTAAATCCGGAAAAGGTAAATTCATTTGTTTTCAAATCTCGCTCGAATGTACACTCGAATTACAAGTTAGGAACTAACGATATACCGCGTGTAAAAACTGTAAGTACTTGGTTTGGTCCTGCGTAGCGACTTAGGTTGGTCGGATCATATTAACAATACGGTCAAAAATCATGGAGGGCGCTGCACTTTGTAATGCGCATTCTAAAAAACAGTAGTTCGAATGCCCGATCCTTGGCATATACTTCACTTGTTCGTCCTATTTTAGAGTACGGAGCGGCCTGCTGGGACCCGTACAGAAAAGGGCAAATCGAGGCGTTAGATAAAATTCAAAAACGGGCCGGAAAGTTTGTAAATCATGGACGCGTTGATGGACGAGATGAATGGGAACCCTTATCTAAGAGACGGAACGGGCGCGTTTTGCGTAATGTACAAGACATACAAAGGGGACTCAGCATGGGCAGACATCAGTAAAGATTACAGAAATCTGATTATAAAAGTAGAGGAGACCATCCCTGGAAAATACGATGTAGAAAGCAAAGAACTGATGTAGGCAAGTTCTCCTTTGTGAATCGTACTATAGTAGATTGGAACAAACTACCTGCAAAAGGACTAGAGACTCTTCCTTCTAATGTAGTGAAATTTAAAAATATACTTAATTCTATGTAGGTCATCATTAATAGCACTGGGACTTTTATCATTATTATTATTATTATTATTATTATTATTATTATTATTATTATTATTATTATTATTATTATTATTATTAGTTTCATTATTATAATCGTTAGTATTATTAATAATATAGTCATGTCTCGTATTCAGTGAAGTGAAGTGAAGTGTAGTGTGGTGGGGGCACGGAGGGGGAGGGAAGAGGAGTGTAGTGCAGCGCAGTGAAATGAAGTGAAGTGAAGTGAAGTGGAGTGAAGTGTTAGAAAAGCTATAAGTCAACATATAGATAACTCAAAATTAATTATAACTAGGATATTAATCTCTAATTCTAATTGTAATTATATTTGTAAATATTCGTAATAGTTTTGTAATTGTATATCTAATTGTAATAATGTTTGCCACCGAGCATTAGCTCAAAGCGAACTTTAATAAATCTATCTATCTATCTATGTGCAACTTCCAGGTCAGTTTAGTGTCGAAGTGCATCCCTAATATTTTGGTACTGGTAACAAATCTCAGGATCTGATTACCAATTTTAAGCGTAGGTAAGTTATTGATGTTCTTTTTGAGAATATTATACACTCCGTTTTCTGAGGTGAAAATTTAAATCCAGATTTGAGTGACCATTCATAAATACAATTTAGTGCAGTTTGCATAATTTCTTGACTTGAGTTAATGTTTCTTCCTTTGCAAAGCATAGTAATATCATCGGCGTATTTCCTAATTATGGTTGGTAGTTTGATATTTTCGTCCGCATCATTTATTGCTAGTAGGAAAAGTGTAACACTTAGGATGGATCCTTGAGGTACACCGTTCTCTATTCTTTTCTTTGCAGATAATGTTCCGTTTACTCTCACTTGCATGACTCGATCTTCCGAAAAATGTTTAATAAACTGATACATGTTATCTCGAACCCCAATTTCGCTCAGCTTATGTAGGACTCGATGCATCCATACCATATCGTATGCCTTTTCGATGTCCAGGTTGACAGCTAAGACATGTTGTTTGTTGGCAAACGCTTCTTGAATGTAGGTATCTATGCTTACCAGGTGGGAGATCATTGAGTGTCCTGGTCGAAATCAAACTAATTACTGGATATAATCTTCTGGTAATCGAGATACCATCTTAGCCGACGATTAATAATTTTTTCCAAAATCTTGCATATGTTGCAGGTCGATGATATGGGCCTGTAATTACCAGTTAATGTTGGGTCTTTTCCGGGCTTGGGAATGGGGATCACAGCAGCCGTTTTACACAGTTTCAAGTTATTAATTTATTGTATTAATTATTTGTATGTTGTTTGAGAAATTAATTTGTAAATGCATGTGGACAAAAGTGTTAGCAGTAAAATGAAGATATTGAATTTTTTGTGGTGGAGCAGTGAGCTTGTCATGTTATATTGTGGCATTTTAAATATCAAATGAATGACAGCACTCTAGTAAATTACAATGATTATATGAGATAGGTATTAATCAATGCTTCATTCACTTTTCTTTTATGTATCATCCAAACTAGGAATAAACTGTTTGCAATTACGCAAATGATATTAATTGATGTGCTTCCATCTTTCAAACAATACAGTTCACATATTGGCAAAAGAAATTTGATGAAGTTTGCTAATTTTTCTTTAGTATAGATTTCATTATAGTTCAATAATATATTAAAATACTCATGTTTGAATGAAATGATATTTTTAACTAATTAATTACATTTTAGGTTATTAATCTCTTTTACAGTACTGTAACCGCTTGTCATCGGCTACATTCATGACAAAGAAATATAGAAGCGACAATACCCGACATCATGCCCTACAAATAGTTCCTATAGTAGCGAAGAGATGGCGTCACCCAAAAACAGATTTCTGAACGTACTCTGGCTACAGCCAATCAGAAACTTTTGTAGAAATAAGGATGTGGCATGAAGTTTGTGTCGGAAGAGTTCGTCCTTCTTTCTGGTTCGAGTCGCTGAAGTGATTAGAAGGCTACCACTCCACCACACAATCGACGAGGACACGTGGAAAATAACGGAATCTAAAGCTTTAATAAAGGTAATTGTCTGAATATTTTTCATGGGATTACTCACTGTGATATGTCAAGAAATTACGTGAAATTTTAAATAAAAGAACAACAGTGGTAGTAGACTAAAATGAATTTATAAAACCACGTTGCTGCATTCTCGTTTGTTGGAAACTAGGAGATTTTTGTAACATAGGACGTGTTTCTGTTTCTTTATTACAGCTTTTGGTTTTCATTTTTAGCTTTTATTTTATTTGATTCTACTTCATTTTTATTTTTGGGATTTCATTTCGGAAATTTCTATTGAAGAATTTTGACAATTCTGAAAAATATAGTTTATCCAACAACTGGCTCTACTTTTGCTATAACGAAGTTATAATTTGGAGTTTTGGACTCGCATTCTGATGTGATCATCGCCTCCGTGTAAGCTGTGGTTAAACTTTGCTGTACAACGAGGAGAAGGCGCACGAAATACTCCAATTCCATCGCGGTAGGCAGCACACAAACCGTCGCAGAACAACGACGACCTTGGGGCGTGAACATCGCTCGACAGCCGTCTACACAGCGCGGATCAGCTTGGGGAAAATTCGCCGGTCGTGAGTCACAAGAAAACAGAGAATATTCACTAAATTTCAACCTGGAAAAACTTTCAAGATAGAATTATGATTGCACTAGTTAAAATGTTGTAATGTAACTTCCCTCAGTAACAGACGTTGATCAGGCAAGTTTTACTGAACATTTGTCTTGATAACCAGTGAATTTATTTTTCTGCAGTCGTAAGAGAAATCAGATCAGAACAATTTTTATGTTTATTGATAAAAGTCGTCTTGTATATAATTCTTTATCTAAATTCATACATAATTGACTTAATGATGCTGAAATCATTTAAGAGGAATTGTTTATGTAAAATTTTGAACATGAGTGAAAGCCGTTAACTTATTTCTTATAAAACATTATTTCATGAATAGTCAAGAGACGTTGTAATACAGAATTTTGCACTGAAAGGTCACGCAGAAGCCGAATATTAAATGTAAATATTGTGTGTAATTTTATTTATGATTTAAAAGGGTATTAGTGAATTTTGAACATTGTTTGTATGTTTTTTTCACAGGATGATTATTTGAATTGTGATTTGTGTGTTTCATTAAGAGATATTTTTTTAAGTGTACATATGTATTTGTTGCTTGTTTCATGTAAATGTAGATCAAAGTCATTATTATTTTAGTTAAAACTGCAGTTTAGGTAGGAACTAGCTACCATGGTTTAAACAAAAGAAAAGTAAGCACATAGGAAAATATGTGAACTTGAGTGTACAAAGGATCTTATCTGAGAGAATACATGTTGTTTGTTGTTTAAAACTATGAAACTGTGTTTGCTTGTAAAGTGATTATTAGTTTAACAAAGACGAACCCACTACGGATAGGGAATTTATCCATTAATTGAGGTATTCCCAGGTTTGCGTGACGTGTAACCACACGTCACGACATAAGTAAATAATAGATTTACTTTCGTAATTCGGCGTACTACTAAGAGTAGGTAGGTACGTGACGTTACAGTACAGTATAAATAATACTATGAAAAATGTGCTTAAGTAATTTGGCTGAATAACTATTAATGTAGATTGGAAATAGGAAACTGATTTATAAATATTCATATAAATGTACAAAAATTATTTCCAATTTTGTTTGAAAAGAAATGGTTAAGAATTCTATTTTATATTCCTGGTCATATAAATCATATTCATTGAATATTTATATTTATTACTTATATATACTTTGGACTTTGAATGATAAAAGTAAAAGAAATTGTTATAATTATTTTCAGTTAGTAGCTTTTCTCATTTTCTTTCAATATTGATTTGAGTACATAAAACCTTTGGTGAAGTCCACAGTTCTTATTGAGGAGGTTATCACTGGTCAGTTTGAATAGTGGTCTATTCTATTACTCAAACTCGTAGGTATTTAGTCTCTGATTTCTAATCCTTATTGCAGTGTGCAATGTTTGGAGTTTAAGGTTGGTAGCACATATAAGGAGCTTTATACATTTATGACACTATGGTATTTTTAGTTTTAAAACACTAACAGGAATGTTGGATTAGACATCTCTTCTGTGTTTAACTAATTCCAATTAACATATTTTTTTAAGTATAATGTGGGATCAATAAATAATTTTTGCCTTGGACATTAGTTCTGAACATAGAAATGTGACTCTTATATACACTTATGATATGAATTGTTTTCCAGTCTCTGGTGTTGTAGTGGGATAAATTATTGTGAATTGTCACTTCACTTCCATTTTGAGAACTGCATATTAAAATTTGGTGTCACAAATAGGTACTTTCATAAACTTGTTCACTCAAAAAAAATTCCATCCAGAAAATGAATATAAGTATTTTATTTAGTATTTCCTTAGTCCCCTTCATAGTGTGAATCTGATATTTCAAAAACCTTTCTCCATTTCTATTTTCGGTAGGCATTAACCTCTTGAAGTTATGTACTTTCTGAAATACAGAAAACTTCTAATAAACTAAATAAAAACAACTGTTTAATTAAAAGTAGGCTTACACAATGAGTTAAAAAGCTGTTACATGTGCATTCGGTGGGTTTTTCATGCAAAAAATTTGGAGTAAATGTTAAGAAAGATTATCATTCTTGTGTCATGTTAAATGCAAATAAATTTAATAATTACTAGTCCTGTAACTATTTACCATTATTTTAATGTGAATAAAAAAGAGATGCTCTAATTTTGTCAGTTAACACAAAATAATTTTTGTTTTTGGATTCTTTTGTATATTACAAAAAGAAGACTTGATAATTCTTCAATATTCATTTTACAGCATTAATTAGAATGAAAACATTTCTAACTGATTATGTATTATGAATTTTTACTCTTGCTAGTTGATGATTAAACTCAGCTTTCTTCAGCTGAAACTTAAAATTTCGCATTTACAATGACAAAGAAAGTATTAATATTATTCTGCAATATTTAAAAAAATCTTTATTTATGTTTTAAATTATCTTTTTTCTGAAATTATCTTTAGAAAAATCTACAGATTCTTAAAGTTTTGGTTTAGGTGTGCTGTCCGTTTTGTTTAGAATATTTAACATTGCTTATGGTCTCTTTTCTGCGGCATTGATGCGATGAAAAGACCATTTGGGGTGAATACCAGAATACGAAAGGTTAGAACGCGGTAGAATGTAGGTATTGTAATGGCTTAAAGGCCTTCGGCCTAGCCACTTAGCATCACGTTCTCTAATTTGTATGTAATAATTACCTATTAAATAAAAAAATATTTAACACTGAATATCATTTAACAGCTAATAAAATTGGAGATGACAGCCTGATTTTCTCAAACCGTATTATTTGGCATTAAATCCTTTGATTAATGAATATCTTCCTGAAATTAAAGTTAGTCCTAATTTATTTGTCCAAGATTATAAGGTTTTTACCTTCTCAGACAAGAACAGTCTCCTTGAAATGTAGTGTCCATTTCCTTCCATGGGGCATTTGTGAAGGGCAATCATTGTAAACACATTTTCATAAATGCTCCCAGTTTCCTCTCTCTACTTATCATTTGAAAATTATTTTAATTTACACTTTTGTTTATAATAATTTTAGTCCAAATGTTTTTGAGGAATTGTGAAATAAAGTCCAAAACGACTTGTCGAAAACCCAAATAAGACTATATGCAATGTAGCTAGTTCCCATCTTTTCCTAAATCTTAACACATTCAGTTCATTTTTAGTGATTCCGTCCGCGTCAACCGCTAAGGTCATTAGTCCCGTTCGTGTAGTGCATGTTTTTCCCCTCGGGAGATTGCGGTGATCTTCCCCCACTGGATGGCGAGATCCGGCGCTGACTTACCATCAGCTAGCACGTTTTTCCTCAGCCGGGTATCTCCCACCAGCGGGGCACCGTCCCAGCCGGGACAAGATCTAAGCTCCCAACCGGTCTCCCGGCATGTATGGTAGTGTAGCGTACGTCAGTGGAAGTATAGGTAAGGGGCGAGGATAGGACAGAAGAGGAAGGAAAGATCGCGCGCGGTCCGTGGCCCGTTGTTAGAGTACTGCTCCGGCATTCACCTGGTGCTGATTGGAGAAATCACGGAAAACTTCCGATCAGAGCAGCCAGACGCTAGAATTCTCTTCCAGACAACGACTGAATTCGTCCTTGCTAACAAGCTAGCGTCGAAAATCCCGCCACCTCGGGACTCGAACATAGGACCTTCCGGTCAGAAGCATTGCAGTGCATTGATGTTCCGAACCACCTCTCCCAGTCTCATTCAATTCAGATTGGGCTCTTGAAATATAAAAATAAACATGTATTCACGTATTTGTATTACAATATTTTCACAACCACTAAAACGTAAAACATAAAGCAACTTTCATCAGGCGGCCCGCTGGCGGATGCCGATGTTCTCCAGCAGCACCCGCATCAGCTGCTCCTTCTTGTCTTTCGGCAGGAAGCTGCTGCGCAGCGCGTTGATGTTCTGCGGGCAGAGCGAGTGCGGATGGCAACCTCCTTCCTGCAGCTTTCGCTGACTGGTGATGCCACGCCCACAACCCTCCAAGGCGTATTTCTGCTTCCAGACTGCAGGTAAGGACTTGTCTTTGAAATTCATCCCATTTATTAATCTTTATTCGTAAAGATGCGTATCTATGAAATAATTGCTTTTTATCCAACTGCATATACTTTAAATTTTGAATTTCATCCCTGCTAATCTATCAGGATCCTATTAACTTGCATTCAAGATCATTAGAAATTACTGCTTTTTATAAATTGCATTCTTAAAGTAGGTTTCATCACCCGCTCCCCTTTTCTTTAATTTTGTTATATTATTTATTTCCTTTTCTTTATCCTTTTTAAATGTCTCTAATATCTACTAAAGTAACTTATTTATTTCTTATAACTAATGTTTAAATGGTTATATCAGATCTGCTGATGCTCAGCCATCGAAAGCTGTTAATATAATAAATTAAACGGTTGATAATGACAATACCTTTGATTCAAATACTTCTACTATTGATATTAGGACACCATGAAAAAGATTCATAAGACAGGGCAACGTCTAAAATTCTTCTAAATTATTCTCGCAGCGGCAAAGTTCACCCAGCTACTTTGCTCGAACCTAGAACATTTCAATATTTGTAGCTTCGGTCGCGGACTCACAACATAGGCTGGCACACTTATTCAACACTAAAATTCAAAACTTAAAAACCATTTTCCATTATTTTTTAAATGTTAGATAAAAGTCTGATCTACTCAAGTTAACTTAACCGCTGGTAGTTTACTCCATCACTGAATATACAACTCAAGTTCTGTGCCATAATATTGTGACATATTTGGAGTCGGTCTCAAGGGTGACGCCCTCCCCCACAAAATGAATCAGAGAAAATGCTGCAGAAGTAAATCGATAAGTTTAAATACTATGTGCAAGTGGCTCAGGGCGTAGCACGTTGATGTCGGTTTCGGTAGGCCCGGGTTCAATCCCGTACCGGCCAACCTTACCGGAGTTTTCGTGGTTTCCCTCGGTAATCCAGACAAATGCTGAGATGGTTCTACTGAAAGGCCACGACCGCGAAACCGACGTCGCTAACCGAATTCTTTAGCCACGTGAAGTGACGAAGATTAAATTCGAGACATCGCGGGTTCCTGGTTGGGTGGCCGACTAGAAACTCCGGGATCTAACAGCATCGAGGCCATTGCCCTTTACGGGACAAATAATGCCTAAGTACCAATACAAAATACCCATAGCGTACTTTTGAGGATGAGCCTCGTTTGTGAGTGAGTGGTCAATGATTTTAGATTGGGCTGCTTAGCGGATTCTCGCAGCTTCGTGCCAGGCGGAGTGGGCGTCTCCGATGGGGGATGCATCCCCCCAATATTTTTTTTGTTTTTGTTTTTGAAGATGGGAAACGGGTCCTCGGAAATCTGTACCTTATCTATCACTCCCCTCCAATTCTTTGGTGCGGGGAGCAAAAGGGAGCAGCAACTTGCTAGGGAGTTTCGTAGGAAGTAGTCCGCGTATATTAACTTAGCAATGAACATCAATCCTTTCACCCAATTTTGTGAATTACCGTTTTCTTTGCTGCAAATGTTTAAAAAAAATGTTTTCGTGAGTACACTTGGAGGGCCGAGTGCCGAAACAAGAAAAACCACAGCATGCCTTCCACAATGTGCAAATGTTAATATCTCGATTTTGCTGAAAGTGCGACTTGCCTTGTTAGTGTATGTGTCTTGTTCATATTTATGAATGACTTGGGGCAATATCCAGATGACACACACTTGGCCAAAATCGAGATATTAACATTTATGAATAGCGGCAGGCTTTCTGAGGCATATCCTTTGCTACTCTTTGCTCGTGAAGGTATCTTATCAATGTTAAAGTTGTGTTAGGCAAAGATTGAAATTCCAACGCCTACAAATCGTGCTGTAGTTTGAAAGCTATAATTTGCCCTCGTTCAAAACATATTCTGAAGAAACAAAATGCATGCGATTTTTCGGACTCACTTGCTACAATATTGAAGATTACGTTTTTTTTAATAAAATGCGTTGTAAAAAGAAAGGTCTTGAAATAAGAACATATAAAATGTTTTGAAAATATGAGTTGATTTCGCATAATTTTTCGTGAAATTTAGGCAATTTTTAAACAATTATTTTCTCAAAACGGCTCCAATTGTTTTCTTTAAATTTTCTCCTAGAATGGTAATAAAAAGTGTCGCAAGTTTCGTTTGCGGCGAAATCTGTTTTCGCAAACTACACGGACGCAACATGATAAAACTACAAAATTGAAGAAATATTTTTGACATAAAATCGGTTCTAAAAATCAAAACTTTAAAAAGATTAAGTACACTTTTTTGAAAAATACTAGAAGTTTTCGTGCAATTCCTGCTTGAAATTAATGCAATTTTTTTTTAAAAAATTCATTAACCGCTCCAAATTTTTTCTTTAAATTTTCTTCCGCTGATAAAGCAAGGGACGTTTATAAGAATGGCGCAGTTCTAATTTTCATTGAACTCTGAATTTTCAAAAAAATTCAAAAGTTAGAAATGGCAAAAAGTATGTACCAGCTACTTTTTACTAGCTTCCCTAGTTAAACTTTGGCGAAACGAGATCTTAACGTCGAATGTCTTGTGACGCATAAGATCAAGACTTTTCGGAATTCACCTCCGTTTCGTAAAGTTTGACATTGGATAATCAAAGCGAGTAAATTAATGCATACTTAGATGAATTAAATATAAATATTAAACACTTTTAGCAGTAAAACAAATAAGAAACTGTAGGAGACTAGATATTGTATTAAAACCGAGAATTAAAAACGCCGAATTGCAATGGATACGAAAGTTTGACTAAGCATTAGGAATATTGCAAACAATGAAAGATCGAACTATACACTTATCTTTCTGAAGAGAACTATGCATTTAAACACTTGCCCCAAAATTAAACCATATCATAATTAAATAAATGAATAATTAATAAATAAATAATCGTAGTAAAAATCAGATGGTCATATTTCCTTCTTGGTTTTACATTTTTTCCGAATCAGTTTTACCGAGCAATTTGCCATCGTTTTGCGTTTTACTGTTATGTGAATTTCAGGAGTATAATTGAATAACCTTTTTAAGTAAAAAAAATTCCTTAAGGATTTTTACAAAGTTAGCATGTATAGATCACTTCGATGACCCAACCTCCTATTGTCGCTACGCAGAAGAGACATACCGAGCGCACTATGTGGGCCTCTGTGAGGCCCCAGGAATTGGCCAAGTCGTACTCCTCCTGCAGCGTCACTCCGGTGAGGGTGGGGTTGCTCGTGTTCAAGCTGAAGTTCACTCCGTCCTCGGCGAATCTGAGCAATGAAAATATTAAAATGAGATGTATTAATAGAGTGAAGAATAAATAATTGCTTCTTTAGTGTTTAAAAATGAAATAACAATATAATCATATGGCACTGAGAATTTGGCACCCGTTGTACGCTGATGTGTTGAATTAAAACAGAATTGTGTAATTGGGAACTGTGACGTAAATTCGAAGGGAAATAACTGACATGCGGAATAGATAAAATCATGTTTTAATCACTCTTTATCATGCGCGATACATTCGTGTCTGGATTATTAATAAATCTGCACTCACTATTTCGTGAAAAAAGACTTGATTTAAGAAACTCAAGTACTATTAAATCAACAAACAAGATAATTATTGTATCTTTCACGTACCGGTTCATAAAGAAACGTTTAATACGAGTACTATCACTGCCGACTGGAATGATTCCATCTAAGAAGTGGAGGTTGTATTGAGGAAAAAACAAAAAACAACTTCCTTTCATCACTTCACAAACATAAATTGAGTAATTTTATTATTTTTGATTTAATACAACTTAACTAACCTGTCTTTTCTCTGACTCACTTTTAAGTTCTCGTATTTCCATTTTTTTGTATCTCTGACTCAACAATTACGAATAGTATGAATACGAATTTGGCCTCTGCCCAGTTCTTTTCTTGTATATTTTTCGCTGGCAAGTTCCACACAGTTTACACTATGAATTATTTAAATTGCTGTCCTATTTTTACATATTTATATCCCAGTTTTAAAGTATTAGAATTCTCTTCGTTTGATGTTTGTGATAAAAGTTCATAATTTTTTACAGCAGAACTGCTGGAACTGTTTGCAAACACTTTTTATGTTATTTATATTATTTTTGTGTGTTAAATGGCTCATCTTACATATTTCTACACGTGATGATTCAACAGAACGCTTTATATTGCTTAATTCAATGTTTGTATTAACAGAATAATGCAATGTCAACATTCGCAGAGTATAATTATTTGACTAATGAAAGAAGAAATACACTGACGGGGTGGTTTGATAATTTTCGTTTGGGAGCTGGGATTGGCTGAAGCTTCATGGGCAGGCAGCTCATAATGAAATAGTCTCAATATTGCACTATTTAAACAAATTATTAATGCTTGGATGAAATTGAAGCTTTTCTAATTAAATGCATCGTTTTAATTACTCGTATTTCGTCAAAGACATTTTAAAGATTTGTATTTGTTTTTATGTAATTTCTCATCCTTAAAAAATTTGAAAAGTTTATACTAGTCCCAAACCTAAACAAGAAAAAACATGTTTCCAAAAATTGTACCACTTCTCTCGTTCAACGGATAATCAGGTACGTTGAAGCGGTCTGATGGCTAATGTGTGGTGATATCTAATGTGTTTAAGTTGTGCTGCCGTATCCCAGAGGATATCTATTGGCCAGTAGAAACATAAGCCATTTGCTAGTTTATTTCTATAAAAAAATCTAAGAAGTGACGGACAATCGAGCATACATTATTTTATCGCTGAAAATGTGTACTGAGATCTGCAGACTAATGAACGTTTTGCCTATAGAATAACCGAACCTGCTGTAAACACATGAAAATTTCTCATTCCCATAGTAAAAATATGAAAATCAATGTGGGGACACACACTTACATGCACTACGCTACTACACATGCCGGGAGATCTGTCGGGAGCTTAGAGCTTGTCCCGGCTGCGGCGGTGCCCTGCTGATGGCAATACCTGCGTGGAGGAAAACACCGCTAGCGGCCTTTAGGTCGGCGCCGGATCTCACCGTCCAGCGGGGAAACATGCTATCTACTTACGGGACTAATGACCTTAGCACTCGACGCGCCCGGAATCACCAATCAATGAAAAGCAATGCCTGGAGATGTTCCACCGCTTCGCGAGACTCACTGCGCGATGGGGTGCTTGTTGGTGCCCGGGTCGACCGCGCGGGTGAACAGCGACTCCCAGGGGCAGCACTCAAAGTGCACGTTGCGCTCGCGGCACTTGCCGTACAGCGAGGGCAGCTTCAGCACCTCGTAGCCGTGGCCCAGGCGCTGCGTGCGGTACTTGTCCACGGCCTGCGCACACCACTACGTTTTCATTCACCCCTTACCTAGCCGGGGAGTTAGTAAGTGTTGGAAAAGCGCGTTGAGCATAAAATCCTAGCTATCAGTATGAAAGAGTTTACCTTATAAGCTACCTGCCGAAGCTTTATGGTTCAAGGACTTTCATTTTTTCCACTCTATACTATAACCGCTTGTCGTCGGCTACATGACCAAAAAAAATAGGAGCGATAATACCCGACATCATGCCCTACACGTAGTTTCTATAGTAGCGAAGAGATGGCGTCAGCCAGAAAAGGATTTCTGAACGCACTCAGGCTATAGCCAATCAGAAAATTTTGTGGAAATACGGACGTGGCATGAAATTTGTGTCGGAAGAGCTCGTTTTTCTTTCTTGTTCGAGTCGCCGAGGTGAACGGAAGGCTACAGGTACACCACACAGTCGACGAGGGACACGTGGAAGATACCGGAATGTAAAAGCTTTAATAGAAGCTTTTATACAGCTTTTATTTTACTTTTATTCTACTTTATTTTATTTTTGGGATTTCGTTTTGGAAATTCTATTATAGAATTTTGAGAATTCTGAGAAGTATGGTTTATCCAACAACTGGCTCGACTTTTGCTATTACGAAGTTATAATTTGGAGTTTTGGACTCGCATTCTGATGCGACCATCGCCTCTGTGAAAGCTGTGGTAAAACTTCGCTGAACAACGACGACCTTGAGGCGTGAGCATCGCTCGACAGCCGACTACACAGCGCGGGACCAGCTTGGGGAATTCGCCGGTCGTGAGTCACAGAAAAACAGAGAGAACATTCATTAAATTTCAGTCTGGAAAATTTCCAAGATAGAATTACAATTGTACTAGCTAAAACGTTGCAATGTGAGCTTCCCTCAATAACAGACGTTGATCGGGCAAGTCTCATTGAGCTTGGTCTATAGAGCTAGCCAGTAAATTCATTTCTTTTCTACAGTCGTAAGAGGAATCAGATCAGAGTAATCCTTGTGTTTAATGATAAAAGTTGTTCTTGCACATAATCATTTATCTAGATTCATATGTAATTGATTTAATGCTGTTTCAAACCATTTAAGAGAAATTGCCTATGTAAAATTTTGAACAGGAGTGGAAGCCGTTCAACTATTTCTTTTAAAGTATTACTACGTAAAAGCCGAATGTCAAATGTGAATATTAAGTGTAACATTATTAATGATTTAAAAGGTATTAGTGAATTTTGAATATTGTTTGTATGTATTTTTTTGCAGGATGATTATTTGAATTGTGATTTGTGTGCCTCATAAGTGATATTTTTTGTGAAGTGTACATATGTATTTGTTGCTTGTTTCTTGTAAATGTAGATCAAAGTTATTATCGCTTTAGTGAAAACTGCAGTTTAGGTAGGGAACTAGCTACCATAGTTTAACAAAAAAGTGAGAACATAGGAGGATATGTGAACTTCAGTGTACAGAGAATTTCATTCGATAGAATACATGTTATATGTTATTTAAAACTACAAAATTGTGTTTGCTTGTTATTTGATCATTAGTTTAGCAAAGACGAACCCACCACCGATAGGGAAGTTTATCCATTAATTGAGGTATTCCCAGGTTTGCGTGACGGTGTAACCACACGTCACGAAATAAGTAAATAATAGATTTACTTTAGTAATTCGGCGTACTACCGAGCAGGAGGTAGGTACGTTGCGGTTACAATACTTCCATTTTTCTACAATGGGCGATGGTATTAGGTAGTTTTACATCTTCTGACTTATAAATGAATCTTTTTAATTAATTCGCAAACGTCCTCATCGGGGCTCGTTGGCTTCAGGAATGTGCTTATCACTCTTCCGCCTAATGTCATAGGCTATCATAGAAAAATCGATGTATAGATCGCATTTTGTAGCTTCCCACCTCGTAAACAGAGTGAAAAGGTGTACTTTATCGCATTGAAATAAGACGGACGGAGGAGTCGGCCTGTGTCATAAAATGCCTATTACATCTTGATCTTATAAGAGTTCTGTATAATCTCCCTGGCAATGTCAATCATATTGATCGGTAATGAAATCATATTCTTAAGTTGAGTACACACCAATTATCGAGTATGGAATAAAACTTATTACGACACTCCGGCGGCACATTACATAGGAAATGCCAGCACAGCTCCTATCGTCGCCTCGGTAGGAAACCTCTCACTCGTAATGTAACAGCTTCCACCCTTGTAGCGTAAGTTACTATGTTGACATACAAGTAATCGTATATTACAGTTACATTAACCTCCTTTTTAAAAACAATTATCACATTTCATGAAACATCACGATCAGTCAGCAAACCTAGCACGGAGAAAGTGGTGGGAAGAAATAGGCATGCTTCAAGTCTGTCAGTGCGCTCAAAATCTGTATAGTATATCTTTCAAGTCCGATGTGATTGAATGTTGCGTGTTGAATGAGCTGTTTAAATTATATCATCAAATTATACTCATATACTGCACAGTAATAGTGAACGACATTGTTAAAAGGCCTAAGTAATTGAAGGGGTGAGTTATAGGCCGCAATATTGAGTTTTCCAAGTTGTCCATACCACCTTGAACAACCATATTCCCATTTGGAATAACAGGTTTCCATTTTCTCATCATATGAAAGAATGATATCTGACTGAGTTTTAGTTCTCCATTGTCTTACATGAGATCGACAAACTTTAAATGAGTTGCATTAAAACCGCACGTTTGCGGATTACGAATATTTCTAAGCGCTTCAGTTGTAAGATGTAAATATTGTGTTTGGACACATTTAGACCATCTACATTTAGCATGACGTTATAGGCTGCTAAACGTGATCGGAAATTTGTGAGAAACATCTTGTATTTTCTGTAATATTTGTTCACTTGTGTGATACAGCAATTCCAAAACCCTCAAAATGGCTATTACCGAGTGTCCTAAGTTTACTGTCAACCGAAAGCCAAAGCGTTGGGCACCAATGGGGTATGCGCTAAATGGGCGTGCGCAAACGTATGGTTAATTTACATTGCGGAGTGCACGAGATTTTGTTGAATGTGGAAATCCATAAATGGCTAATATCGAGAATCAGAGAGTTTTACCGCCAGTCTGAAAGTCAAGGCAGACGAACGGTCCCATTTGCAGGCGAATGCGGCAATACTATTAGGCGCGCATCGTATTCCGCGCCTAAAAACCTGCGGATGTGGCTGTGACACTGTCCTAGGACTGTTTTTACTGCATCATTTTTCCTTGAGAGCGGGAACAGAGCCACGGTCTTGTGTCGTGGTTGTATTTATAGAAGTCCTGGCGGGGAGTTGAGGTCTTTCGTCTAGGTGCACAGATTTCTGTCGGTACTCACGTCATTAGTGCTAAGATGAGTGCAATGAGAAGACGGGTTGAGGACTTCTAGACGCCCAGGTGACTCCCAGTTTGGATCGTCGTGGCAGTGCCATCTACGGATTATTTAGGCGAAACTTTTTCCAGGCATTTTGTGAGTGGTGCTATTCGATTCCGGTACCATCCTGGAAAGTTAGGTCTGAACTGGTGGGTCGATCATACGCAGGCTCAATTGAGACGTTCCGAAGGAACATTCCGTTCGAATCCGGAACGCCTGACGGTTCGTTAGTTCAACTGACGGGTGAGGATTAGGTCGAAAGGCGGTGAGTTCGTTTTGC
Organism: Teleogryllus oceanicus; assembly: GCA_964035755.1. NCBI lineage: Eukaryota > Metazoa > Arthropoda > Insecta > Orthoptera > Gryllidae > Teleogryllus > Teleogryllus oceanicus. Next base: position 32,414,241 of record CAXIVR010000002.1, read on the forward strand.
GATGAACAAAATCCCCCTGGTACCCAACTAAATGTAATCGGGCGGCTTGCCTACAGTTGCCACAATTTCTAATACGAATCAGTATTTAAGGCAAGGGAAATGACCTTGGTTCTAGCTCAGATGCAGGAATAGAAATCCCCTACTGCTTTTTGAGTTTCTCGACAGTGCTCACGTTGTGTGCCAAAGGCGGTATTGAGGTGTGGAAAAGAAGGGAAAGATCGATCACTTCCATCAATTTATCGACATATTTCTCTCCCAAGCTGCGTGTGCAAAGTGCTGGAATGCATGGTCAATCAGCGTCTGGTCTGGACCGTGGAGTATAAACATCCGTTGACGCCAATCCAAAGCGGATTTTGAACAAACCGGTCAACTTTGGACCACCTCATTGCGTTGGCAACAGCTGTCTCTACATTGTTAGTCTTGAGACATCTTGTGGCTATATTATTCGATATAGAAAAGACCTACGACACCTATTGGAGGCACATCATTCTACAAACCCTAAACTCTTGGGTATTTAGGGTGGAGCTTCCTCTATTCCTCCAAAACGTCCTTTTGAACAGATCCTTCGGTGTTCGTGTGGGTGGTAGGCTTTCTCGTAGTCACCCTCTTGAAAATAGTATCCCCCAAGGATCAGTCCTGAGTGTCACTGTTTGTCATCGCCATCAATGGTATAGCGTCTACTGTGCGAGAACCTGTAAAGGTATCGTTGTTTGTGGATGATGTTGCCATCTTCTGTTCATACAGCAGCAACAGTGTGATCCAGAGGCTACTCCAAATGGTGCTCAACATGCTCCATAAATGGAGCACGTCCACTGGCTTTAACTTTTCTGCTACTAAATGTATCGGTTTGCATTTCTGTAAGATATACAATTTGCAAAAAATATATACCTTTACTTGGGAGGAAATCAGCTTCCATTCGCTTAATCTACCAAGTTCCTAGGGCTCACATTTGACAAGTCACGTGGCGAACTCATATCCGTGGACTACGAACCAGGCGAGTCTCCAATGGTACATCATGGGGAACCGACCACACTAGCTTTTTGTTGTTATATTGATCACTCATCCGCTACGTTTTGGATTACGGTAGTGAAGTGTATGGCTTGGCAGCTTCCTCCACTCTGCGACCCATCAATAGTATACACCACGCTGGTATCCGTCTGTCAACTGATGCGTATCGCACCAGCCGAATTGAGTGCCTTCTAGCTGAATCTGGTGAGCCTTCCTTAAAAAGAAGGCGGGATACTTTATTAGCGTCTTATGATGCCAAATTATCAGGACTCTCTAATCATCCTTGACGCCAAATAATTATCCACTCTGAATATGAAACATCATATAGTCTACGAACATCGCTGTCTCAGCCTCCAGGTATTCAATTGCGAAATATTTTGCGGGACCTTAATGTTGGTCTTCCCACCCCTGTGAAACCCCCCAAGTCACCTCATCCCCCTTGGAAACTCTTCCGCCCGAATATTGACCTCAGTCTATCTAATCTTCCCAAACAAACTAGTCCTCTTGTTTACCACATGCATTTTCAGGAAATGAGGGTAGTCTATCCAGATCATGTATTCTTATACACAGATGGTGCATCGTGTAATGGTGTAGTGTCATGTAGTTTTTATGGTATCAGAGTCACCACATCATATCGGCTGCATTTTAAAAGCAGTGTCTTCACTGCTGAAATGTATGCAATTCTCGAAGCCCAAAAATACATCGAGTCAGCTACTTTACACCGAGCAGTTCTCTGTTCTGATTCCCTCAGCTCACTTCAAGCTGTCTCCTGTTCATCGTCAGACTACCTGACGGAATCAACCCAAAACCTCATTCATCGCCTTATATCCCGCCATTATGATCTGGTACTGAGTTGGGTCCCAGGTCATGTGGGAATCATAGGGAACGAGCTGGCTGAACAGGCGGCGAAATCGGCGACGAAGAATACTCACGTTGACGTTCCTTTTGTACCATCGTCCGATGTTAAAGCTCCTTAAAACGATCCATCTTTAGAGCGCGGCAAACAATGGCACAATACCACTTATAAACGAAGTGTAATAAAGAATTCTGTTAATTCCTGGCGTTCCTCATCCCGACCTTCCAGGCATTAGGAAGTTATTTTAACCCGTCTCTGTATCGGACACTGTCACTTTCCTCATTCGAGGTGAATATCCTCCTACCTGTAATTCGTGCAGGGCGGTTCTTTCTGTGGAACACGTCCTCCTGCATTTTATGAAATTTGTTGACAGTCGTCCAAGACATGATCTCTACGAGAGGTGCTCGGAGATGACGATTCCGCGCTCTCAAAGCTTTTTTGTTGTTTTTTTAGAGAAAGCGGAATATATAATTTTATCTGACAGATAAGGAAAATAATGTTTGTATGTTTTCCTGGCCCCAGATTTACGTTTTTAAACTTTGTCTTATATATATTTTATGCGTGATTAAAACTTTCTTTTTAGAGTATGTATGTGCTTTTAAATTAGCTGGTAAGTTGCATATGTAACACTTTTACTAGAACTTTAATTTATTTATTTTAGAAATACTTTGACACGGGTGCCAGTGACCTCAGCAGGTGAAGCGCCCTTTAAAGCTAATCAATCAATCAAGCGGGGTGTGGGAAGGCGAGGATGCACCCCAAGCCCCAAGGATTTCTTTGTTCCGTTCTCGTGCTTGCAATCGCCGTGGTTGTGATCGAGCCTCCTTTCAGGGAAAATTGTATAGGAGGTGTTCCGATCCTGGAAGGATAGGAATAACTTATTACTCAAACTCCTTCTGCAAGAATTTTGATGTGAAAACGTCCTACTCATGTTCCTACGGTGAAAGATCTAGGAGTTGCGTTGAGGCATTAATCTTTAATGCCAGTCAGAATGGGTCGAGCACTCTGGTGGGGGTGCATCCCCCACTCACAGGTGGGGGATGCATTCGAATTGGTGAATGCTGTAGAACTCTAGCCTCCATTCTTGCAGTGTTATACCTCCAAGCTAACATAACACTGGTCTACAGTGATTTTGATATTCGATAAAATCAATTGTACCAATTGTTCAGGTGTGCTGATTTCAGATCTAAAATTTGTTTTATTCTACCACGTCACAATTTCAAAATAATAGAATTTTTAATCCATTTATTTACATCGTCAAATGATAATGAAATTAAATATTAAAGGCTTTAGTAATTGTAATTGTCTTTTTGATGATTTTGTTAGTTTTAACAGTTACTCGATGAGGACTATATCTTCCCAGTGTTGATTTTTCACTGTAGCCCATGCTTTTACGTGATTTCAAGAAATAACAGAAGTGACTTTTGTAAGCTGTTCTGTGTCTCTTGTAAAACAGCATTGTTTGTAATCAGTATATTAATTAAATTACGTCTCATGATTCTAAATGATTTAATGCACTTACAGCCAAGATACAATTGACTCCAAATGAAATTTGAAGCTCATTGCTCTTTGATTTTTTGTCCATTCAATTACAAAATTTAATTGAAATCATTGTCAGAGAAATTATTTCACTATTAGGGAAAACAATGTGAAGCACAAGATCCTAGTTGCCCGCAAAAGATTTTTCTTCCACCCCTGCACATTAATTGTGGACTCATTAAAACCCTTGTAAATGCAATGAATCATGATGAAAAAGGTTTTAGATTTCTAAAAGAGACGTTTGGGAGGATGAATGATGAAAAATTGAAGGCAGGATTTTTTTGAGACTAGAAATATGACATTTGATATGTTACAACATACAGATCAAAACTTAATCCTTTAGAACTTAAAAGCTTGGTCACATTTGAACTTGGGATATCCAAGTTTTTGAGAAAATATCCAGCAGATAATTATGCCGAACTAGTACATAACATTATTGAGCAAATCAGAGTCTAGGTTGTCACATGTCTCTAAAATTACATTTTCTGTACTGCCATCTTGAATTTTTTCCGCCAAATCTCCGCGCTGTTATAGCAACAATGGAATAGGTTATAGGTTATAGCAACAATGGAATCCAGATACCAAGGACATTTAGGTAATGGTATGATAGGAGATTTATGTTGTTGTTTTTTTAAAAATCAACCGCAGTACAATATAAACGAAAAAGCAAATCTTGAAACATTTGCTTTTTCGTTTGTATTGTCTTGCGGTTGATCTTTGAGAAAACAACAAGAGTCTCAAGTGCTTATTTCATATTGTACGTCAATGTATATCATTTTTAAAGTTTTGAAAATATAAATTTACATACAAATTTGCAAAAACAAGAAAAAACAAGCAAGTTTAATTTGTTTTTGGTCGGTATAGAACACTAAGTATTAGACTTCCATTCACAATGCTATAATTTTTTAAAAAGTGTGACGTGCAAGAATAAATCTGATTTTAGATATGGAATCAGAGCATCGATTTCATTACGAAATAGGTGAATTTTTGTCAACAGCAGACAAAAAGTTGTTTTTTATAGACCAGTATAATTCATGCTGATCTGCGTTGTTAACTCAGCCCGACCGTGGGACCTGCGAGGCACAACCCATCATGATAATCTAAGAGAGCTAAAAATTATGAACGGGGATGGATCCTTTAGTGATTATTTAACTACACGCAACTACAAAGAAATGGTTTGATTGGTTGATTACTGCGTGACACCAAGCACGTCAACTGATATGGTACTTTGTCGTTTTAACACGAGAGGTGATCGTGTTCACCCAGCTTGCTCAGGAACGGCGCTGACATGCACGTGGGATTGTGGGGTTTTCCCATCCAAGTACCAGTAGCGAGGCAACGTCACAGCCGAGACAACCTCTGAGCTCCCGACATCTAAATGTTAAGTCTGTGTAACGAAGGTGTGAAGATGAAGCAAGGGAGAGGACGGAAAGGTTGCGCATGGTCCTTTTGTTGCGGTAATGCCCCGCCATTCACCTGAAATTTATTGTAGATCTCAAGCAAAACTACCGATCAGAGCAGCCGGCCGCTAAAATTCCCCTGCAGACAGAGGCTTGATTCAACACTATGGAGCTAGCGCCCAAAATTTTGCCACCGCACCGTCGGGACTCGCGCCCTAGGACCTCCCGATCAGAAGTGTTATATTTCAAACTTGGCTAACCTCGTGACTTGGGAAATGTAACGATAACAAATAACAAGGTACGGTCGCCAGCTGTTTAAGACAGCACAAATTTTAAACAAAGCCTCGCTACAAAGCAAAAAGCGAGGTGACCATGCTTTTACCTAATGAATTCTTATGCGGGGCTAACACAGAGAACCCCTAAGCTATCAGATTCGCAAAGACTGTCGTCACATTCGAAACCTTTCGAAAGGACGCTCCGGGTTCTAAATAAAACAGGATCATAAATTTTAAAGGATCTCAGTACTTGGAGATATAACAATCCAAATAACTCAAACATTACATTTATTGCAAGACCATAAATGAATACAAAATCAATTTTTTCTGCTGCGCAGATTCAAAAATTGCTGCAAGAAAAACAATACAGAACTACAAATAGAAATACAAGAATGACAGACGGCGGTGCCGTCTCTATACAAAAACACTGTTATAAACAGGAACACTACTAAACGGCGCTTCCAACAATGCGCCTATACTTAAACAGAATTACGGTATTACAAACAGCCTCGACAATGCTCACTTTAGGGGGAGGAAGTTGAATACACACATATGCAAAATTGACAAAGAAGCCGACCTCGGTCTCCTTTCAATACGAAAAGAAGTGAAAACTGAACTACTAACTATGAGCCATTAACTACAAGAACCAAGTTTTGTATGAGTGCATAATTACCAAATTACTTGGAAATGGATCTCTTACCATAACTTACAACCTTCTAACAAAATTAACAATGAAACAGGAATACTCCGGAATGAGAAGGAACGGTCCTCATGCCCGCTCGTATCTCATTCAACAGAGCCGTGACCGCACACGAATGCCGATCACCATACGGCCGAAAATGCTCGCATGTGTCCGCACCAATTCGTGCCGATGACGCGCTGTCGCCCAGCCGACTTCTTTGCCGGCCACGGGACCGGATGCGTGGCGCTGCTTTCCAATGGCCGCGGTTCAAAGTCACCGCACGGACCTAGCAGACTCCTAACCAAAGCTTCAAACTGCCGAATGCGGCCGAACGCCGTCTCACTCACGGTAGGAGCAACAATCCAAAAACTGCCGAATGTGGCCAAATGCCGTCTTACTCACGGCAGGAACAAAAACTGCAACATTAACAATCACATAAGTAATGCACAGTACCAAATGCTAGCTCTCCTCAACATAATCGAAGGCCAGCGCCCATACAAGTCTTTAAACTACTACAAATACAAATCAAGAACAAAATACAAAGTAAACCTGCTTCAAACCATTAGCAAATTTACGCAACCATATGAAAAAAAATTTGAAATATAAGATCCAATTCCATGTCATAAAAGCACTCATCCTAAAAGTCTAAACTATTATGCACTCATACACATATTTACAACGGTTCAGAAGGAACCGGGCCTTTCATAAAAATCCCATAAATGGCTCATAAAATTAGAAAACAGCATACACCCTTGATGCTGGTAAGAGAGAATGTACGAAAACTATGGACAAGCAAAATTAAAAAACTACATGGCAAATAGAAGCGAAAGGCTAAAAATGGCGAAAGGCTCTGTGCGCGAGAAGGGCACGTCTTTTATACTAAACCCAGAAGGGGTGACTGTGGCAGTGGGGAGTAGCGGGGAAATATCGATACAGCCACGGAGTAGCACGGACCTCCCTGCCTAAGAGCGTATACATTTTTCGCCTGGAAGAATAGGCAGCACGCGTAGCGTGCCTGTAGTAGTGGCGGCTTCTAGTATAGCAAAACAGGGAACCATACTAATGGATTAGAAATATTTTGTTTTGCCATAAAAATCTTAATTTTAAGGCTACAAAGGCAAACGAGGTGTCCATACAACCCTAAAATTACTGCAAATTGCGGATTTTGTTGTTAGAACCCGCTGCATTCAGTGGTTTTCTTACAATAACTGAAAACCTGTTTTAAAACCAGTGAAAAGTCTTACACAAAATGCCAATTTTTTCTCAGCACTCAATAAACCAAAAAATCAGATCTTATTAACAATTTCTTAGGTTTTTGGAACCTTCTCATGGCCATGAGATCACAGTTTGTTTTTTGCAAGTTACCTTTTTAGAGAAAATTAAAGATGAAAAATTACCCATTTACTAGCATACTTAATCTAATTACAGAGTAAGAGCTTACAAGCTATGGATATAACATCTTCTCGGTAGGTCTTCTCAGATGAACGTTGGCTTCTGTTAGCTGTTTCAACACCAATATTCAACATTTGTGACTACTTAAATTTCCCAAATTTAACAAGAAGCACTGCAGTGGTATCAGTCGATGTCATGAGACACCTCAGCCGGTAAAGAATTGGAATAATATGTTAAAAGAATTTGTGAAATATGGCAGTCAAAGCAAATTTGTTGTTTTAGTGTTAGCTAAACATGGCAGTATTACCTTCGTTGCGAATAATCACCCATTCATTTCGATCAAAAATGCTCTAATGTGCTTGTCATCTTGCTTTTAAAGATAATGTTGGAATGATTTCGCCTACTCCCAAGCGATAAGAATTTGGTTGAACGCACCCGCTGCACCATGTACGCAGAGCCCCCATGACCTGCGTGCACGGTTCGGTTGATGTTTTGTTGAGCCGCTACCTGGAACGCATGCAGCTCCTCGTGCGAAAGAGGCACTTCCTCTGCAAAAACAGCCCAGAGAAGTGTGCTCAATATGACAATAATAATAATTGCCACTATTCTTTGTATACATAAAGATTTATTCATTGACTCAACTAGGGACTTCAAATATGCCTTAAATTCATTACCCCGGACAAGGGCTGATATTGCTGTAAGAATTTTTTCTATTTGGCACGCAGGGTCCCAGCGTAGGCGGAAGATTTTTGACTATTGTGACATACCGATATGTCACATGAAAATTAACATTTATTTGTAGACTATATGGTGGAACATGCATTAGGAAATATCACGAGGCTTAGCAACGACCGTGAATAAACAATGTAGTTTTTGTTTTTTGTAAATGCATTAATAGGTGTCTGGATGCCTAAAGTAGAAAATTTGGGATTGCGCGAAGAAGTTTAGACGATCGAAAGGTCAGCTACACCAAAATATAACGAACGTATGGATTGGCTGGGTGAGAGAAGGAGGTCAAATGTTATGAAAAAGAGGAAGGTAGTTTAATACGAAGTCTTCGAGGGTGAATCATGCAGGAAGATGTCATTCTGACCGGCATCGCGTTTCTGAACTGATCGTAGGTTCGTGAGAGGGAACGAGTATAATACAGATAGTGAGAATCGGGTTATCAGATCGTGAAATTTTAAGGACAGTAAATGATATTGCAGATATTGCATGTGGAAGTAATATTGATGCATAAATTGGGACTTTGTCGGGAGTGGTAATCGAGTTCGGGACTATGTCATAGGACGTAATCGGGACTGATAATTTTGATAGTTTGAAACCAGCTTGGATAGGGGCAGAAGAGGGTTTCTTGGGACTTTGGACTACGGCAAGCTCGCAAGATATTTCGACTGAGAAGTCTACGAGGGACATCAACGAAGAATAGATAAGTTAACCGCGGTATAAAATTGTAAATTCAAAGATATCTTGATCAAAGGCATAACATAAATTCACTAAATTGTTTGCTAAAAAGGTAAAAATAAACTTTGTTAAATTTTGTTCTTTATAAAAGAAAGTGATCTTTCATTTAGTCAATCCAAACAGAAATGAACTAGGAATAGAATCATTCTATTTCAGATTCCCAGCTGCGCTGTATAGTCAGCGGATCCTATAATCCATTATAAAGGTAATAAGGATTATAATATATCGTGACCCATTGACCCAGCAAGCCGGACGCTAAGATCTTTGGCAGATATTAATGTAGAGAAATTTTATATATCTCACTATATTTACCGACAGTGAATTTTACAAAAACATTTCAGAAATATTTATCAACCTGAATATTACCTAGCAAGATACTTATCGCAATCGGGTATTAAGCACTCAGTGCTCTACACGCGTTGCTGTGTGTTGGGGCCTTACACTTCCCACTGCGCTCATCGAACCCCTTTGGCTCTTTCTGCTCTTCCCGCTCATCGCGCGCTTCTTTCGTGTTTCCCGCCACGCCCGTTCCTTCGCGTCGACTCGCTTGTTTTCTCTCCTCATTCCGCTCCTGCCACTCCTTCCGTTCTTTGCTCTTTCTGGTCCGTCCGCTCCTGTCTCTCTCCTTCCTCTCTTTCTTTCCTGTCTCCTTCCGCCCCGCCCCCCCCCCCGCCGCTTCCGACCGCTCCATCCAGCAACACCAGATGTATCGAGAATTCCTGCTCCAGCAGCAATGTCACCCAGATGCATCGAGAATTGCATTTAACTCTTTTAGCACATTTGGGGGGTAACATTTTGAATCGAAACTACACTATTTTTACTCTTGGTCGCTTAGAAGTATTCGTGACAATTTTGGGAGCAACCAGCCCGTAGTACTACAGTGTTTTTGACACAGACACTTCTGCCTACATTCACTTTTATATATTACAAAGATTAACTGGGCGTTCCCAGATACGCTAACACGGAATCTGATAAGAATGGACATTTTCGGAGGATTTTATTTTGTTGGGCATTTAGCAAGGGCTCTTTTAGCTGCCGTAAGTACATGTCTGTTGTTGGTTTTTGCGCCCCTCGAAAATCCACGCATCTCAGTCGGAATCGAACCCGGGCTCTGAAGGTTGAGAGCCCGGTAAGCTAATCACCTCCTTTGAGGTACCATCATAGCGAGTATCGTAACATTCAATAGCGAAAATCTGTTTAATTATGTACTTCAAAAGTACCAAGAATTTGCGAGAAGAATTTAAAAACTTACCCAATGACTCCCAGAAATCGCTTTCATCGTAAGGCATCATCATGTCGATTCCCACAACGCCTTGGTCTCGGAACTGCTGACACAAGTTGATGACGTCCCCGGCGTTGCCCAAGCCTACGACGATTATTAGAATCGTGCGCACTGTGATACCCAGTTCTATCTCGGCTGACTTGAAGCCGCGGTTCACTGCTGCCACAATTTCACAGAGTTCTGAAAGAAGGCGAGAAAATCACAGTGAAAATGTTGGGATAAAATATAACACCATATTAAATTATGTTTCTTGTCTACACTAATTAAAGCGGAAAGCTATGAGGTAATGAGTCGCCCAAAGGAATATATGAGTCCCCCGGTCAGATTGACAAGAATGCAGATTACCAGATGGAAACAAATAATTTGCAGATGCCAGCACATGCAATCAAACACGCCAATGGCGACGTGAGGTTTTGTGACGCAATGTCTCAGACTATACTAGATCCTGCACAGAGCTCGATAAGGTCATTGCACGTATAAGAATTTTCTACTGTTGAGGGAAAATGTTTTGTCACCCCTGAATGCTATGAGTGGTAGTCGGGTAAGCTGCATGTGTCCGCCGGGCACACGAGGTTGGACTTCTTCTGATCGGGGCAAATGTGTCATTTATAGTATCTCGGTGTTTAGGTGAGAGAGTGACAACTGCAACAGCCATTGCCCGTAAGTGTAGTGCATGTTTTTATCACGGTAATAAATCTGGATGACGTCGCGGTTCCTTAAATTTGATGATTTTAATTTTGGGAGGGGGTACTTTACATGAAGCCCCTGAAACTTTTAAATTTATTTTAAAAAATGGCTCCATTGTTTTTTATAAAATTTTGGTATTGGATAGAGTAAAGGACGTTTAAGGTAAGAGGTTAAGAAGCTGTGCAGGTCTCATTTTCGTTGAAAACTTTGATTTTTCGAAAATTGCATAGTTCAAAATATTTTTGGCGTTCCTGCAACTACAATTATGAAGATACAGATTTTTTAGAATGAAAACTGTTCCTTAAAGATAAATTTTGATATAAGGACATGTACAATTTTTCGAAAATTTGAGAACTTTTCGCGTAATTTTGCGTGAAACTACGGGCAAGAAAGTAGGTGCTGTTTTAGCTCCACTAGTTTAAATAATATTTGCATTATCTTTCATAATTATTTCGTATTAAGTTTTCATAATAACTATAATATTATTGAACAATTATTATTAGTATTATTAAGTATTCTCACCATTAAGAGTCTTGCTCCGCGAGATTTTAATGGGCAACATCGAATGGGGAACATAGCGGGCTTCCACGTACAGAATCCCCTGCTCCACCTTATCTTGACAGAATTCGTACGCCATACGCTCCGTCGCTTTTACGTCATCGCTGTGAGAAGACGTGTCCATATTGAGGGAAATGTGTAGTTTTAGCCAACAATATAACACATTTCGAGATGGTTAAGAATAGTGTAAATAATGCTTCTTATATTTTTTTAAAACAAAGCTCTGAAACCGAGATAGTGAAATTTTGATTCAAATCCTGACATTCGATTGAACCGCAAATAGTGAACAATGCGAGTATTTGGTGACAGTGAGAAAATTGATGTTACTTATATTTTTGTACTTTCCTTCCTCATGGGAATATTTTCTTTATTTAATGTACTGTGCCTACATAAAACATAAAGACATTAAAACATTGTTATCCGATAGATATGTCGATAAATATTTAGAATTTAGCAAATAATAACCTTCTTCTAAGAAGCATCCCATCGATTTATAAGGAACATTTTGAAAAACAGTAATTAATATTAAAGGATTCTTGGAATTTAATATTTTAAAATGTATTATTCTTTTAAATTAATTATTGCTTTATATTTCAAGCCAAAGGGATTATTCGTTGTTACATTCAATGTCTCGGGTTGTTATGTCAACTTTTTCAGCTTTGCAGGAGGTGTTTTTTTGAGGATGCATCTTGTTAAATTAGAAATATTTACGTTTTCATATTGCACAATGATGTATAATGTATTAAAATTCCACTGTTTGCGTGACTAAATCAGTAATGTTAGAAGGTTATGAGCCAATGTTTGTTACTGATAACGACTTACGCAAATGCTTGCATATAAAGAGGAATAGGTTCTCCATAAATTGTCAGGCTAACGGGACTCTTGACAATTACCGCTTCCTTCAGTGCTCGCAGCGATCCATCCCCTGGTAACTCCATGCGCTTCTTTCTAAGGGCAGACACATAACTGTTCTCTTTTGTCATGTCGAGATCCAAATTGCGCAATGATATCAACATATATTATACACATAATACTTGAATTATTATTGGCATTTCTACAGGAAAAGGAAGATTAGTAGAGAGTTACCATTTCGAGAATAATGATGCCCACTAATAAAATGTATTTAATCGATATAATTACACTGGTGTACAATTTTTTTGTTGTATTGTTTTCAAAAATATGTCTCTAGAACCAGCACTTCCGAAATTTTAAAAACTACCAGAATTGTTTACTAATTAAGAAGTTATTTATACCCAAATTTAAAAATTTTGAACCAATGCACAGTGAGCAGGATAAAAAAATTGTGATTGTTAGCAGTCTACCTTACAGTCGTGCAGATTCCGTGAACAGTGTGTTTCGCGCGGACCCTTGTTTGACATTGTATTACACACGAATTATGACAGAAAACGATCTTCCTTCCGCCTAGACGAGGTAACACTGACAACTTCTTCAATACTTAATCATTCTTACGCTGAGATACACTAATAGTTCTTAAATAATTGTCTTTCAGAATTTTCCCTTGTGGCAAGGGCGTAAAAGGCGGCAGAAATGTTGTTGGCAACCCGCATCGTCGTCTATTGCTCTCCTAAAACTCTGATGCACCCCAAAATCAAGCTATTTTGAAGTCTCAACACCTTGTTTCGAGATGCTTGAGTATCACCAGAAAACAAACCATTGGCAACACTGCAGATATGATAGTCTGTGTTCCGTGTATTAGAACCGTGGTGGAAATACATGAGTGAGTTCCTCCAGTTTCAGTTAAATAATTTTGCGGATAGCACTTTTTTTGCTTCTATTAAATGTGGGTAAAACGTGGGGAATGCAGGGACTATCAACATCCAACGCACAACAATATATTTATGTTTCGTTAATTGACCTTCGACCGCAGTCGAAAGTGGAGCGTCAGCAGACATCACATTTGCATGTGAAATTTTTGTTGATATAAAGGCTGTCATATGTCGTAGCTCTCCCAGGATACTTTGTAGTAATATCTTTCAAGCTATTAGCGGCAATAGAGTCTTTTGACGCTCGTGGGGGTTGCGTGCTGAACGTAATTGTTCTAATCGCCTTCTTTTAATTCGGTCGCTAGAATTCTCTTCTAGTTCTGAATTACAATTTGCCGTTTGTTTAGAACCGCAGGTTCTAGTTTAGGAATGGTGGTCCGTTCTAATTTAGGAATGGTCGAGAATAAGAAGGAAAGATCGGGCGCGGCCTGTGGCCGGTGTTTTTAGGGTACTGCACCAACATTCGCCTGATGTTGATCGAAGAAACCACCGAAAACTACCGATCAGAGCAGCCGGCCGCTATAATTCTCCTCCGTGGCTGATTTTGCCCGAGCTACATAGCTAGTGTTCAGCCTTCGTCGAAAACTTCCGAAAAACCTGGACCCATCGCAAACATCTTACCACCGTCGGGACTAGAACTCTTGGACCTGCCGGTCAGAGGCACTGCAGAGACAACAGTCGATGCCCTGAGCTATTTAAGCCGGTGAACAAGCTCTATTGGCCGAATAATAATTTCTACTTGACAGCTGGGGTGGGGTTGAGCAATGTTGCTGCTTACTTGGGCGCTAGACACGTCGGGTAGCATTTTTGCGTCAAATTACAACGGCAACAGTAGCAATAGAAACAAATCGTAATGAAAGCACAAAACAATATATGGTAGAACCCACACACAATGCACAACAAAACAAATGACATTCTTCAACTTCAATTGAAGAGTGCCATTCGGCGCGAAATGGCAGTCTTCAATTTTCAGTTGCTTTGTGCTGGAGGATGTAATTTAAAAAAAAAACAACATTAGAAACTCTACAGTGACATCATCACAATTTGAAGTTTATGATAGGGCAACGGAACCCCCTCTCCCCAGTCAGCCGCTAGCTGTCAAGTGGACAGAAATATTGTTCAGACATAGGCTCTCGAGTGGTCGGAGGTGCCTGGAGAGGAGTCCCCACGAGTCCCCGTGTAGGTGTGTGCGGGATCTCCCGTTCAAACGGAGAGGGTGATGTGCACCGCCCCCCACATTGTCTTTTCGTGCGGAACTAAAGAGCGTGCCGTTGAAAACCACAAACAATGAATGAAACAATGCATGGTGCGAGCGCGCGCAGGGCTTCCTCACTTCATGAGCTCCCAGCTGCTCTCGTAGCGCACGTAGCCCTCGTCGTGCGTAGTTTTTATATATTTTGATCAACAAAATTTGTCGGGGTCTGAGGTTTCGAATCAACGTACGCCTCTCTACGCGCCCCTGAGTGAGTGTTTACAGAGTGTTTACTGAGTGAGTGATTTTCTGAGCGAATCCCACGAAAAAGAGCAGTTTCTCAATTTAATTCATTCTTTTAATTTAGATATTACAGTGAATGTACCTACACGGAATACTCTTAAATAAAAATAATAATAATATAAATAAAAACCAAAATTCTTACAATTACTAATAACATGAATACTGACACAAAAATAAAAACGCATGTGCAGAGCATACTACAGTTGACATAAAGTTATTTACGGACTACTTGCTGAAAGAATCATGGGAGGCAGTTTATAACGCTATTGACACAAATGAAAAATATAATTTATTTTTCTCAAAGCTTTCATTTCTCTTTAACGCATGCTTTCTTATTAAAAAGAGAAAATTAAACATTTCATGAAAAAGTAATACTTGGATCACAAAAGGAATTAGAACATCGTGTAAAAATAAACGTACTCTCTACTTTATTTCTAAACGTCATGACGTATCTCAAGATTTCCTTATCTACTTCAAAAAAACAAAACATTGTTACGAAAAGTCATAAGGCTGGCTAAAATCATGAAAAACGATCAGGATATTTTGAACTCAAATAATAAAACAAAAGCAATGTGGAATATAATAAAAAATACTACCAAATCAACTAGAAAACCCGTAGAGGATGTTGTTTTAAAATATAACGATATAAATGTGAACGATCCGGCAACAGTGGCTAATCTCTTTTCGAGAATTGCTGCCGATCTCACTAAGGGTCTTCAGGCACAAAATTCAAAAACAGACAGTTCACCCAAAATTTTAGACACAATGTTCGTTTCCGAAACTTCCTCCTATGAAATTCTCAAAATAATCGGTAAACTAAAAAATAAATATTCGTCCGGTTTAGATGAATTCCCGGATTCTTTGTTAAAGACTTGTGCGTATGCCATTATACACCCGTTAACTCACATATTTAATGCATCTTTATGCACCGAACGTTTCAGATATTTTCAAAACAGCTAAAATTAAGCCGCTTTTAAAAAAGGCAACAAAAATGAAATTCAAAATTATCGGCCCATTTCTCTTCTATCAGTTTTTTCAAAAATATTAGAGATACTTTTTTACGTACGAATGGAAACCTTTCTCACTAAACACGACGCGCTTTCAGATTGCCAACATAGATTTAGAAAATCAAAATCAACGGAAACAGCTATATTTTCTTTTCTTAAAGATGTCGCCTAATCATTGGATCAAAACGAGGCACCTATTGGATTATTTTTAGATCTCTCAAAAGCTTTTGACGTCATTGATCATAACATTTTACTTTCCAAATTACCTTCATATGGAATTCGTGGTATTGCTCTAGATTGGTTATGTTCGTACCTTAAACAACGATCTCAGAGAGTTGAAATACCTTACTGGAATGATGGAACATTAAGAACGAACCTTTCCAACTCTTTGCCCATTGCATGTGGAGTTCCTCAAGGATCGATTTTAGGCCCTATTATGTTCCTACTTTACGTAAACGATATGCCCTCGACGATTCAAAACGGAAGAACGGTTCTCTTTGCGGATGATACGAACATCATTTGCAATAAAGAAACCGTAATAGTACAATATCAGATCTTTCAAATTGGTTCCGAAATAACAAATTAATAGTAAACGAAAAGAAAACGGTTGTAATGCAGTTTTCCATTTCAAATAAACAATTCTGTGCTCCATTGAAAATGAACAGTGTACCATTGACTGAAGTTAAGGCAACAAAATTTATGGTCTCTCAATTCAGTCAAACCTTAAATGGAACGTCCATTTAAATGAATTGAACACAAAATTAAGTTCATTATGCTACGCGTTCAGAATTCTATCAAATTCAGTCAGCCTTCATACTGCTCGTTGTGTATACTTTGCGAATGTTCATTCCCGCCTGAGATATGGCATAATATTCTGGGGAAATACATCTTATAGCTCCCAGACTTTTAGATTACAAAAACGAATTGTACGAATAATAACCAAATCCCACCCACGTGATTAATGTAAGCCTCTCTTCATTAATCTAGGAATTCTACCATTACCGTGTCTTCTTATTTACGAATCAGTGGTTTTTGTAAAAAATGACTTGCACAAGGGCGGGAATATATTTTCAGAAAATGCCGAAGTCTATTACTATAAGAGTCGACGTAGAAATCATATTCATCAGGTGACAGTATCAACAGCTCATTACAAAAAATTCTCATACAATACATGTAAATTATTTTACAACACTTTGCCAGATGACATTAAACGATTAAATTCAATAGAAAAGTTTAAATCTCAAGTGAAATCGTTTCTGCTGCGTAACTGTTTCTATACAATTAGAGACTATACTGAGCATCACAAGAGAAGTAACATTAATTTTAACAATAATACATAATGCATTACTTACCATTTGGACTGTATAAATGAGTATAAACAACCTGTAACAACTATCGTACTACAGCTTCCGGGTCAATGACCCCCATCTCGATCAGGTTTTTCGTCCAGTTTCCCTGATCCATTGAGCAAATGCTGAGATGGCCCCTTGTTTTGCTTCTGGACATAAATGTAACTTCATTTTCTGTGCACGTCTTCTAGAATTCAGTGGGAAATACAATTATTCAAATTATCGTTTCCATATTGTCGCGGCAGGAAGTAATAAGAGCCAAAATTTATTGTTTATTTATCTTTGAAAATAGATTTTATTACATGTGAGTTTTTTTTGTTTTGTTTTCTCCCTTTCAAAATTCAAAATATATTGCTGATTTATAAAATAGTTTTTTTTTGTTTTTTTCCTTTCAAAATTCAAAATTTATTGCTTGTTTATCCTTAAAATAGTTTTTATTACATGGGAGTTTTTGTTTTTTCTCCCTTTCAAAAATTCAAAATTTAAGTCGTATATGACTAAGTGTAAGGATCACAGAACTTTGAAAATGGGCACACAATTCACTTTTCCCCATAGCACGTCATACGCAGTTTTTAACTGTTTTTTTGACGTAAAATAAATCAATAAATAAATAAATAAATAAATAAATAAATAAATAAATAAATAAATAAATAAATAAATAAATAAATAAATAAATAAATAAATAAATAAATAAATAAATAAATAAATAAATAAATAAATAAATAAATAAATAAATAAATAAATAAATAAATAAATAAATAAATAAACAAATAAATAAATAAATAAATAAATAAATAAATAGAGCCCTCACAGGAGGGCAAGAACAAAGGAATCCACGTTCGTAAGCAGCTTTTTTCCTGAAACCTCGAGAGACTCGAAAGAAAATATGTATCCAACTACCCCTTGCGTGAAGGGCTGTCTCACTTCATGAGCTCCCAGATGGTCTCGAAGCGCACGGAGCCCCCGAGGTGTACGGTTTTCATATGCTTTGATAAAAATATTAACTCGAGGGATAGGTGAATCGCCTCAGCTCCCCTCTTTTTGGGCGCTCTTGGGAGAAAGTTTTAAAGGCATGTAATGAGAGTGAGGACTAAGCAGTGTATCCTTCTCACTTCATGAGCTCCCAGATGGTCTCGTGGCGCACGGAGCCCTCGAGGTGCACGGTTTTCATATGCTTTGATAAAAATATTAACTCGGGGGCTAGGTGAATCGCCTCAGCTACCCTCTTTTGGGCGCTCTTGGGAGAAAGCTTTTAGAGGCATGTAATGAGAGTGAGGACTAAGCAGTGTATCCTTCTCACTTCATGAGCTCCCAGATGGTGTCGTGGCGCACGGAGCCCTCGAGGTGCACGGTTTCCATATGATTTGATATAAATATTAACTCGGGGGCTAGGTGAATCGCCCCAGCTACCCTCTCTCTGGGCGCTCTTGGGAGGAAGCTTTTAAAGGCATGTAATGAGAGTGAGGACTAAGCAGTGTATCCTTCTCACTTCATGAGCTCCCAGATGGTGTCGTGGCGCACGGAGCCCTCGAGGTGCACGGTTTCCATATGCTTTGATAAAAATATTAACTCGGGGGCTAGGTCAAGCGGCCCAGCTACCCTCTCTGGGCGCTCTTGGGAGAAAGCTTTTAGAGGCATGTAATGAGAGTTAGGACTAAGCAGTGTATCCTGCTCACTTCATGAGTTCGCAGATGGTCTCGTGACGCACGGTGCTCTCGAGGTGCACGGTTTTCATATGCTTTGATAAAAATATTAACTCGGGGGCTAGGTGAATCGCCCCAGCTACCCTCTTTTTGGGCGCTCTTGGGAGAAAGCTTTTAAAGGCATGTAATGAGAGCGAAGGGCTGTCTCACTTCATGAGCTCCCAGATGGTCTCGTGGCGCACAGAGCCCTCGAGGTGCACGGTTTCCATATGCTTTGATAAAATATTAACTCGAGGGCTAGGTGAATCGCCCCAGCTACCCTCTTTTTGGGCGCTCTTGGGAGAAAGCTTTTAAAGGCATGTAATGGGAGCGAAGGGCTGCTCACTTCATGAGCTCCCAGATGGTCTCGTGGCGCACGGAGCCCCCGAGGGACGGTTTTCATAGATTTGATAAAAATATTAAAGGTCCCACTGGGCGCTCTTGGGAGAAAGCTTTTAAAGGCATGTAATGAGAGTGAGGACTAAGCAGTGTATCCTTCTCACTTCATGAGGTCCCAGATGGTGTCGTGGCGCACGGAGCCCTCGAGGTGCACGGTTTCCATATGCTTTGATAAAAATATTAACTCGGGGGCTAGGTGCGCCCAGCTACCCTCTCTGGGCGCTCTTGGGAGAAAGCTTTTAGAGGCATGTAATGAGAGTGAGGACTAAGCAGTGTATCCTGCTCACTTCATGAGTTCCCAGATGGTCTCGTGGCGCACGGTGCTCTCGAGGTGCACAGTTTTCATATGCTTTGATAAAATATTTACTCGAGGGCTAGGTGAATCGCCCCAGCTACCCTCTTTTTGGGCGTCCTTGGGAGAAAGCTTTTAAAGGCATGTAATGGGAGCGAAGGGCTGTCTCACTTCATGAGCTCCCAGATAGTCTCGTGGCGCACGGAGCCCTCGAGGTGCACGGTTTTCATATGCTTTGATAAAAATATTAACTCGGGGGCTAGGTGAATCGCCCCAGCTACCCTCTCTCTGGGCGCTCTTGGGAGAAAGCTTTTAAAGGCATGTAATGAGAGTGAGGACTAAGCAGAGGGTGAAGGGCTGCTCACTTCATGAGCTCCCAGATGGTCTCGTGGCGCACGGAGCCCTCGAGGTGCACGGTTTTCATATGCTTTGATGAAAATATTAACTCGGGGGCTAGGTGAATCGCCCCAGCTACCCTCTCTCTGGGCGCTCTTGCGAGAAAGCTTTTAAAGGCATGTAATGAGAGTGAGGACTAAGCAGAGGGTGAAGGGCTGCTCACTTCATGAGCTCCCAGATGGTCTCGTGGCGCACGGAGCCCTCGAGGTGCACGGTTTTCATATGCTTTGATAAAAATATTAACTCGGGGGCTAGGTGAATCGCCCCAGCTACCCTCTCTGGGCGCTCTTGGGAGAAAGCTTTTAAAGGCATGTAATGAGAGTGAGGACTAAGCAGTGTATCCTGCTCACTTCATGAGCTCCCAGATGGTCTGGTGGCGCACGGAGCCCTCGAGGTGCACGGTTTTCATATGCTTTGATAAAAATATTAACTCAGGGGCTAGGTGAATCGCCCCAGCTACCTCTCTCTGGGCGCTCTTGGGAGAAAGCTTTAAAGGCAGTAATAGAGTGAGGATTAAGCAGTGTATCCTGCTCACTTCATGAGCTCCCAGATGGTCTCGTAGCGCACGGAGCATCGAGGTGCACGGTTTTCATATGCTTTGATAAAAATATTAACTCGAGGGCTAGGTGAATCGCCCCAGCTACCCTCTCTGGGCGCTCTTGGGAGAAAGCTCTTAAAGGCATGTAATGAGAGTGAGGACGAAGCAGAGGGTGAAGGGCTGCCTCACTTCATGAGCTCCCAGATGGTCTCGTGGCGCACGGAGCCCTCGAGGTGCACGGTTTTCATATGCTTTGATAAAAATATTAACTCGGGGGCTAGGTGAATCGCCCCAGCTACCCTCTCTCTGGGCGCTCTTGGGAGAAAGCTTTTAAAGGCATGTAATGAGAGTGAGGACTAAGCAGTGTATCCTGCTCACTTCATGAGCTCCCAGATGGTCTGGTGGCGCACGGAGCCCTCGAGGTGCACGGTTTTCATATGCTTTGATAAAAATATTAACTCGGGGCTAGGTGAATCGCCCCAGCTACCCTCTCTCTGGGCGCTCTTGGGAGAAAGCTCTTAAAGGCATGTAATGAGAGTGAGGACTAAGCAGAGTGTGAAGGGCTGCTCACTTCATGAGCTCCCAGATGGTCTCGTGGCGCACGGAGCCCTCGAGGTGCACGTGCAGCTCGACGCGCGTGCCGCTGCGCGCCGCCAGTGGGCGCCGGCCGGCGAACATGGGGAAGAGCGCGTTGGGGACGGGCGCCGCGTGCTCGCCGCGCGAGCGCAGCGTCGCCTCGGACGCGACGTCGCCCAGCGCGCGCCGCCCCGCCGACCCCAGTGCCTCCAGCGTCCGACGCGACTCCACGCGCGTGTAGCTGCGCGCAAGGCCACGTCAACTGGCGCATCGGGAGGTGGCCTTTGCCCTGGTGGAGGGCGAATCCACCTGGTGTCTCTCCTCGGCGGGCCACTGCTAACTCCCGACCGATCTAACGGTATGTGTGGTAGTGTAGTGCATGTTAGTGTAAGGGTTTAGGATAGGACAAGGAAGAGGAAGGAAGTGTCGCGCGCGGTCTGTGGCCCCTTGTGTCCGTGGCCACTTTCCCGTGGTGTTGATCGGAGAAACCACTGAAATCTACTGATCAGAGTAGCCGGTCACTAGACTTTTCCTCCCGACAGCAACTGAATTCGACCTAGCTGTCAAAGTAGTCTCACAGGTGACACTAGTCGGGACACAACCAGGGCCTCCCGGTCAGAGTCACTGGCAACACTCGGCGAATACGAATTTTTCGAAAGTACGAATATACAAGGGTAGTACGGACTTGGCAACGTATTGTCGGACATGTGCCACAACCAAAACCCTCTCTATTGTTACTGCTAGGCACTCCCAGACTAATATTTATTAGCATTCCCTCCCCCCTTGCACTCTTTAAAATGATGTCAGTGTTACCTCTCTATTCTTTTAGATTTATCATCGGTTCGTACACATCCGTGGAATTCATACTCCAACTTGTTCCCAGGTTCGGTTGTTATTTTCTCTCCGCCGCTTATGCAGTAGAGAGAAAGATAAAGTTGCGCGAAAAACGGCGAATTTTCAAAAACCCAAACAGTATTACAGGGCCCTGATAAAAAAGTGGACAAATCCAGTTGCGAAACTTGAAAAAATTCTTTAGCACATCGTGTAGCGAGAATCCACGATTTTGGGGGCTTTGATACAGAGAAATGGAATGGCGGCAAAACGTCCGGACGTCTGTCCGTCCGTTCCTGTCGCCATCTTTGAACAACGCTACAGACTATATCGTTCAGTCGATTATATCCAAACAATATTCTTCAATAGATCTGGTTGATGTAGTAGTCATTGAATTTGAAATTGAAATTTTAATTTGGGTGGCGATACTTTACATGAAGCCCCTGGAATATTTACCAAATTTTCCAGAAAAAGGCGCCATCGTTTTTTTATATAATTTTGTTGGTGGATAGTGTGAAGGCCATTTAAGAGAATGGTATAGGTTCGTTGTTTCGTAGAAAACTGTGACTTTTTGAAAATTGCAAAAATTCAAAAATTTTCGGTGTCCTCTACAACTAGAATTATGATGATAGATTATTCATCATAAATGTTTTTCTTAAAGATAGATTTTGAAATAAACTTATGTGTCATTTTGCGAGAAAGTACGTGTTGTTTTAGCACCACTAGTTTCAGTGGCTAGGGGCGCTCGCTGGTGCGACCCACACGTGACGTTGCTCTGAAACTTGCAAACAGAGAAATCGCCGTCTCTTAAGTGCTCGAAAGGCACACGGGGCTTGCAAATGATGTCTCCTGGGAGGAATTTATTTTGCATAATGTTCGCTGGTACAGTTGATACATAGGAGGTCGGCGAAACAATGTTGATAAAAATTTGACCATGAGTAATGCCTTAATTTTTGTACCAGATTATAAACCGCCGTTTTTATTTCAAGAAATCTTTCATAAAATGGCATTTTGAGGTACGGACATATTAGCCGTTTGTGGCACGAATAATTGTATCATTACACATTCAGCTAATTGCAACGAGGCGTTTTGGGGAGGTGGCAATAAGCCCCAGAGCTGACCAACGTTTTTTCCTACATGTCAAATACGCCTGACATCATAATAAAGTTATTTCTAAAAATTAACTTTGGTTAGTGATTCCAGGCTCGTCAATTGCTAAGGTCATTACTTCCGTAAGTGTAGTGCGAGTTTAATTGCGGCAGGTAGCGATGACCTTTCCCCGCTGGATGGCGAGATCCGGCGCCGACCAACGTTGGCTTGCGGGGATTTTCCCAACCATTTTCCCCCTGTCCCACTGACGTGGCACCACCGCAGCCTGGACAAGCTCTAAGCTCCCGACCGGCCTCGCAACTTGCGTGTAGTGTTTGTGTGTGTGTATGCATGTAAGGGATGAGGATAGAATAAAGAAGGAGAAGGGAAGAACGCGCGCAGTACAGCTTCGACATTTGCCTACTGATGATCGGAGAAACCACGGAAAACTCTTGCATAATTCAATATCAGTAGAATCGATAATTTAGTTACGTTAATAGTGAGTCGCTGTTCAATTAAGTCTTGGTATTACTTCAGTCATTACGCGGTTTGCCGAAACATTGTGGTATAGTTTTGATTTTTTGCTCTCATGATTTTTGTGGCGCCGAATGCGAATCTGCAGTTTACTAAAAACTATTTCCGTTGGAATTTAACATTTTATATAGAATATTCCGGGAAAGAGTAATTTTTTGCCAATATTAATTTTTTTAGATATAGGCAAAAAACAGAAGAAAATGTTATATTTCATGTTGTTTTGTTATAACTAAACGTTCTAGAAAAGTCGTTTTGAGCAGGTAATGACTGGACTATATTGCTACACAGCTAGGCCGGGAAGATACTTACTCGATTGTTGAGTAGGACGATTTGCTTGATGAGGACGAAGAGATAGGAGGTACGTACGCGCTGGAGAAGGCCGTACTCGTGGAAATCAGTCTGGAAAGAACAAGAAAGCTAACTCTGAAGCTCTCTATCTAAATTGTTTCTCGTACACCAATGAAGGAAAAATAGAGTAGGAAAAATATAGTATAAGGCAAAGAAGCGTAAGAACGAGAATCTCGAAGGAGGACGAGGAAACAAATGAAAGGAAATGAAAAGAAAAGCTTAAGTTTATACAACAAGTTGTAGACAATAATGTGGGTTTGACGATGTCCGTGTCGATAGAACGTTCACGCATAGACTAGTTCATTTCTCTATGGTTCAGACGCTGTCTCGAAAAGAGAGAATATGGAGAATGAGAGTTCGCGAGAGACGCTGTCTCGAAAAGAGAGAATATGGAGTTGATTCATTTTGTTGATAAAGAGAAGAACAATAAGGAGGAGGACGAAAAGGTTGAAGGTGAAGAAAGTTAAGAACGAGGAGAAGAGAAAGATAGATGGGAAGAATATCAAGGAGGAAAGGCGAAGATTATACGAATCCCAAACTGTGTATACTTACAAATTATGTATTCTGCACTGATCTGATTTTCATCAATGATAACCGGTACAGCGGGGCTACTGTTTTTACACCAATAATAATGGAATAATAGTTTCTAAACTCCTAAGGGCTGATTACACGATTCAGCACGATTTTGGGACTCTGTTCATTTTATGATTAGTTGATTCATTTTGTTCTAAAATGAAGGAAAATCAACGACATAATGTCCCTTATTTGCTTTTACTGCCAGGATTCTGATTTTATTCAATTTTAGTCTTTTCTAGATTTTTTGCCTTAAGTTGTTGTTGTTGTTATTATTATTAATAATAATAATAATAATAATAATAATAATAATAAATGTTTTTTGCAACATACATACTTTCAACAGGTATCCTTTATACTACTAAACGTTCCATGGCAATGGCACGATGTGAAATCTGAAGAATTCAAAGAGAAGCTCAACGAGAAAGAAAAGGTGGCCTGGAAAAATTTTAATGCCGAGTCAGTTTCCTCGGGAATCACAAAGATCAGAACTATGAGGAACTTTTGAATAATTCGTGGTGAATTTGAAAGAGAAAAATAGCGTATGTCTTTGAAATTCCGTATGCTAAACTTTCACCTTGATTCGTTTAAGGATAATATGTGGGACATTACTCCGAACAAGGAGAACTGTTCCACCAAGGCATCATGGTCATGGAATCCAGACACAAAGGCAAACAGTCAAAAATATTATAGGAGACTGTGTGGGGGGCTTCTTTTTAATTTTGTTTATTTTGTTTATTTGAAGTAGTATTTTAACAACAAAAGTCATCAGCGACCACAATTAAGTATACATCGATGTATTAAGTATCACATTTAAGTTTCACACATTAAGTATCCACAATTCATTAAGTATACACAATTAAATATCAATAGAATGAAGTATACATCTCATTACAGATAATATTGCATGACAATTTATAACATTATAGCACATTTTTTCCTCATAATTACATCAAATTGCTAATAAAAAGGATTAACATAAAAATTTTATATTATATTTCCTTACTTAAGTTAACAATTTCTAGCAACCTCAGTACTTTAGCAAACCCGTCTGCAGTGCTGAAGAATTTATGTAAGTTAGTTTTGTAGTTTCAGTAGGTTTCTTTCCTTAGCTATAACGGGGCATTCTAAGATAATGTGTTGTGTAGATTTTACTGCACCAAACTAAAGCATGGTTCTATATCGGATGTTTTGAATATATAACAATATTTCAGATTAAAATGACCAATCCATAGTCCTATGATAATGACTTGCTCTCTTCTTTTAAGGCAGATTGTCGGCAGAGCTGGTTCCAGTACGGTGTTCCTAAGCAGATGTAGTTTTGATGATTTTTAATTTCCATAGTGAGTCCTAATATTTGTAGCAGGATGTCTTGAATAGCTTTCTTGATGTCTTTTTTAGTGCCACAAATTTGAGAATCAAAACTTAGAAATTATGTCTTTTTTGCATATTTATCAGCTTTCTCATTGCCAGCGATTGCCCTATGGGATGGCATCCAAACAAATTCTATTTTTATCCCCTTTTCACCTTGGATACAAGTTCTTGAATTTTTTGTATGATGGGATTGCCCGTAAGCCTATTTTCTATGGCTTTAAGGGTTGACATTGAGTCAGTAAATATTGCAATGGGCAAGGGGACTTCTTTGTGGAAGTTTACCGGAGTATAAACGCAAGGCAAATTCACGTAAACTTAATAATTTTCAAGCCCACGGCCACGATTAGTGTATCCAAATCTAATATTTTGTTCGTAGAGTACATTTATAACGCCTTTTGTATCAAATAGTTCTATTAGTTAGCGTCTTATAATAAAAATAACCTATTCTAGTCCGTTCCTTGAAAATACTGGCATATTAACTTTTCTATGTTATTAAGCAGTGTTGCACAAACTATTACATTCACGCTACATTTGTTTTCAACATAAATTCGTTTTTGTCAGTTTTTTTTTATTTTTTCTTTCGTGTTTTAAGAAGGAACCTTTATTTTTACAGGAAAAAGTTCAACTAATTTAAAAAACGTTTTTTTTTAGAAAAAGGGTTATTGAAATGAGTTTTCAAGTCGTGACATTTCTTTTTGACCTTTTTTTAGAATTAAGGATATCTGTCAAACGTATGTAGGCTGGACAAAACGCTTATTGATAATTTGGAACAAAATTAAAACAAAAAATCTGAAAAAAGTCTAACATTGAATAAAATAAAAATCCTGGCCGTAAAAGTAAATCAGAGACGTTATTTCGTTGATTTTTTCATTTAAAAAAATGAACCAACTAATCATAAAAAGAACCGAGTCACAAAAAATGTTTTGTGCTATAGAATATTACTATATCCACACCATTTATAATGAACTACAACAAATTGTAGGGAATAGTATGGGGTTCATGATATACTCATTAATAGAAAAGCTCATTTGTCTCATATTGTAGCATTAAAGCTGGCAGAATTGTGGCCAAAAAGCAACAAAAAATATTCACTGTTTAATAAGTATGAAGAGATTACGGCTGAGCTTATTATTTGAAACAACAAATTGTTGAAACAATCTTTTTGAAGACAGCTGCTCTCTTGCAAGAACACGCCAGAAACTTACCTAACAGGTCTTACTTGAGACTGATGTGTTGTGTCAAAAGAATCTGTAAAGAAACGAATTTTTATCAGATGAAGATTCTCATATTGACTGTTGGCGAATATTTTGGATATTTATATTAAGATGACTCTCGTGCAGAAATCCCAATAGACCAAAATTTTTGCCATTAATATTTTTAAAGTAATCCAAATCTCATCTAAATTAATTTCTTGTACACATGAATTCAGGTAACATTTATTGTCATAAATATCTAAAAAGAGCTTTTGCATTTCTTTCGAGAGAATTTTAATCGTAGTTGTGTAAACTAAGCTGTTGACGCGCCCGGAATCACCAACCAACCGCAATCATCTGAACATTCAACCGTCGGTAAAATTAGCAGATCTCGCACACGGGCCGAATTGCCATCGGTTGTGCTGGTTGAAGGACGTCCAGAGCAACGTTCTTGGACCAACCTAACTCTTCCCGACCATCCTTAAACACTTTCAACCATCTCGAAATTTACGAATATGACAGAGAATTGAGCCCATGAGCTTCAACAATCAAGTCGTGGGCCTTGGCAAAAGATTTGTTGAATTTTGAACAAACATTTACGGCATAACGTTGCTCGAGTGACGATTCTATCGCGTTTCGTGACACACGTACTAGACAGGGGTACGCGGAAACAGCGATCCTGGCGCCCCAAATGCTCGGAGCAGACTGGCAAAGGCATCTGTTTGAAGCTGAGAGTACTCTCCACCCATCTAATCCAACCGATGGGAACACAGTGCGGCCATTTTAAGTACCCGCAAAAAAATTGCTTTGCTTTCCGTACACATCTTGTACCTATTGGAAAAGACAAAACCTTATGTTTTATCCGATGTTTTTATGATGTTCACTTGCGTTCGGAGAAGATTAAACGGATCATTTAAGCCATCCAGTTAAACAAACTTTTCTGCAATAAATAAAATTACTTTTTGTTTTATCTCCTGAGAAACCGCCATTAATATGAACTATATATCCTTTACCAACATTATGTATGTTTTAAACATATCAATGCAAATGTACCGTAAGTTTTGTCAATTTTTCGTTGTTATAATTTGTGTGTTTATTTTTTTGTACTTACAACCCAATTTGCATTTTCGGAGACAAGTGTCCATATCTACCCTATACTACCAACACACAGTCTAAACTTACCTTTTCCACCAATGCGCCGGTTAGTGTCACGAGGGATGGTTTGCGTAGATGGCACTGGAGAAGACATCAAGGGGTGCCTGCAGCATTAACTGTGCGTTAGGTAATTGAAGGCTGGAATTCACAATCGTGTTGGGTTCCAACAGTGTTACTTGCCATTGGTTGCGAAAATTATTATTTTCATGGATTCTTCTACTTGTATGTAGCAACGCCATCATTGCATCAATATTGTCATTGCAGGCTGTTGCTTACATTCTACTTGATAGTATTGTGATCTCGCTCCGCATAAATGCTGATGGCGGTTAAACCGTCGGTCACTGCAATTGTTTTCGATATTGTTTTGTTTTGAGTGAAAATTTATTATATTTTCTGATAAAGCTTGTCAACATATTTTAAAGTTAAAAAAGTTAAATTGTGGTCCGAGCTTCCGTCTTTACGCACAATGAGGTACTCACCTAATTCTCCACGTCGGAGGATTCACCACGATCTCCACATCCTCTATGTCTGCGGGTTCCGCGTCTGCGAACACGTAATTGGTGACACACGTTGTCTCTGACCATAATTCAGCGTAGGTTTTCATGTGCGATTGC
This sequence comes from Teleogryllus oceanicus, assembly GCA_964035755.1. Taxonomy (NCBI): domain Eukaryota; kingdom Metazoa; phylum Arthropoda; class Insecta; order Orthoptera; family Gryllidae; genus Teleogryllus; species Teleogryllus oceanicus. Next base: position 32,442,613 of record CAXIVR010000002.1, read on the forward strand.
TTTGGCGCACGGTATTGGTATTATTGGATTATACACTAAATACTATTGATTGCTTGGTGAAAGGAGGTTAGATGTATGTCGTCAAGAAATATTCTTTTAGTGAGGGATTTTGGAACTTTAGAATATCTACAGAAAATCTTGCAAGAATGATCTCAAGGAAGAGGGCTCTCGTCTCTTTCTCGCACGTCTGATGGTAACAGCAGGAGTCAGTTGTGGAGCGTGTGTAGATTAGTAGAGGATAGGTGGGGCCCCGAGTTATGCTCCTTAAACAATATTCTGCAAAATTAAACTATTTTGAAACTTCTACTGCGTTTTTGGAGATGTGGTTTTGAGGATCCCTACTTTGTAGCATAGTTGTAAGTGATCAGATACGAGCAGTATTTCGAAATAACGTATAGTTAAATTGAAGGCTAGAGGTAAATAATATTCTGCGATACAATTAAGTGACTGTTTGATTTTCTGTGAAATTTAACGTCAACGCTAAACAATATTAGATTATTAGACCACGTCAAAACCGGGATTTTAATGCTATGACCCAAAGTTCAGTTCGAGAGATGACTGTTTGAAGTAAGGATCCAGTACGAAGCTACCTTCATTTTAAAAACTGATTTAACAAGTGCAGAATGATCGCACGAGTCAATCTAGTTTAGTATTACTTTCTCGTCCACTCCTTACGCAGTATAGAGTAAATACTTGTAATGATGCGTAAAGAAACGTCAATGTTTTGACAGAAAAATTCTTATTGTGGGCCCTGGTAACGAAAAGAATCTTCTCCCCATACATCATATACAGTTTTTACTGTTTTTTGACCAAATGAACCAAACCAAACCAGGTTTTACATATATTCTTCATCTGCAACCTAACAGTCCCTTATAATTTCATCTGTCTCCTACCCGTCCCCCAAACAAGTCGGAATTCACATGTTCTCAAAAATGTCGTGTCTATACGGGACACGCGACCCTACTCGTAGTTCAAAAGGCCTAGGACGCTTTGCTTACGAGTTTTGCGCGATTATAATGTGTGCTGCTCTTTTGTATGTTATAATCTGCAAACTTACATTTTTTCTTCTGAAATATGGAGTAGGACTTGGGTGTAATTCTCTATCCACCCTATCCACTTACAGGGTTTTGTGACGAAGGTTTCTTATAAACTGCCAAAACATATTTCCTTAGCGCATGATATTTTATAATTAATTATAAAAGTGGATTATAAAGATTCAAAAACATGATACTTTGTAACTACATTCCAAGGTAAAAATATTACTGGGTGCTACAACAATGTCTACAAATGTATAATAAACATTCAAATAAATGCACAGAAATGTTGCAGTCATTTTCAGTGTAAAGTCAAGGTGATTTATATGTGGGCAAATGGTAAAGTAATTTTTTAACTACAGGGCAGCACTCGAAAAAGTCTAAAAAAAATTCACAATTTGTATTTTTAGAGGAAGTTTTGAGATTTTTTGAGCATGTAGTAAAAATTATTTTTTTGTTATTTTTTAATTGTTTTTTCAATTTTTGAATTTGTATCAAGAAAATATCAAACATGTTTTTTGTTAGTATAAATTATTTCCTTATTTTCATATATTTGCCAATCAGATAAAATAGTGATAAGTTGACGATGAAAATTAAAACTTAAAAAAAAACAAAACATGATATTGTCTGTAGATGAATTTGGGTGATTGGACTGGAGTTCTCATGGTACTTCTCCCCTACCCGTTTCATACAGGTTTTACTATTCTTAGACTAAATAAAAAACATTGGGAAATATACCTTAATCGGATAAACGTAAGATAGCTTACGGCGGAATAATCTAAACCTTGTTTTCTCCAAAGTAAGATTTTTGACATAAGAACTTTTACCCCGAGACCATAGACTTAATTTGATTTCAGATTTTTTCGAGTGCGATGTTTTAATATAGACAGAACTTGTGGTATTATAATTTCACGTAAGCTTTACTGACGCAGAAAATTTGAGCTGCTGTAGCATCACTAATATATTTTATTTTGGAATACCGAGATTAGAACAGGCATTTATCACGGTCCATTACATATAAATTGTCACAATGAACATTTTATTTATTCTGAGAATTATAATTGTGGATATTGATGGAAACAAAAATACTTGATTGAAAAGGAAAATTACAATGTGTGAATTTATTAATAATTGGACGCCAGTTGAGTGACATTTGAGTTGCGAGAAGACGATGCAATTGTGGTTGTTTCGTGAACAATCTTAACCGGTCCGTGCCGGGTCTCCTGGCATTTATATTGAGTTATGATGATATTGATAAAATTCTGAGTAACTAACATGGAGATGGCATAAATGGAGGAATAAGAAGTAGGCTAACCGGGAGAGGTTCGCGAAACTTGCTGCCAATCCACATTGCCCACAACTAACAAAGTCGTAATGACCAGAATTTGTTATCCGGCTCGCCAAGCAAATAAGATCGCACGCGTGTCGCGACGCTGTGCAGCTAAATCATGAAGCCGTCTCACCTCGCCGACTTCCTTCCGCACGGCGCGACGTCGTTGCGTTTGTAGACCGCCTTCGAGCCCTCTCAGACCTGAATGGAAATCGATATGTTAGCTGGGTGATACGAGTGGCGCATAAGATGATTATTTGCACCATCGTGGTTATTTAAGCAGATTTGATGAGTTATTCAACGTTATCGAATCTGTACTTGGAAGTTTAGTCGGATGAGTCTGAATTTTACTAGCTAACGTTATTCCTAGGCCTGAGCCCGATTTTTATTTATTATCCTCATCTGGGAGGGGGATAAGAAGAGACATGACGAGCGTGGCGTATTTCCATCACCGTAAAAATAATATTTGGTATCCTTTTTTTTTTTCGTCACACAGCTATAGAAACCGAGACAATTGTAATAGAAACTCTCTTTTCCGCAGTCTGGAAATTGAACCCGGGATAGCACCATGGAAACCCGGGATAGCACCATAGATAGCACCCGGGATAGCACGCTGTGAAAATCGAAGTGATTTCATATTTTAATGCTGCTGGATTTCCTTATAGATGCATTATATATATATATATATATATATATATATATATATATATATATAAATATAAAAGTCGTTCTAATAGTCTTAGGATAGACGCTCACACAAAAATGAATATTCTTAAATACCTACGATCGGGAACTTACTTGGAACGAGATCTAAAAAGTTTTTCTAGGAAGGAGATACGGGAGGAATTTTCCATGGTTCTACAAAGTCTATGCAGTAGTTGGCTACTGCACAGCAAAGTCCACCTCTGAACAGTCAACGCGGCTTCTGCAAAACCGCGTGCGTTTCCATGCAATGGCTTCGGCGCCAACAATACGAGTTTGAAGATGATTTGAGACGAAGGATCGATTCCGTAGTCTCTCTACAAAACAATATCATAATTGTATATTTAAAGTAATCAAAATCATTTAAATAGATACTGTTCTTTTCCGTGGTTTTATGCCCCTGATTGAATGATTTGGTTGTGTCGATATACGATGGAAGTTTGTATAATATTTTTTCTATTGTTCTATAATATTCCTAATTCTATTAAATTCATAACTTATTTAGAAATAAAAAATAAAATTCATAAACTGAAAATCAGATAAGCTGCAGGTTATGATAGCATAACTAATAAATATTTTTAAGAAATGTTCCAATTACAGCAAATTATGATCCTAGTTTACGTATAAACTATTTTCTTACCCCCTGAAAAATTAATTAAGTTACCTATCGTGAAGCCGTATAGTAACCCGAATGTTTCTAATAGTTGCCGATCAATTAGTCGTCTTCCAACCCTTTATAATCATTTTGAAAACTAATTTTTGTTAGGCTTCATATTTTCTATCGGCATCTAACGTGACTTCACCTTCATAATTTGATATCAGATCCAATCATACCTCTTTTCATCAGTTTCTTTGGGTTACCGCACGTACACCATCTTGCAGAGTGAAGATCGTCTCGGATAGAAAAGATGTTATATAGTAGTATGAGTAGAGCCATCGTCGTCGCCCTTCACACCGTCAGGAATTGATCGAAACCCGATCGGTATCGCCCCTTATTGAGAGGACTCGGTTTGCAGATCATCACAAAAGCAAAAGGGTTGGAATTCCACACTTCGGAGCACTATGCTTTAAAGTCGTTGAAAGACCTATAAACTGTTAAATCTCAAACTTGGCTGACCTCTTATTTAATAACAATTTATTTAATACGGTCGCCAGCTGTTGAAAACAGCACATTAATTACATAAATTTTCGCTACGTAATAGATAGCGAACTGACCATCATTTGCCTAAGAAATAATTATGCAAAGCTAACACAAAAGCTTCTAAGCTATCGAAATTCAAAGATTGTCGTCACACTTGAACTTTTCAAATGGACGCCCCAGGTTTTTAATGAAAAGGTATCACAACTTTATAGGATCTCAAATCAGGAGATATGACAATCAAATAACTTTCAATATAACACATTTATTACATAAACAATTTTACATGAATTGGTTTTTCCTGATGCGCAGGTCCCAAAACAGCTGCGGGAAAAACGAAGCAGAATTACAATTTACAAAGCAAGAATGAAGGACGGTCGAGGCCGTCTCACTTGAACAAAGGCGCGTCAAAATGCGCCGACATACAGAATTAATAATTTCAGTCGACCTCTCAAAAAAACCCACTTTAGGGCGAGGAAGCTGAAAATTCAAACATAAACCTTATTACAAAAAGGTGAACACTAACTTAGTAGCGCATCAACAACATCGCGCTAACACATACAGAAATACTGTCTTATAATCTACCTTTGAATGCCCACTTTAGGACGAGGTAGATAGAAACGTATATAAACAAATTTGCTAAAGAAGCCGTATTTAGGCCTTCTTTTCTTAGATAGCATTCGTGATAAACAGAACTACGCATGAGCCATGGAGCCAACTTTCGTAGGAGTGCATAATACCAAAATTCTTGGAAATGGATTTCTTACTATACCTTTCGTAACCATACAACATAGAAATGCAGCAAGTTTACTCGTAAGCGAGAGTGAGCGGTACATAAGCGCCCGCCAGCTGCTCGCTGAACAAAACTGTTCCTAGACACGAGCGCCGATCAGCATGCCACATGCAAGGTCGGCAAGTGACCCCATCGCTGCGTGCCGGTGACAGTTGTAGCCCAGCCGACTTCTCTGCCGGCTGCGGGGCCGTGACGTTGCAACCAAGGGCCGCGGTTCGAGCTACCGCACGGGCCAAACAAACGCCTTTACGTAGTCTCCGTGTGCCGAATGCGGCCAGCGCCGACTTACCCCAGCGGAGCACCTTTCCCTAAGTTGCCAAAGCGGCCAAGTGCCGTCTTACTTATGGAATCCACTACATTTGTAGTAACATCAACTTAACAACATTCATAAGAATGCGCAGTAAACATTAGCTGAACCTCCTCACCAATCAGAGGCAGCGACATACATACAACATAGCATTTGTAGTAAACGAGCTGCAAACAACATAAACATTAGCAAATCATTAACATTTCATTAACATCATATTCATTTCAAAGTAAGAGTTCCATTTCCAAGTCCATATCAACACATTAAATACATTTATGCACTCAATTTCATTAATATATTGTTTGGTTCAAAGGGAACCAACAATAAAAAACAACCATGGCTCAGGCTTCACTGACAAAATGAGAAACAATATTAATTTAGTCTTCATAAACTGATCTATTGTAATTAACATAAACTAACATACTTCGGCAAGGAAAAATTAAAAACTACTATTTACAAAACATACTATTTACAAAATTGATACATATAACGACTCTGAAGGAGCCGGGCTCTACGAAAAAAGAATCAACAAAACTACATCACTGGATGCAGCGGAAAGAACAAGAACAAGAGAGCGAGCTGCGCGAGACGCGCATGCTTTATATAGTGGTTGGCGAAGGGGAAACAGGCGTGAGGGGGGGTTACAGCAGTGGGGAGCATGGATCGATAATTTGGAACCTCTTTGCCAAAGAATACGTAAGGGTAACGCCTGCAGGGTATGTGACCCTCTTGACACCTGTGCGATGCCAGCGAACCCTGTTAGAGTCTGCAGGCACTGTATCTGCTGCTCAGAATACAGATTGAAAATATTTCAAATTGACCAAAAAACATCAAATCTGAAGCTACAGAGGTGAATGAGGTGTCCAAAAAGTCCTAAATTTGATGTAGATGCCGGATTTTGATAGAAGAATCCGGTAGAACAAGTGATTCTCTTATAATAAACAAAAACCTGTTTTGAAATGAGAAAAAATTGTTGCATAAAACATAAATTTTTTCTCAGATCACACTGAGGCAAAAACTTAGCTCTTACTAACAAAATCTCAGGTTTTCAAAACCTTCTCATGGCCATGAGATCACAGTTTAACTGTAAAGTATTACCTTTTAAGAGAAATTAAGGTTAAAAAAGTTATTCATATGGTACCATGTTAAACCTAATTACATGAATAAACCTTATAAATAATGGATGTGTTTTCTTCTCAGATGGTCTTCTAAGATGATTGATGGCTTCACTGGAGGGTTCACATCACAAAACACAGTAAACTGTAGGCACTTAAATTTTTCAAATTTAACACCGACGTGTTCCTTGTAGATGTACTCTAGATTGTTATCGTCTTGCCGGAAAATGATGATATTTGCGTTATTGCGAATCAGCTGCTAGGAAATTTGCGTGTACGTCTGACATAGATAGAGCACGTCCGTGTGTTTATGTCTTCCGGTGGCCAAGTAATGTTGAATGTTATCTTGTTTTTCCGTGGCGATGTCGTCGAAAATGAAAACGCTGTATGAAGAAGAAGTGCGCCCGCGTTTAGCGACGTTTCGACATTTTACTGAGATGGATATCCGTCGATTTACGCGTGTAAAATTTCTAAATCAGTTGAATGGCTTACGAAGACGTACCTTCTATTGGCAGCCCATGCGAGATACACGGAACGATATCGAACTATTTAGGACGGTGTTTTGACGGTGTTTGTGGAATTCGTATGTATGGGAACAGCACGCCGCCTTTGACGCGGGGATCAGTGAGGATGAAGACGACGACTACGAAGAGATAGAGAACCTCATCTTTCTCGATTTTCTTGTATAAAAAAACTTGCTGACCAGTAGTCGCATGAAACGAGCGCGATGTGATCATCAGTGCATCATGAGGTACCGGCATAGCGAGTGCTACTTCTACTACTACGACCCGGAGGAGGAGTACGATGTCAGCGCTGAAGAAGAAGAAAAGGATGAAGGGAACAAACGAAAAACAACGCGTCAAATTTCCCAAATCTCAAAAACAATGGCGGACGCAGCATGCGTTTGCAACAAACTCAACCACATACAAAATCGATCTCTCGAATTTACCACCCTCCCTCGCAGCAAAAAAAAAAAGAAAACCGGAGAAAACGCAAACGCGCGTTGTCACCGTGGTCGAGTCCGCACTGTGCGTCACAACCGCCGCCGCCGTCATTCGATTTCCCGCCGCGACCGTCTATTACGTATAAAACGACGCGATGAAACTTTGTGGTCGTAAGCCAGCATCATGAACTCCCAGCAAGAAGACGTCTACTACGACTCGGCAGAGGAGGAGGAGCGGCAGCAGCAGCAAGAAGAGGAGGACGAGTACGATGACTCGGAAAGGAGGATGAGAGTGCTGAAGAGGAGGAAGGGGAGAGAATAGAAAATTGCAATATACTTGAAAACGTTGCCACCAAAGCGTACGTGGACGAACGAATCGAACACGCTCGTCAAATCGTAGCGCAAGATGATGACAAAATATTTCAGGAGAACATCGATTTAAAATCTTCGTTACAAAACGTGATTGACAATCAATTCAAATGTCTCCGCCAATGGAAAGTCGACAGCCCCTTTAACGCGGATTTTTTTTGCATTTCGAAAACGGCTTCTCCTATAGAAGAAAAAGATGTCGCCAACAAAGCGTACGTCGACCGCAACATCAAAGTCATCAAGACGCAGCTGGAAAAATGTTCGACTCTCTGGCGCAGCAAACTGGAAATCATCAACATGGTGGAGACATGCCTCGTCAACATGGCGCCGCCACTCAAAACTGACGACGGGGCCACGAAAGGGTATATGTATGAGAAGATCACAAAATAAATCGATAATTTTCAAAAGCAGCAAAAAATTGTGAATTTATTTTTTTCTGTAGAGTTTTTTAAAAATGTTTTGTATGATGAATTTTTGAATTTTTCAATATATATATATATATATATATATATATATATTGTGACGGAACACACACGCCGTGGACTGGCCTCCGGCGCGCCGCACACAATGCAACCTTGTCTTTGACCAGGGGTCGTTAGCCCTGAGGGTGTGAAGCACCGCTCGGGCGTTACCAGCGCCGTGCGGCAGCCTACTGTCGCTCCGACGCCAGGCCTGTCAGGTTGTTCGTTCGTCTTGCCTGTGAGAGGCAAATAAGGGCTAGCTTGCAATGGATAGAATCAGGATGGATCGAATTCTAATGAAACACTTGGATGGCTCTGGTAAAATTAGGCATGTATTCTGAAACTTTTTCCAGAGGCACATACACATACACACTAGATTATAATAAACAAATTGCAATCCTATTTTTATGATAATTATAATCCTAATTCTGGATTAACATTCTTGCTCCATCTTGTGCAAATAAACAATAACCTCCCTACCTTAAATACTCAAAATCATATCTTGCCCGCTAATTACAATACTCGGGCAATTTAATTGTTTATGCAAACCTACTGATCTTAGCACTAAAATGTTCTTTCAGTCTGTTCGTTCCACTATGTTGGATTGAACTGAATTCTCGTGTTATGCGTTCGGCAAGAACACTTCCTAGTTATACCTTTTTAATCACACCTTTGGAAATATTACGACCTCGCGGTCTGAATGTCGCACGGTACTCACGCTTCGGCGATTGGGAACACGTAACCTGGACCTCGACCAACGCAGTGACTGACCTCAGCTGCTTATCGCTGCAAACGGCTGCTCGCGCCGCAGTGACGCTCGGCCTCGCCCTTGGCTGCGCTACACGCTCGCCGGTCCGCGCTGCTCCTTGGCCCGCTCCTCCGTTCGCTCGTGAAGTAGTACCATCTTCTCCAGTCGTCCCGTAGGACGGCCGTGCCTCTACGCCCGTCTTCCGTTCCCAACAAACTTGCTTCTTTGGCTGTGTTGCACCAGGAATGTCGCCTCAGCCTTCCGCTTTGGCGATGCGGCGTAGTTGCGACGTAATGATAGTCTACTCGACCCTTCGGCGATCTCTATCAGACTATTCGGCCTTTTCTCAGAATGTGTCGTGATTGCTACCAAAACTCTCCGGCGGCCTTTCTCCGACTGTCCTTCCCGACTGTCTTTCTCTGACTGACTGGTTTCTCGGGAACCCCTTCCCCCCCTCGGAGACCGTTCCCCTCGTTTTCTTTCAACGGGCCAATCGCAGGATTTAATTTTCCAACGCTTATCGCCCCGGGAAATCATTGGCGACCACTCGTTACGTCCGACTTCAGCCGCGGCTGACGTCAGATGATGACGTACCAACGCGCCACATTCGAAGTGGTCAACCCCCGCGATTTATCTTGGGCGTTTTTGCCTGGGGTTCTGCTTCCTCGCTGGGGCGCATATCAGAGCTCGTCTCAATATATATATATATATATATATATATATACACACACACACACACTTAAAATCTGATACACGTGTTTTTTATTTATCCCGTCACCTTCAGGCAGGGATTTCCTTTTTTCCCAGTCAATCAATCAATCAATCAGTCAGACAGACAGTGCATCAAGCGCCGCCACCGCTGCTGCTGCTGCTGCGCCCAGCACACGCGTCTCCTTCCCGCCGACGCTCACAGAGCGCGCCTTCACCGCCAACGCCGCCACACTTCGCCACGAGAGTGCGCGCACAGAATGACGCAAGCTGACGTCATCCAACCGCTGCAGGATGTAACGTCACACACATGGATGACGCAACCTGACTCAACACTCACGCTGCAGGATGTGACGTCACCGCGGGGGGGGGGCGTTTTCTTTTTTGCGATAGTGTAAAAAGGGGAGGTGGAGGCCCGCGCGTCTCATTCAGTCGTGGACGACATAGGTGTCATCATCTCCCTCCCTCCCTCTCCCTCTCTCCCTCCCACAGCAGCAGCAACAGCAGCGCGCGGTAAGTAAAGAAAAATATATTTTTTCTTTTACATTCATAGTATGTGGATGTGTATGTGTACGTGTAGGTGTATGTGCATGTGTATGTGTGTGCACGTCAGAGCACGCACGCGGGCGAGTACCGTAAAACCTACCAAAGAGACGCTCTTCTCGGTCGTGTCACGGTAGCTCAGAGGTAGCGAGCGCGCAACACACCCCCTCACAGGACACGCTACTACCGGCGGTTCGAGTCCACCTCGCACAATGTTTGAAGACCCCACAACCAACCACCACACGCCCCTCCTTCCCGCCGACGTTCACAGTGCGCGCCACCGCCGCCAGGGCGCGCGCACAGGATGACGCAACACACTCTGACGTCATCCAACACATGTAGTGATTCTGGATCAGGATATGACGTCACCGCTGGTAAGTGACGGAGGGATTTTCTGATCCGGAATCACTATATTACACCTACTGTAGACACTAGCCCAATCGGGGTGCGCCGTCGGGTGGGCGCCGTGTTAGTCACGCACGAGGCAACTGGCCGGGACTTCCCCTGGTAAAATAAACACGTAATTAGGTCACATTTAAGAAAAAAGCTTTCTGATGCAACGCTGACGACACCCCACGTGGAGGACGCGTGCCATCCTGCTCGAAAATTTCCATCGCACGGAATTCTTAACAGCCTTTGGCCAGAACACTGAATAGGAGACCGCCCATTATCGCAATTCTATCAAATCAAATCGAGGCTCTTCAAAAGATCCGGGAGGGGCAGTAGAATCACGAACGGGACATCAGACGCATAGAACAGATAGAAAAAGATTTTCGTGGCGTGCAGACGCAGAGGAGATAGAAAAAATTTTCGTGACGTGCCGACGTGGAATAGATAAAAATTTTGGAGACGCATAGGAGATTGAGAAAACTTTCGTGGCGTACAGACGCAACGTTACGAATAGCATGAATTTGTAAATGTTAAATTCACAGCTTAACGCCGAGAAACAGTAACTAAGTGAAATGATTATTTGCTCAGTGACTTTGGTGAAAATCTAGTGAATGATCTTGCAATGTTCATAGTTTTGCATCGCTTTCGTGGGCACGAACTGTATCAGCGATTAGTTGCAAGAGGGGGCATTGCCGTTATTCAGTTAAATCGGCAGTAGAACATTACTGTTTGCACCCTTTACACTTTACTGCGAGCACGGGGCCGCACATTATTCCTCGAGCCACACGATCACCGGAACGAGCCGAGGAAGCCGTAATCTTCACGGAGACGAGCCATACGATTACGCCAGTGCCGCCTCCTGCGGGTGCGTACTGTGCCGGAGCCAGCTGGTGAGGGGGCCGGACTACTTGTCAGCTGATTGGGTCTGGAGACGACGCCAACGCCATCGAGCCATCATCCATCGCTGGTGCCCGTCATGAATATACGCCGACAGTTAAGTAATTTATATCAGGTAGCCACGCTCAACTTCCGCCGAGGCGCGGAGAGACTCTAAAATTTAATTCCAAGCTGAGATTATTGCCGTGACTAAATTTTCTTGTTTTATTTAGTTGTGTGAATTTAAAGTTAGACAAGCCTCCGTGAAAGAAGATTTTTTGGAAGATCATTTGTAAAGAAATTCATTGCATGCTTCACTCATCCCCAATATCATTATCTTAACGTAATTAAAATTGTTTTTTAAATGAAATTTTCTCTATGTTTCTTTATTTATCATACACCTCCTGATCCATAACGATGGGCACGGTTACAGTAGCAAATTTTTACTTTCTCGCCCATACGAATGTAAGAAGATGAAGTTTTGTAATCGATTTGAGAGTTTCAAATAAATATTGATTTTTGAGGATATTTTACATGAATCTTCAACACTTTCAAAATGTTCTCAAGAATGGCTTCAGATTTTTTTGTTAAACCTTTTATTCTCGGATAGCATAAAGAACGCTTAAGAGAATGCTGCAAGTCTTATATTCGCTGAAGTTCACTATTTTTCGAATATTCTAATAAATTGCAGGAATGAACTTCCCTACCAATTTTACTTGCATTTAGAACGCGACCTTCACCAACTTTAATATTCGATGGCACTATTATAGTCTATCTTCGTCACAATAATTTTCTTTGAATATTTCTATCTAGCGCTTATGCAGTAGAGAGAAATTTACGTAATGCAGGAAAAAGATGCGAATTTTCTCCAGAAAAACTATTATTGCCGGTCCCTGCCAACGAAAAACTGAATAAATCGACTTGCGAAATATAGAAAAAATCCTATAACTCATGGTGTAGCCCAAATCCATGTTTTGTGGGTCCTTGATACCAAAACATCGATGGAAGACAAAACTTCTGTCCGTCCGTGTCTTTGTGAACAACGCTAGCTGCTGAACTGTTCAGCTTATTTTCCGCCGAAACTTAGATTACGTAAAAGACACTCAAGTAAACACGCCTTATTTTTCGAAAATTGAAAATAGTAAAAAAAATCATTCGACGTCTTCCTACAACTACAGTTGCAAAACTATTTTTTTTCGAAATGAACTGTGTTCATCAAAACTATCTTCAAAGAAGATCATATTGAATTTTTCAAAAATACGAGTATTTCTTGTGTAATTTTCCGTCAAACATAATCGGCCGCTCGGAATATTCTGTGCTTCGTGAACGTAATATGAGTGTGGTCCCAGGCAGTTGGAAAATATGTTAGAATTTGTATAGTATTCCATATTCGTATTTTACATTCGGGCTTTTATTATTTGTTTTGAAATTAATCCTTTAGAAATTATCTAAAACCTACTTGATAATCCATATATTTTCCGCGTTGTGAGAAATGTATTTGCATTACCAATATATTGATATAGTTGAAAAATTAGTAATTTGTTTTCGGTGTCTTCCTACAACTATAATTATGACGATAGAATTTTTTATTAATGAAAAACAGATCTTTAAATAAGGTTATGTTCAATCAAATCTTTTTTGTTTAAACATACGAATTTTAAAAAATGAATTTTTTGCGCCTCGATTCTTGAAGCCTCTTGCACTTAATTTCTTTTTTTATTCTTTTTTCGCTCTTCATTCAAAATTCAAGTAGTATATGACTTAGTATAGGGATCACAGAATTTTGAAAATGTGTATACAATTCACTTCTCCCTATAGCACGTCATACGCAGTTTTAACTGTTTTTTGACGTTAAATAAATAAATAAATTTATGAATTTTTCAACTGGTAATTGAAGTATCAGATAGAAATGTCCATATTATAATATTACATAACCAATAACAATATTGCGAGAAAGTACGTGCTGTTGTAGCACCACTAGGTTTGATTAGTGAATTAAATATAATCATTAATTTCATGAAAAATCTTTTGACACTATATTAAGTCACTATATTAAGTGTAGAAGAGAAATGAAAACACCTTTCATGTAATTAAAACTCCAACTACTAATAATAATTAACAAAAAATATAAAAAAATGATTTAATTAAATCACTACAACAGACGTGGCCAAGGTATTTCCAGTCGGCCATGGAACAGGAACAAAAATGTACATCACGGATTATGAACCTCTATCAACTACAATGAATGAATAAAACAAACCTGGTGAAGTAAACTTGTTTGATACTAGTCGTCTAATGGAACAACACAAAATACTTAACACGAATAAATTTAATGGTTTACATGTAAAACATTTGGTCTTAGCGTTACAAATAAAAAAATATAAACGTGTTGTATTTACCCGTTCTCAAAAAGTATGCATGCAAAACTCTAGTCAGAAGTGACTTTTTTAATAACTTTTCAACACTTATTCTTGTTATATTCTCGTCCATACCTGACTTTAATTTTCGTAGGAAGTAATTTTTATTTCATCCGGAATAAGTTCAATATTCATTAGCGTTTGCTATCATTTCGTGATTCTCTAATTCAGTAGTGTCCAACTTGGAAGGCCTCAAGGGCCAGAACAAAAACATTTAATGTGGCTGCGTGCAATATTTTCATAACTCAGGCGATCCACCGCTGACTTCCCCGTATGTTGACTGAAGTCTAAACTGAACATATTTTTTCATTAATGGGGGCGTTGACCCCCATTAGTGGCGCGTGCTTGCGCGCCATGTTCTCACGGATGCAAAGGACTTCCACTTTTGACTGATCACCATTCGGGGGCCACATTAAATGGCACGGCGGGTCGCCAGTTTGACAACACTGCTCTGTCAGTGTGGTCACTATGTCACTACGGTCACTCAGTCACTATGGTTCCGTGATCACACCACTCGTGCAATTACACCCCTCTTTATTAACTCATTTCACCATTTACTGTACTTTAAAAAACTTTAATATTCGTGTTTTCCAATCGTTTTATGCCTATGCGTTAAACATCGGGATCAAAACCTCATCATTCTTTACGAAAGATGCCATTTCTAAATTGTCATAAATAACTATCGTGTAATCTCCAATGTTCATAAATCCGCGGGCTGATATCAAGTTAAATAAAAAACTTGAACATCACTTATAACATTGGTTTATTCATTTACACTCTGTACAGGACAAGTCTTTAAAGTTTTTCAATAAACATGCTACCACGGCAATATATTTCTTAGTAAGGAAAAAGTAGAACACGTACATATTATAACACACATTTTCACACATATACGATTTGCTACATATTGTAATGGGACAGTCGCCCATGTATGGCAGCGACGAATTAAAATTAATATGAAATATTTTCAAACGCCTGTTGAAGCGCGTAGCGGAGGCTCGCCGCAAGAGCGGCAGGAATAGGTACATTTTCCCGTTACTTGGCGTTGCCGACGCAGGCAACCGGAGCCCTCCTTTGTCTCGGAGTCTGGTGAAGGGGCGCGCCCATGACGTCGATGGGATTTCCACCCTCCGCGCAGAGCGTTGGCGAATTCGGCGAAGTCGTGACGTGAAACAAATGGAAGACGCTACTTCGAAACACCAGACTGCCAAGTCGGTGCCACCACGATTGGCCGCTCCGTGTCGCGTGATGTCGCAGGCCAATGAGTACGAACGTCGCGTGGACGCGGTCATGTGACCTCATAGAGCCGGAGAGCTCTAGCGAGCAGCGTAGCGAACAGACGTCTTCTGTTACTGCAGCGGTAGCGAACAGACGTCTTCTGTTACTTGCAGCGGTAGCGAATAGACGTCTTCTGTATCGAGCAGCGGTAGCGGACAGACGTCTTCTGTCCTGAGCGTAGGCGAGCACATCGAGAGAATTGCCTCGGGTAAGCGCATATGCCTCACCGACTAGGGCTGTAGTAAGTCGAGGCTCCTATAGACGGTAAAGACCGAGCCGCCTTCATCGCGCCGCTTTATGCCGCTAAGCAAGGCCAAGTTTTTGGGCCACGCGTCGCATATCGCGAGCATTGTACTGATCCACCGCCCCGCACCGACGCCGACCAGGCCCCGCCGGCGCCCCCCCCGCCGCCGCGCGCCCGGTCCTTCACGCCAGCCCCCGCGCCGGGGCCCCAACCCCGACCAGACCGAACCGCCGCTATCTCCAGCGCCGCCTGAGCTGCCGGCATCGACCTCGACTTCCGGTTCTACCTGGACGAGAAACCGAGCGAGCCGCCGGGCGCCACCTCGCCAGCGCCGGGGCAATGGCCCGCGCCCGCACTGGACTGTAGATGAGGCGGGTGAGGGGCGAATGACCGCCCGGTGTAAACTAGATGTAAGTTAGGTTAAGTTTCTTTTTGTTTTGGTTTGTATCTGGCCTCACCAAAAGGAGTTTTAACGGCTATTAAATTTAAGTTCATGAGAGAGCAATCTTATTGCAAGACGCATGCCAATGCCCACGCCACGCATGTTCCCGTTTAATCTTTCAGAGTTTTTTATGGGTGTAGCCGGGCAAGCTTTATCTATCTGCAGCGCTGGGAGAAGGTAAGTTGAGGTCACCCTGAGAGCACCCACGGCGGCGGGAGACGGGTGTTATAATATATGTATATATAATGTATACACATGTGTATATATGCATACGTAGGAGTATATACTCTGTATATGAATATAAATATGTACATGCACTACAATATATGTATATATGCATCGTATATGTATGTATGTACGAACACATTAATTAGTATCTATAAGTTTTGGCGCCCCCGCCCTGTGTCACCTGTAGGGACAATCTATCCCCCACGACCAAGCACCGGCTTTTGCCCCAATTCTGGAGTTGGCAACCCTTTCCATATCTATAATTTATTTTTAACATCCCGTTGCTCTTTATAAAAGAGATAATTTAACGCAAGGAAAGTGTGGCCACTGCAGTCCGTCATTGTTCCTTGTTAGATACTTCCAAATAAATTTTAAAAAGGATTTAAAATTTGTACTCTCTAAATATTACTTAAATGATGTACGTTCTACGAACGCGAGTCTAAATGACGACTTTGTTGAATTGTAATCATTTGTTGAATGCAAATCATTTCTTAAGTCCGGTATACACGGCACAGTTTACGTGCAGATTGGACGTACAGAAGACGTACAGATTGCACTTTTTCTACATGAACATAATTTTTCATGCAGAAAGTCTACAGTTTGACACAAGCGCCTCTAGCGACAGAATGATTCACTAATGGTGATCTGCCATTGCGATTTTGTGGTTAGGTGTGTCAAAGTGTGATTGTGTGAAGTGGTGTGATAAACTTCCTTTTTTCCAATTCTTGACTTCCTGTTTTTATTCTCTATCCTCCTCATGGTTAATTAATATCAAATAAAGATCATAACCAGAACGCACTCCCAGAAATATCACCAGACAGTACTCAGACGTCGCAATTCAGTTTTCTCTTTAGACCCCTGAGCAGTGGCCTGTGGCGATTCGTGCAGAAAACGTATAGACCGTGTATGCGCCACTTTAAGCTTTTGTTCTTCTAGTTTGGGATCTTGAAGTTTCTGTGTAGAAACTGTTATATATACATGAGAATCTACACGAAAACTGTCCCGTAAACACCGTACTTTAGAGAATGAAGGCGTTCCCTAATTTCCAAAATTCGATTGTCGTTCAACAGAGGACGGGAGCCCCGTGGAAACGGAGTCGGCTCTCCAGAGGCTAGTGAGTGGCTGAGGGCAGACAGCTCCCTTGTTGACTCTCATTTGCTTTCGAATTGAGCGAAGTCATGTACTCGGGGACGTCCAGAAAGAAGTCTATAAAGGAAAGAATCAAACAAAGCTTCACACGTCACAGGTAAGTGTCTGCTCGTACCCTACCCCCAAACTATTCTGACCTATTATCTACTTTTCTAAGAAGAGGTAATATTACCAAATTAAATAACATACAGGTTAGAGTCATTTTACCTTTGTATTGTAATCAATTATTCCCTTGTGGTATTTAAATATTTATATTTCCTTCCTTATACCTCTTTGGTCTTCCCAGATCTTTTCCTTCTTATCTCCCCTCCCCCCACTCGAAACTCTTTGATCAAGCTGTATTCCCCTAATTTATTCTAATCCGTTCTCCCAGTCTTCAGCATTCCTAGAACTTATTTTCTGGAAGTTATTAGAATAAAATAACCAACATAAAGGATGCT
This sequence comes from Teleogryllus oceanicus, assembly GCA_964035755.1. Classification (NCBI taxonomy): domain Eukaryota; kingdom Metazoa; phylum Arthropoda; class Insecta; order Orthoptera; family Gryllidae; genus Teleogryllus; species Teleogryllus oceanicus. Next base: position 32,460,268 of record CAXIVR010000002.1, read on the forward strand.
TTATTCATTATTTTAAAAAAAGTGGGATAGCCATTTAATTTGAATTCAAGATGAAATGGAATGGCATAGTGGAAGAAAAAAATAGTTGATATAAGAGTCTTGCGTTCGATTACATTAGATTTTTTCGCCGCAAAACACGCACTACACATACGGGGCTAATGACCTCAGTAGTTGTGCCTGGAATCACTTACAACCAACCAACCTTGTTGTTGCAACCTTGTTGTTGTAGGGGGGGAAGGGTTCACATCTGTTTTTCGTCACAGGTGCACATGTTCAGTTCGGTTGCTTTTGGGCGTCGAGGAGCCAGCGGCCGAGTTCCAACCTCCGCGCGGGCATGGGCCCTCGCGCCTGACGGACGACGACGGGCCGCTCGTCTCGCAGCTCTTTCCCAGAGGTACCCCGTCGCGCAAAGCACGCTGGAGGAGCGTCAGTGGATAGTTGAGAAGGACGGCGGGACGAAACTAATCCTGAGCTGGGAGATGAAAGCAAGGGGCGATTGCACGGCGATAACGCCGGGTCGTAGTAGCATGGGCGGAACGGGAATATTCTGCTAGTATTTGTGTGTGCTTGAACACGAGTATGTATGTAATTCAAAGTTTTTCTATTAGCTGTACTACTCCACAAATATATAATACGAGATGAGTGACAGTCAGGTATATTCCGGGATGGATTTGATCTTGGGACGGATGTGTAATTCGGAAGTTGTCCTTGTCTCGGAACCTAGTTTAGCAGAGCCAAGGCACTTAGTTAGAAGAGAGTCTTTTCGACCCGTCCTATTTTTGTAGTGTTGTGAGTATAGTGAAAATGTGGAAATTATTGCGAATAGGTTTTTAAATAAACGTATATTTTACAGATGGCGAAAATACACGAAGCAGAACTCGTAGACGTAACACGTGAGTATTCTTTTAATAATAATAATAATAATAATAATAATAATAATAATAATAATAATAATAATAATGACTTTCTTTATTTATGTGGCGAGACTGCCATCAGGCCCGCTCTTCCGCCTAACCACGAACCACTATTCTTTCTCCAGAAATGGCCTAATTTAAGAAGTAGGATAGTGTTTACTAATAAAGCGGACAATTCATTTACTAATATAGCGGACACGGTTATAACCATTAACATACAGAGAGTGAGAGGTTGAGATTAGTTGTTTAATTTATTAACCTTATAGTTATTTCAAACCTACAATATCCAAAAACAAAATAATAGACAATATAAGACGTCAAAAATCTCCCAAACGTATTCCATGTTTCAGCTCTATACTGATATCGTATTATCGATATGATAAAGAATAAATTACTCTATAATAACATTAGAATTCACACATTTCAAATAAATTTATTAGCTTGTCAAACTGTGTATTTAAAGAATTGTGTAGCCTGCATTCTAAAATATATTAAATACTTTTCTTTTAATGTTCTCTGGAATTGTATTATATAGTTATTCTTCGCAAAATATACTATTTTTGGCTCTTGCTGCCTTTCTAACTTGAATATATTGGTTCTTTTATGAGCGTGTTTCTGGTATGGATATCCGAAATATTTTTAATTTTACCTCTTATACATTCTGACAGTACATTGTTCTGAAATGTATTTGTTTCTATGACTACGCTTAAGTTAATTTCTAAGTTTTTTTCTGTAAGTTCCACAGATAAACTACTAGTGCTGCCAAGCACAAGCTATCTCGCATCGTTTCTAACTTTTACAACTTTCGAAAATAGAGTTCAACAGTAACGAGATATATGCTCTCCTATCAGGAGATCCTTATTCTATCAATGGCGAAAAAGACAAAATTTGGAGCGGTTTCTAAGAAAAAAATTAAATAAATTGATTTACTTCTGTTATGTTTCTAAATTGTTATGCTTACGTACTTTGCATTTATTTTTAACTTTTTGTTTGAGTAATGTTAAATTGAAACACTAATAAATGCTTTCAAAAATTTGTTTAAAAAATACAAAATACCATGCAAATTGATAGGATTTTCATACAACAGTCTTCATTTCAGCATCAAAAATGGACGGAGGGAGAGACCGGTCAAAGTAAGAATGAGGCCCCAAATTAACGTAAGCCCACGGTTGTTACAGCGCCTCTGCTAACACGTTGTATAGTCAGACTCCAAGTTTTATGGGGCCTTGATACCCAAAACACTTTTTTATTTTTATTCTGAACAAGGTAAATTTAAATCTATTGTACATGAAAAATAATTAGTAAATATGTTAACATTTGAGTTGACAATGAAAATTTGTGAGTAATTAGTCCTATATATATATATATATATATATATATATATATATAATATATATATATAGAATAATTTGACTACATTTTTTGGTTATTGATATATATTAATTATATATATATTATATATATATGTATATATATATATATATATATTGGGACTAATTTGAGAATCTATATATGGAGTTGAAAGGATATAATTCTGGGTAATTTGTAAGTTTCTTCACTATTATATAAGAGGTTGATGGCTAGAGGATTTGGGTGGGTGTCCAGACGTTGAAGATAGCTTGAACTGCTAGTTTCGATTCTATGAAAGACTGTCGGTACTTTTAAGTCTCAATGTAGCGTTGTGTTCGAGATATACCATGGTGCTGAAGCAATTATCTTAAGTGTTTTGGATTAAAATGTTTGTAAAATGGAGAGCTTTGGCCTGCTGGCCGTGCCCCAAATTTTGGATGCCGTTGATCCATATTGGGATTATCATTGCTTTGTAGATCAATAATTTATTGTTTTAAGGATAGTTTCGAATGGTATCCTAGTAGCCAATATATATTTTTCACTTGCAGTTGAAGTTGCTTCTTTTTGGCTAGTATGTGTGATTTGAAGGTAAGCCGTTTGTCAAAATATATGTACTACGTTCGTCTGTTTGTGGTGAAAGGCGTTCCCTAAGCCGTTCAGCCGATTTTCTCCTAAAGTGAAGTTCCCCGATCGATGGAAAGGAAATCGGTGCCTCTTGAGTTTGAAACGAGTATTTTAATTTTTGGGTGTACTTTACATGAAGCCTTAATTACATTCCCAAAGTTGGATCATATCTCATTTTGCTAAATTCCTGGTTTTTCAAAAACTGCATATGTTCGTTTTTTTTGTCTTTCTGCAATTATCATGTTAAAGATAGAGATTTTCCCCCAATGAAATCTGTTCATTATAGACAGATCTTGGTCATGTACAATTAAGAAAAAAATTTCGCCTAACTTTGCGTGAAATATAGACAATTTTTACTTTTTTAAACTTTTTTCTCAAAAAGGCTGCAATTTTTTGCTTTAAATGTTCTCCTCGTATGTATCAAAGGACGATAAAAAATTGGTGCTAAACTCTTTTCCAACAAACACTTGTATTTTGCAAATTTTTAACATTTCAAAATTGAATACAGATACATTTGCTTTAAAAAATATGATCTACAAATTAGCTCTTTAAAAAAGTCCATGTACAATTTTAAAAAATGCTAGTGGATTTCGTTTAATTTGTGCTTCAAGTTAATGCAATGAAAGAAAAATTCTCAAAAATTTCCCAAATTTTTCTTCAATTTCCACGAATAGATCAAGGTAAAAGAATGGCGCACGTCTAATTTTCGTTGAATTCTCTTAATTATCGAAAGTTGCTGATTTAGAAATAATGCCAGAAAGCACGTGCAGTTTTAATACCACTAATTACTCCGGAGAATAAATTTATGTAAATACCTTCTTCCCCGTTTTTTTAAAATTACATTATAACACAAAAAAATTTTGAATTCAAATTTTTTCTTCTAAAAATTGTCTTTCATTGTGAATTGTATATGAATTCAGTGTTTAGAATATTATACATCAACGTGTTAAAAACAGTCACTTTTGTGTTCCTTTATCTTCTTCAGTTTGTTTCTCATCAATATCTCTAACCTCTATCAATCGAACAGTCGATCGAGATCGAAATCAATCGATCAAGAGCATTACAATTTAATTGAAAAATGTGGTTTAGGAAGTTCGTAATGTAAAGAGTTATGTGTTCAATATGTATAGAACAAATGGATCAGACTCTAAAAGTGTTCTTTGTGAAATTCAATTTCAAAATATTTTTCATGACAAGATATATTATTAAATTTAATATTTTTTATACTGTAAATAAAACTGAAACAAGTTTTACCATTCCTTTATTCAATATTTTCCTTAATATTAACTTAATTTAAAAATTTATTTTTTAAATTTTTTTTTAAAATTTTATATAAAGATTGATTTCTTATTGTGATTATTTTTCAATGGGGAAATGTAGCTTTTTTTTGCCAATTTTCTTTAATCTCTTAAATGTGCTTTATTTCAATTGACCAAAAGTATAATTTGTTTAAATAACCACATTATTAACAAGAATGTTATTCTAAATCATTGACTTTTAAATAAAGAAAATTCTGCATTAGTTCCTTTTACATTGTCTCTAAAGTAGTAATTTTATTTAATTGGAATATTCACAACAAGCTAATAGCAATTGGGTAAAGTTTTTGAAACGTATCAATACTCTTTAACAGTAAACAAAAAAAAATCACCAACTTTCTTTGAGGTGAAATAAAAATAGCGTAGGGGACTCAAGACAGAACGCGTGGGTCGACTTTCGGACTTTGGTTTGTAAATTTACGATTGAAGGGATATCTATATTTCAAAACTAATTTAAATGTCAAAATACTCCGTGTATTTCCTAATGCCACGAATGCACTTTCTTTTGACTGAAAAAGAAGTAGTAAAATACAAAATATGTTTAAAAACAATTTTAGCTCATTAGACATTTGGTTGAATAAATTATCGCTGAACACAAATGAAACTAAAGCTTTGTTGTGTTATTTTATTGGGAATTTAATAATCTTTATTGTGGATATATTGCAAGAAAGTAGTGATGTGTGTGTGTTGGCATTTTGTATTCCCAAGAATAATATCTCTTTGACGTTGACTTTCTTGTCTTGTGAGCGCTGTGCAGTACTTGTCGTGGAGTTTGCGGTACGAAGATTCCAGCGGCAGCGACACGAAATCCGACGCCGCCCCACCCCCGCCCATCGTCCCTGACAGATTCAGACCTTCGCACTACCGTGGAGAGCTGGGGTAAGAGCAAACCAATCATTTCGAGGATTGAGCGTTGTATTGTTGGGAAATATTTTATTCGAGTACACAGGTTGACCCCTCCCCTTTCAGGTTAAAGTAAAACACACCATTTCTGTCAACCTCAATCACACCGACTGGTTTCCCACACATTTTATAACATAAATATTTAACACAATAGTATTATTGTGTTCTTTACCATTTCGGTCTCAGATACAGAGACCCTCTGATTTTTTTGTAATTTACCAATTTATTTAAGCTCGTATCTACCGACCAGGTTGGCGAGGGGGCTAGAGGTGTGTGTGGGGCCCCAAAGCGCCGGTTCCAGATCCTCCGTGGGCATAGTTGTTTGTCCCTTGCCTTTCATGTATTTGTGTTGTTGCGGCTGGCCTTGTGAGTCTGCTGACCACAGACCGAGAGCCCGCAAGTGTGTCTAGTGTTAGAAGGTTAATATGTGCCCCTATGAAGAATATGTGCAGGCACTGTGCCAGTAGTCGAAATGACTCTCTGAAGCTGGAAAAGCCTCAGGAAGAAAAAAAACGTAAACAGTATTCACTGGAAATTTCCAAGGTCTGCGGGGGCAGTTATTTGCGAACAGCAAGCGCGTTGTAATTTGACGAGCCGGAAATGTGAGGCCAAGCAAGTTTACACAATTGCGCGTCAAACAGGGCAATCATGTACATTGCAATATCGTCAATTTGCAAATTTGCGTTTTTCGTGTTTTGTATGAAAAAATTTTTCCGTCGCCATAGGAAATGTCACGTTTTGACTCAATACGAACCTTCTGGGTGTGTAGAAGGAGATATATCGCCCAAAAAACTTGCAATAATGAAGCGTTTCAACATCAGTACTACCAAGTTTTACTCGTGTCATGTTCATCTAATGAAGTGAAAGACGGTGGGATATTTTTACTTTCTTTTTGCTACGGAGTAGAGAGAAAATGTTAAAATGGGGAAATGCTGCGGCGGGAAAAAAGGGGAAATTTTCGGCAAAAAGAAGCTTTTTTGCCGGGAATAGGTAATTAAAAAATCGGGGTAAAATCCAGTTGCTAAATGCTAACTTTACTCTTGAATAAGATGGAAGTGAAAAGTGCCCCAAACCATATACATTTAATTAGCTGGCTTCAAAGAAAAAGAGGGGATCAAATCATTTAACGTTTTTTTGATTTTTCAAAAATTTTAAGTTCTTTCCTTTGAAAAATTTTTGTTGCAGAAAAAAAATACAAAAGAAAAATCGCTGGTTTTTCTATTTATTATTTTTCTCAGTTTCCCTATCTGCTATTTCGATCAGGCTATAAAATTAAATGATAAGATTGGTTCTGGGTAAGTCTGTTAAATAATTTATTTAGTAAATTGTTATTGAGTTTGTTAATTTAGGTAATGTTATATATTCAGATTCTGTATATCCAATTTTAGAAGTAAATACTTTTTAAATTATAAATTTTTTGATAATTAATTTTGACAGTGAATTAATTAAACAAGTTGGAGTACTATCTCAGTTTTTATTCTAGAACGTGTCTCATAACATTCTATAACATTATATTTTGCAGAATTTTAAACAATGTGGACAATAGTAAAAGAACATTAAACCAATTTTATGAGTTCAAAATTTGAAAATTACAAAATATGAGTAAAAAAATATTTTTTACCAATATTTAAACACATTCAATCACGACGTATGAACTCGAAATTTTATGTGTTACATCTTTTGTGTACCAAACTCAATCGGAATATCCATAGTGGAAAGAGACTTCCACCTCGCTATACCGTAATTTTACGTGAAAGTACGGACGAGAGAGTACGTGCTATTTTAGCACCTCTAGTTTCACCTGAAATGACTCACCTGTACATGAAAATGCATGTACGTATGTTGGTTTCTACAAAAACATGTGAACTACTTGAGAAATTGCAGTCAAATTTTGCACCAATGTTTGTGAGAAGCTCGCAAAAACCCAGGGACATTCGCGATTCCAAAAATGTTACCTCAAATTTGCCAAAATTACACGGCAAAATGTTACTAAAAATGATGCAATTAGCGATGTGTCTAGTCGGCATTATTATCGGCTGACGCGAGGTGGGCTGGGCAGTGCGAACAGAGCATATGGTGCGAGGGGTTGGCATGACGATCAGAGGAGTGGGAGGGGGAGGGGGGATGGGGCTGTCGGTGGTGTTTGATAAAAGATTATGATATATTGCAACTGAAGATAAACAGCTAATTTATCAAAAACCTCACATAAAAATGAAACCTTTTTCTGCATACAACCCTGAGTATCGAGGATGAAAACTAATTCGCATGAAGGGTTTTATCTTCTACATTGTAGAATTGAATCTGTTCATTCTTTTATTCCTAAAATAGTTAAAAATTTAACTTGTGTACGCACAGTACCACACAAGAAGGCCAGATTTAAGCACTACGTGTTTAATCTATTATACTTGGTGCCAATGAAGATGGGATAATCCCGAAACCAGTGTCTGGTTAAATATTTATAATATTAACTATATTTAAAAAAATTGTGGTTGATATCTCTTGGATCCTTATTAATTATAATGATATTGTGTTTTGGATACAGGAAATTGAAATGTTAAGCTTCGTAGCTCTCTAGACGCGAGAGGGCCTAACGATCCTCGCCCGAAAACCTGAATGGAAGTCTACCCCCTCTAGATGCAGAATTTTATAGAAAGGAAGAAAAGTACTATACTTGGGTGTTATCCCAAAAACCTGCACATCTTATCCGAGAGTTTCTGATGGTTCGCTAAAAAAGAGAAGTGTTTTTCCTTTCTCTCAAGGTATAGCCCATATCCTTTATCAAGTGCGCCCCAATGAGATTACTATTTCCTCCCAGTTCATTGTCCCGAGATCAGATAAAATCGTAGTTGTATTAACTGAAATATGTACAGGGGGACATAACGGTCCCTTTGCCCTTTTCATCTAAAAGAAGTTCCAATCACTTCTCTCGTTAGCACCTGAATATACGCCATGTTTTTGAGGGGTGACTGTGTTTCAGCTTTTGTTCCTTGGTTCTAAATAATGCAGCGTGACAAGAGTTTCACACCAAAAGTAATTAAAGTCAGTTCGAATTTTTTCTGGTAAAGTAATATTTGAAATAATTTAATGATATTTTGTTACTGAAAACTCTATTTTGAATTCACAGGCCCCTATCGCTCAGTAACTTGGCTGCCAAAATGTCGGAGGGACTGCGGAACGAATTAATGGCAGGATCTGTGTCCGACGACGAACCAGCGGAAACGCCGTCCAACCCAGTCAGAGCCACATCCGCATCCTCCCCCACCTTCAGAGAGTGAGCACGTGAAGCATGGCAGTAGATCTGAGATGGGTTCAATGTGCCCACGTGGAACGCACGGCGGATTCTCAGGGGTGGGAAGACAGGAAAGTCCTTCCACGCTTTTAACATCCGAATGTAATCAACAACACATTTTTAAAAAATTTCCAGAAAATTTATAATTTTGAGATGATAATTTAGAAATTGAATGATGATAGAAAGATGGAAATTTCCTTTGCACGGGTTTTAAACTGCGCGCTTTTGATCGAGGTGGATATGATCTTCTCACTCTGAGGAGGATCTGTCAGTCCTTGCTTCCCCAAGACCAACTCGTGAGTTGATCTTCCTTGCCCTACTGCGCTCTTGCGGCCAGAAGAGAAATTACTTTTAATGAAGCTAATCAGCTCAAGGAAGAAGCTCGTCTCCTGATGTGCTGTCTAGAGGCGTTGCTTCTAAGTTGGGCGTGGGGATGGCAAGGGTGCGTCCTGACGTGGGCAGGCAGTGTGACCTCACAACGTGGCCAGGCGTAAGCCTAGGGAAGGGGCAACCGAACAATAGAACTTTTCTATAATATTGATAATAACAAAAAAATAATAATAATAATATAAGTAATAAGTAATAGATAATAATATAATGATAATAATATATATAATAATAATAATAATGTAATAATAATAAGAACAATATATATAATAAACCTAATAAAAGCTGGTTCTTGGTGGTGAGATTCCAGCAAGGGCCCCTGCCTGATAGATAATTGGGAAGAACTTAACATGTTTCGGCATTTCGGGGAATTAATTATTAATTATCTTAATTATTATTATTATGGGATAGTTTATTTATTTATTTTTTATTTTTATTTATATTTTCGTCCAAAAAATCTATGACCTGCTTAGAAAGATCCTTTTTGTCCCTCAGTCTATCCAAAGAATTTAAGGGGCCCCCAAGAAAGAAAAGAATTATGAGTAGTGCTTTCCGAAAAGGTTTTTTACGGGGCCGGCGGGACCGCCCTCGGAAGGCCGCGCGTCCCGCTGTTTCAGGGGGTCTTCTGCCGCAGCCCCCCGGTTTGCGAGCCTATGTTCCTGGCTGGTGGTCCGCGGTCCAACCTCCGCAACAACTTCCTGAGGCGCGCCCCGCCTTCCCACCAGGGCTACCTTTGGCCAGGGCGCTCGACCGCGTCGCCCCGCTAGAAGTTTGGGAACCGAGAGGCCCCCCCCCCGCCCCCCCGCGCGTCCAGCCAACGCTGCAACCGGCCAGAGCCTTAAACATGTCTGTCAGCTGCATCGCGAGCACAGAAGGCGACGGCTGGCAGGGGCTTCAGGCGCCCGCCGCCAACCCCCGATGAAAGAAAATACCGGCACGCGCTCGAAATGACCCAGCGGGGTGTGCGCCACCATCTGGGGAAATCCATAAGTGAGAGGAAAGTTAGTTCCCCATTGCAGAATTAAAGCTTCTCCCAAAACGGAAGAGGTAGCTGGGCGATTCACTGGAGCCCCGCGAGTTAATAAAATGAACAAACGTAAAGAGAACGACAGCTCATGCTGTGGTCCCCGAGAGCTCGACTCATGAAGGTTGACAAAACCCTTCGATATTACATGACTTACAAAGCTTTTACTCAAGAGGAAATCATTAGATCTAAGCACCAAAATATTTATCAAACTGGAAATGCACTCGATGCTCGTGCGCCACGAGCATTGGGAGCCATGAAGACAGCCTTCGCCTCAAACATCCTTCAGAAGCTACTCCAGCTTACAAGAGGGTAGTTGGCGATTCACTGCGTGCATATTTTACCTATGAAACACCTCATGTTGGCCCCGAGAATCTGGGAGTAAATGGCAGCCCTTTCTAAGAAACCTTATAAAGCCCAAATCCCCAGAGCATGGTTAAAGAAAATTTTTTTAAAATTAAAATTGCACCTCAAGCTAGGGACGAGATATCTGCAATTGGTTCAGCCTTTTCATACATGCCAAAGGGATTTCAAAGAGGTCCCCAGAGGGATACGATTCACCATTCTCGAATGAAGATCAAGATAAAAGACTCATCCATACGAGACCTGGAAAGTGAAGCCCTGTCACATGTTGAAGATAAGCTTTAAGACAGAAGAATAGCGGCTCCCCAGCGGCGAGTAATAGAAAGCATATAAATGAGAGCAGCGCACGGGCCCCGGGAAAGAAGAGAACCCTTCCCCTCATAGCCTTTAAAGGGTTTTAAGATACAGGAGGGCAAGAGGGCCAACCCCACAATGATATCAAACCTAAGGCTTTCCCCTGCCCTGACGGACCTTCTGGCTCATGAATGGCACCCAGCACATTTTGATGAAGCTTACTCGAGACGCCACAGGGAAAAAGAAGCTGGGGCGATTACTAGCCCAATGAATTAGAGTTTATTTTAAAGAGGATGTAAAACATCGATGAGAACTCACAATTGGAGAGCTCCAGGAGTAGATGGAATCTCATAATCTTTGGAAATATTTTGCCAAGCACTCAGATATATTGGGGCAATTTCAAAATATTTTTATCAGGAAGCATATGAAACTTGCACCCCATGGGTGGTGAGCATCTAGCTCAAGAAGGAAATGCCCCTTCTTCCTCCTTCGGATTTTAAAGGGACATATTAAGTAGTCTCCTCAATGTTATTAAGTTACATAGTCCATTAAATTCCCCTAAACTCGAAAGAGCATCTGAAAAAGAAATGAGTGCTATTTCTGGAGAACAGGTTGGTTAGTTTTAAAGGATTCGAGGATGGTGGAGAATTAAAATTAAAAATCTGATATAAATTTTATCCGCATGCTAAAAAGAACCGCTAAGATACGTGGAGCTGGATTGAATTTTCCCAAAGGCTCTGTTCTATTCAAGCCCTTCTTTTACAGCAACCCTTCAACTCCCCGTTTCATCCCTCCTTTATCTTTATTTCATTAAGAAACGGTGTATGGGGGCTGTTGGCGAGGACAACAAATTTTTTTGTCAATGAGGGAAATTCAGTACTAAAACAGATACTTTAAAAATTTTAGAGGCATTTTTCAGAAATAGTTCTAATTTCCCCCTTTTGCTCACTTAGCATTTTTAAAATCCTTTGAAGTAAATTTGAATGCTTTGGCTTAAAGGTTATGCTTTCCCCTAAGAATCGATTCATTTCCCACCTTTTGTTTATTGGTTAATCTTCAAGGCTCTAAAAGGCATTGTCAACTTTTGCAGCATGCTGGGGCATAGAGGCATAGCTTCAGAGCTCTGTTGAGGATTAGGCTTGAAAGGGAGTAGTACGTGAAGAGGTGTACGTCCAAATACAGAGAAAGAACCTATTTCTGGAAGGAAATTTGAGAATTCAAGAAATTTCATCGTTGCTTAGACCACTCTGCTCATCTCCGGCTCGGAACCGCGGAGAAATGAAAAAAGTGGAAAGAAATTTCTCCGCGAGCGAAATCTGTAGTCCTGGGGTATGAATTCAAGAGAGCAAATGTGACAGGGAATTAACACCTCGGCTTCAGCCAGCATCACTTTACGATTTGGAAAGGGGCGCAAAGCGGACGGAGGATAGATTTATTGCAAGTGATTTTGATTTTAAAACGACTAGATTTGAATCAAATTTATTTGGGTTGGGCAACGTCAGAAATTCCACTGAAAGGCTTTTTGGTTTTCTAAAAGACATCATGGGACCTGACGAAATGTTGAATATTTGTTTAAAATTATTTTTTTTAAGTTAAAAAAAAACAGCTCAGAAATTATTTCAAAAACGAGTACCATGACTGCCATTTTGGTCATATGGGGGAGGCTAATTTAACTTTTTGAATCTGAAAATTATTTAATTATCAAAAACTAAAAGAGGTTCTGAAACTCATCTGACCGCTTTTAGCAGTATACTTCAAATATAACTATAGGAAGTTTGAATAATGTTTTTAAAATAATCCATAGATAAAAAAAATGACTAATGGCTATAACAGCTTGCTTTTGGCGAGATTGGATTTTGACTGGCCATTAAGTCAGGTAGTAGCCACTAATAACTACAGGCGATATATTATGAAAGAGAACATCAGTGACAAGTTTCGCCTATGTAAGAAGGCCACGAATCTATCCCCATATCTACGTGGATGCCTCATTCCAAACAGATTATTTACAACGTCAAAAAATGGCCAAAAACATCCACCAAGCTCTTTTCTAAAGATCGGGCCTGATAAAAGGAAAAAAACGCCATACTACAAAATTACCAGAACAAGTTTTTTCTAATGGGGAACAAAATTTTGGGATACTCCCCATTTTTACAGATAGAACAGGGGAACTGCCTGATATTGTCGTATTCAAAACTACTCTAGGGGAATAATAATTTATATGCAGTCCCACTGGATTATAAACTGCTGACAACTTTGCAGAAAAAAGGAGAAAATATCAGCCACTTTAGGGCTGAAAAAATTGTACAAACTAATGAGGAGTTATTGTCCTGTGGGATTTCAACTAATGGGCTTGTGGCAAGATTGGGGGATTGAAAAAAACCCCAAAAAGGTGGCACCCCAGAACCGTAAAGGCCGTGTGCTGGCACCCCCAACATAGGGCAAAGGTTTCTCCTAAATCTAGGGGAACCCGGTGCACTGGAGCAAAAACTTCCCCATCTGTCTCCCAAAAGTGTTTTACGTTTTCCAGTTATATTTGAAAAACCCGGGAAAAGCGTGAAATTTTGAAAATGAATAATAATAAAATAATAATAATAATAAAATGCCTTCATTGGGGGTGAGATTCAGACCAAAAAGGGGTGCTCTTCCTTTTATGATAATTGTACTATCCCAAAAACTTTAACATATGTTATGACATTTAAAATATGTACTAACATTTACAAAATAAATTAACAATCTGAGTAGCTAAACTGACATTACATACCAAAATGGAAAGTTCTTTACCAGTAAGTATTGGTTTTGCGCCGGCGCAGGGAGGTGGGGCAAAGGGCCCTTGGGGGGGCAGTGCCCCCCACGCTGTCCACCCCTTCTTACGCCCGGGGTCTTTCGCCCCCCCCCCCTCGCCCGCCCCTTTTCCCCCCCCCTCGCCCCGCTCCTCTCGCCCCCGGCCCTCCCCCACCTCGCCCCGGGGCCCTCCCCAGCAACTCTCGCGCAGCGCGTCCGCACCACGCCTTCCCGCGCACCAGCCGCCCGCCCGCCCCTTTTGGGCCCCGCCAGGCGTCGCTCGCGCAACACGCCCCTCCCCGGCCCCCCCCGCCGCCCCCCCCGGGGCCCCCCCCCCCCCCCCCCCGCCGCCGCCGCGCCGCGCTGGGGGGCCCCCGCCCCCGGGCCCCCTACCTGGGGCCCGCTGCCCCCGGGGCGGGGCTGGCGCCGGGGCCTGCGCAGGGGGGCGCTCCGCAGCGCCCCCGCCAACGCCCCTTCCCATGTTCGCCGGCCGCGCAACATGGCGGCGAGCCGCGGCACGCGCGTCGAGCTGCACTCGCACCCCGAGGGCGGTGCGCGCGCACCACGGGAGCCGAAGGGCAGCCCTTCCCCCCGTTTGTCCTCACCTCATTAAAGCCTTTTAAAGCTTTCTCCCAAGAGCGCCCAGAGAGGGTAGCTGGGGCGTTCACCAGCCCCGGGGTTAATATTTTTTTCACATATGAAAACCCCCACCTCGATGTCCGTGCGCCACGAGCCCTGGGGCTCATAAGGGGCAGGATACACGCAGTCCCCCTCTCCTTACTCCTTTAAAAACTTTCTCCCAAAAGGGGCCCAGGGGGAGGGTAGCTGGGGATTCACCTAGCCCTGAGTTAATATTTTTATCAAGCATTAAAACCGTGCACCCGATGCTCCGTGCCGGCCCTCTGGGAGCTCATGAAGGAGCAGGATAATGCAATCTCACCTATTACACCTTTAAAAGCTTTCCAAAAGGGGCCCAGAGGGGCTGGGGCGATTACCTAGCCCCCCAAGTTTATTTTTATCAAAACATATGAAAAAGTGCCCCCGATGCTCCGGGGGACGGACCCTTGGGAGCCTGAAGGAGCAGGATACACTGCTTAGTCCTCACTCATTACATGCCTTTAAAAACTTTTTCCCCAAAAGCGCCCCAGAGGGGTAGCGGGGGATTACCCCTTTAAGTTAATATTTTTTATAAAGCATATGAAAACGTACCCCGATGCTCCGGGTGAGACCATCTTGGGGCTCAGAAGTGAGCAGGATCACTGTTTGTCCTCACTCTTTTTTGCCTTTTAAAAATTTTTTCCAAGAGCGCCCGGGGGAGGGGAGCTGGGGGGATTCACCAGCCCTCGGAATATTTTTATCAAAAATTTAAAACCCCCCTGATGCTCCGTGGCCTGAGACCATCTGGGGGCTAGGAAGGGCAGGATCACTGCTTAGTCCTCACTCTTTTTACATGCCTTCAAACTTTCTCCCAAGAGCGCCCAGAGAGGGTAGCTGGGGCGTTCACCCAGCCCTCGAGTTAATATTTTTTTCAAAGCAAAGAAAACGTGCACCCGATTCCCCCGGCCGAGACCATTGGGAGCTATGGGAGCAGGTAACTGCTTAATCCCCCACCTTTTTACATGCCTTTTAAAACTTTTTTTCCCCCGAGCGCCCAGAGGAGGGGAGCTGGGGGTTCACCTACCCCCAGTTAATATTTTTTAAGCAAAGAAAAACCTTTCACCTCGATGTCCGTGCGCAGAGACCATCTGGGAGCTCATGGGAGCAGGATACACGCTTAATCCTCACCTTTTTTCCTTAAAACCCCCAAAAGCGCCCAAAAGAAGGTAGCTGGGGGGATTTACCGCCTCAAGTTAAAATTTTTTTTCAAAACATTGAAAACCGTGCACCCGATGCTCCGTGCGCCTGAGACCATCTGGGAGCTCGAAGTGAGCAGGATACACTGCTTTGTCCTCACTCTTATTAAATGCCTTTTAAAAACTTTCTTTCCCCAAAAGCGCCCAGGGGAAGGACGGGGCGTTTACCAGCCCCGTTAATAATCAAAGCATATGAAAACTTGCACCTCGATGCTCCGTGCGCCGAGACCATCTGGGAGTCATGAAGTGAGCAGGAACACGTAGTCCTCACTCATTACATGCCTTTAAAACTTTTTTCCCCAAAAGGGCCCAAAAGAGGGCGCTGGGGGGATTCACCTAGCCCGAGTTAATATTTTTATCAAAGCATAAAAAACCGTACCTCGATGCTCCGTGCGCAAACCATCGGGGGCCTAAGTGGCAGGATACACTGCTTATCCTCACTCTTATTACATCCTTTTAAAAACTTTTCCCAAGAGCGCCCAAAAGAAGGTATGGGGATTACCCAGCCTCAAGTTAATATTTTTTTCAAAGCATATGAAAACCGTACCTCGATGCTCCGTGCGCCGAGACCATCTGGGCTCATGAAGTGAGCAGGATACATCTTGTCCTCACCTTTTACATGCCAAAAACTTTCTCCCAAAAGCGAAAAGAGAAGGTAGCGGGGGATTCCCCGCCCCCAAGAATATTTTTTTCAAAACATATGAAAACGTACCCCGATGTCCTGGGGCAGAGACCATCTGGGGCTCATAAGTGGCAGGATACACGCTTAGTCCTCCTCTTATTCAGCCAAAAGCTTTCTCCCAAAAGGGGCCCAGAGAAGGAGCGGGGGTTCACCACCCCGTTATTTTTTAAAGCTATGAAAACCCCCCTGATGCCCGGGCCTGAGACCAACTGGGGAAATCAGAAATGAGAGGATAACTCTTATCCTCCTTTTATTACATGCCTTTAAAACTTTTTTCCCCCGAGGCCCAAAAGAGGGTGCTGGGCATTCACCACCCCCGAGTTTTTTTTTCAAAACATGAAACGTGCACCTGATCCCTGGCCAGGACCATCAGGGGCTCAGAAATGAGCAGGATCACTGCTTAGTCCTCACTCTTATTACATGCCTTTCTTTTTCCAAGGCCCAGAGAGAGGGTGGGGGTTCACCCCCCCCTGAGTTAATATTTTTTTAAGCAAAGAAAACGTGCCTGATGCCCGCCTGAGACCACTGGGGGCTCAAAATGAGGGAGCCCCTTTACCCCCTGCATTCTCCCCCATTTCATGCCTTTAAAAGCTTTCTCCCAAGGCGCTGAGAGAGGGTAGCTAAAGGATTCACGTAGCCACGAGTTAATATTTTTTTCGTTTTAAAACCGTGCACCCGTGCCCGTGGGTACGGACATCTGGGAGCTCGAAGTGGCAGGATACCGGGTCCTACTCTTCATCCTTTAAAAAACTTTTTCCAAAGGCCAGAGAGGGTAGCTGGGGGTTTACCCAGCCCTCAGTTAATATTTTTTTCAAAGCATTAAAATGTACCTGATGCCCCGGGCCCGAGACCATCTGGAGCTCAGAAGTGAGGCAGCCCCTTCACCCTGTAGTTCTCACCTATTTCATGCCTTTGTTTCCCCCCAAAAGCGCCAGAGAGGGGAGCTGGGGATTCAAAGGGACCGGTTAATATTTTTTTTTAAAGCATATGAAAACGGCCCCCTTTCTCCTGGGTACGGCCATCTGGGAGCCCCGAAATGAGGCAGCCCCCCACCCTCGTTATTCTCACCCCATTTCATGCCTTTAAAAGCTTTTTTTTCCCCCGGCGCTGAGAGGGGAGCTGGGGGATTCACGTAGCCACCGAGTTTAAAATTTTTTCAAAGCAAAGAAAATTGCACCCGATGCTCCGGGCCTGAGACCATCTAGGGGCCTGAAGTGGGTCTTTTTCCCCCTTTCCCTTTCTCCTTAGAAAAGCGGACACATTTAAAAGTCAGTTTTCTCAATTGCTTATTAAGCATGACATAGGTCATATGAATTCCCTAAATCCTGGGCTGCACCTTCACGGCAATACACCTTCTGCAGAAACCAATCGAAGTGTTAAATGTGCAATATTTCTGGGGAGAAAAAGGAATGTGTAAAATACAGTTTTAAAGTATTAGAGCGAGTGAGGTGGCGGAGGAAAGGTTGGAAACTAAATTTTCTGATATTAATTCTTCGCCGTCTTAGAGAGAAGAACTTCCCGCTGCCGGGAGATGGGACGCTGGAAGCAGTGCGAAACGAAATTCTCGCCAGAAGTCCCTTGGATGTGTCAGTGCACTATGGACAAGCCATCCCTTTCTACATGCAAGCCTTTTCTGGACTTTTCATACCCCCCTTTAAAAAAGGCCTTTTATTTGGGGCAGAAGTTAAAGAAACGTTGTGTTCCGTCAAGTAGAATTGTTTTGGAGCGGAGATTACCATTGCTGAACGTTTTCCTGTTCAATAAGGAAAATTGATTAGCCAAAATTAAAAAAATGTTTAAACTAAAAATCAATTTATAGTTTTTGGGAATGTGTGTTCAATGAAAATAGTTTTATATTTACCCCCACCATTTTTCTCACAAATTAGTGTTTTAATTTTAATGCCTGAAGAAACACTAAATTTGACAACCCCTTTGGCATTTGAGAGTTTCGTTCTCTTTCCCAACATAAGAATTCTTGTCTTCATCTGAATTCTCCAGTATGCCTTTTAGTTTTACTTGCTTAAATCTTCCAGGCTACTGAAATGCTTGACCCATTTGCTCCTTGTTTGCAGGAATGCTGGATGCGATGGGGGCATGGCTTGGTACTGCGAGGGTAAGGTGAACAGGGAGTACTGCTGGAGGCTCGCACGGGCCCCACAGGGATATATAAACTTTCTCCGAAGGACCATGGGGGAGCCACAAACTTGCACAGAGTTTTATCGTTTCTTTTACCAGGGCCGTCATTCAGGTTTTGGCAAGCCGCCCGAGCCGATGCCGGCGCGCGGCTCAAATTTTCTCCGGGCTGCGGGCGGAGGGACGGAAGTCGCTCAGCGGCAGAGCAAATGGGAGTGCGGGGCGGTTGACCTCTAACAGCCATCGGCTTCGAAGCACGTGACGCGGGGCAACGCGTATTATCTTTCACGTCCGTATGGGACAGAGTGCGCAAACACGCAGGACGGGGAGGATAGAATTCGATTGCAATATAGTAGGTTTAGCGATTTTTAAGAACGACTAGGGATTTTGAACTTGCAAATTTATTTGATTTGGACAACGTAAAAGACAGAAAATAAATCAGTGAGAAGTTGCGTATTTGCAGAGTTTCACGCATCTAAATTTTTTAGGAAAACCTATGTGCGAACTCTTGATATTTCCAGAAATGTTTGAAAATATTTGTTGTAGGAAAATATTTTTTTTGTTTAAGTTAATAATATAATTTATAAAAAATATTATGAAGAGTTTTTATTTTAAAAAAGTACGTTACAAATAGTGTAAAAACTACATTTTGGTATATGGGTGGGGTAGGAACCAATTGAAACCTTATTTGGAATCGAAATATTTATTTATTTATTTAGTCAAAAACAGTAAAAAACTGTATGTGACGTATAGGGGAGAAAATCATCTGCGCACGCTTTTTTGAGTTTCAGAATCCCTTCCCAACATTATAACTATTGATAGTTGAAAGATGAAAAAATAGTAATAATAATAATAATAATAATAATAATAATAATAATAATAATAATAATCCGTTTTTTTCATGGTCGAGATTGAGATTTTTTGCCGAGACCATAAGTCGAGGCAAAAAGTCTCAATCGAGACCATGAAAAGGGCGGAAACTTTACATACGAAATATGAACAACATTTTTTCTACAACTGCATAAAAAATTAATACAAAAAGTTTCGTAAACTTGTATTGGAAAAAGAAGCCTGGTACTCCGGACAATATAGAAATGCATTTTATAGGTCCATGATTAAGTGGTATGGTTAAGAGTATCTTAGATAACAAAAATTCTGTTTATTGCGCTTTGGTGAGAATGAAAGGGCAAAAAAGACTTTTTTCACGGTAACAAGATAGTTGTCTTGGCAACGATCTTTTTTTAATGGCGATTAAAAAATGACGAAGTTCACGTACTGCTAGCAATGCAAAGAAGTTGTTTTTTTTATGCAGTTGTAGAAAAAGCTTATTTGTAACGGTCAATGAAGATTTGATTTTTCTGTATTGCTAAGAATATACAAACTCACCCTCATCTCTACTACCACTACAAGCGAAATGAAAGCTCAACAAAACGTGCGCATAGTGCAATAATAGTACATATGCACTTTATTTGTCTTTTTTAGTCTTAACCGGCAAAGGTCATTTTATAAATATCAACTGATCTTGAATAATGGAATGCGACTGTTTGTTAACATGTAAATTAATAATAAACAGTTTGTACAATTAAGAAAATAATCTTATGAAATACCAACGCGTTTGGTGCACCTAATTCACAGCTTCCTCTCTCTGAGAACTGGTCATCGGTTCCGCGCTACATGATGCGTTCGTGAATTCGTTCTGAAGGTCACTCGCGTGTTTTTACAATACTGTGTGGGTGCTGCTTACCCAGTACTCACTCTACACTCTCTACCCAACGCAAGCGACCCGAGCAAATACTAAGATGGTCCCTTGTTTTGCTTCTGGACATAAATGTAACTTCTTTGTCTGTGCAGGTCTTCTAGAATTCAGTGGGATATACAGTTATTCATATTATCGTTCTCCAGGTTGTCGCGGCAGGAAGTATTATTCCTTCACAAAGGACATGAGGGATAAGAGCGCCATTTTATTGCTGCCCTTGAAAATAGATTTTATTACATAGAAGTGAATCCTTGCAAAAAAACACTCATTTCTTTCTGTATTCAATCCTTGCAAAAAACGCGAATTTATTTCTCTATTCAAAATTCAAGTAGTATATGGCTTAAGGTAAGGAATTAAGAATTTGGAAAACATGCACACAATTTACTTCTCTCTATAGCACGCCACATATAGTTTTTAACTGTTTTTGACGTCAAACAAATAAATAAATAAACCCTCTCCCTGCCGATATCAACCGTTTCAACTCGGAGCTCCGCCCAAAGCCAGCATGTTTCAAGCCAGATGGGCAGGCCTGCTTTCAATCTTGCACGTACTTCAAGGCAAATAATATTTACATTTTAATTTTTATTCATGTTAGTTTGTTTCCATAATTAGTGGGTTTAATAACTTTATTTAAACTTTACACATGCATACAGCTTTTATTTTTCGTCTCTATTTTATATGCTGTTTATTATTTTCACGTCACACTACTGTGATATATTTTTATTTTGGGATTGCAAATTGATTTCGCTATTTTAACCACCTGATGGTCCTCACGGCCACGGAGGAGTTAAGTGATGCGTCAAGAAAGCCATCTTGCCATTCAAACTACGCGGCAAAATTGCACGATGCAACTCGTTATTCATGGAAAAGGAATTGTTTATCTTGTAAGAGATTATAAGTGATGACGCGTCAGAAAGTGACCAATGAGAGAAGGAAAGGAATAATAAAAGAAATACGGTAGTCACTATAAGAACTGCAAAGCAATATATAGTATGATTAAATGAAGTACCCCGCGTTGCCCCAGTATTTACCAAAATAATATATGAAACAGGGGAAAAAAGAATTATGTCTTTAATGTATCTCTGATTCCCCGATTATTAGTAATGCATTTCATAATGTTATAGGATGCAATTGTGATCCTCAGAATAAATGTTACAATCAAAAAATAAATATAACAGATCTCCTTCTGACGCTAGGATAGTCCTTGAACCAGTAACAGAAAGCAAATGCCACATGTGTACAACTAACTTCATTATATGACATTTCCATTCACATGTTTATTGGTAAAAGCCGAACATTTCCCACCGTGTACCTGTCCTAGAGGTTTCTAATATGTATTCTGAGACATGCTGTATAAATGTTTCAAAACGTTCAAAAGAATTTTAATTCAGAAGAATTTCTGAGAACAGTAATACTTTTTTAAGTTAATCTGAAACTGAATATTTTTTTGATTCAAGAATGCAATTCTTTTATTTTCATTGAATTTATGTAGTGTCTTGTTTTTCAGAGCAAAGGTGTTACTTATTTTTATAAATTTACTCATATTGTGTTTGCTGCGTATATGTGTACTTACGGAATAGGTTCATGTTATGTTTTCTATTTTATTTTTCGTTTTCTTACTATTTGGAATAAATTCTTCTTCCCTAAAAAATGTTTTATTTTTTGGAAATTAAGTATTTCAAGTACCTGAACTATTTAAGAAAAATACTTTGAACTACGAGAAGAAAGATAATTGGTAACCGTCAAGGCAGTTCTCACACTCGCGGTACGCAAAAAAGGACATGTGTTTTTCTCACATTTGTATCCAAGGGGTAAAACAGAGATATTTGCTTTCATTAGTACTCTTTGGTCAAATGGCGAAAGGGCAGAAGGGAAGGCAAGGCTCCCAAGTGTTCCAAAGTGCATGTTGTCATCCAGAGCTCTGCGAAATCGTGTCAGCGGTGAACCGCGGCTTCAGATCGGCCGAGAGGACCCTGGGCATCACCGTACGCACGATCCTCGTCGTCATCGTCGGCACGGGCATCGCAGGCGACGTCATCAGTTTGTGCCAACAATTTCAAAACGATGGTGTTGTCGGCATTGACTTGATGTTGCCTTATGAAGGGTATTGTGCAAAGCACATGATCACGGCGAAAATCGGTAAGCGTTTTATCAGTGTTACACGCGTCATTTGTTCGTGCCCCGGAATGAAATAAAATAATGTAGTAAAAAACCTCTCAATAGTTTACAATTAGTATTTTCTCAGGTGCAGGTTGTTATTAAGAGGATTTTTTGTGTTCTTAAAATCATTAAAATATACTTGAATTTATGAACCCCAAATACGTGAAAGAGGCACAAAAATGTTTAAATACGCATATAGAGTGCAGGTTTATTACTATCATTAAATTACTTCGCACACATTTCATTGTATTAATTTTGTGACCTCACTAATTTTTTGCACTACTTCATCATGGAGATATTAGATAACGATTTCTCAATGTATTGAGAATAAAAAAATATTCCTGTTTATAAATACCTTTTGAAAACATTCATTTTACTTTCTCGCCTTACTACGAATTTTCATAGTAGAGAGAAAGTATTGTAATGTTGCTGCAGAAATTGTCTATTTTTCGAGAGAAAAACCTCATATTGCCGGGTCCTGGAACGAAAAAGTGGATAAATCTTCCTATACAAGAATATAGTAACTTACTTCTTACCATTTAAAATTCATGTTTATGAGTCCTTGATACCGAAAAATAGATTGACAACAAAACGTCTAACCGTTTGTTTATTCTTATAGAAGTATTATGAACTAATTTCATGTACAATTTTTCAAAAATTGAGTAGTTTTCGCGTAATTGTACGTAAAATATAGGACATGTTAATTTTTTTTAAACATTTTTTTTCACAAACGGGTCCTAAATTTTCTCCTTGTTTGTGGACGATAAAAAATGTGCAAGTCTCATTTCCCACTAATTTACTGTATTTTTGAAAATTGCAAAAAGTTAACATTTCAGACTACAAAACTGATAATAGAAATGTTTGCTTCAAACAAAATGTATTCTAAAAGGTCAGCTTTTGGTCATGACCGATCGTAAAAATTGTCTATAGCGCTATTATTCTTACTATTTTAGGTATCCATACGCTCTTGGATGATGAGGCCAGGAAGAATCCACCGCTCCGACCAATCTTCTCTCTTGTATCTTGTACTCGATCCACTGCCGGGTCAATATCCTCCTCAACTTATTAATTGTTTCACTTCCCTATTCTTTGCCACGGATGGACACTAACTCCAAGGCTGTCACGTTTTACTTAATCCACGATACACGAAAGTCTATTTCTTCTAATTAATTCATTCAACTTTTAAAAATATAAAATATAAAGTTCATCCCCTAAACTACAAGATATGTCTGGATCCTCTCTTCCATGCTCTCACGTTCGTATTTTCTTCAAGTCCGATTTGCACACTCCCGGCGCCAGAATTATTCAAAAGTCCCAAATAGAATTACGCCCACAAAATATTTATAAGTCCGCACTGCTCAATTATTTCCGGTAAAATTCCACAAAGTCCCGCATCTATCACTTACAATAACATTCGCAGTACGATGTGTACGGTACACGGTCGAAAGCTCATCTCTCCAAATATTACGAAGTTCAACCCTCCATAACTTTCATACATTCTTGTCTCTTATTTTACAAAACAATCTCCAGTTTCCTTCTACTTCAAACCCCATTACCAGTTTACCACCAATCCTACATGCCCTTATATCACAATCTTCTGTCCGTTACTTGCCGCGCTATGATTATTTACTTCCGTTTCCCTGATTGCTAAGGAACGCCCTGCATGCATGCCTATGCCCTCAACATTTACACTTTTCACGATGAATTTAATAAATTTTTGTCCCCAATTCCCATCAAAATATGGTGTGACAGTCTGGTATGTCACAATATATATGTATAACATTTATAATGGAATATATAAAAAAATTCTCAAAAAGGACTCACTTTTATTTTTTGATTATTTTCACGGAAGGAACAACATACGATGAAAAGAATGAAGCAGGTGTCATTTTCGTTGTACAGTTTGAACTTTCGAAAATTGAATTCTTAGAAACAATGCGAGAAAATGTGCTGTTGTAGCTCCTCTACTTTGTTTAGCAATGGCAGGGAAGGAAATATTCGAATTCTGCGGAAATCTCGTGGTTCTACAGTACAACAACGCTGCAGGAAGCTGCCACTTCACAAACATTTCTTTGAGATGTGTGGAACTCAGGCACTCAGGAACACGGCATCAAAATCCGAATGGTCGCACAGGGTACGTTTATACATTTATCTTCAAATTACCATTTTTTGCATTCTGAGCAACTTTTTACTTTCTCGCTACGGCCTACGCAGAACAGAGAAAGTATGTAATGCAGCGCAAAAAAACGGCGAATTTACGTCAGAAAAACTCTAATTGCAAGGCCCTGGTAACAAAAAACTAGAGAGCAAGAGAATGTCACAGCTTTTCTCGTAGTAAAGTTTTCTAATTTTTTCCTTAATGTGATCTGGTACTGTACTGTCTTGCCGTTTCTTTTTGCTTGCTACCATCTATGGCCGCGCAAATTACATTTTTTAAAACATTTTCTCAACTTTTCGGTTTCCAAATAGTAGAACCGAAATATTATTTTACGAATACTAAAGAAGGCTAAAACCCTTGTCCTCAATGGCAATTTTCATTGAAAAATTTGGACCCGTGTTTAAGAAAATGGCGTTAACTGTTACTACAGATGCGAAATTTGAAGCATCTTTTCACAGGAATCTATTGAGTGTTCGAAACAAAATTTGAAGTAATTTGAAAAACTTCCACTCAAAAATTCAATAATATATACAAATCTATTGAAATATGCATATTAACGGCGTGAGAGATATTAAAAAATTACATTTGAAAAGAATATACAAAAATGAACTTTACGACATAAACACTGCAATTAGCACTATCAATTGGAAAAGTTTGATGATACAATTTTGAGCCATTTTAGAGAAAATGGCGTTTGGGCATTTCTGAAAATGCAAAAATTTGAGTTTATTTTCACAGAAAACCATTGAGGTTTCACGAAACTTTATGTGACATTATTTAAAGTACATGTAGTTATTAATACAATAATGTGAAGAAATTGCCACTATTGTAAATATCGACAACGCGAGAGACAAATAAAAAACAATTTTGGTAATTTTTGAATAAACTAAAGAATAGAGCAATATGGCGTTTATGTCAACGTATAGGACTTGTTTAGAACTAATCCTACCAAAGATTTAAAGAAAAATTTGGGGCCGTTTTTGAGAAAATCTTGTTTTTCTTATTTTTTAAATTTCCAAATATTGCACACACTATTGCACGAATAATAAATAAAAATTAATGATCTTAATGATGGACAACAAATTTAATTTGAAGGAAAAAATCTGTTTTCAGTTTTGTAATTGTAGTT
This sequence comes from Teleogryllus oceanicus, assembly GCA_964035755.1. Classification (NCBI taxonomy): domain Eukaryota; kingdom Metazoa; phylum Arthropoda; class Insecta; order Orthoptera; family Gryllidae; genus Teleogryllus; species Teleogryllus oceanicus. Next base: position 32,485,384 of record CAXIVR010000002.1, read on the forward strand.
GCAGGAGGACTCCGTAACAAGTCAAACTTTTTCAGTTTTCGAAAATTCAGAGTTAATCGCGATAATCAGACACATTCCACCGTTATAAGTGTAGTTTACTCTGAACTTACAAGAAATGTAAAGAAATTTGCAACCCGTTTTTGAGAAAATTTTTAAAATTTCCGGGGCGCTTCATGTGAAGTACTTCCAAAAACTAATGAATGTTTTCCAAAATAGCAGAGCTTCTACACAGGCCAGATGGACATAAGTTTCTTCAATTAGAAATATCCTATGCATAGTTTAGACACTAGTGTTGATGACATACCCCAGACGGACGGACGGACGTTTTGCTTTCAATTGTTTTTTTGGCATCAAGGAGCCACAAAGCACGAATTCTGGCTAAACCACGTGTTAGAGGATTTTTCTCCTAATTTAGCAACTGTTTTTTTACTTTTTCATTACCCGAGCCCGGTAAGGAATTTTTTTCCGCAGAAAATCCGCCGTTTTCTCGCACAGCATTACACAACTTTCTCTATACTACGTATATTCTTCCGTATATACGTACGTATACGAGAAAGTAAAAACTATGACAATAATTTATTCCGTAATTTCACAACGTTTCGTAACTCGTTTTGTTACAGCTTCAGGTGCTAGGGCTGATGTGGTAATTCAATGGGATAGCGTTCCCTCATTAAGTTTAGCACCTGAAGATGTAACAAAACGAGTTACGAAACGTTGTGAAATTACGGAATAAATGATTGTCATAAAAAACTTTGGATACTTTTATTTGTAAGCATATTTTGACAATCAAGGAGAAATATTGATTTACTGAGAAAGTAAAAAGTTGATAAATCCTGTTAATACAAAAAAGCAACAAAAATCTAACACGTGGTGTAGCAAGAATACATATTCTGTGGGTCCTTGATACCAAAAAGTCGAATGAAGGCAAAACGTCTCTCCATCCGTCCGTCCGTTTGAGAACAAGGCTAGCGGCTAAGCCATTATGCCTATTACCTCCAAAATTGATATTCCGCAATCGATCTGGCTGATGTCGCAGTCTCTTGAATTTGAAACCGATATATTCATTTTGGGAATACTTTACATAAAGCCTCTGGGATATTTTCAAAATTTTCAAAAAATGGCTCCATCGTTTTCGATTCAATTTTGTTTTCGGTTCAATTTCAACAATGTTGTGAAGAAGTTTAAGAAAATGGTACAGGCTCATGTTCGTTGAAAACCCTGATTTTTGGAAAATTTCAAAATTTAAATATTTTTTTCGCGTCTGCCTACAATTACATTTATGAAAACAAACATTTTTCTTAATGAAATGTTTAATTTCTTGAAAATATGAGTGTTCTTTGCGAAATTTTGTGTCAAGGCAATTTTTAATTTCTTTAAAGCGGCACGTAACTTTTTTTTATTAAATTTTGACCTTAGCGTAAAGGACGCTTAAGAGAATGCTGCAAGTCTCATGTTCGTTAAAATGCCTGATTTTTCGAAAATTGAAAAAAATGGCGACTTCCTACAAATAAAATGTTTGAAAATTCGTTTTTTAAATGAAATGCATTCACCAAAACAGATCTCCAAATAAGGTCATGCTAAGTTTTTCGAAAATATGAGTATTTTTGGAGTAATTTGGCCTCAAACGTAGCCGCCCGCTGCGTATTTTCTGAGCTTCGCGAACGTAATATGAAGTCGTTCGAGGCAGTTGGATGCTACGCAAATCAGAATTTGTATATTATTTCACATTTCTTTGTTCGTTTCTTACAAGTGAGTTTAGTTACACGTTTACAAATTAATCTTTTAGAAAAATCGAATTTAGCTGTATGAAAAGCAGTTATAATAGTCACATTTGTGTTGATATGTGCTTAAAATTATTTAGTTTGTGGACTAAATATTCTCTGATTGTGATTCATTATTTCTTTACATTTCATGCAACTATCTATTTGAAACAATATTTATCTCTGTAGTTTAAATGCAAAATTGACATCGCAAAATTCCTCTACTTGACTCTTTTGGAATTGTGCACGATGATCGTTATACATTCACCGTAGCTTTGAAACGTCTTTAACGCGGCTCTCTGGTGTGGCAGAGGAAGTGCCGTTGAAGATGGAGGAGATGTCGGCATTCACCACTGCCTATTTAGAAGACATCCACCGAACGGTGCACGCGGGATATTTGGGGTCTGCATACATGGTGCAACGGGTAGGTAATTTTTAGGGGTATTTTAATCTTCGAGATCGTGAAATTGGATCTAATACATGGTCATCTGAATTCGCATTCGGGTTTACACAACCGATGAGAACGAATTATTTGAAGATAGCCGGAAAACAGGTCCGGCCCCTGTGTTGGCAGAACGGTATTAAACGAATTTGATTAAACTTAGTCACTTAACATGGACTTGTGCAAACGTATTTTATTACTTTATGAACGGGAAGCCTCTGGTTCAATGTTCTACAGTGGTACTACATAATCTGGAAATTGTGTTCGAAAATTTCAAAACAAATAGGTGAAATTTGTAAGTAATAACGTTGGTTAAGTTTTATCCACATACAGAACTGACGTTACGTATTTTATATGGATATATCTCAGTTATTCGTATCAGGAATAACTGAACAGTTGTAACAATACAGGTTTTACGAAACGGCGATAAAAAGCAGGAAAAATATAGATGGAAGTGGGGAATGTAATAAAGTTGCTGAGAGTAATAGAACCGTGTAGTTTCTTTTAAAACTATATTTCTCCTATCATCTCAAATATTCGTATATTATAAAATACAATACAGAGAGCAATTACATATTTTTGCAATGATATTTCATAATAATTTGCAGACTGAGCAATCAAAAAATCAATAGGGCAAATACTGTTCGACAAAATCAGTTTGCTGTTGGTGTCCGACCTTTGCGATTTTTGTGGTAAAACAGGTAGCGTACCGGACTGTTATACTCAAGTTCTCGGGATCAAATCTAACCGAGCACGCCTTCCTTCGGAGGGGTAAATTAATCAGTCTGTACCATGTCGTAGATTTCGGAATGTTTTGGATTTAATAGATTCTCAAGCCTGAAAGATGCCTCTCATCTAAATTCTAATTTCCTCTTTCGCCGCCAGAGTGGTGCCTTCTTTTGCTGCCAGATAGCGAAAGGAGCGTAGGGAAATATGCGTGGTCGGGTGGAAGACAGCGCTGATGGACTGAGCCTCCCTACATAAAAAAGGATTCATTAAATTAATCGCTTCTTCGGCTGAATGTTAACTGCGACAGTACGCTTGGGCTAGTAAGTGAAGGTTGTATTTCAGTTAATCCAACCTTAGCTCAGCTTGACAGTGGAAAAAACACGTGGAAATTAATCGCAATTCATTAAATGCATCAAGCTAGATTATCATGTCATGATTGTCATTAATATAAGTAAAATTGGCAATTAAATAAAAATGTATAAAGATTATCAATTAATTATTAGCCACTTTTTATCCGCTTGAGCAACCATTGCTGTTGCAAGCTTAATTCATCCCTCATTTGAGCCATTCAACGTCAAATCGCACAAAAAAAAAACCAACAAAGTTTGACCTTCATATTATTAATTATTTTCTATTTCTTCTGTTTATTATATGGATCAAATAAGTTAATACGTGTATTTTTATTTTTTCTATCTTCATTATTTTCGGAAGTATTGCATGATGAAATTTGAAAAAAATTACGCGCATCACAAACTTAAAAATATCACATATTTGAATACATGACTTATAGAAACTCCCTCAAATTCCATTTGAAACTTAAAAACATGTTTAAGTTTTGAGATTTTGAAAAATATTTAATTGCCTAAATTTTCAATTAAAAAATTAAATTATGAAGAGTGAATATTTTTGTAAACTCGATGAGCTAAAACTTTCTAAAAACATTAATAAACGCGCTAGAGTATTGTTGATAACTTCAGAAAAAATCAAAGTGGGATCTCAGTAACTTTAAGAAATATTAATTTTTACGAACTAGTGTGCAGTAGATTGCTGCAACAGACGAGTGTCTTTCGTTACTAGCGATGGATTTCTTTGGATGAATCCGTAATGTAAGTACTTCTTGAGGTAATACAACTTAACGATTGTGTGTGGTTATTAAATGACGGATTCTTGACTCACGTTCAGACTGATATTTTGAAATTTTCTGGTCCCTCATTATTCACTACAAGTATTTGTACGCACTTACCTTAGAATTCCTGAACTTTAATTAAGCAACTTTTTAGACATTTTGGTTGCTACGAACTGTCGTTTAATTTTATTATACCTCCAACTTTCAAAAATTGTCAAAATTTGATTTTTCAATGTCTTATGATCTGTTGAGTGAAAGGAATCGATCAGTTTCTTAATAAAGTTTTTCTTGTCTGAGTTTTCAATTGACGGGGAAGGATCTTTAGTGTGAAACATTATCTGCGATAGCACTTTGTACTATCTGAAATTTCTCATGAGAATACCGTTTTTGATGCAATTTTCTTTTCTTCACGGAGGTATCTCTTATTGGAATTAAACTATTGTTTATCCTCCCTATATTCATTTCGCAGACACTTGACGACCTATCTGAAAAGCTTAAATCATTTCCCTGATTTCCACTGTTTCCAATATATTCACTTTCCAGCTAGGTCGAATTCAGACGCTGTCTGAAGGAGAATTCTAGCGGCCGGCTGCTTTGATCGGTAGTTTTCCGTGGTTTCTCCGATCAACACCAGACGAATGCCGGAGCAGTGCCCTAACAAACGGGTCACTGACCGCGCGCGATCTTTTCCCCCTCTTCCTTGTCATATCCTCTCCCCTTTCACACACACACTTACACTAACATGCACTACACTACCACATGATCCAGGAGACCGGTCGGGAGCTTAGAGTTTGTCCCGGCTGGGGTGATGTCCCGCTGGTGGGAGAGCCCTGGTTACGGGGAAACCCAGCTGACGATAGGTCGGCGCCGGATCTCGCCATTCAGCGGGGAAGATCATCACCATCTCCCGAGGAAAAAAGTGTAGTACACTTACGGGACTAATGAACTAAGCTGTTGTCGCGCCCGGAATCACTAAGAAACCAACCAACACCATATTGACTGGTCTTTCCGCTACTTTTGTCAATGCCACGGGAGCCACTGATCTCGAAGTTCTCTTCACTAAGAAAAAGCATTTTTGGAACTCCCTTTTTTCCGACATGAACCATAAATTCCCCAATCAAATGATTACTCTATATCAAATTTCACTAGTAAATCGTGGTTTACGTGACTTCGAGATTTTCTTTTCTTAAAATCGTGATAAGAAACATTAAATTAATTGAAACATCTGTCGCATCTCATACGGTGATCGCCACTCATGTTGCAAAGTGTATGCACGATTCACAGAACAAACTCTACCACTCTTCTCTTTATAAGATGCGTATTATGACTGATGCTTAAAAATTTTACTCATGTCCCTTGACAAGTGGTCTGTTGTATTTCATTAGTAAGGTCAGGAGGGCACCCCATCCCTAGGACGCAAAAACCTTAGCAGTATAATTATTTTTGCTGATACGACAAAAATCAGTAGTAGAATTCGTTTCGCTGTCACCCATCGCTTCTGGGGGCAGAGTGAACATATGAGTAATTAATATTTCTTAAAACCCTAGTCCGGCAGAGGTAATTATTTTCGGCACTTGTATCAGAGACTGATGGAACACAATTCTTTAGTTCAGGGGCACGAAGCCCGCGCCCACATATTTACAACCGACTTTTTAGATCTCTACGTGTTCCGTGCCCACTTTTTTCGTGTTGTGTTTTGTAGAAAATTAAATAAAAGTTACGCCTATATTTTTCTCAATTTTTTTCTGAGCGAGTCCATACAGTAATTTTAATTTTTTTTAAATAATTGTATTTAAAAAATTAATTTAATAAAAATAAAATTGTTAATAAAATATTTATTTTTGAGAAAGTAATATACATAGGAATAAAATACGCATATCAGAGTATTAAATGAAACAAACAAGGAATTTTTATGTAAAGTATATTCGGAACATGAATCAATCATATTTTGGAGAATACGTGTATATTCCAAAATTTAATATAGGCATAACTATACAAATAATCTATTTTAAGATAAATAAAGAAACGTGTCTTTTTTTATGTCCAGATTTAATAAAAAATATCATTCATTTAAAAAAAGCCGTGTCAATTCTTGGGCGATTAGACTTGGAATGGCTCGTATTAGAATTCGTTTCGCTGACACCCATCCATTCTGAGGGCAGAGTGAACATCTGAAATACTAATAACTCCTGAATTCCTAATCAGGGAGACGGTCGTTCTTTTTATAGTTCTTCAGCTCTTGGATTAAAGACTGACCGAACTCCATTCGTTAGTGTATGGGTAGGCAGAGCGCGCCCTCATAAGGAATTTTTTATATCTTTTAAAACTGGGGGCCAAATTAAAATTGATTTTTTTGAACTGTGGGCTCAATTTTTTTTAGTGTATTTCATAAAATTTAGTATTTTTTTTTTAAATCTTTATCTCAGCGAGTTTAAATTTTTTTTTTAAAAAAATTAAAGAAATATTTATTTTTTGAAAAATGTATTTACAGATAAATAAAATACACATTTTAAAGTATTAAATGAAAAAAATCTGGAATTTATATATTAAGGACGTTTGGAACAACAATTGATCATAGTTTGTGAAGTACGCGTAAATTCCAAAACTTAATATTGGCATGACACGAATAATCAATTTTCAGGCAAATAAAAAAAAGACGTGTCACTTTTATTAAGGTCCATATTTAAGAAAAAATATCGTACATTTTAAAAAAAGTCATGTCAACTCTTGTGCGATTTGACCTGGAATGGCTCATTCGTGAGAAAAAATAAGATTATATAATTTGCAGTTGGAGTTATTACGGATACCTTAAATACTACATTGATGCCTGTGTTCCAACACTTCCTCTCGTAATATTTGCCATTTTGTGCAAAGGCCGTGGACAAATACCATGCCGAACGCTTGGGGCACGGATACGAAGTGCTGCAACTCCCCTCGCTGTATGAGAAGCTACGGGAGCGCAAGGTGCACTTCGAATGCTGCCCTTGGGAATCGCTGCTGACCCGGGCGGTGGACATGTCCATCTCGAAGCACCCCATTGCACAGTACGTGCGAGTAGTTATTCGTGATGCGACATTGATAATATCCAAAATTAAACCCTCGATGTTTTCAAACGTCGATGTCTTAAAGGTGGTTTAGGAACTTCAATTCGTGAGCAACAGAATTTAATTTGGCCGCGACTCTTTATTAATTTGTAATAATTAAGGGTTAATAGAAAACAGTTAAAAATTATAAGAAGAGTGATCGATGAAGAAAGTGCAAACAGCGTTCGTTTGTTTGAAACTCAAAAACCTAACAGCGGCAACTTTAGTTATTATTTCATATTTTAACTATTTCAAAATTATGATTATGATAATTTTTTTATTTAGAAACAAAACATCTAAAACGAAACATCAAACAGAATATATCCATGTGAAGTTAATTTTAAAACCGATCTTTCTTGATCGGTTTTACAATTCCGATGTTGAGAACATTGTTTCTATAAAAACATCGATGTCGCATTTCCACTAGTTATTAATTGAAGTTATTAATTTCTCCCAACTTTAACTTTTTTACTTTTTATTCATTTCAGTTTGCATCAACATATAGGCCACGATAGCGACTACTATTAAAGTTAATGTTAAGATAACTGTGAAGATGAAACGAAATGGTGATGATGGGTGAAAGGACGAACACAAGTAGGAGTATAACCATGCCCGAGGCGGGACTCGAACCCGCGATCCTTCGATGCGAGAACACTACCACACAGCTACCTTAGCGATCTCGGCCACCGGATCGGCCGACCAACACTTTCATGAAGATCTCGTTTATTTTTATTAAACATTCGAAACTAAGAAGTGCTGCTACACAAGAACATTGGCAGCTCTGTTGACAAGCTGGAACCGAAAATATGAAGCAAAAGTAGGAATTCTTAATTAATTTGAAAGAAACAGATTCGGGGCGAGAAGAGGCCGAGAAGGGTGGCGGTAGGGGGGGGGGAGATGACCGTGGGTGAATTTCTCCGAGACCATAGCGGTGTCATTGAGCCGATTGCTGCGACTGGGCTGTGGGGATCAGCGTTATGTCTTCAGCGATTAAGAGAAGACGTTAATTTTTATATGAGAAACGTGGATTAGCCAAGGGACGAGATGGTGCAGCAGATGATGCGCGTTTGCCGACAACGTCGACGTGTGGTTTTCAAACTGACTTTAAAAATAAGTACTACTACAAATTGAAAGAAAAACATTGCTAAATCAATCTTGACAAAGTCAATTTAATGAAACATTTACATTGTCTAAATTCAGGAAAGCCAAAGATAGCAATTGTGCTCATTATGACAAACAAATAAAAAAATTATGTGGCTATTTCGCAAGTCAGAAAATCTCAACTGAACAAAGAGAAGTGATCCGAAGAAAGAAAAATCGAAAAGGAAAGTCAAACAAGTCAAGAAAGTTTAAAACGTCGGCGACGCCACATTCTGCTAATAACAATTGCAACAATTAAAATTAACAATTACTGTTTTACGCCGTTTGTAACTTGATGTTACAAACCAAGTACCGAAAGAAGGTACTGTTTATATTCATTTTTAATTGGGCTATTTATTTCATTAAATTAAATAGCAATAGCTTCTTTGTCAAAAGAACATTGTAACTTTGTAGTAAGACCTGTCGGAGACAAGGGAAAGTTTCATGGCTCACTCTCAAAAGCGTTTCTTATATATGTCAGTAGTATTTTCTTTAATGTTCTAGAAATTGAAAATTTAAGTATAATGTGCAAGTTATAAAATGCAATTTGAGGTTACAAGGTACATAACCACGAAAAGGGACCACAGAAGATAAAAATAAACTTGTGGCAAATTCATGATGATTCTTGATAGCAATTCAAGCAGTGAAGACCTTTTTCTACGAAAGTGTTATACAAACTTTACATAGTAATATACAGATATTATTATTTTTATAATGTTACGATTACATTGACCGTAATTATAATACTTCAGTTATATTACTAACAGATCTAATTTGTTTAATACATACACACGTCAGAGTTTTGTAGTTTATGTGATATACGTCGTACAGGTTTGCGGCGGATGGGGTGAATTTCAGCCTGAGCTCAAGCCACTCCACCATCACCGGCGTCAGCCTGCAGGACGAGTACGACCTCGTGACCTCGTGGGGCTTCACGGAAGCGCACTTGGTTCGATCGGTACGCTCTAAACACCCTCAACTGCGCTTGGAGATTAGACTGTAGAAATGTATAATTTGATGTAATTTATGGTTAATTACACATATTACGGTGATCATTGACATGCACAATTACTGCGGGTAATACTAAGGCTTAGGCTTATTTGCTCTTTAAATCCTTGAACAAATGGTTGCAGTGATACATTCCCTTTCCCTGCCATTATAAGAATGTGCAGACAGATCGGGACTGGCAAAAGATGATGAGGGATGAATGCTGGTGTAAGATGATAACAAAACAAGGAGACTTACATATTAAAAATGAAGAAAAAATGTTCAGCATAGCATTCTCGTTTTTTTTTTTAAATAGTCTTAACAATTAAATCCATTGAAGACATTTATAAACATTTCTCCAAATATTGGAATAAATATCTTGCTAGACATTTTTTCGCAGGAATCACCACATTTGATTTCAAAATAAGGTTTAAAATTACTAATATGTAAACAGAATTTTGGTCACAATCTGCCTGCGCTACCAGTCACAAGTAGTCACCAATCTATCAAGCGTATCAGTTTTTAACTTGATGATAAGTGTTAAATTCGGATTTTAAAACACTTAATTTTTTCGGCGACTTATCTGCAATTTACCCACTGCGTATTTATAAATGAAAACATTAGTTCTTTAGAATATAGTAAAAATGTTGTACAAATAAACTCAATCATTTATTTTCTCGAAATTATCATTTGTGTATCTCAAGAACAACTTTTTACTTTCACAAATGACGGATATCAAAACGTGTGTGAGGACCTTTCTTAAAACTACTTTATTACCTTTCATTTAAAAGCATAAACAAATAGATCGATCCATGGATTACAGACATAATGATGTCTACTTTATGTTAGCAGCCACTATCTTTTAATGTCATCTCAACATAAGCTCGACCACAACATTTGGTGGCACCCTGCACTTCTTACAAACAATAAAATGGTAGTTAAGAATCAAAACGGGAACGGAGTACACAAAGTTTTGTAAACTCATGCCCCACTATTGCTTAACCTATGTTGAACACAAGTTCGCTGGTTCCAATCCAATTGAAGCCATGTGCGAAAAAATCTTTCTTAAGACTTCGGTTGTGGGAAGTAAAGCCGGTTGTCCCAAGTTGTAGATTTACTGCATGTAGATCAAGCCTAAAAGGATTATGAGGAAAATTCTAATCGCCTGTGTTTCGTCCGAATGAACCTTAATTCGTTGCTTGATGGCAAAAGGAGCGTTGCGAAATTTTCGTGTTGAGGTGGAAAAGACGACCTGACGGCCTGAGCCTCGCTATGTCATAAACAGCATCATTGAAATGAATTATATTCCCGCCTTGCTTCATTCTGAGCCCGCCATCCTGCCCGCAGAACATCAACGCGTTGCGCAGCAGCTTCCTGCCGGAAGACGAGAAGGGGCCGTTGATGAAGGAGCTTCTGGAGAATATTGGCATCCGAAAGCGCAAACCCTAAGGCCATCTCTGTGGTTGTTTCTTCTCTGAGATGGAAGGAAAACTGTTCAAATTATTAACATCATTTTATGTATTGTTAAGTTAATTTAATAAAATATTTAAATTTTATATCATATGTGGATTATTGCTTGATCGGAAATATTTGTGTTCAGAATTCGTTGAAAAATTATTGAGAGTGAAATTGTACTGTTTAAATCGTGAAATTCTCAAGGAGTTCCGTAAAATTTTTGAAGTAGTGATCTAAAATTCTTTTCTCTGCAATATTTGACTTCTGACTTAATAGAATGATTGCAACGTATGAAAAATGACGACCGTTTAAAATTGTGAATCAATGAATGATCCTCTTTACTTTGCTCACCCTTTCACGGAAGGCCATTGTTGGATTTTTTCATGTAACATGTGTTAGAAACGTTCAGAGAAAAATTGCTGTTTAATTGCTAAATTATTCTATTAGAGGGTTTTAAAGCCCTCGCAGTTTCGTAAAAATGATACAATTTGAAACGATTTTTTTATGAAATACTATAAAATGCGACGATTTTTTGAAATTGACTACCAATGAAAACTTTTCCGTCCTCGAAATAATTCTAAATAATTTCTTCAAAGTTAATGCACAAATGTAGAAAATCTAGATAAAAATTATTGCATAATTATATTTTGCATTAATTAATCTATAGAAATTAGCCCATAACAATAGTGTAAAGGAAACATAATGCCTGGTAAATTTTAAATCCGCATTTAAAGTATATGCAATTTTTTTGTTAAAAAATCAGCATTCAAATGATCTGTAAGGAAGTCTCAGAAATCTGGAATAAGTGGAATAAGCAAAAAATAAAATACTAATTTGAATGGTGAATTTTTAACAAAAAACTGTATATACTTTAGATATGAATTTACAATTACCCGGCATTACATTTCCTTTAGACTGTTGTTATAACGTAATTTATGTAGCTTAATTAATGCAAAATGTAATACATGAAATAAATAAATACATGATGGAAGCATTGGTTGCGGGGCGACCGATAAAATACATTAACACTTGGCATGGAATGTATAGAAGATGGAATCTGAGAAAGTCAAGCATGCGTCACTGGATATCCAGAGGGTTTTCATGGCATCAAATATTCTGCTCAGCAGGGAAAATTAAACAACTATTAAGAAAGTGGCTCACTCGCTTTGCTCATTGTTTATTTATTTATTTTATTTTATTTTATTTTACGTCAAAAAAACAGTTAAAAACTGCGTATGACGTGCTATGGGGAAAAGTGAATTGTGTGCACATTTTCAAAATTCTGTGATCCCTACACTAAGTCATATACTATTTAAATTTTAATTTTGAAAGGAGAAAAAAACAAAAACACCTTTTTCCTCATGTAATAAAATCTATTTTCAAGGATAAATAAGCAATAAATTTTGCTCTTATTACTTCCTGCCGCGACAACATGGAAACGATAATTTGAATAATAGTATTTCCCACTGAATTCTAGAAGACGTGCACAGAAAATGAAGTTACATTTATGTCCAGAAACAAAGACGAAAACCTGATCGAGATGAGGGTCTTTGACCCGGAAGCTGTAGTACAATAGTTGTTACAGGTTGTTTATACTCATTTATACAGTTCAAATGGTAAATAATGCACTATGTATCATTGTTAAAATTTATGTTACTTTTCTTGTGATGCTCAGTATAGTCTCTAATTGTATAGAAACAGTTATGCAGCAGAAACGATTTCACTTGGGATTTAAACTTTTCTATTGAATTTAATCGTTTAATGTCATCTGCCATTGCTGTTCGTTTTAATTACCTCAACCTCTTCAAAACTTCCTTTCATCGCGATTTTCAATTTGAGAAGAAGATAAAAGCCGCAGATAGATCTGCCAAGTAGGGTTGGTGGTGACTGACTTCTGGGCCAAAAATTGTGGGAGAAGTATCAATGAATAGGCTGGCGCATTCTGCAAAATCCAGTCACCTGTGCATTACAATTCTGGTCTTGCGCGTCGAATCCTCTTCAAAAGTCGATTAAGGACATCTTTGTAGAACGCTGCCTTCCCTGATTTTCCCGCGCGTTCGACATTCTCATGAAGGACGACTCTCTCATGCATCGTCTTTCAGGGGCTCACACATTCAGACAGTCGCAACGAGAGAATCCTGGTAGAGGTAAAGGGAACTGCTGACCAAAGTTTTCTCACACAGATTTCAAATACCCGAGACGTCACAAGAAAGTTATTTTGCAAAATCGACTTTGACGCTCTTAAAAATGTATAATGGTGTTATACAAAAAAGTACCGTATTCAACTCGTTTACGAAAACTCGCTCCTTAAGTCGATTGCTTTCAAAACATATGCTCAAGCAATAAAGTTTAATATAAATTAAGTGCATAAACTTTTATTACAGCACTAAAATCTCTTTTGTTTGTAACTAATGAATGATACTACGAAGGTTTGTCCTTAAATAATTCAGTGCGCTCTTTGTAAATTTTATACGAAATTATCCCAAAATTATCTTGAAACCTTTCTAACGGACCGTGTGTACTAACACAATTAATAGTTACACCCAGAAGAAAGTATCGGAAGAGATTCAAACTTTGGTGGTAAGTTCCACATCCTGGAATATATTAAGAAGTAATATTTCAGGCTAACCATTTATAATTATTTCATAAGGTATTTTACTAATAAAAATATTCTATAACACAAAACTGGTTCAAGAATGTCACTCATGTTATCTTTTGTGTCTATTTGAAACAAATTTGGAATCATTTGTAAATATTTCAAACTTGTATTTGAAACTCGCAATCACTATTAATTTTGAGCGACTTTCTAATACTTACGAAACTCTTTTTCAACAAAATAATTAATATTTTTAATTGTTTATTTGCTATGTATTTCACTATTTCTTTTAAAACTAGCGTTTTTGCTCTTCCATCCGCATTGGTTGACTCCGTTGTCACTAGATTGTCACTTTGGAATTAAGTTACAAGATCCACATCGATGATAATATGTTTTCTAAATCGAAGATATGAATGAATACTGAAATGAATGATGAATAATAACGATGAATACATACCGATGAAATCCGCATTTCACATTTTTTTCTTTCGGTTTTTTGACTAAATAAATAAATATATAGAAAGCGAGTAATGAACTTTCGTCCATCACTCACGGTTATGCTAGATCCGGTCCACCAGTCGAGACAAATAAAGTGTCATTTGACGCGTCATGGTCTTCTGATGGGGAACTAATCATTTGGGGGGGGAAATACACACAGCAGTGGCGTAGGCTCAATGGATGCGAGTAATGTGTCGCATCCCCAAGTTTTCGTCTCTTTTAAAACTTTTGTTAAAAATATGTTTCTGTTCCTCAAGTACATCTCTCTGTTGCGTTTGTTCTTTCCGTTTTTTTCCCCATGCGCTTTCCGGTAGGCCTCTGTCACCTCCATGGATGTGACAGGCCAAGAATCCTCCCTTCGACGGCTGCGATTCGTTACCGAGGTCACTGATCTTTCACCATGTGCTGTGAGCAAG